>OY728161.1:2004882015-2005539939 GCA_963277665.1 Viscum album | reverse complement strand
ATGTAGGAAAAAAACTGACGATAAAAATAAGAACTGGCAGCAGAAAGACAAATAAGTCAAACATACCTCCTCGTGACCTCCTAGTTCTCCACCCAACTCAAAACCACGCTGCTCCAACATTGAACAGCTGAACCAAAAACATGTAGGATAAGTTGAACCTTCAACTGAAATGATAATATAGGCGTGAGCATTAAAAATGATCACTAGGGATGCCAAAGTAAACCACATGATCCAACCAATACCACTTCCTAGAAACAAACCCAAAAAACACTAGTTTGCACATACAATGATAGAAAATATGCTTTTCACATTTTAAAGGAAAAATGATCCTAATCTACCATTTCAAATCCAACACACGCCCCAACCTGTTTATCCCAAAACAATGAATTTCTAAATAACTGGATTTCAAATCTATGTTTATCACATTATGGAAAAGACAGAGAGGTAATAAGTAAATGCTGGAAACCAAGTGCAAGTAAAGGTAAACAAGAAGAAGTAAGAAATAACCATGGGCAATCCTAAACATCCCTAGAAAACCCATGGACATACTCGGGTTCAGACTACCTGTCGGCATGGTACTCCATAGTCAATAACCAACTGGCCGCCCTAATAGCCAACCAGTGGCACATCCCTCCTAGCCTGTCAACGACTCCAGGCGGTACTAACCCATCTAATCAAGGATGGAAAGCAAACGTCACTTGATAATCTATAAGATGCACAGGAACCCATGTTGGTTTTAGTAATACTGTGTAAGTGGGAGGCCCTCTCATGCGTGACTCATCTCACCGCACTTGCCAACCCCTTACACGGACACCACTACACGAAAACCCTCAAGGGAAGCCCCATGTAGAGATGCCCCGCAAGAATGCACACATCTAAAGTTCTTTCACATTCATTAAGGTGCCAATCGGTCCTTTACAACATTAGAATTTTTAAACATTCCACAAATGGGTTGGGTTACCAATCGGGCACAATCCACCTTTCTCAATATCCAACACAATCATCCCTTTACATTTTAAAATTTGAAACGGACCTTTACACCAAAAAACCATTCAAATCACACCAAAATTCAACCAGGCCAACCATGCATCCGCTCTTTTTTTTAAACACCAAACCATTAATCAAAAACCTAGTTTTCAGAAAATATTGATTAATTTTGTCATTTTCATTTGGAGGCACATCCATGTGAGCACCTAGCACTCCATGGATGTGCCAACATCTAATAGAACATATAGTTTTTAGGAGGAACACCATATAACCCATCCTTCATAAAACACTTTAGTATTGAAGCCAAGCCCGATCCTGTCACATCACTTTTTAAAAGAAAAATGACTTTTTAAAACCATCACAATTTCATAATATTTTATAAAACAACTCATAAGTGTAAAATTTTGTTAACCAGAAACACACCAAACCAATATTACATTTTCAAATTCCAGTCACCATCTATTTCAATCAAACACATCATAAGGAACTCAATTTAGCATTACCAAGAACCTATACATTTCATATAAAGCAACATCAAAACCACTTTTAGAAATTTAAAACAACTTTATAACCTTGTCAGATGTTTTTCATAAATATAATGGAGATGCAATACTATATAATAATTAATTGAAAAAATTCAAGTGCTCGAGGTTTGAATCAAAAGGGAAAATGGTTGGATCACCTACCTCGATACGTGCGAAAACGGTAGAACCCCAATGGAAAGAGGAATGACGCTCTGCAGACCAACTGCACAACCTCGGTTAACCCATGTCCAAAGGACACACGACCTTGAAGTGCACACACACACACACACACAGATATATATATATATATATATACAACTATATACCCATACACCATAGGTATATATATATATCCTGTAATGAAAACCGCAAAACATTGATAAATCTAAGAACTCAGATAAAGATGAATCTGGACCAGATAAAGACCTCAGGGCTCCGCAACTCAATTTCATTCATATATTTGCGTAAGAATATATAAAAATTCATAAAAAATTATCCTTACCAAAACAAATTGGCGGCAAGGAAAAACGAGTTCATCTGCATCGCCCTTGGCGGAAGATGCTAGAAACTAGACAAATTGGTCCCAAAACATCAATTGTACACCTTAAACACCGTGCAAACAATACGAATCACCAACTAATACATCAAATTTCAGTGAAAAAAATGAAGAAACACAAAAATTGGAATGAGATGCAAACCATGGTTTGACGGTGAGGGGAAACTAGACCACGCCCGAGCAGAGCGGAGGTACTGCGCAAAGGAATTCGGGTCATGGCGGAACAAGGTGAAGGCGCACGCAAGGGTTCGGGTCACGCCAGAACAAGATGGAGGCGCGCGCAAAGGGGGGTGGGTCACCGGCAACACACCGGAAAGGGTTCGAGTTTGCCGAAAACACGCCGGAAAGCAGGAGGGCATGCTAGGGGGCCGTTGGATGGGGCTGTGTCGTCAAGCATCAGCAGTGCGAGGAGAGGATGGCCGGTTGTGCGGCTGGCATGACCAGGTAGGGAGACGGTGAGGCTGGAGGTGCGGGAGCCGGCGGGGAGGCTAAGCCGGCAAGGAGGCGGCCGGCGATGGCTGGCGGAGGTGGACGGCGAGGCAGCTGGTGGTGGGGTCGTGCGGAGAGGGGTGAGGGGGGTGGGGTGGGTGGGGGGTGCGGCCAACCCAGGAAGGGAGGGGGGGAATTGGGGGAGGGAAAGGGGGGGGGCTGATTGGGTAGATTAGGATTTCCTTTTTTTATTTTTTTCTTTTTATTATAATAATAATCAGAATAATAATTATAATTATAATTATAATAATAACAAACTTTAATAATAATTATAATTATACCAAAATAACGAACAATAATAATAATAATAATACTTCTAATAAAATAATAATAATAATAAGAATAAATCATAATTATTATAAACATATATACATATATAAATACATATAAACAAATATAAACCTACTTATATAAACATAGATACATAGATATATATATATATATAAACACATATATAACATATATAAACATATAAACATATATGAGCATAAATATAAACATGTATACACATTAGCATATAACGTTAAAACTTAATATTTATAAACATATGTGTATATATATACACCTATAAAAATATATATATATATACACATAACATTAAAAAATCAACATATATATAAATATATATATATTTATTTATCTGCTCAACCAACTAATTAATAATGTTAAAACCGGATGACCGTGTAGTATTTGCGCACCATACGGTACTCAAGCAGACTGCAAGCGGCCTGCACGTACCCAAGTGGAAAGCACCTGCCAAAGCAGACTGTGTGTCTTAAACGCACAGTGTTCACGCACTATCCAAAACCATAAACTCAACCCAACATTAAAAAATTAAACCAGGAATTAGCCGCACATAGGCAAAAACACCCGACGCCAAGTGAAATAAAATAAATAAAATGACTAAAAAAATGGGTGTGACATATACTAATTTGAAAGTGTTTTTATGGTGGGATAGAATTGAGAGAGATATTTCAGAGTTTGTATCATTGTTATTCTTATGTCATAATGTCAACAGTGAGTAAAAAAAATTATAAGGTTATGTTATAACCATAACCACACTAGAATGGAAATGAGAAAACACCACCATGGGTTTTATTTTCAGACTCACAAAAAATATAAAGGTAAAAAAATTATATGGGTTTTAGTTAATCACCTTATAATGTCAACACACTATATCCCTATGACATATTATTTATCTCTTGGTCAATATATTAGGATATACATTATGGAGGTGGTATCATTTCATTTTTCACAATAATAAATTTGTATTTGATCATGATTTGAGGTTTACCTTTATGTTTTGGAAATGCCTTGACTAGGAACATGATAAAATGTTATCTTTACTTACTACATATGATCCTTCGATTGATGGTCAGTGTCATAAACCTGCCCGGATACACTGATAACACAATAACCAAGTTGACCCTAACATTGAACGAAGGGTGTTCTCAATCCCCATGGGTCAGCGACTAGTACTGGGCATCATAGAATTTTAAAGTTGAAATGGGTTTTCCAGAATCCTTTTTGAAGAAAAAGAATCAAGATAGTATGAAAAAAAGCTGAAGTGGGATTAGTTACCACAAATCAAACCTTCAAAAAAAAAATCCCATGTACTACAGGAATGTACATGAAATTTATGATGATAAAATTACCAAGTCCAAACTCACACAAAACTCACCATGTCCACAATTCAATACCTAGAACCACCTCCAGGAGATACATTTCCCCTTCTAAAACCTGTAAGGAGGTAATCTACAAAAACTAGAATGAATATTTATGGATGTATCCAAATCATAGCATGTTATCATCATGGATTCCATAGAATTATTCCAATATAAAATTAACCAAATAAGGGCTTCCAATTTTAAAACAAACAGGTTTTGAATACAAAGATCAGATTTCTACAAATCATGCATTACAATTAAAATTATTGAAATTATTTTTAACAAAATTCTCACATTTCAATTGATTTAAAAACGTTCACAAATATTTCTTTATAAAAATAGAGCTTTTGTAAAATGTCGTAAATAATTTTTTTAAATAAAAAAGTTTATATAAATTCGTAATGCTTGTATAATAGTTTATAATAATGGAATATATTCATTTAAAAAACAAACAAATGAGAAAAATTTTCAAATTCCTAATAAGGTATGATAGTTCTTGGATATCGGGACTCTACAAACTCTGAATGTGACCCCAAAACATTTACATACGTCTCATTGATCTTTCTTCAATGATGACTCATCGCTATTTCCTAAGGGAGGTGTCTTCCTCAATTAATATTTTAGAATGTTGTAGAATAATTGAGTGTTTTCAAAATTACACTCTAGATAGCTAATTCATTCATGTTCATTGGTAAAAAATTATGAGAAATTTATTTCAGGAATACTTAAAATAAAATTCATCCAATTATCTATTCTGAATCTTCCAATTTTCCATTTTAAAACCATAATGGGTTTTTAATCAAAAAATGACTTCTCACCAAGACAATACCCGAAGGGTTATATCATAACCATTTTAAGTCGCTTTGGAAAAATTATAAATTAATTGAATCAACCAACCTACTTCAAAATTAAATTTATCAATTTTTATTCCAAAAAATTGATCATTTTCATAACAAATCCCTAATTCAATGGAATTTGTGTTTTTTCACAATTTTCTATAAAATATGTTTCCTTAAATAGAATCACATATTTAATTTAATCAATTTAAAAATTTAAACTAAACATCATAAATTTCACCAATTTCCATAAGAAAACCCCAATTGAATGGAATTGGGGGCTTTTCAATTTCATGCCAAAAACCCATTTTTCATAAAAGTCCCAATTCAATGGAATTGTGTTTTCCAAAAAACTAATTTAAAGACATTTAATAGAAACCATAAAATTTAATATAATTAAAACAATTTAAATTAATCAAATTAATTAATGGTTATCATAAACTTGGAATCACAATGGAACCACCTACCTTGGGATCAACAGATCTCGAATCAGAAAGTCATAAACATAAAAATTCAACAGAGAACAACATAAAAAATGAATGATGAATCAATTCTAGGTTTAGATTCAAAAAAGTGTGTATTAGATTAAAAAATAATTATAGGGATCCAGTTAACCATATATATGAGAGAAGATAACATGGGAGATAGGGATCTGGGTGAGGATAATATCTAAGAGATGATCTAAGGGAATTCCTCGAGCTTCAAATTGCTTCTAGGAGGGATATGAGGGGCCCAAAACCCATATTAGTGGATCCAAGGATGGAAAAAAATTAATTTCATATCATACTAGTCCATTGGGGTCCCTAAAAGGGGGGGTTTAAATTTTAAAACATAAAATAAAAATAATTGAATCCTTTACGCATGGTTTCCTAGGAAGACCCCACAGTCAGACCAAATCTTGTGGCTTTCAAATGCACCTATTTTAAAAGGTCCTCATAGTTTCACTTAAGAGGGAGCATAAGTTGAATATTTTAGTGACAACTATGCAATATCCCACTACCATGTGTTTCAATATTTTATCTGATAGGATGCATGGTATGGGAAAACTGTGAACCAATCATGCAATATCTCAAAATTTCCAAAACATTTAAAAGTTTAATCTGAAATAATCCCAAAAAAGACTCAACCAATGATCAATAAAAAGTGGGATTTTTAATATAAAAATATGGTAATGGGATGTTATATATTTAAAATAATATAAACTTTTTGTACCCCAAAACCATACTAATATGCTTCTATGCCAAAAATAAGAGGCCACTATTCTCTGATTAGTGACTCCCTCTCCCATGTATCAAGATTATCTGAACCATTTTACCATATATTAAAAACAAAAGGTATCATCCTCCCATGATGTACATTTTTTTTAGAATCATATATCTTTATCGGCTATTCATTCACGGAAAAATAAACATTCACTTCGAGATCATAAAAGCTCCGAACAAGAGATGGATTATATAGATAGTTTCGTTTATGAGATACACAAAACACATTACGTATTAACCTGAGTTGAGGTAGATGTGATAAATTGAAAGAAACATTACCCACCTTATCATGTAACATGAATGGTCCAATAATTAAAGGATCATGTTTTCCATGCTTCCCATGATGTTGATGACCCATCCGGGTTGAAGCATTCAAGAACACCTATTCACCAACTGAGAATTCCAATGTCTTGTGACGAAGATCAACATATGACATTAATAGACTCATTACCATAAAAATTACCTAACAAATCAATGGAATCATTGATGATGTATCTCTAAATAAACATCAGCCAAACAATAATCATTCACCAACCTCCGACTGACACAATATTGATTTACTTGGCCGGCCATACAAGGCCTCAAAATAATCCATTATGATCGCGGAATAGTAACTATTGTTATAATAAAACATAACCATACCGAAATGATAATCCCATGTCCCACCAAAGTAGAGAACATAATTGTGATGTATATCCTCAAGAATCGATATAGAACTTTCTATTTGGCTATCCTACCATGGATTGTACTCTATACAGAAATGGACATGAGATCCCAGTGCTTCCTAAAGGCATCTACAAAAAAATGAGAAGTAAGCTGAAGATCCCTATCAAATACTATAGATGATGGGCCTTAAATAAGACAAAACATCTCCTTCCAATTATATTTCCCAACTAGTCAACCTTAGATGTATCACGAATGGTTAAAATGTGAGCTGACATGGTCTGATTTTCAATAATAACTCTTATTTCATTATTGTTTCTCTAGGTACATGGAAACCCAACAAAAATGTACAAATATATCACATCTACCTTCTAAGAATGGATTCTAAGTGTCTAAAGGAATCCCGAAGGTTTATGTTGCTTGGAATACACCTACTAGCATTTATTGAAATGAGAGACAAACTCAGCAATACCCCATCTCGTTTCGGGCCACCAAAACTACTACAACATTTCATATAACATCTTCATGGTCCCTGGATTCGTAGGCCACTAGGTGTGATGGAAATATCTAATAAAATCTTTTATTGTCATTAACTACACAAAAAAATGTTTCTTAATGCTTATAATTCTCAATTTAAAGAAAAACCACTTTGTGAACAGTCTCCATACCAAAAATAGAGTCTCTAGTACAACAAAACTCATTATCAACCTATTGTATTAGAAGAATAATTTTGAGGATGGGTGATGTCAACTGGACACCATCTAAAGAATCCTCTTCCATAGATTCACAGAATCCAATATGTAACTATGAATAAAGATCCAAAAAATTATAGTCTTCTGAAAATTCATTCACAACCAATGTATTAAGTTTCATACTCAAATAATCTATGACGACATTCTATTTCCCAAAGGTATAAGTGATATCAAATTAAAAATATTATAGGTATTCCACCCAACTCCTCTGTCAGAGATTCAAATATTTGTTTTGAGAATATCTAACCCTAGATCATTTGGTCCGAATACATGGTAATCCTTTCTGCATAAATGCAATGCTGCCAAGGCTTAAGCGTCATCATCACAGCTTCAAGTTCAAGGTCAATGGTTGGATAATTATTATTAATTTTCTTAAGATGATAAGATCAACAGGTAGTGACACGATCACCTTCTATCTGAATGAATCCAAAACCTGATCCTAATACATCGTAGAAGACCACACAGCCTTGCTCAGCCTTTAGAAGAGTCAAAACCAGTGTAGCAGTCAAAATAAATTTCATAGAAACAAAATAAATTTTACATTTATCCTTATAGGAGAAACTTTCTCCCTTCTAAGTTAGAATATTCAATAGATAATCAATCATTGAGATGTCCTTAATGAACCATCGGTAATACCCAAATATACCTAAGAAGCTCTAAATCTCGAAAAAATTCTATGCATATTCTGATTTCATAGTAGATTCTACCTTCTTAAGATCAAATGAAATACAATGTTTAGACACCACGTTTCACAATAATATATCCTCCTGGATCAAGAAGTCCCATTTCAATATCTTGGCATAAAGACCGTGATTTCATAGAAAAATCAGAAATTTTATCAAATTATTCACATGATCCTCCTCAAGTATAAAGTAAATGTGGATTTATTTCATGAAAACTATTACAAAGTTATCTACATTCTCATGGAAAATTTAGTTCCATTATTCCATGAAAACTACAAGGGCATTATTTATACAAAAGGCATGTCAAGGTATTCTTGATGGGAATTACTTCTCATTATGGTGGTTTTTTGAATATCAGATCCATTTATTATCGACTGATGGTAACCAGGGTAAAGATAAATATTTTATAACCACCTACACCCATTCATATTATCAAATAGATCATAAATATTTGGAAATGGATACTTTTTAATTACCGTAACATGGTTATGATTTTGGTAGGTAATAAATAAGAAAAGTGAACAATTAGATTTAATCGAAAAAGGACCAACAATGCCCATGGTGATACGCTCGGGTGTATAAATACTTTCTCATTAAGATCATTAAATTGGGAAATCTACAATTTATATTTATCTGGTTCCTTGAAGTTATACGGAATAAAAACTGGTTGAGTACCAAGAACTAAGTCAATAAAAAACTATACCTCCCTTACCAGTAGAAAAATAGATAAGTGAGATGAAAACATGTTTAGAAACTCAATTTCAATTGAAGGGAGTTCATCACTAAAATATTCTATCTCTAGATCAAAATGAAACACTGATATTAATTTCCACAACCCCAGAAAAAAGGTCATCCTCTATGAGATCTTGGGACCCATTTTACTTGAATGATAGGGCATACACCACTGGGTATAGTAAAAGAATACAATAAAAGATAAAAATCAGTTATAAATTATTGAAATAATGCAATCTATTGTGGACATAATTTAGAGATTTCTAAGGTCATGAACCTTAAAAATCAATGCAATCTCGACATGTTATAGTGAGAAGACAGATGCATGTTTATGGAGACCCTCTAGTCTCTTTATTCCAAGGGGCACAGTAATATCCATAACATAAGATTAAAACATCAAAAAAAGATTTGTTACAGTGACAATACATGTTGAAATAAATTAATGAGATGAAATAATATCAAATAGAGCAGTCACTAATGACAATGATATAGTAATGTAACCACTCATAGTCAGAGGAACCATATCCACTTACTCTGGAGACTCTTCCCCTCTGTATAGTAGCTTCGTACTACATTCTTGTGGGTGGATCCCTTTTATACCTAAATAATATAACTTCACTCTATTTTTAAGAGGAGATAATGTCTCTGTTACACGATATAGAGTGGAATAGTAATGGAAAAATTTCTATAAGTTCCTTGAAATTCCAAAATTACCACATACCTTGGGTTCCTCTGTGAAAATCCACTTTAAAGTTTCTATAATTCCACACTAATTAAAAATAAAAATACCTATTCTTGGTACTACTAGAGGTATGGAATTACCCTTAAATCATGAAAAGCTATGAGAATCATCACGATTCTATTTTCCCTTGAAGGAAGTAACACTACCATTGGGAGAGAAATAATCTTCTAATAACCCTGATGTTCCATCCACATCTATTCTCACCATTAGCACTCTTTCCGTCACACTAGAATAAGAATGAATATATAGTTAGAAAACATGGTAATGGTTATCCTGAAAATGTCCTAAAAATAAACATCAAGACTTCATATTCCCATTAGATACAATCTCATGTGCAAAGTGTGTGACCTTATAAAAATGGATTTCTTACTCTGTCTATGTCCTGTCATCCTACCTGAGTTTGAAAAATTCAGTGGACTTATCCAAAATATTTACTTTGTATATAATTGGTCATTGAAAACATCATTGAATTCTTTCCACTCCATGCTCTTGTGTTTCTTCCTCTTTACCATCATGTCCCACCATCTCCTAAATTGTTATTCTATCATCAAGGTGGAACACATCGTCTTGTTTTTCCAGGTGTGTCTAAGAACAAAAAATTGACATCCTTCTCAACCATTCCTCAAACTACTGAGAATCAATTTGTCCCTTGAAAATTGAAATATTATGGAAAATTTACTCTTAAAAAAATTTATCAAAACATCCCTATGAGGATCCACAGCTAGAGCCTGAACTAGAATTGGAGGTGTTGCATGTCCTAGGGCTTGGATGGTGCACACAGTCACCATAACCAGACTTTGGTCCATGAAATGATTAACATGTTAAGGATAAAAAATTGATTCCTCTTATATATGATTCACTTATCTTCCCAAATTCATGATTCTGTCCAACATTATTATACAACAAAAAAGGCATCAGGTTAAGACTAAAAAAGGGAAAAAGGGAAATTAATCCCCATATATAGAACAAAATTATTTTAATTTCAATATATCCAAATAGAAAATATGAAAAAGACTAGAACTAATCCTCAATATCAGTTTCCCAAGACACCTTCGTGATGTATGGTTCTCTGTGCTAAGAGATGGTCAGGAACTCAATAAAAATACCTCCTATGTTGTGATAATATTAAACAATGCATACTGAATTCAGGACAAATAGATCTTCTAGGAGCTTTGATACCACATTTTAATGAACTAGCCCAGGTAACCTGGTAACTCAATAACTAATATTTCCATAAAAAATCCCAAAGAGAATATGCAATCCCCAAATGTTAGATACTAGCACCTAGAATCATGAAAAATCAATGTGGGAATATTATTGACACAAAAATTATAGAAGAAAAAGAAATAAGACCTTATTCATAAAAAAAAAGTTCCACTGGGAGTAGTGTACTAGAAATAAAATAGGAATACAAAAGACCATTTACTTAAAGAAAGTAATAAAATTATATGAAGATATGTATCTCATGTACCAAAATGGATTCAACACACTAATTTCATAGGTCAACAACTAGAACCACCACCATGAGATATTTTACCCCTGCCCGAACATGGAAGGAGGTAATCTACATACACCTAAAGTCACAAGTAGAATGTGATACATATCCTAATAGAGTATCCTCAAGGATTCCATAAAAATATTCCAATATCAAATTATTAAAAAAGTTTCTTCCAATTTTATTAAAAATAGGTTTTTCATATAAATAGAACATTTATACAAATCATTATTTATATTTAAATGATGAAAATACTATTTATCAAATGATTCACATATTAATTTATGGAATCAATTTAGTAATTGTTGTTGAAAAAAAAAGTGAACTTAGGAAAATTTTCCTAAATAAATAATTTTATATAAAGCAGTTTATATAAATTAATACGGCATGTAAAATAGTTTACAACAATGGGATATATTAATTTCAAAATAAAATCAAGAGAGAACTATCGTCATATTCCCAAGAAGGAATGATATTTCAAGGTTATAGGGACTCTAAATACTATCTATTATGAGATGAAAATATATAGATACATCCCATTGAGATAAGGTAAAAGAGGAATCATCAACATCCGCTACCGAATGTGTCATGTTTCATTATTGTTTTAAAACATTTTGGAATTATAAAGTCTTGTCCAGATAACTCTGTAACTATAAAAGACATTCATTTTATCTCGTAAAAAACAATTATAGGAAAATTATTTTAAGAATCCATAAAATATAATTCATCCCATTCTCCATTTCAGATATTCCAATTTTCCATTTGTAAACATAATGTGTAATTAATCAAAAACATGCCTTTTTAACCTAGGAAAAATTGTAAGGTTTCAATAAAAACAATTTTTAATCCATTTTCACAAATTGGGATTTGAAATATATTAAACATATAATTTCAAAATTTATTTCAAAATTTAATTTTCAAAAAAATTCAATCAATTAGAAAAAACCCGTAATTAAATTGAATTGGGTTTTTATCACAATTTTACATCAAATACTTTTTCCAAAAATAAATTCAGAATTGTAATTGGAAAAATATCACAATTTCAACTAAAAAATATAAATTTGTCCATTTCTGTAAACATGCCCTAATTAAATGGAATTGGGAGGGGGGGTTAAATTTAATGCCAAAAATCCATTTTTCTTAAAAACTCCAAGTCAATGGTATTATGTTTTCTAACAAACCAATTAGAATCCATATGATTGATTGAATTTTTAAATTTTATAAAAATGAATGTGAGAAGAAAACCCGCCATAGAAACATAGTGAAACCTCATGGGCGATGAAAATGATATAGGCCAAGGGCATCCCCTTTGAGTAAAAATATTAAAATCCAATTGAAACAAAACCAAACTCTCGTAAATAGCTAATGCCTCGTCAAACCTCCCAATGAGGGAAACCACATCTTTTGTGAAGTTAGAACCACTCCAAATATGTTGAGAAATACGGATGTGGTTGGTCACCAATGAGTATCCTCTAATCAGGTAAGTCAAATCCCTGAAGGTCATATTTTCACATAACCATTCTTATGTGAAATTCGGAGTCCGACTCCAGCTCTGATAGTTGAAAGCCAAACCACTTGCAGATCATGATACCCGTATGATGGGATCTCGCCTCTACACCCATGGAGTTTCTCTATAAATAATATAAATTTAACCCCATAAATACAAAACATCTAGAGTCTCAGAGGATCCCAAAAACTCTCATAATACAAGTCATAAATGATCCATCACATTAAGATTCAACCTGTTGATAGGAGGGCTTCATATGATCCAACAACCACTTGGTCTTACAAACACATAAGTCCTATGAAAAATGTTTCATAACACAACAGATTGTTTACCTACATTCAACATCATTCCCAACTCCATGATTAATTCCTTCATTCTCATCTAAAGATACAGAAATGAGCAATAGGAACCTAACCCTTCAGTGTCCCAATCCTCCCAATGATCCCCACAAATAGATGAGAGAATACCATACAAAACATTTCCTTCAATTTCCCAGCTCTCCGAACCATGAAACCATGAAGAAATGAATCCCCGAAAGGACAACTGATCATTATTGAGATGTGGAAGAAGTGTAAATATGGACCAATGAATAACTGCCCAACCACTCTGAAGAATGTGATGATATTTTGATATGTTCTACAGACTCTCACCATAGAAACAATATGAAGCCAAGAGAATTCCATTTCATTGGATATTATCATCCATTGGTAATTCCTTTTTTTGATTCTGTAAATAAGAAAAATCATTTCTGTGGGAATCTCATTTCAACAAATCATCGGGATAAAAGGATATCAAATAAAAAATCCATAAATAGTAGAATATCACAAAGAGTGACCATATTAAGGATTTATGAATCAAATCTAGCATTAGATCCAAAAAGGTGGGTATTATATCCACAAATCCCCATGTGAATCCATGGAACCCTAGATAGGATTAGAGAGATCGTGGGAGATAGAGAGCAAGTGTGTAAAATAACCAATATAAGATCTATTGGCATTCCACATGTTCTGAATCGCTTTTGAGAGTGTCATAAAAAAGAAAACTCTACTCCGGGGCTCATAGGATGCGAAAAAAATTTTTGGGGTGATTCCTGTCTGTTGGGGATCCTAAAAGGTGGGTTATAGATTTTAAAATATAAAATAAGATTAAATAAAAAAATTCATTGATTAATTGGAAGACCTGCATGGTTATACCAAAACATGGGGCCTGGAGGTGCACCTATTTTAAATGGGACACACAATTTCTCCTAACTGGGCACACAACATGAATAACCATGCACCCACTAGGAAATATCCTAATTCAGTGGATTTCAATGTATTCCCTAATAGAGGGAATGTTTTGGGAAAACGATGCACCAACCATGCATGAGCCCATAATATTCAAAACAATGAAAATATTAACCCTAAATAACCACAAACAAGACTCAACCAATGCTTAATAAAAATGGGGGTTTAAGAAATCCTAAAAATGGGTACACTACGATACAGTATGCCTAATAGTATAATTAAAACTATACAAGACATGTTGAGGGCCATATTTTTTGATCCAAAGGTGGTTGGGATCAACACCTCCCTATAGTGGAATTTTGTTAAAACATTTTCCTTCACTCCAACATTCAGACAGATCCTTATAAAGACTTATATGATAAGAATTGTAGAACTACATCTCTATATATTTTATTAAGACAAATAAATTTATTAGTACATGATCTATCTGAGTTAATGGAATAGGAGTTTAGGGCTATTTTACAGAATGCAGGAGATTATCATATTCAATAAAAACATTACAGAAAAAACCAATAGAACAAAATATTGATTGATGTTGGTGATAAGGTATTCCTAAGAGTATCTACATGGAAGAGGGAAATGATATATGGAATGAAGGAAATGATATTCACTTAGTAAAATGGTCCTTCGTAAATATTCTATCTTATTAGGATGGTATCGTTTCAATTGGAGCTTTTACGTTATTTATCTGATGTTCATTATGTGTTCTATGTATCTCCAATGAGTAAGTACATAACTAATCTATAAAAAGTACTGAAATCAAATTTAATACCATTATAGAATGTAATTTATAATTAAAAAAAATGTATGAGATAATATATCATATAGAGAATGTTTTACAAGGCAATATAACTCAAATTGTCAATGTTTTTTGGTAAAATCACAAATGTGAGGATGATATGTTTGAACTTGAGGATATAATGATGTAAATTTACCCTATTTTGTTTGAATTACAGTGATGATATTAATGTTTGAAACTCATTTTTGAGGATAAGATGTAACACACCATGATTTTTTGAAATAATTCTCTTTAAATAATGTGATTTCTTCTGTATCTTGTAATACACACAATAATGAGTTTAGACAGACAACATAAAACTATTAAAATTTAATCTAACCATTATTTCCTAGCTGTTTCATTGGATAATAGAAATACTAATAAAAAATTATAAAAATTTTGATTCTGAAAATTTATAAAATTTATTCATTAGTAATAAAATGATTATAAATAATAACAAAAATTAAATGATAATAAAACTGAACATTTTATTGAGAAAATTATTCTAATGTGTTCATTGTATATTTATGTTAATAAAAAAATGTTTTAAATATTAGAGAATGTTTTAAATAAAATTGAAATATAAATTACTTAGAAAAATTATTAAAATATAAAATTAATATTTTTCAATGCATAGGATTAGAATAAATAAATTTTATGCTAAAAAGGGTTATTTTTTCTAAAATGAAGTCTTGTGTCATTTTTACACCAATATGGAAATTAATTTATTTTATTTAAAGGTATTGAATTAGAAAAAATTAATTAAAAATTTGGAATCATTTTGTTCAAATTTCATTGATATACCACTTTTATTTTTGGTTAATATGGATAGTAACCATGATAAAATTTATCATCACAGTATAGGGTAATTTAGTTTCATGTAGAATAAAAAACTATGATATGCCTATAAATTTTAATCATAATTTATATTTGATGATTTAAATTCAACTATTATCACCGTAATCTTGTAATTGACTATTTTAATGGAAAAAGTTTCAATAAAAATGATTTATATATTATTTAATCAAGAATGTTAAAAAATGTCACTATCTTAGTTTTAAATACCCTTTTTGTCACATATGAACAGAAAATAATTATAAGCTAATAATAATAGTAATTTCTTGAATATTTTAATTGTATTCTTGATTATAATTTGTTTAATATTTTTAGTTATTATAAAATTAAAATAATTTCTAATCCAATAGTAAAACAATATTATTCAATTAATGAAAAAAATAAAATAACGGTTTTTGAAAATGATAAATGTTTTATTATTTGAGTAATTTATATATTTAGATGAATTTTTTAGGTTACTATAAAAAATTGGTTTTATTTTAGGAGATTCTATTCAAATTACATCTTTTTATTTCTATTTTTTAATATAATATAAATGTATAGTGTCAAAATTTTAAATAATGATATTTTATCAAAATAATATTTTAATAAATTATTTATAATTCACAATAATCTGAAAATAATATAAGGTGGATATTATATGGTTTATAATTTCACAAATTTCCCAATTATGGGACATTTTTCACCCTATAAGAATAAATTACCACTTTAATAATGATAATGTAAGTACCATAGTTAAAATTGGAAGTTGTAAACTAATGGTTAATAAAATTGATAAGGTTTAAAATTTAACTAAAACATTTCTAAATTCTACTGTTTCATGATATTACAAACCTAAAATAGCATAAATTTGAATCCTCAAACATTTTGAGGCTTTTGGTTTGAGAATTTATTTATTATAATTTAATATTTTGAGAAATTATGATAGTGCCCCTCACCTAAATTTTAAAAGGGAACCTCATACCATTCTTTTTCACAACACATTGCACCTTATATATCAACCCAAATCTACTAATTAATTCTCTATGATTTCCTGGGCACATTATAGAGGTGTTTCTTTTCCCGGAAGTCCAACTTTAGATCCCTTTAAAAGAAAAAAAGGAGTAATTTCAAAGAAGTGGTCATCACCTTAACCAATCATTTTCTATTATACTATTAATTACCTCCTCTAAATATTTTTTATTTATCATAAAATAATAACTTTAGTATAATAACTATTATAAAATTTTATTATCATTCCAACCCAATTTCTGGATCTCTTTTATGACATGATATTATGAATATTTTATGTTATTTTGTATCTTATCTTTATTTATTTATTTATGATTCATGTATTATAAAATTTCATGATTAATTCCATGAATAATAATGATTATATGTTAAAATATGGGTATTATTTTATAATGTTATTATAATTTTCTCATAACCTCATGCTCATTTTATAAATAAATGATCAATGATATCTCCCTTGATTAACCTTACTGAGCTTTTTAAATCACCCATTATTATGTTTCAATTTACCCTGGATATGAAGTGGATTTTAAATTATGATATAAATAATAAGGGTGATATTGGTGATGACATATGTATGAGAATATTTATAGATTTTATATACTAATTGTGTTGTGTACATAATTCTAAATACAATAAACCTTAATAGTTCTGGAAGGGATAATAATATTATGAAAGGAATATTTATCTAATAAGCGGTAATACTGATGTTTGAATTTTTTTTGGTATGTATATAGTCGGTAAAGAATGGTGAGTTAATTTATAAATATAGGATGTAAAATAATTAAGTGGGAAACCAAAGTATAAGCCTTAATATCAAAGAAAAAATGTTCTGTTAAATACAGGATGGTATTTTTCTTAGAAAATAAATCCTGGATTAGATACTTAATAGTTCATTATTCCATAACATAGATTCAATTCTTGGTAACAACACTAAATTGATATATTAGGCATTAAATCTGTTGTTACCAGTTCATAATGAGTGGGACTATGATTTCACACATGGATACACACTCCAAGGGGATGCATGGGGGATTAGTTATCATTTTTCTAAAAACCATTAATATTTATTTTAACAGATTATGATATTGTATGACATCAGATAAAACAGTGGATTCATAGTCTAAAAATATGGTGTTAGGAATTAGACATCATGAAAATGGTTTTTCCTAATTATATGATTTCTCAGTATCAATATTATTTTCTCCAATATGAATTATCATTTTAGTATATGAATGGAACATGATATTACCATGTTAAGTCTAAATATATTATAAAATTCAATTATTGTCTGCTAAAGAATCTGAATGTTATGGGAGATGGAATGTAAAATCAATTTAATAAGGAATCATATCTTTTTCAATCTATTGATCATCATGATATTTCGAAATAAAAAGATGGAATGATAATCTATTTATTAATTAGTTAGGAAAAATCCACACCCTTTTAGTGGGTCTGTTGAAATAAAAAATTCCAATAAATAGGTCAACACAATTATATAGATATTATATATTCCATAATGTTTCGATAATGAAAAGGGTATTCAAGTATTTTATCATTTTTAAAGAAATTAAAAATGGTGTAATATCATCAATATCATGTTGAAACTTTTAGAAATTGACTCTATAGAGTGGGATGAGTTTAGAATGTTATTTTTAAATAAGTGAGTTCCACATATTAATTATAAAAAATATAGAAGGGATTCCTTGATATCAAGTAGAAGGGAAATTTATCCATTAGTCACTATAAAGAAAATTTTATAAGAAGAATAATGTATTTTTATGCTATTATAATTTCAATTGAATGTAATATTGAATGATTTTTTAGTGGCATAAAATCATGTCTCTAAAGGGAGTGATCCATTAGGTACTTTTGTAGCTATGAGTAAATTTTTCAATGTTTAACCAATTTAGAAATAGATATTTGAGTTGACCATCAATATAATTGTCCTAATAAAAAACGTTGATTTAATTCAAAACAAATTAAAATATTAGAAACCCTAAAAGGAAGAAGATGAGTGTTCATTTATTCCTGAAATGTGGAATGAAACATGAAGGAGTTTTTACTATGGTGACTAGTAAAATCATAAAGAATGGAAAAAATGATATCATAAAATTTTATACTATTCTGAGGGGAGTAAGTAAGCTAATGATAAGAATAGAGAAAAATCATCACACAATGAAGCACCCATAATCTAATGTTTCCAATGGATAGAGTATGAGAAATAATTTAAGCAGTGATCAAATTGGAATTTTAATGATTATTATCACTTTCAAAAACCTCTTCTGACAAGGGAAAAAGGGAAATATAAGTAGATAACTAATTCCAATGAAATGTATGATAAAAATGTGGTTAACAGTATAATTTAAATTCAATATATAACTATTAATTAATTATTTTATTATATATTAACCCACTATGTTATATCTAGATAATTTTCTATGAGTATGAAAATACCAACTCAATGATTATATGTTAAATTAGTATTAAAAATAATAATTCCAATATGATCACATCTCATGTTAATGATTATTTTCAGATTGATGTTTATTGAAATGTTCTTTTTGAGAGTCTCATTATTCAATATCAAGAATCATATTTTTACTTTGGGAATGTGTTGGATTTATTTTTATAAAGAACATTTATATTTTTTATGATGTTTTTCCACATTTAAAATTAAAAAAATACCATTGATTTTAATTCATTGTGCGGATAAATATGAACCTCTATTGGGAATTAAATACATTATATGGGTCTTTATTCCCAAAATAATGTGGTATTTATCCCATATGGTTGATGAGAAACTCAACATTGAAGATATGCCTATTGTTTTAGAGTTAGATGATGTCTTTATGGAAGAGTTTTATAATCTTCAATTGATCATTAATTATATCATTTAGAATAATAGATACCTATTGCTACACCTATTTTGAAGACTACATATAGAATTAACCTGAGTGTGTTGTACTAATTTATTAATTAACTATAATAGAATATTAAAAAAACGATTCACTCAGATAACTATGTCACCATAGGATGTTCATTTTATTATTACTAAGAAGAATTTTGGATCAATGTTACTCTTCATTGATTATTTGTATCTTAATGTGATCACTAACATGAATAAAAATCACATCCACTATATTGATGAATTGTTTAATAAATTACAAATAGGTCAATATTTTTGATTATTTCATATTCAATTTGGATACTTTAAATTATGTTTGAAAATATAATACATACCCATAATAATATTCTATATAATACATGGACTCTATGAATTTATAGGGATTCCCTTTGGTCTTACTAATGACCCTTATATCTTTGTGGATTGATTGAATTGAACTATCTGAGATTACCTTAATCAGTTCAGGTAATATTTGTAGAAGATAGTCTTAGATATTCAATGTGATGGAAATATCATAAAGATAACATTACAATGATTCTGAATAACAAATGAAAGTATATGCTTTATGAAAAATTACATGTTTGATTTTTTTCTTTAGAATGTACAATTTTTGGATAATAAGATCTCCTGTGAGGGTGTATCTATGGATCCATAAAATAAATAAGTTATGGAACATTGGACTAAACCAACCATGGTGATTTAGATCTTTAGTTTTCTCAGTTTCCTAGATATTATAATTTATTTTAAGGAATTTTACTTTTTTTTATAAAATCCACCCGCCTTGTTAACTCAAAAGTGAATTAATTCCCACTAGACTAGTAATTGTGCAAAAAATTCAAGGAACCAAAGAGATGGTTAGTCACATAACCTATTATCACACTACCCTATAGTGGAGAAGGATTTGGGATCTTTAATGATGAACGTGTGAGGGGACATGGATGCATCCTCATGAAAAATGATATCTTGGAATAATATTTATCACACCAATATAATGAGAAGACATACAGTACTCATTATTTAGAGTTAGCTGTTGTAATTATTTCATTAATGATATTGAAACATTATATTAAAAGATAATGGTATGATATATATACACATTGTAAATGATTAATGTATACATTCAATTATAAAGAGTTGAATATGTTATAGAGAATATGGATACAGTTGATTAAATGTTATGAATTTTGTATACCTTACTACCTCGAAAGGAGAAGAAGGAGGATGGTGATCTAATTCAAAATAATTTTCCTATATTATCTATGATTAGGATCACAAAAAATTCAATATTTTAGGATTTTTAATGGATAGATCTATAAATCTTGATGGTAGAGTGGAAATATTATCTTTCTCATATTATTATTCAATTCTCTATCCATAAGATTATTAATGAGGAAAATGTCATAATATATACATCTACAAAATAAGGTGATAAATGTTTCTGAGTTTGATCTTGATTATAATATAATTTAAAGGCCTAGAAAAAAATTAAGCGTCCAATAAATGTTAGAATTTATGTCATAGATATTGGATGAATCTCATATGCTTCCATTTATATTCATATTTGAAATAAAATTAGGTTTATTGTTCTAAAATAATATTTCTATTGGGACATCCTGATGTCATATATTGTGAAGTATATATCTTGATTCCTGGTATATAATTAAGATAAGGTAATTTTACCGATTTCTAAGGATATGGTTATTTAAATTAGTAATACCTGAATAGAAATTTGAATACATCAATATAGATTTCATCATCAAACTACTCAAAACATCTAAATGCTTTAGTGTATTTGGGTTATAGTCAATCCCCTTATGAAACTAGAACATTTAATTTCCATCATGGAATATTTGTCTATTGATTATATTACAAGAATATATATTAAGGAAGTGATACTGCTTCATGAGGCTGTACATTCAATTATATCTTAACAATATATTGTGTTTAAGTCATTACCCAAGTAGATAATTTAACAAGACTTGGATATAGAGATGTGTTTCAGTACCATCATTCATCCCAATAAAAAAGTTCAGTTTGTGAGAACCATTAAAACCATTGAGGATATTTTGTGGCCTTTTTTAATATAATTAAACATTAGTTGGGATCTCCACTTTTTTCTAGTGGATCATTATTACAATAATATCATTCTCTTGAGCATTGTGATGGTTCATTATGATGACCTATATAGAATGAAATGAATAACCCCAAAATGATATGGTAATGTTAAATAATTAATGTCTTTTGTACTAGATCATGATTTATAGATTGAATATCTGATTAGATCAATTTAACAACACATAATGGAAGCTTGTAGTTTAGAGAAGAATTATGCTGAAACATTCCGGTGAGATCATGAATTTGAAGTTGGTGAGATGTTTTTCCTATAAATTCTCCATGGAATAATTTTATGATTATTTGATGTTGGGAAATTTGATCCCTCTGTATACTAGTCCCATCAGTATTTCTGAATGTTTAGGTACAATAACTTATATATTTGGGATTCCATGTAACCCCTATCAAGTTTACAATGTGTTCCATGTATCTATCATGAGGAAGTACATACTTGATCCTTCACATGTATTGATGTTGGAGGATATACCACTAGAGAATGATCTTCCATATTATGAAAAAAGAATAGAGAACTAGTATTGTATAGATATGGAGATATAAAATAAAACTAGTCACCTGTATAATGTTATCTGATAGAATTAGAAATTCAAATAAGCTATATGGGAACCTGAGGATATGTAGAAAAAAATATATCATTATTTTTTATTAAAGTTATGGATTTTGGAGTGAAAAATTATTTTTTATTATTGTAGAATATAACACCCCAATATTTAACACTCATTTACTTTTAAATAAAGATAGTGAATTTGATATATTTCATTACACATAAAAATGTGTCCAAATGAACCAAAATTTTCTATTTAATTATGATTATATAATGTGAAAGTTATCATGTATCCATTAAACATGTGGGTATGAATAAGAATAACAAAATAATAAAATATAATTTTTACAAATGCAGTTATATAACACAATGGTTATGAATTGACAATATAAATTCAAAGTAAAAAAGAGATGTTTGTATGAAAACTGTTTTTATGAACGAAATGCGTTTTTATACAAACAAAATAATTTTTTATCTATTATTGATTAATTTAATTAGATTTATATATTATTTATTTAATAACAGTTGTTATCATTATTATAATGGGTTTTATTAGGCATATGATAAGAATATATAATCTTTTATGCTTAAAAAGCATTATTTTTGAAAATGGGGTTCATTGCATTTTGTGATGTTATTTCAAAAATGAATTATTACACTTCTAAAAATTCAATAATAAAAAATGGATTCAATATTTCGAATCATAAATTCCTAAATTTTTATATATTTCAACATTGTTTTTTGTCTTATGAAAATAAACCATTAAACGTATTTCAAACTTCGGTAAGGGTAAGTTGGGTAATTAAGGTTAAAAATAGTGTATTAAGGCTTTAAAAATATACATATCACCTTCCATATTTATATTGTATGAATTCATTTTTTATGTACTCATAAAATATTCGATGATATGGATACTAAGTTCCGTTTTTCATTGATAATTATCTTAATATTAATTTATGAAAAGAATAATTTAAAAATTCCACTCTCGTTGTTTTAATAACTGTAATGTTATTTCATAGGGATAAAAGTATTTATCTATTCATTTATAAACAATTTTTTTAATGATGAAATATTTTTTCATCATGGTGATTTATTTTTAATTTTTAGTGATGGATTAATTAACTTATGATCCATTTTAAAATTTTTTATATTTTTAATTAATTTAGTACTATTATACAAAAATATTTACATAGTAAATTATATTGATGTTGGATGTTTTGATGGTATTCTATTAATGTTTCTAGAATTACTTCATAGGTTGACTAAGGTAAAGGTAGCCATTATAAAATCATATACACTATAATAATTGTGAAATAAATACAATTTTTATATGAGGAATGTTTTTAAAAACCATCCATGAATGAGGGTTATGAATAAATGAAATACATTAAAATCGTGGAGACAGTATACCCTAATTATGCATGAGTAGCATTAAAATATTTCAATGATAAAGATGGATGGAAGGAATTTTTTATTTTATAATTAATACTGGATAATTATATAATAAAGACCATATTACATATTTTAATACACTAACATATACCATTCAAGTAAAGAAGAAATAAAAAATGAATCACTTTGCTTCCAGTTGTGGTAGTCCACCGTACACATGAACGATGTTATAATTTTTTAATAGGAGATGATGTAATAATATATAGGAAATATTATTTTCTTCATAATTATTAATGAGTCATAAATATAATTTATATATATTAAATTCATCATTATTATTAATCTTGTGATGAGATGGTGGAAAATCAATTACATCGATCTAGGAGGAGGTAGTCCTCCATACACATGAACAAAAGATTCATTCCAATTTTATGTAATAGTATATGGGTGTACATTAAGAATATATCTTAATAAAATCACAATATATGTAATATTATGTTTTTATTATGTCAATATTGTTTCATAAGATTTAAAGGAGGTCGAATTAAAGACATAACAAAAATTCTCAATTAAGAACATTACATCTTCTTTGGGTCACATCATTAGGATTAATCCTAAGGCCTCCATAGAGTTGATTTATGATAAAAAAGGGCCTCTAAAACATGGGGATGGATTTAAAAAAGGTATTTGGTAAGTCTTGTATGTTCTACAAGGATTTTATTTTTATAAAGTAGAGGATATAATATTCCCTTATTTAGGTGAGAGGGAGTTGTATTTTTTTAAATACTGAAAAAATCAATAATGGAAAGTCCCACTCTTTCCATGTGAAATTAAAATTGATAAATAATGGATTTTATGGGTTATATGGTAATGATAAACTAAAAAAATTGAAAAATAAACATATTTTGAACATGATATTCTTATTAAATCTATGATTAATCACATTTACTATTTTAGTTTCTCACCATTCTAACATATTTTTCTGTAATATTTTTTCTATTAATTATGAAAAAAATTAATTTATTTTATTACCAAATATTAATTGTTCTGATTAATATTTTGGAAAACATTTAATCATGTTCAAATCCTCCATGATAAAGAATAAAATTTAACAATAGGCCCAAAAAACATTTCTATAAACAGTTTATTAGGAAATGCATTTTTCATGAAATTTATGATCTTATATTATCATCATTATTATAAGAAAAAATTACAATGATTTAAATTAATATAAATTTATTTTTAATATATTTAAATTAGATATTTTTTTATTAGGGGATAATTTATTTAATTAAAATGGATAAACTTTATGCACTAAAAAACTGTTTGTAGAAAAATATGTTTTAAACCATAATAAAATTATACCAAAATAATGAAAACTAATTATTAAAATAAAACTAATCGTATTATTGTAAATAAAATGGTTCTTATTTAAATTAATTACCAACTAAATAATATATTAGATATTTTAAAATAATTTATTCAATGAAAATAAATTTAGGTATTCTAAAAAATCGGGAATTTTCATTTTTCCCAAAATAATCAACCATTTTAGAAATTTTCCAAAATAACACCCTATGTTTCATTTGATATGATGATTGAAAAAATTATATCCATTCTTGAAAATAATATATCAAAAATTTAGTTCGGTTTATTATAATATTTTCTCATAAAAATAAATAAAAATTATTTTAGAAAGAACCCTATTTTTTGTAGAATAAAATGTCTTTATTAAAAATTGAGTTCTTATTTCATATGAATTTATTAAAAAGTTTATTTTTATTTGGAAATTTATATACATTTAATAAGATAATTAATTTTATTCATACAAATTATTTTATTTCTATGTTATAACTGTTATATTTAAATAATAATAGTTTATTTAGTCTCCCTATTGTGTGTCACATATACTATCGAACATGGTGTTCTTTTTATAAATTCTCTAGGTGTTACATCCATTTTTATGATTTACATATCACCCATTTATAATACATGTCCTTAGGTTAACCCATGTTATTTAGAGGTAAATGTAGTTTCAATAGTATATTAATGAGATTTGAATAATTTAGTTTTCCACCAATTTATGTTATTGTGTTTTTTATATAATTTACTAAAGATACTAGGACCATTGATATTATAGATTTTTATTAATTGTATATTAATAAAATGGATTAGTAAATAATTTTTTTTATGAAAAAGGTTTTATAACATAATATTGGATAAATTTATAACAGTATTGAAAATAAAATCCATAGGGGGAGAATTTTAGACACAAACTTATTTTTAGTTATAAATTTTATTTCACTAATATTTCAATAAAGTATCACTCGAGTATTATAATGGTGTTGAGAATTTAAGTCCCAGGGAATATATTTATGACATGTATTTATAACACAGTATATGATAATGAAGTCAATATAAATTCATGGATAATATAAAATTTATATCACGAAGTTACAATTTAAATGGTTGAAGGAGATTGTGACACCCCAAGCTTCTACGACACATGTCTCTTTGAATAATAAAGTAGCGTGTGTTGTACGCAACTTCGAATTCTAACACACCACAACCAATCAAACTATACGTTATAAAGAATAATACCCACTTTTTGAAATTTTATAAATTTTATCTTTCAAAATGGAATTCATTTTTGGATTCAGAATATCAAAATTAGCCTCGGGTGAATTTTTTGTTTTTTCTAAAAACATTCAATTTTTGATGAATAGTGAAAAAATACTAAGTTATATTTTAAAAACTAATTTTTATTTAAATATTTATTTATTTAATTTACATTTATTTTTGGTCAAAATAGAAACATAATACCTATATATGTTCAATTAAATTCATTGGAGTCAATTTTTAAAAATTTTAGATATATAAAAATTTTATAGAACTTTTCACTGTCTTTTACCCACCTCCAATGAGAATTAAAATATTCACAAAAAGCATATTTTTACCACTTATGTGAGTGTAATTTTTAAAATATGATAGTCACGGTTAATATCAAGGAGTAAAATGTGGTTCAATAAGATAAAAATACTTTTTGGTGAATAATAACTTTTTTACTTTTATTTACCACGATTAAAAGTAATTATGGTAATTAAGTGTAAAAATGATATTATTATTACCATAAAACCTGTCCTAATTCTATTGGATATGTATGATTAGACCAAAAATTACCTTAGTAATAAAATATGAACCTCTTTGGTCCACTAGGATTAGATTAGGACAATTATTATTATTTAATTCAAAGAAGAGTTAAAAGAGTTAAAATCAATGTTTAATAACTAAAACATATTTAATACAAGGATACACATAAATTAAATTAGATTATAAATATTCATTAGAATGATAAAAGTATTTCATATATAATGGTATTTAATTTATAATTTTATTCGTTAAATAATTTAATTTATTTAGGACACAATGGTGATGTAGTAATTACATTATTAATGAAATATTAAAATAATTAATATTTCAAATACCCAAATAAATGTAATTAGCGACTTTTTTTGAAATCCACTAATTTTTTAGTTTAGTATGACATATCAGGATCAGTTAGATGATTTTTTTTCTATGTAAAAATTGTGTTATGATTTAGCAAAAAACAAAATACCAAATAGTGTCAAAATTGACCTAAAAGAGTTTTTAAAACAAATATTATATTATTAATTGATATTATATTCCTAAAAACCTATTGTTCTAAAGAAATACTTACATAATGATAGGTGTGTCATTAATGAACCATTTTGGGTTCTCATGGAAGTATATTGTGTGTTTATTAACCATATAATATAAAAATACCAATAGACAGGGTAAATATCATACTATTTAACCAATAGTTAAATCTAAAAGGAAAAGTTAATAATGGGACCCAAAACTGTCTAAAACCAATTGGTTGAGATTTTTTCAACCAATTAACACCTTATCCTTTACATAATCTATTTTGGAGCCATTATAAACCGAAAATTATGTTATTATAAAATAATATTTCTAGCTTTTCCTAAGGTTCCCCTAATACCTCTTATAAAAGGGCACTCCCCATTCTCTCTAATTCACACCATAAAAGCCATTTGGCTCGGCCAAACCATACCCAAATACTCTCTAAACTATCCTCCCTTAATCCTAGAGTCCCTTTTTTGGAAGAAATCCAACTTAAGGATCCATTTTGATCAAATCAAAAAGTAGAACCCGAAGAAGAGGTAATAATTTCACCACCCTCTTCCATGTTCTTTCTTTGTTATTTACATTATAAAATAATAACTCTAGTATCTTCTATATACAATAATGTTATTATAAATATGGTACAACCATATTCATTATTCTATCCATCCTTTGAATGACATGTCGCCATACGTGCGTACGTACGGATTTCCATCTCCACATCGTGGTGTAATTGTTATTCAATACATTATTATTTGGATGGGTATAATAATGATGTGTAATTCATGTAAATAATAAATATAAAATAATAATGATTCTGTATATATGATATACCATCCAATTATATATTATTTTAATATCAAAATAATGATATTGTCGCTCGTGCGTACGTACAGATTACCGACTCCACGAATGCGACGGGATTCATTCCCCATCGTAAACATTCAAGACTAATTTTCATTAGATGATTAAAAATAACGTTTAATGACTTGATATCATTCTGGATATGTATATGATATATCCCATCCATACCATATATGACTCACATAATGAAGAATATAAAGGAAAATGTATCCGTTAACACCCAAAACAACGATAATACTATGATATGTTTAACAAAACAATGTTAACAGATCATATATGATATCATATTAATGTATATTATTATTTTATAATTTAATAACAAGTATTTAACCATTATAAAAGTGGTTAAACTACCCTCAACCATGAAAAATTACATGGTAAGGGTTTATTTTCACAATCTCTTCATTATTTTGAGGTTGTTTATATGTAATTATCTACTGGGACCTCTTTATCATCCACATCCATGTTTCTTAAATATATATTTCAGAACATTCTTAGAAGTTTATAGAATGTGGGATAAAGTCATTTATACGCTTTTTTTACTTTTTTATGATGTTTATAACTGAAGCTTTCCGTCGTTTTCCAAACAAGGTCCTTTTTAACCTTTTCGACAGAATTAAGGTAAGAATGTCTTTTTTAACTTATATGGAGGGTGCAGCTATTTTCCGCCATTATAAAATCATTGAAGCATCCCTTACAAGCCTATAAAAATATTTTCTATGTAAATTTTTTGTTTTATAATTATGTGACTTTTAAATGATATCAAAAAAAGAGTTATTTTCTCAAATAGTTTTGATTTCATCTATGTCAACATCCTTTGATGGATTTTAAGCTTATTTGAAGTTGATTTATTATGATACAAAACTTCCATATTGTATTGAAAGTTTTTTGATATGTTTGACTGTGGATGTGTTATTTTTATACCATTCATGGTTTATGGAGAATGTATTGAAATTTTTTATGATAGTTTTAATACGAATATTTATGATATGTTTAAATCTATTCATATAAGGAATGCATTGGACATAGTAAGTGAAGGGTGGAGCCCGCTATGGCTCCTCGATGCATCGGTAGGTCTCATGAGACAAACTAGTGTCTTGGAACAAGGCTTGAAAAAATCATATTTGTAGTCTTGGAAAAAGGCTCTGACTATGTGTTTATGATAGTCTAGCATTATGCATTCCAACGTTATGAAAGTGGTTATTGATATTTCATTTGATTATTCAACTAGTAGAATATCCATGTGAATAAGTTAATGGAATTATTTCATTTCATTTTTTTCCATATTATGCTGAAGTTCAAGTTGAAAAGGATTTTGTCATAGTTATACATTGCATTAAATTTTTATGCTTATTTAAGAAATTATCTTCTATAGTGTTATCCTTTCTGAGATTCTGAGCTCACCCCTTTCTATGTTTTGTTTTTTCTAGGATGTGAATAACTATTTTTTGACTGACCTGTAGGGATAGTCTAAGGAGATATGAGTGTGGACTATGGAGACTATGTTGTTGTATTTTTTCACTTTATGATGTAATGTAAGACTTTTGAATGTATCTAGTTTTTCTAAGGCAACTAAACTAATCGGTCTTTCAAGACATGATATTTTGTGATCATGCCAATGTCATGTAACAATGCACCGACTCTAGGATTCTGGGTTCAGGGTGTTACTGTTGGTATCAGAGGAAGTTTATTACAAACCTTGGAAACTAGATTTAGATAGAATATGATTAGAGATCATTTACCATTGATAGAATTTGAGGATTAGTATAGAAGAACTTCCTAGAATTTTGGTATTGTATAGATTTTGTGAGTATTCCGATCAATACATCCCTGTCTGGATTCAAGCCATGAGAGGTGACTCTGGCACAAATGTACCTTGGGGTAAAACCCGAAAACAACGCTTTGAGCTAGTCTCAAACAGGAACTGGTGCACGACAATGGGCCTTTCTCCACGCTTGGTTACGACAATCTTGAGGGATATGCTTAGGATAATTCTCATTTTATTTACAAACCATTATGAAGTGTTTATGAGTCTATACTTCCTCAAAGAAATTTTTTTATGACTATAGATTATATCCATAAATTTTTAGATTTATGTTAAGTGTTTTACTAGTTTGAAATTATGTATTTCAATTCGTAAACTATTCTAGTTTATGTCATTTTATAGAAGTGGCTCCCAATGGAAGGAATGGAAACGGTATCAATGAACACACTCTATGTAGGTATTTCCCTCCTGCTCAAGATAATTATAGTGGAGCTGGTAATGCAACTGGTGCTGATCAGCTAATCACCATACATGGAAAACTCACTCAGGTTATGAATAATATCTTTACCCGTATGGAGCACCCTAATCCACAGTGCGGAGGATCAATAATAGATCGGTTCTTGAGGCAACAACCACCAAAATTCAATGGGAGTACAAATCCATTAGAGGCTGAGCAATATATAAATTCCATAGAGAACATATTCCACACCATGGGGAGTAAAGAAAGTGAAAATGTTGTCATGAAAGTTTACCACCTCACTGGAGATACTGATCATGGTGGTCATTGATTCATAACACAAATGAAGATGAAAAAGTATCAAATATGGAATGGAGGGAGTTTAATTAAATTTTCATAGAAAAATACTTTCAGCATGACCATCGAGTGGATATGGAAAAGATAATTATGAGTCTGAGGAAATAGGAGGATGAGAATGTCGCAAAGCATGAAGCTAACATTACAAGGTTAGCAAGGCATGCTGCAGATTATATACGTAACCAACAAAGTAACATTGGTCATTTCATTGATGGTTTTAATCCATTTGTCCATCGAGCATTAGTCTGACAATACTTCTCGTCGTACGAAGATATTGTCTCATGTGCTATCAAGACAGAAAAAGAATTATCTATGTCTTATGACTTTATAGAAAAGAAAAAGAAGAAGATATCTGTTGAACACTCTGGAAATGGAAATAAGGGGATGAAGGGAAAAGTTGAAAATCCATACTGCAATAAATGTGAGAAGAAACACCCTGGTACATTCTATAAGGGAATTGGTGTCTGTTACAAGTGTGGTGAAAAAATACACCTATCTCGTAATTGCAATGGGAAGAAAGAGGCGGTCGAAGTTGAATCCTACAATTGTAGAGAAAGGGGGAAATATGAAAATGAATGTTCTAATAGTCAGGGGAACTTACCTCAAAAAAGGCCAAGGGATCAAGTCCAAGCATATGCTATTACTACTGCTGAGGTTGAAGCTTTGAAAGACGTGGTGGCAGGTAATTTAATTGTTTTCTCAAGTTTAGAAAATGTTTTATTTGATTCTGGATCATCTCATTTTTTATATCTTCCCAGTTTGCTATGAAATTTAGATATTTTCAATTTGATTTAACAAGGGAGTTGTCAGTCAAAAATCTTAAGGAATGTATCATTGAAACAATGTTTTTCGAATCAGTCCCCATTAGGACATATAAATGTTCTTTATCTTATGATCTCATCGTCATACCCACGATTGAATTTTATATAATACTCGGTATGGATTGGCTTTCAGACTATGATGTGAAAATTTATTATAATAAGAAAGAGGATACAATTTTTGACAATGATAAAGAGTACCTTATATTTAGAGCAGAAACATCACCACCTAATTATTATCTAGATACACCCCCGGAAGCTCTACTAAACTCAATAATTGGGGGGATGAAAATTAAATGACTATGGGTGAGGAAAGGAATTTTTAAATAGATGATGTACCAATTGTGAAGGCATATGGTTATGTGTATCCATAATATTTACATGGACATCCTCTAAAATGAGAAATTGAGTTTTCCATTGATTTAATTCTTGGTTCAAGGCCCATATCGAAGACCCCTTATAGAATGGCCACTGTGGAATTAGTGGAAATAATGAAACAACTAGAGAAATTGAGTAAAAAGCGATTAATTTTCCTGAGGGTTTCTCCATGGGGAGCCCTTGTTCTTTTTGGTACGAAGAAAGATGGATCTACGAGGTTGTGCATTGACTACAGGGATATCAATGATATAATAATAAAGAACAAGTTTCCCCTACCTTGATTTGATGATTTATTCAACAAACTTCAGGGATCTCAATACTTTAAATAGATTGACCTTCGATCTGGATATCATCAGTTGTCTGTGCATAAGTAAGACATTCCGAATATATCATTTCGAACCAGGTATGGGCATTTCAAGTTTAGACTAATGCCTTTTGGATTGACTAATGCACCCTCTGTCTTCATGGATCAAATGAACTGGGTTTTCAAGGAATATCTTGATTACTTTGTCGTGGTATTTATTTATGATAAATTTGTATACACCAAAAGCTATGAAGATCATGAAAATCACTTTCTAATTATCCCGAAGACTCTTAGAAGACATGAATTATATGAGATGTTTAGCAACTGTGAATTTTGGCTTCAAGAGATTTATTTTCTTGGATATATTGTCTCTAAGGATGAAACTATAGTTGATCCTTCTTAGATAAGAAAAATACTAGAATGGCCAGCACCGACGAGTATAATTGAGGTATATAGATTTGTTGGTTAACATGTTATTATCGACATTTTTTCCGGAATTTTACCCGGTTGGCTAACACATTTACAAAGCTCACACGAAAAGGGGTTAAATTTTTTGGACAAAATAGTGTGAAGAATGTTTTGATGAATTGATCATAATATTAGTAAATGCTCATATATTGGATCTACCATAGGGGAATAATGGGATTGTTACTTATAGAGATGCTTCAAAGAAAGGACTTGTTTGTTTCCTTATGTAGAATGATAAGGTTATTTACTATGCATCATGACAGCTAAAAATTCATGAGCAAAACTATCATACTCATGATCATGAGTTAGAAGCTGTAATCTTTGCTTTGAATATTTGGAGACAATATATCTTTGGTGAAAAATGTGGAATATATACCGATCACAAGAGTTTGAAGTATATTTTCTCCCAAAAATAACTCAACACGAGGCAAAGGTGATCCCTTGAACTACTCAAGGATTATGATTTCATGATACACTACCACCCGGTGAAGGCAAATAAGGTGGCAGATTCTTTGAGTAGAAAGGATCTTGGAGTTTTGAACAAGATGAGAGTTGAAAAGGATCCCATTTGCATGGATCTAGTAAAGATGGATATGGGAATAAAAATGGAAGGTGAAACATCAATACTTTTTCAATTGGTTTCCAAACCATCTTTACTAGAAAGGATAATGAGTTCTCAGGCAGATGATGAAGAGTTTCAAAAGAATATTAATTTTGTGAATGATGGGAGATTGAGTGACTTTGTGTGTGAATATGGAATTTTGAAATTTGGGAAGAGACTTTGTGTTCCCGATAAACCTGATCTAAAAAAGGGAATTGTAAGATTATGCTCATAGAACCAATGTCTTTATACACCCTGGTAGCACCAAAATGTATCATGATTTGAAGGAACATTTTGTGTGGGACAGCATGAAGAGGGAGATTGCTAATTTTTTGTCATGATGTATTATTTGTCAACAAGTGAAATCTAGATGACAACATCCTGGAGGAGTCTTTCTATAATTCCTATAAATGAGTGGAAATGGGATAATATCATGATGGACATTGTCATGGTACTACCAAAGACTCTTATAAGGAATGATGAAATAGGGTTCATTGTAAATCTTCTAACCAAGTCAGCACATTTTCTTGCTATAATAAAAGATTTACCACTTGAACTTCTATCAAGACTATTTATAAAATGAAGTTGTAAGAATTCATGGAGTACCACTATTGATTGTTTCTGATTGTGATCTGCATTTTACATCAATATTCTAGAAAAGTCTTCAGAATGCCCTTGATAATGATCATCGTTTGAGCACTGCCTAGCACCCCCAAACTGATGGAAAATCCAAGAATACTATTCAATAATTAGAATACATGATGATATCTTGCTCAATTGACTTTCAAGGAATGTGGGATCAATATTTACATCATGTTGAATTTTTCTATAACAATAGCTTCCATTCAAGTATTCAGATGACACCATATAAAGCATTATACAGAAAGAGATGTTGCACACCATCCTCTTGGGATGTTTTTGTTCAAAGAAAACTTATAGGCCTATAAATTGTGGAGGAAACGATGGAAAATGTGATGGTAATCCAAAACCGCATCAATGCAGCTCAATGTAGGAAGAAGATCTATGTCAATAACCGAAGGAACGATTTTGAATTTCAGTTAGGAAATCATGTTTTCTTGAAGGTATCTCTATGGAAGGGTCTTTTATGTTTTAGTAAGAATGGTAAACTAAGTACCAGGTACATCGGACCTTTCAAAATTCTAGAACGAATTGGGGTTATAGCTTACCATTTGGCTATGCTGCCACGTCTCTCCGAAGATCTTGAAGTGTTCCACATATCACTATTGAAAAAAATAAATGCCTAACCCAATGCATGTACTCATATATGAGGAATTAGAACTAGAACCCGATCTGTCTTACTGCGAAGAGCCAGTCAAGATTCTTGATATAAGAAAACAAGTGCTGAGAAACAGGACGACTCATCTGGTAAACTTTTTATGGACAAATTATAAGATGGAAGATGCAACGTGGGATCCTGAGGAACATATGATGAACAACCACCTGAGTCTCTTTTATGCAGTAATATTCTAGAAATTTTTAGGATGAAAATATTTAAAAGAGAGGAGAATGTAACATCCCAAGCTTGTACGGTATGTTTCACTTTGAATAATACAGTGGCGTTTGTTGTATGCAACTTAGAATTATAACACACCAGAACCAATCAAGAAAGCCATTATGAATAGTAATACCCACTTTTTGAAATTTTATAAATTTTATCCTTCAAAATGGACTTCATTTTTGGATTTGGAATATCAAAATTAGAATAGGGTGAATTTTTGGTTTTTTCTAAAAACTTTAAATTTTTGATGAATAGTGAAAAAACACTGAGTTTTAGTTTAAAACTGAATTTTTATTTAAATAATTAATTAATTATTTAATTTATTTTAGGTCAAAATATATACATAATACCTATATAAGTTCAATTTAATTCATTTGAGTCAATTTATAATAATTTTAGATATATAAAAATTTTACAGAACTTTTCACCATATTTTACCCACCTTCTAGGAGAATTTGCAAATTCACATAAAACATAATTTTACCACTTCTATGAGTTGAATTTAGAAAATAAAAGAGACACAACTAATATCAAGGAGTAAAATTTTGTTTAATAATATAAAAATATTTTTTGGTGAATACTAACTTTTTACTTTTTTTTACCACGGTTAAAAGTAAATAAGGAAAATAAAGGTAAAAATGGTATCATTATTACCACAAAACATGTCCTAATTCTATTGGATAAGTATAATTCTAGGAAAAATAACCTTAGGAATAAAATATGAACCTCTTTGGTCTACATTGATTATATTAGGACATTTATTATTATTTAATTCAAATAAGAGTTAAAAGAGTTAAAATCAATTTTTAATAACTAATACATTTTTAATATTGGGTTAAACATAAGATGAATTCGATTATAATTATTAGTTATAAATATAAAAATATTTCCTACATAATGTTATTTTATTTATAATTTTTAGGCATTAAATATTTTAAATAATTTATGACAGAATGGAGATGCAGTAATTACCTTATTAATGAAATATTAAAATAATTGATATTTTAAATACACAGATAAATGTAATTTGAGACCTTTTATGAATTCCACTAATTTTCTAGGTTAATATGACATAAAAGGGTTATTTAGAAGAATTTTTGTTGAATTAATAATGTTTTTATGAATTTATCAAAAAAAAATACAAAATAGTGTCAAAATTTATATAAAAGAGTTTAAAAAAATATTATATTATTAATTGATATTCTATTCCTAAAAATATAATTTTCAGGATAAATACTTATATAATGATAGGTGTATCATTGATGAACCACTTGGGTTTCTCTAGGAATTATATAGTATGTTTATTAACCATATAATATAAAAATACAAAGAGACATGCTAAGTGTAAAACTATTTAACTAAAAGAAAAATCTAAAAGACAAAGATAATACAGTGACCCAAACCTGTCTAAAACCTATTGGTTGAGTGGGTTTAGAACCATTGAAACTTTATCATTTAAATAATATATTTATGTGCCATTATAAAATAATATTTCTAGCATTTCCTAAGGTTCCCCTCACCCCTTTTATAAAAGGCCACTCTCCCTTCTATCTAATTCACACCTTAAAAGCCATTTGGCTCGGCCAAACCCTAAAAAAATACCCTCTCAACTATCCTAACTTAATCATAGAGTGATTATTTTAGTCAGAAATACAACTTAAGGATCCCTTTTGATCAAATCAATTAGAAGAACCCGAAGAAAAGGAAAAAATTTCACCACCCACTTTTAAGTTCTTATCTTATTCCACTTCTTCTTTATTTGTTATTTCCATTCTAAAATAATAACTCCAGTAACTTATATATACTGTGATGTTATTATAAATACGGTAGAACCATATTCATTATTCTGTCAATCCTTTGAATGACATGTCACCGTATGTGCGTACCTACAGATTACTATCTCCACATCGTCGTGTAATTGTTATTCAATACATTATTAATTGGATTGGTATAATAATGGTGTTTAATTCATGTAAATAATAAATATAACATGATAATTATTCTGTATATATGATATAACATCCAATTATATATTATTTTAATATCAAAATAATAATATTGTCGCTCGTGCGTACGTACAGATTACCGTCTCCATGAATGCGATGAGATTAATTCCCAGTGTATCTATTCAAGACTAATTTTCATTAGATGAATAAAAATAATTTTTAAAGACTTGATATAATTCAATATAAGAATATTATACATCACATACATAACAAATATGACTCACATAACAAATTATATAAAGGAAATCAAATCCGTTAACACCCGAAACAATGATAATAATAAGATATTATTAACAAAAAATGTTAAAAGATCATATATGATATCATGTTAATGTATATGAATCTTGTATAATTTAATAACAATTATTACACCATTATATAAGATTTTAACCTACCCTCAACCAAGAAAAATTACAATGTAAGGGTTTATTTCACAATCTCTTCATTATCCGAGGTTTTTTATACATAATTATCTCTTGGGACCTCTTTATCATCCACATCCATGTTTCTTAAAAATGTATTTCAAAACATTATTACTATATTATAGAATATCGGTTAATCTAATTTTTACCCTTGTTTTACATTTTATAAGTTGTTTATAAAGGAATCATTCCCTCGTTTTCCAAATAAGGTCCTTTTTATCCTTTTCGACAGAATTATGGTGTGAATGCCTTTTTTAACATATACAACGGGTGCATCTATTTTTCTCTATTACAAAATCATCTAATATTCCCATAAAATATTTTAAGAATATTTTCTAAGTAAATAATCTCTTTTAAAATTATGTGACTTTTAAATGATTTCAAAAAAATAAATATTTCCCTCTAATAGTTTTGATTTCATCTATGTCCACATCAATCGATGGATTTTAAGCTTATTTGAAGTTGATTTATTATGATACAAAACATCCATATTATATTGAAGATTTTGTGATATGTATGACTGTCTATGTGTTATTTTTATACCATTCATGGTTTTTGGAGAATTTATTGACATTTTGTATCGTAGTTTTAATATGAATGTTTATGTTATGTTTAAACCTGTTCATATGAGGAATGAATTGGACTTGGTAATTGACGAGTGGAGCCTGCTATAGCTCCGCGATGTATCGGTAGGTATCATGAGACAAACTAGTGTCGTGTAATAAGGCCTTGAAAAAATCGTATTTTTAGTCTTGGCACAAGGCCTTTACTATGTCGTTATGGTAGTCTGACATTATGCATTCCATCGTTATGAAAGTGGTTATTGATATTTCATGTGATTATTCAACTAGTAGAATATCATTGTGAATAAGTGAATGGAATTATTTCATTTCATTTTTTCGATATTATGTTGATGCTAATTTTTAAAATTATTTTTTTAGTTATACAATGCCTTTAATGTTTATACTTATTTATGAATGTTTTTGTTATATTGTTATCCTTACTAAGAATCTGTGCTCACCCCTTTCTATGATTTATTTTTTCCAGGATGTGAAGATGTATTTTATGACTAACCTATAGGGATAGTATAAGGGGATATGAGTGTCGACTATAGAGACTATGTTGTTGTAGTTTTTCACTTTATGAGGTAATTAAAGACTTATGTATGTATCTAGTGTTTCCAAGGCTAATAAACTAATCAGTCATTTGAGACTTTATATTTTGTGATCATGCCAATTTCTTATAATAATTCACCGACTCTGGGTAACTAGGGTCGGGGCATTACAGAGCTGGTTGATTTTCTCTAAATGTTTCAAAGATATAATTTGACAGGTAGAGAACCATTATGATGTCTATATTTTTAACGATGAATTCAACCAAAACATTATAGTGAGGAATTAGGCTAACATGGATAATGTTTTTCATACTTTTTTTAAGACATAAACATGACCCTTACCTTGTTATGTTTTTCCAATATGGTTCTTCTAATGAAACATCATCACATGAAATTAGGGATAAATAATGAATAAATTTATATGACAAGAAGAGGGACATAACTTTTTTTAAATTTTCTTAGTGTTTTTAGAAATTTTTGAAGGAGATTAATGTTTCATGAAGGTCATAGTGGGGAATATAGATAAGTATTTCAGTTAAAAGGAATGATATTTGAGAAATATATATGTTTGTCTGAGTGTTTTTTAGTTTCATGAATTAATGATACATGAACATGAAAAAAATAAGTTTTAGGAATGTTATAAGACTTGTGAGAGATTACAGTTTTGAAAAATGGTATATGTTTCTAAATATAAGGAACTATGTTTCGTAGATGAGGTAGAGTATTTTGAATGGATTAACAATGGTGAATAGAAAGTAATGTGAAATAAGTAATTTTGGGGAGGATAAGCCTTATGAAGGAATAATTACAGGGAGAGTTTCAAGAATTTATTTACATGAAGGAAGTGACTCCAACAATTGTGAATGGTATGTATATTCCTTTAAATTCAATATCCTTGAAGGGGAAAGGAATATTAGGGAGAGGGAAATGGTTGAGAGATAATGTTGGGAGTAAAAAACATGAATTAATGAAAGACTCATGTTAAATTAATGAGCTATTTAAACCACTAAGTTCTACAAGTGAACTTTTCTAAATCACTATGTCACATGAACACACTATTTTTGTAAACTCGGGTTTGGAATGAAAAAGGAAATTTCAGGTATTATAGCTTTTATTTTTGGGGTCTTTTTTAAGTAATGAGGGTGAATCAACAATGGATCATGATTCATAATTCATTATGCTATAAATTTAAAATTGTATGACCACCATTGAAATTATATGGCTATATGGAAATATGTAATTATCATGGTTCACTGAGTATACTGATCTTGTTAGAGACAACAACTCATCCAATGGTTCATATGTTAATAAACTAGAGGCCAATCTTGCATAAATGATTCAATATTATGAAGAAGTTATAAAATAACATTAATATATACTATATCCCCAATCCCACTATTAAACATCCATATTCTACAAATCCACAATATTCTAGCTTCAAGGATAGAATGAAGATGGTAAATACATCCCAGATGTGGGGCCAAAACTAAATTAATGTGGGAACACTTGGTTGAATGCACATAAACTAAATGTGGGGTTTAGATGAAAGAGGAAGAATTATATTAATCTATTTGGATCTAACATAACTATGTATACAAGAGTGATAGCCTAATCCTAAAAATACAGTCCTTGAAGCCATTATATGGACATATTTACTTGAAAATGGATATATGGGAATTGTTTTTTGGATATATATATAAATTTTCTCAAATCATCCATTCCTCAAGATATGTGTGATTTGATTCTCAAAAAAATTTCATCAGATATATATTTAAGGTGAACACATTCATAAGCATAGTAATTACTGGAAGAATCAATAAATGTAATGGGAAAGGATCCTTTCTTCTTAATGGACATTAGTTTGGATGTATATATTGATATATTCTTAATAAAATGAAGATATTTGATAACCTCATGACACCTAATTAGATTTCCTTCAATAAAGAAGATGCTATTTTATAGGGAATATTTGCTAGATCTGGAGAGAGGCCACTATGAGGAATGATACAATGATGTCAACCCCAAGATCCCTACATAAAATTTCCTTGTTGGAATCCTCTAAAAGTGTTTAAGAGGATAAACACTACCATTTTGTAACTCACATTAAATTGTATGACCAAGTATAGTTTTGAGCATTCTAGTTGGTATAGTGGTCGCCCAATAGACTATATATACAAGTTCACTCTAATAAAAGAGGAATTTAATCTCACTTCAATTCATCTTCACTAGAAAAATATCACTAAGAAAGGTAAAAACACTCACCACTTTTATTTAGCACTAATAAATTGGACCTCTTATCGACTCTATATTTTTAGCACTAATAAAAGGTAGCTTTTATCATTTCTCTTGTAGCGCTGAAAAATGTCAATAATAAAATCAAAAAATTAAACATACAAAAATTTAAAATAATATTACGAATTTTAATAATTAAGTAATTATTGATAAAAATGATTAAATTTTATTTACATATATATACATTTTAAAAATTAATACATATAATATATTAAATATATTGATATGTCAAATGGATTAAATAAAATAATTAAATAAATTAAAATAAAAAATTCGTAAATTAAAAAAAATATTTAAAAATATATTAATTGACTAACTATATATAAAATTGAATAAATTTTACAAAAATATATATTGATTATAAATATTAGTAAATTATATTTATTAAACATAGATATGTAAAATTAATAAATTTTAATAGTTTAAAAAAATGGAATAAATTATAAAAAATTTAAAGAAAAATAAAAATGAATTATTTAAAAATTACATAAAAATTGATAAATTAAATAATTATTAATAAAAATAAATAAGTAATATATATATATATTAATTATAAATATTGTTAAATAATTTATATTAAATATAAATTTATAGAAAATGAATAAAATATATTAATATCTTTTAAATTTTAAATGGTGTCTTAATTTTAAATAAAGTGGGTCTAACCTCAACCTATATAAAAAAAATAAACCAAATATTTATGAAATATATATTAATTTTATATTATTTTAGAGCTTAATTATTAAATGATACAATTTATATATTATGTTTGCAATATTTCTATCTTATTTATTTATATTTAATTTTTGTACAATGAGATATTATTTATTCATTTTAAATATTATTTATCATTTTTTATTTATTTTATTTTTTAATTTAATCATTTTATATTATATATATATATATATATTTTTACTATGTTTTAGTATCTTTAATATGTATTTATATTTACTTTTATATATATCAAAAGTTCTTTTAGAAATTATATTTAATTAATAAAACTTATCAATATTTTAAACATTTATAAAGTGTTCTCATTTTTTATTGTCCAATTTCTATCATTTTTAAAATGCACGTAATTAAGATTATATATTCATTAATAATATGACAATTTAATTTGTAAATAACTATTGTAAATAAATATATTTATAAATAAATATTTACTATAATTATATATTTGTAAATTAAAAATTATTATCAATATATAATCTTTTTGAAAAATTATTAATATAATTATAAAAAAATAATTATATATATTTGAATAATTATAAAATAATTATAATTTATTTAAATAATAAAAATACTATATATATAATTTGTTGTTGAAGCCTCAGTATATTTGGGAAAATAAGATAATATAAAGGGCATGGATGTACTCGAAGAGACACGAACTCTAGACCTCGATGAGGGCCACTAAGGAAGCAACCATTTAGATGCACCATGTGGGATATATATATATATATATATATATATATATATCAATATTATTTTTTATACAATTATTCATATATTAACAAATAAATAATTATTTATTCAAATAATTATCACATTATAATAAATATATTTAAATAATGAATATATATACTAAATATATATATAATTAAATAAGTATATTTAATGACATAAATATATGTATAATTATAAAATTATTATAAAAATATTTAAAAAATGAACATAGTTACTATATATATGTATTAAATAAATAAATAAATATATATATAGATATAAATATATTATATAAATATATATTTAATTATAAATAAATAATTATAACTATATGTATAAATGTAAGTTTACTTTATTTATAAAATTATAAATTTATAATTAAAAATAAAAAATATATTTTTTTAAAAAATATTAGAATGTAATTATAAATAGAAAATTTATATTTATATTATTATAAATTTTTTATAAAAATATAAAATTATATAAATATATTAAAAAATTTATTACTTAAAATTATTATTATAAATCCTTTTTTAGCGATTTTGTTTGAGCGCTGATAAATGTTCCTTTTATCATCATTTTTTTAGTGCTGATAAAGGTTGAGATTCATTTGTGCTACTGTAGTGCTGATAAATGGAATCTTTAGAATTGCATAAACATTAGTGATGATAAAGACATACATTATCAATCGGTTTTTAGCATTGATAAATATTCATATTTATCATCACTAAAAAGAATTGATAAAGATGCATTTTATTACTACTTATCAATTTTTCACTGATAAAAGGGATATTTATGAGTGCTTTTTTGAAAATTACCATAGTAGTGACCCTGATATACTCAAAATAACCCTCACCTAGAACCATTCAGTCATGATTCACTGTGTCTCATGGAACTACCATGCTGGTGGAACTACTCATATATGTTCTCATCTCATCTCACTCTATCTCTCTCGCACATACCTATTACAACATAATTCCAACCGTACTCTATAAACTCATAATATCATCATACAAGACAAAATATGTGATGTAGCTGAATGAATAAATGTATTTTTTCCTTTGCCATAAAATGATTTAATTTTATCATGGTTGATGTATATTTCCATTCAATGGATTATTTTTTATTGTTCATACCCAATTTTAATATAAGTATGAATATAATTTATCCTGTTGAATATTTTATTAAAAAATGAGATGATGATATAATGCAGGATATAATTATTTAAGTTTTTAAGTTCATCATGTGGAACATATTATAAAAAATACTATTGTTTAGAACTATTATATTATATTTATGACTATGGTAAGGATTTCCATAAATGAAATGTTACGTTAAAGCTGGTTATATAGAAATGTTTTTTCTAGGATTACATTATGTTTGGTGGTATGTTGTGAGGGAAATTGAAATATAGTTTTGAAATTTATTATGTAAGTATCCATAACATAAATTTCATTTAAGATATTTTTAGATGTGATTGGTTTTATAGAATTAATTGGATAAAAATATTTTTGAAAAATAATAAGTGCTTGTTTAAATTATGGTACATTTCCAAACATAGGGGTGATATAGAATCATGATAAATTATTAGGAATTATGAATTCTATAATAAAAAAATTAAGTTATTCCCATGTTATATTATTCAATTATGAAATTTTATTTTTATGATACAAGATTATTTATAGATTTTATACCTGTATTTGATAATTTATTTCATAGTTGAAATGATTCATAATATATATATATATATATATTCGTAGGGTAAAAATATATCTTAAATTATTTTATAATAATAATGCACAAATAATTTTTTAGAAATCATTATTTTGTAAAACGTACTAGAACACATTTATATGTAATTTTTCTCTAGATATCATTATTTTAGTAAGTTGTAAAATTCAATAACTTATTTAATAAATCATTATTTATATCATTGTATAATTTCTTATAGATTTTTTACTAAATATATTTTTAATTGTATAATATGTTGTTCACAAGAGAGATTTTTTCAAAAAATTATTGTATTATATGTGATATGTAACTAATTGTTTTTTTTAATTTTGATAAATCATTCCTTATAAAATTTACATTGAATAATCACTTGATAATATTTTAAATAATTTTTAATATACCTCTTAATGTTTCAATACAATATTTTCATACATTAAATACATGTTTGGATGTGATTAAAATATTTTTTATCATATATTTGATTATAATGGGTATTATAACAATTTCATGATTTGTATGCAATAAGTACATATGATTGTAACCCCTAAGGGATAGTCTTGTATGCTATGGGTGTGTGGTTGAATCTCAAGGTACCTATGATGTGGATATTTATAGAGGGAGATAAATAATATTTTCCCCTCATTTGATTTGAATGTTAACCTCTTATTTTTGAAATGATTTGAATGTTAGGGAAAAAAACTTGTATAATCTTGTGGTAATATTAGTATAACTCACTAGTATTAAATGACGTGATTACATTTTATAATTATGTTTTCCTGGTAAGTAAAAAATTAATTTACCTTCATTTTAATTTTATGTTGTACTAATTTGGATATGTACTAAAATAATTGTGTTGTAGTATATTATAGAGGACCTGTTAGTATTTATTTGTTTAATTGTATACTCACAGCCTAAAAATTGTCCTTAGGGGATATAGAGCTCTTATATTTGAGATATAGGTGATGGAAAAGGACTATTAACGTAGATTAGATTTAGTACAGCTCAGTGGGGATGAGTTGATGTTCTCATGGTAGTGTTAGGGACCTTTTATCATTTTTCTATTTGGTATTGAATTTTAAATTAATATGTGGTATTTTATAAAAATATATGTAGAAAATTTTCATCCACACCACCCTTATATGATGAATAGTTATTATTTCATATTTTTTTCTTGAGAATCATCCCCCATCTCTTCTTTATTTTATGAACAACTCTGAGTAGTAGTCATCTAAAATGATCACCAATACCTGGTGAGGGATGAGATTTGGTTTTACTAGTTGAAGAAACATTGGTGGATGTCCAAAAGATATGGGGGATGAGTATGAAGAAACAAACTGAAATAATAATTGTTCGGTAGATGATTATGATGATGATAAATGTTCTCTAGAACATGAAATTTTTTATGAATTCATAGGATACCAACTACCATATTGGGGAAATTATTTTATTAAATAACATTAAATATTTCCTTGAAAATGAATGTGTTCAAATCATTTGAAAAAATAGTATGAATATGGAGTTAAATATTTTTTCATGATTTCTTTAGAGAATTAATCTGACCATTCATAAATCCTTTATATATGTTAATGTTGTTTTTATTCATGAAAAATTAAATATTTTACTACACATGAATAAATTTTCTTATGCATATTTTGATGTTACCAATCCCAAGGAAGGATAAGGAATTTATGATGAAACTTTATAATTTTTAAGGGATCAACAACATGTTGATGAAAAAAATAATGACAACACACTAACATAATGTTGAATAAATTTTTCAATGAATGAATTTTGGGTATAAAACATTAGGTTGGTTGGAATCACTAGGTCAAACCTATTGAAACCAACCAGTTAATGTTCATTAGTTATATTGGTTTCACAATAAGGAAAAATGTGCTAATTGATATTGATTTATGGAGAAATGTCTATCATGTAATGAAGGATATCCTTTGGATGTATATATTGGTAATGTTTCAATATACATTCTCTATTTAACCAAAAAAATATATAATGAATCATTCACTCAATAACCAATATTCTTTGCATAGTTTATTTATTTTATAGGATTTACATAAGTGAAATTTCTTAATGGATGCTGTAAAATCCCACAGAGTCATCCAGACTCTTCTTCTGATTTAACATATTAGGGATTCAATAGTGAAAGTAAATCACCACAAAACATTTTCTTATGAACAAATTATAATGTATGAAAATGGAATTATTTCATCAATCACCATAATGAAAAATCATTTAAGGCTAATTGGTGTCAACAATATATTATTTGACATTACTTATTTTATATAACATGATTCAAAACTGTTAATTTATAATTTAAAAAATGAGTAATGAAAATAAATAAGATTCATCAAAACCAATGTACCCATAAAAAATAAAACATGGGGTATGATTCAATACAAATTTTTTTTAATGTATTTTGAATGATAAATAAATAAACTATTATGTGAAATTCAAAAACATATCTTCTATTTTTTATATTCAAATTGACGAATAAAAATTTTAAGTCACTGTTGTCCGACATTAGGTTCTACCGAATGAGGTTAGATTAAATAATGATGGTAAACTAGTTGATAAAAACTTTAAAAAAATATGGGAAACATGTATAAGCATGAGAAAAATTCAAATATGTTATTATTTATGAAAAAATTACATAAATATTTCTACTTACGATCATGTATATTTTTATGGAAAAGAAACAAGAATATGTAGTATCAATTCCAAAAAAAGTTACGTAAAGTATCATTGAATAAGCTATAAAAATATGGTCACGTTAAAAGATTAGGTTTTGTAATCTCTCCTTGAACATATTTCCATATGTTAAAACCAAATGAATATAAATATTAAATGGTGAGATTAATTCTTTCACAAGTAGACTCACTCTAGGATGTTAATGTTTGGTCTAGTTTGGCAGACCAATGTGTGATAAAAGGATCAAAGAGAATCAGTTGTGGAACCAAGATATGCACATAAGCCAAATGATCCCACTAGATTTTAAGATAGTCATTCCCCCATCCACATACCATACCCGAGGTAATAAATATTTTCGTTAATATTTATCATAAATTTGATTCAAACTTTTCTGATAACATTATTTTACAAAAATTCTTCGAGTACAGTTGAATGATATTTCTTTCTGTCAGAACCCATGCACCATCTTGTTGTGGGGGGTATAATGCATAATATCCCCTGGCGGAAGTTACACAATAAAGACCTCCTAAAATATCACTCGATATTGGTGTTTGAGGTATCTTATGAGCTGCTTGCTGAGTATCATGTTCCACTTGATGTTCTCAATTTTATCATGGTCAATTATTCTATTGGAGCTTTCGTAACATGTCCTAATAATCATATAATGATACTTATGTTATGACTTTATAAAAAATATATATATGAAAAACCAGTAATTCTTGATGACAAATGGCTTGATGTGAGATATGATATTACATATGGATAAAGCTGTGGTGAAATAGATGGTCAAATCAAGAAAATCTTTTGAGTACACAATGAAATCAAAATGACATTATGATAGAACCATCTCCCAAGCAGTTCTAGGGGAACATTTATCATCATTAAAAATACATGCCGAGACCACATTTTAAGATGAAAATATGTATTAAATTCTATATAAAAATAAATATATGGAACGTTCATGATAGATGTAATTGGTATCGAGACTATAAATGCGATTCTCATGCTTGAATAGTTGGGTGTCTCAATTGTGAATATTTTCATAAGGTATGTTTTCAAAATAAGTTTGTCTAAATAATGAGCTAATATGTTTATTAACGTTAATAAATTTTCATATTTTATACATGACTTTACGTGAATACTATATAAAGGTAAAACTGGGAGAAGCATGATTTGGATTCATTAATCACTATATCATTTTTACTAAAAAAACATACATTGAATAAGGATAAAATTTGAAAAAAATGAGATAAATTAATCAAAGGGTACGATAAAAAAATATCATACAATAGAATATTTTTCATTCCTACAATGCATTAGTAAAAAAACTAAAATCTATCCATATTAAATATATTATTATTTTTTCATTACATATTAGTTTTTGTTTTTTAGGTAGTAGTGGATGCTAATCACAACTAATATGGATACCGCACATATATATTTTGGATATGATTCATTGATATCCCACTAACTGACCACACGTGATGCGTATTTTGAATGATTAATATAGTAAAATCAATATTTTATATATTAACATAGAATTATATGTTTCAGACTATGTTTTATAAAAAAAAGTTATGGTAGGGATGTTTCTAAATACAGGATAAATCAAAGAAGGAATTTGGTGTCTAATGAGATGAATACCATGGGTTACTTAAAATGGAAAAAATATGGTATATATAGATATATTAATATATCAAAATGAAAAATTATTTTTGTCAATGATTCTTCAGTGTATGAAGCAAGATAATTTAAAAGATTATGGAAATTATGTTTGAAAATGTGTGAGAAATATCATAATTAATGAAAAAATCAATATCCCGAAATAGGTAATTTCTAAAGCAAATTAAAATTTCATTTATTATATTTCATATTAATTTTTTTAATTATATTTTCATAGAAATATGATTATTTTAGACAACTTTCATACTCACAAGAATAATTAAACTTGTTAAGAGAGGAGTGGGAGGTGTACATGTTGTCAAAATATTTATTGAGAATATGTTTAGGTGATTACCTATTCTATTTGTGACATAGTATAATTTATGACAATCAAAATATATTTGGGGTGTAAAGTATTAGGGTTAGAATATTTATAAATTAGTTTTCTTCATTTTTTCATGTTAATCTATAACTGAGTAAATATATTTTTATAAATGTGCTGGTCTGGAAAAAATAAAATTGGTGGAAAATGGCAGCGGATGAGGTGGTGGTGGAGGCAGAGGTGGAGACAAAGACATAGTCTGGGTCAGAGAACAATTTGGAGTTGGATACCATGGTAGAGTCGATGTTAGAGATTGAGGTTGAGGAAGGGTCAGATTTAGAGATTGAGTTGGAGATGGAGGTAGAGGTGGAGATCAAGGCAGAGATCAAGGTGGAAGAGGATATTATGTGTTGGCTTGAAAAACAATAAATATTTTGGGAATGTAGAATAATGAGTATCATACCTAGATTTGTTTTGAGGAATAATGTTAAAACATACCCATATAACTTGTCCCTTCTGATAAGATACATTTTTAAATTGTTTCATGTGGCTTATAAAAATAATGTTTTTCACTGCTTTTAAAGTAATTTTTTGAAATAATTTATGTAGATGATTTTTTTGGAAACAAAAAACATAACTTTTTTAATTAATTTTATTGTCTATAATTTCTATTATAATATTCAATGTACTATCAAATATTAATAATGTTTTAATGAAACCCCCCACCAAGAACAAAATAGACAATTATGAAAAAATAGATACACCTTCATTCCCATGAATTCTCTACACTACAATTATAGGTTATTAATATTAGATCCAATAGATACATGACAGTCATACAACACCAAACCAATCATCAAATAGATATATATTCCAAGATAATGTTTTGAATAAATATGTGTGTAATAGACAACTAATGCATAATGTCATTGATGAGAACAATTGGGGGACCACCAACTTTAAGAGATCATGGTCATCAAGGAGGGATACTATTAAAGGAAACAAGATGTCAATTAAAAATATACGACATTATAATGGAATGACTAAAAAAGAAAAACTCTCTTTAAAAGAAATTGAGAACCACAAAAAACAAGAGTGAACGCCAATTTGAAAAATAAGGTAAGAGCTTGACCAAAACACTCAAATATGTTATATAAAATATTTCTTCGATTGATTCATGAATTTATACAATAGAATAATAAAATGGATTTAGGATAGTTCATGGTGGAATTATTTGGGCTATTTGATCATCAATTAGATTCATGATATAGTATCAAAAATGCTTGTAAAACCTATATCAGTAACTTATATTATTCATGGACACATTCATTATGTAAAATGAACCATGTTCGCAAGATCAGTAATAAAAAACTAATAATAATTTTCAATAAAGAACACATGTGAATAAGGATATTATAATTTTTAAGAGAAAATAATTATGATGTTCTGTTAGATATTTTCATCAACTAGAAAACACAATCATATTGTTTTGAAATTGAAATTAAATTTAATAAAAAATAAAAGTGGCATACTCATAATTGTGAAAACACAATCATATTGTTTTCTTATTTTAATAATATGATCTATTAGTCATTTTTTAGTTGAAGGAATTATCCTAACCTCAATTTGATACATGATGTTCCTAGTATTACTCAAAGTGTTTGTTATCCATTTAAAATATTTTTTTTTATTATAAACAGTGTAACTGAATAAAAAAACATGCATGGATTCTATTTATAATGTAGAAAAATAATTCGTAATTCATTTGTGACATGTTGGTAAAAGTATCACATAAAACCTACATAGAATGTGACTGGTATGACACAAAATTTTCATTTCCAGTTTAAAATGAAATTTTAATAAAAAAACAACATCCATTCTAAAAAATGAGGAAACAAATTAAGATTGTTTTGATAATTCATAAAAAAAACCATAAATTATTTAGGACATGTTTTAATCATTCACACCCCAATCTGATGCACGGTGTGACCAATATGACTCAATGTGCGTATTTTTTTTTCAAAATTGACATTAATTTGAGTAAAAAAGGAAACTGACATACTCAAAACTGAGAAACATCATTCAAATATTTTGATACATTTTGATAATGATACATATGTCATTCGTGATATGTAGGAATTATGAAAACCAAAATCTAAAACATGATGTACCATGTATGAATGAGAATATCCATTATTAGTTTAGAATTGGAAATTTTAATACAAAATAGTGTCACTGATTGAAAACTGAGAAGAAAATAATTTTTTCATGATAAATTATGTAAACATTATAATTGATTTGTGACTTGTATGAATTATTACCTTTCCAAACACAGACATGATGTGACCGGTATGATTCAAAGAACACATTTCAATTTTAAAATGAAATTTTAGAAAAAGCCCATGTGGAGTACTAGAAACAAAAGAAACTCATTTTTAGGGTTTTGATACTTTATTCAAACAATATAATTCACAAATTTGGGTAAGGTTGCGTGGTTTAAATTGGGTATATTGGCATCTGAGAATCCTCAATGACATTGCTTCATGTATTGGCACCCCTTTGAGGCTGGAACAACATAACTTGCAATGTGAAAGTGGTTATTTTTTCTGAATTCTTGTAGAAATTAATTTTGAAATCAAAAGGCCTGCTTCTATCATGTTAACTGCTAATGGTTTTAAATCTTATATTTGGTTGGAATATGAGAATGTTCCCTACATTTTTGATGTTTGTAATATTGTGGGGAATAATGTATCAAATTGTAGGATGATCTAGAGGAATTCTAAGGTTCAACCTAAGGTTTCTTAATGGACTAATGTTAACAGAAAAAAAAGAGAAAGGTTGTTTTTATTGGGAAAAAGGGAATTCTAAAATCAGTTTCCCCTCCTATTAAAACTCAGGTTCATTCATCCAGTGAAAATGATTCTAATTCAAAGCATTCTGCTTCTTCCTCATCACAACGAGATTCATGGGATGATATGGTTGAGGAGAATGAGAAAAAATTACATTCTACTCCTAAGGTGGAATAGACAGTTATTGAATGGGTTTCAAAGGAGTACCTTAATATATTCTCTAAAATTTTCAATTCTTGATTGCAACATAGTGCATGATTTACAGACTGAGGAAGATGAATTCCAGTTTTCTCTGGATTTTCAGAATGAAATACATTTTTTTCTACTAGCTTTACTGGTTGATACTGAAGAGGGAACAAATGATGAAAACCTGGACACTTTCCCAGAGGATGAAGCTGGGCAGAATTGTGGTCCTGCTTCAGCTATAGAATTGGAGAGGATCACTGCTCAAGAGAACATGTAGCTTCTTACACCTATTTATGCTGATATGTCAAATGCTGATCATCCAATTTCTGTTTCATCTATTTTTAATATTGTTATTGTCCCTTTGATTGCATCTATTACTTCTGAAAACAATGATCAAACTATTGTATCTCACTGTATTTCTCCACACAAGATTGATGACCATAATGTTACATCCATGGATAATGTTGTACCTGGAAGTTAGGAACATGACATCTACAATGTATCATGTAATGATGATCGTGTTAAAGATTCTACAATTCCGAAAATTCCTAAAAGTAAAGTGGGGAGACCTTCAAAGGAAAGAAAAATCAAGGAGATCACCGAAAAAAGGGGCACCAACTCTAATATCAGGTTTAAATGATGATTCTGTATTTGAACTGTCAGGGTTTGGCTAACAATAATACAATGAGATCCCTCAAATCTCTCATTGTACATCACAAACCTCTTCTTATTGGAATTTCTGAACCCAAAAGGAAGTTTTCATCCAATATTTCTAGTTTAGAATCTCTTGGATTTAATCTTGTAGATTTTAATATTTTCATTTTTTATGTAAAAAAAATCTATGGTTTCTTGCCCATGCATGATTGAGTGATTTATTTCTGGTTGACAAAAGTGGAAAACATGTTACTTTCTCCATCAAGTTGTCTGGCCTTCAACATTATTTCACTTTTTTTTATGTAAATGTTAATTATCGAGATATGAGGAGATTGTGCTTGGACATTGATGTTCTTAATTCTATCATCTCTACTCCTTGGATCATCCTGGGAGACTACAATTCAATTTTTCATTCCGATGAGAAGATTGGTTCCATGTTCAATGTTATATCTTCAAGGGTGTTCAAATCTTGCATTAATTCAAATTACTTGAATGATAATAATCTGGTTGGGTCCAAATTCACTTGGTACATGAATTTTTTGAATAGAGTTGTTGCTAGAAAGATTGACAGGTCTTTTGTTAATAACTTCTCTCATGATCCTTGGGATTCCATTTCTTGCATGGCACATCCTGGAATTAATTTTGATCATCATCCTATTCTAGTGAATTTTAATTGTTAATATTTCAGGCCTCCTTTACCCTTCAAATTCAATAAGGCCTGGATGAATCAACCTGATTGTGCTTCCTTGGTTGAAGATGCTTGGAATTCAATTTCTAGCCAGGATGTTATTGTCTGTCTTTCCAAATTAAAAATTCTGAAAAGATCTCTGAGGTCTTGGAGCAATGAAAAATTTAGCAATATTGATAAGGATATTATGTCTCTTGAAGCTGCTCTTTAGAATTTACAGGCTCAAAATACGGTGAGCAACTTTTGCAATGGGCTCAAGGAGGACTATGTGATTGTCTCAAAAATCAATGTCCTTATGAGTATGAAGGATGCTCTTCAAAGAGACACTGTCAAGGCTAAATGGATAAGGAATGGTGACATGAATACTAAATTCTTCAATTCTCTGCAACTAATTAGGAAGATTTTTGAACCTCTTTCGCCAATTAGGAATGGGGATCAGATTATTGACAATGATAGAGATCTTTCAGAACATGTGATATCTTAGATTAAATATCTATTTAATGGACCTATTTCAATGAATGTGCCTATTGAAGGAATCATTCCCAAATTGGATACTCAATAGGACAATATCAGCCTTACTTCCATTCCATTGAGCATTGAGATCAAAGAAGCTGTTTTCAGTCTCAGGCCTGATATCTCCCCAGGTCCTGATGGTTTTGGTAACTTCTTTTTTCAAAATGACTGGTATATAATTCAACATGATGTTTGTAAATTGGTGATTCACTTTTTCAAGGGGGTGATCTTCCTTATGGCATGAATGCTCTGTTTATTGCTCTTATTCTAAAGATTGAGAATGCTTGTGAAATGAACTTGTTTAGACCTGTTGCTTTGGTCAACACCGTCTTCAAAATTATCTACAAAATTATGGAAATAAGGATCCCGAATTTTTCCAGTAGTATTGTTTCCCCTAATCATTTTGGATTTATTAAGGGAAGGTCGATTAAAAATTGTCTCATCACTGCCTCTGAATGTTTGAATTTGTTCAGAAAATCCACCAGTGGTGGATACATTGCTCTTAAGATTGATGTCAGAAAGGCCTTTGACACCATGAATTGGGGTTTTATTTGCAAAGTTCTTATGATGTTTGGATTTGATGATTTTTTATCAACAGGATTAGGAAGATTTTATGCTCTGCCCACATTTCAATTCTGATAAATGGTTCTCATCGTGGTTTCATTGATTTCTCTAGGGGGGTTAGACAGGGTGACCCTCTTTTTGCAATTATCTTTTCTATTTCAGTGCACTATCTTAGTAGGATCATTTACATCATTGATAATAATGGGAAGATGAAATAAATAAATATAGGGAGATGCATTCAAGCCCCCACTCATCTTTTGTATGTCGATGACATTATCATTTTCACTTTGGGGGATAGAAGGAGTATCAAGAACATAAAAAAGGGCTCTCTTACATTATGCCTCTTTTTCTAGTCAAAATATTAGTTGGGAGAAGTACTTTGTTTACTTTGGTAAAAGAATCAGTGAGAGGAGAAAGACTTGCATTATTAATGATATAAATGTCAAGGAAGGTGTTCTTCTCTTTAATTATCTAGGGGTTCCTTTATTTTGGGGAAATCCAAAAGCTTGCTATTTTGCAGAAATTGTCAGCAAAGTTAGAAGACAACTTTCTACCTAGAAAGGAAAATCTATTTCCATGGCTGAGAGGGTTTGTTTGGTTAAATCAGTTATTGTTTCCAAACTTGTTTATTCCTTTATGGTTTACAAATGGACCATTTCTCTCATTCGTAGCATCAATGGTGCTCTTAGGAATTTAATCCGGGGAAGAAATATCCTTAATAAAAAGATGGCTACTATATCTTGGTCTGATTTTTGCAAAACTTATGATGTTGGTGGATTGGGTATTAAGGATATTGTCCTCTTTAATGATTCTTTGCAGGCCTCTTTCATCTGGGGATTGTTTAACAGCATTTCTGATGGACTCACATTCCTTCAGAATAAATTCTTGAAAAGATTAAAGATGGGATCTTTCAATCACCTAGAATCCTCTGTATGGCCATATTTTCGGCGTATTTTCACTTATATTGATTCTAATTCTAGATGAATTGTTTCAGAGAATTCATCTCTTAGATTCTGGAAAAGCATATGGACTGAAAATCCCCTCCTTGATCTTGTGATGGATGAACGACATATTGATTTGGACATTGTTATCAAGGATCAAATTGAGAACATGGAAGGTATTCCGACTCACATTGTCAGCATTTTAAATAGCCATTTCTTTTCTGATAATAAGGTTTTTTTGGCTGGGGAGCCTGTGGTTAATGGTATTCTTTCCTCAAAGCTTAATTATGAGTTTTCTCTAAAATCCAGTTTAGTGAATAATTGGATGGCTAACTTGCACAAAAATTTCATCATGCCATCTCGTTCCAATTTAGTATGGAGGATTTCTCATAGAAAAATTCCTACTGATTGTTACCTTTAACATTGTGGTATCTCTTTATGCTCTTCTTGTGTGTTTTGTCATCAGCACAGGGAGGATGCTGATAATTTATTTCTTTGTTGCGCTACTTCTGCTTCATTGTGGAAGGCTCTGGCAAAAATATTTGAGATTTCACTTCCTCTGATGACATCTATCACTAGTTTTCTTCAAAGATGTAAGTGCATCCCTCTCTCTTCACAATTATTGGACTTATTTCATGTTTCTACTTCTGAGATGCTTCATTATATATGGTCTTCTAAGAATAATTTTCATCTTGGAAAACAGCCTTTCTCGGTCGGTTTTGCTATTTCAAACAACCTTTATGCAATGAGAACAGTTATCCTTCCTAAAAATCATTTATGTGCTAATTCTAAACATCATTTCTCTATTCTTGCTTGTATGGGTGTTAAAGGAAATTTTAGACCTTCTTATGGAACATCTAAAGTTATATAGTAAGTCCCAATGTCTGGTAGGTTGAAAATTAATTCGGATGGTGCATCAAAGGGAAATCCGGGGCCTTCTGGGTATGGATCCCTTTTAGGGATAATGAAGGTCAGGTGATTGGTTGCTTTCATGGATCCTGTGGTATTGCTTCTTCATTGGAAGCGGAGATGATGGGTATTATTATGGCGGTGCAGCAGGTTAAAATTCATGGTTGGAATAATATTTGGTTTGAAAGTGACTCAACTATCATTGGGTTAGCCATTAGAGAATGTTCATATTACTTATCATGGAAATTACATAATCGTTGGGATAATTGCTTGGACTCCCATCGGACTGTGAATCATATCATTACTCATGTGTATCGGGAGGAAAATTCTATAGCATATGGATTGGATATAAAAGGAATTGAAGATGTTGATTTCATATGGTATGACAATCTCCCTGTTTCTTTATCCTCCCTTTTGAAAATGGATTTGAACAAAACTCATATTTTTCGGATTTTGTAAGTTGAACTTTTTATTCTAATTTAGGGGCCTTTCTTTTCTAGGTATGGTCTCAGATTATTCTAAAAAAATTAATATTTCATTTTCTATGTGTATAAATTTTCTTCACCTCAAACTGATAAACTATGTTCCCGATATGGCTCAAAGTGCCTCCTACTTGTTTAAAACCAAAATTTTAATGCAATAATATTTCACTGACTATTAATCAATAAAAAATATTCAGACTACATTTTTAATTTATGATGGTGGTTCATAATTAATTTTTTATGTGTACGAATCAGTCTCATGTAAAACCCACATATGATGCAACCTATATGACTCAAAGTGCTCATTTCCAGTTTAAAATTCCATTTTTGTTAAAAAAAATTGGCAGATTAAAATTTGATCAAACACATTAATATTGATTTCATACTTTATAAAAACGATAAATAAGTCATTTATTATGTGAATGAATCATCCCCACCTCAATAAGATTCACAATATTTCTAGTATGACTCAAAGTGCATATTTTTATTAAAAATGACATTAATTTTAGTAAAAAAGAAAACTAACAAAGTCAAAAAATGAGAAAACAATTTTATACTATTTGGGTATTATAGGAAAGTATTCCATAAGTAATTATCGATATGTATTAATAATCCGCAACTCAATTCGATACACGATGTGCCGTATAACTCAAATTGACTGTTATCAGTTTAAAATTGATATTTTCATAAAAGAAACTATCACTCACAAAAAACCAAGATAACAAATAAAAATTGACTTGAGAATTTAGGAAACCAATTTATAATTTATTCATGATGTTTATGAATTAGTATCATGTCATACCAACACACAATGTGACCAGTATGATAGAACATTTGAGTTTCCAGTTTAAAATGACATATTAATAAAGAAACAAATGTTGCTAACTCAAAGCCAATAAACCACATTTATATTGTTTTGATACACTATGAAAATTTTTTATATGTTATTTAGGACATGTAGGAATCATCCAAAAATTTATGTAATGGTCATTATGATAGGTATGACTCAATGTACTTCTTTTTCTTCAAAAATGACTAATTTTAGTAAAAACGAAAACTCCCATTATCAAAACTGAGAAAATTCAATTAGATTTATTTGGTAAATTATGAAAATTATCCATAATTCATTTTGGATGTGTAGGAATAAGAATCACCCCAATGTAACGACCCAAAGTTTCATTAATGGAAAATCCCTCTTGATCCAGTTAAATGTTTCTTTATGAAAAAAATGTTTTTATAAGATGTCAACTTCTTTAGTTTTACGTTAAGATTTGTGACCGTTACTTTTATAGCCATTGAACATTGATCATCTGAGTAGTATAAATATAAGGCTTTAACGAAACCATTTCGACTCAGACAAAGGAAGTGATGGCCTCATCCAGTAGAATTTCCCCTTACGAAGCCCATTTGTCGGAGCTCCGAAAAGAGGTGGCGTCTTTGGGCTTTGCCCTTGACCAAGCCCATGCTGAGCTTCATCAAGTCAAGCTCGAACGTGATCATCTATGGGAAAAATGGAAGTTGATATAGATTACCACTCAAGCGATGTTATCCGAGCAACCCCAAGAGTCTGTCACCATCGCACACCTTACCCTTAGGTCTTATGCGGCTATTTTAAGGGGTTATGTAACAAATAAGTAGCACCATGTTCATGTACATTATTTTTTGTATATAATAATGTATATAATTTTTTTGATACATTGTAATTATTTTTTAAAGTACAAATGGTGTTTTTAGTTATTTTTTAATTAAGAATTATATTTATTAAATTAAAGGATTTTTGAATTAAATAATATTTTCAAAAAATATTATTATTAATATTAAATTAATTTTTATTAAATATAAATGATCTTATAATGTTATGAATGCAATTAAAATTTTTATTAAGGTTTGAAAGCCATTTCTGTCAAAACCCGTGAATTTTTTATAAATGACGGTTTTTATTTTAAAAGTGAAAATTAACATATTTAGAAAATTATTTAGATAAAATAAATATTATTTTTGGAATCAGGACGTCGAAATTATCCAACGGTGAATTTTTCATAATTTTTTGAGACAATCAATTTTTTGGGTAAAAATTAAATTCCATTTAAATATATAATGTGTTTTATGACATCATAATGACCCAATGGTGATGTAATAAAATACCATAATCCTTATGTTCGGCCAATATGTGTTTTAGCATTAAAATAATGAGGTTTTGGGTTTGTTTGACTTTCTTTTCATAGCATTAATGGAGCCCTCAAGACTTATTCAACACTTTGCCTTTTTAAATTAATTTCCATGGGAGTGGGACTCACCTCCACATAAGCAACCTTAATTTTTTAATAAGTTCGGACCTTGGCCTTGTAAAATATTTTTTTACTCTTTACTTTTCCAGAAACCATGGGAAAATACCATGGGATGGTTTGTGGTTTGGATTATTTTAATATAAGGGGTCCCAAACCTAAATAATAAAGAATTCTCTCACCTTTCCTATATAAACCCACCCAATCTCCCACTTCCTCCTCACTCAAAGCCCTTGAAGTTCGTCCAACCTCTGCCCTACTCTCTCTAGAATCCTCTCAAGGATCCCCAAGCTACCAAGAAGCCTCTCACAAGCCTCTATCTACCATTTGGAAGCACACTTCCAAGTAAGGGTTTTTTTCTTCCTTTCTCATTTTTTTCAATTTTCTTTAAGTTGTATTGCCCTTTTTATTTCAATTATGAATGTTGAGGTATGGTTTTTCACCTCCCCCATACTGCCCTATTATTGTTTGAATGATGGGAGAACCCTTTCTCTCTCATTAAATGCCTCCCATGTACACCCGTTACTATGCCGAAATTCCGAAAGGAACTTCTCTCTCTTCTTTTACATTCAAGCAATACTTTTGTATCATGAGTCTAAATTACTTTTCAATTGTTGGGACATGTATCTCTATGACCTCATTACTGTCCATTACATGTAAATATGATGAGGAACCCCTTTCTCTCTCATCAACCATTTTTATGAATTCTTATGTCACGCCGTTACGCTGCAGAAATCACACCAATTTTCTAAGCCAATATCATTGTGTAGTGAATACCATGCCCATTTCTCCATCAAGGGTATTCACCTTTATGCACATTTACTAATTGATTATAAAGTTTCATGTATGAATTCCACATTCCTTTATCGTGGAATAAATTATTATGATTTATGAATCTATGTTTTATGATCCATGTGGCACACTTATGCATGAAATGAAATGTTTAAGAAAGGTGCGCCCTTTATAGCGCTCCAATGCATTGGGTAAAGTATAGTATCATGATACGTCATGTGCAATGAGTGTTGACTCAGGCTAATTCAAGTGCAACGAGGGTTTACTCGTGCTTCAAGTGCAATGAGGGTTTACTCATGCTCCATGTGCAATGAGCCTTGGCTCATGCTAATTCAATGTTAAGTGTTGTTGCCACATTTCCATGTTATGATTATCATGCTTTATGATGACTTTATGTTCATGTTTTTCTTATGCTCTATTGATATTCCTATTTCCTAACATGTATGGTACTCCTCATGTTATTCATTGTGCACTCCCTTACTGGGCTTTATATCTCACCCTTTTCTTATGCATGTCCTCAGGTTATCCCATGCAATGCTAAGTACGAAGGAATGTAGTGGTCATGTAAAGGATGTTTTCAAGAAAGATGTTGTATTTCAAGTTTAATGTTTTTGTTTAATGATCCTAAGCCACAAATACACTAAACCTCTTGATCTTCTTTGTTGTATCAAGTGAAGTTTTATGTAATAAATCATGTTTATGTTGTAATAAAAAGCAGGGTTGTCATAGTTGGTATCAGAGGATAGGTTTAGTTATTTTTGGGATTAGGAAACCCTAGTAAAGCCTTAGATACAAGAATAAGCATAATAAAAACATCCCTATGTTTTGGTAAATACTAAGTAAGTGGTTTATCAAACAAATACATCCATGTCTGGATACGAGCAGGTAGAGGCGGCTCTGGCACAGATGTATCCTAGGGGTAAAACCCGAAAACACCGCTTTGAGCTAGACTCGAATGGGAACTGGTGCACGACAACGGGCCTTGCTTCACTCTTTGTTACGACACTCCCGGGGGATATGTTTTGATAAATTCACAATCTTAGTATGAACCCTTATTAAGGGAAAAAATTCCCCTAAGAATATATGTTAGAAGGAATATCATGAAAATCCTGGATTGAAACCTATAGAATCATGAGTTAAAGAGATTAAAGTTTATTTATAAGTCATCAACTTTTGTCTTTGGATTACCCTTTATGTGTTACCCCTAACATTCCTTTTATTCCAGCCAATGGCCTGTAATAGGAGAACTCGGGCTAACAACTGTTGTGAAGATCAGTGTGATGATTGTACTTATGAGATGCCCAATCCAATGGGAGTGGGAATCGCGAACTTTGTCACGCTTCTCTCTCAGCTAACTCAAGTTTTGAATAGAAACAGTGGTCAAGAGGAACGTTCAACCCCCCCCCCCCCCCTAAGAAAGAACAAGTCGTTATTGAAAGCTTCAAGAGACAAAGGCCTCCTACTTTTAGTGGATCATTCGATCCCATGATCGCTGAACAATGGATCAACTCCATTGAAAAGATATTCTCCATCCTCCAATGCTCTGAAAAAGAGAAGGTTCTCCTGGCGGCTTATCGTATGGAGGGTGAAGCTGATAAATGGTGGACATTGATCAAAAATACGAAGCCTGAGGAGGAGATCGAGGCTTTGGAATGGAAGGTATTCCGGAAGATGTTATTCGATAAATATTTTCCACGCACCCTCCGTCTTAAGATGGAAAGGGACTTCCTTTCCCTCAAACAGAAAGATGAAGAATCTATGGGAGCGTACAAGGCAAACTTCATAAGGCTTGCACGATACGCTTTCGGCTTTGTCGTTACCCCCTAATGCAAGGATGACCGCTTCTTTGGTGGGCTGAAGCCTAGCTTGCGGAAAGCATTAGCGATCCGTGACTTCAATAGCTATGAGGAAATTGTCTGATGTGCCCTCAAGGTTGAAATGGAGATCGGAGAATCACAGGGGTATCATGGGGACATGAAGCGTAAGGTGGACTTCAATGCTAGTGGTTCGATGGATAAATCCAACGGTGCTAAAATATTCCAGCACCCCACTTGCCAAAAGTGTGGAAATAAGCACCCTGGAAATTGCCTTAGGGGGACAAGAAAATGCTTCAAGTGTGGAAGAGAAGGGCACCTAGCTGTTAACTGTCAGCAAGAAGGACCCGCGGCTGTGACAGAGGAGAGGAACGCTCCGTTTGAACCTCAACGCGTTGTTCAATGCTTCAAATGCAAAGAACTGGGTCATTTTGCGAATCAGTGCCCTAATCCAAGGGTTATCAGAGGCAATCAACAACCTCCAAGACAGCAAGGAAGAGCTTTTGCCATTACTTCTGCCGAAGTGAACCCCGACAACGATGTGGTGACAGGTACGCTAGTTATTCATTCAAGAATAGCGAACGTACTTTTTGATTCAGGTTCTACGCATTCTTTTATATTTCAAAAGTTTAGTAGAACAATCCCTGCACCACCACAAATCATGGAAGTAAAGATGTCGGTGAGTACGGAAAATGGGGCAATCATTGCATCCCATGAGTATAAGTCCTCCCCTGTTATAATATGTGGATTGAATTTCCCAGCGAATCATGTCATACTCCCTTTGGTGGAATTTGATGCAATTCTTGGCATGGATTGGCTTTCCTTATATAGAGCCAACATAAATTGTAGGGAGTGGGAAATCACACTCCATATGGAGAATCGACCCCCGATTCTTTACAAGTGTCAGGAGGAAGATGAGTCTCCTTTAGCTCCATCATGTCAAGCATGGATATTACTGCCTTATGAGCATGCATATCTGGCTCAGATGATTGAGTCCAAAGAAGAAACCACCCTTGAAGAAATGCCTATTGTGAGGGAATTCGCTGAAGTATTTCCCGAGGAGCTTCCTGGTCTTCCTCCAAGAAGAGATGTTGAGTTATCAATTGAACTTATACCTGGGGCGCTACCAATATCCAAGAATCCATATAGAATGGCTGTTGTTGAGCTTGAAGAGTTGAAGAAACAACTACAGAAGAATCTGGATAAAGGGTTTATATGCCAAAGTGCATCACCATGGGGTGCACCAGTCCTCTTCGTCAAGAAGAAGGATGGGTCAATGCGTCTTTGCATCGATTATCGTGAACTTAACAAAACCACGATAAAGAACAAGTATCCTCTCCCAAGAATCGATGACTTGTTTGATCAGCTGCGTGGAGCACAATACTTCTCCAAGGTGGACTTGCGGTCGGGATATTATCATGTAAGGGTGAAGAAGGAAGATATCCCCAAGACTGCTTTTCGTACAAGGTATGGGCACTATGAATTCATAAGTAATGCCTTTCGGACTCACCAATGCTCCAGCAATATTCATGGACTTGATGAATAGAGTCTTTATAGATTATCTAGACAAATTTGTGGTAGTCTTTATAGATGATATTCTAATATACTCCAAAAACAAGGAGGACCATGAGGAGCATTTAAAAACTGTACTAGAGACTTTGCGCAAGGAGAATCTCTATGCAAAGTAAAAAAAGTGTGAGTTTTGGTTTAAGGAAGTCTCATTCTTGGGTCATATCATCACAAGCAATGGGATATCTGTGGACCCCTCCAAAACAGATGCAATTGAGGGATGGACGAGGCCAACATCGGTAACTGATATCCGTAGCTTCTTGGGGTTATTTGGATATTATCGACGATTTGTGAGAAATTTCTCACGATTTTCCAACCCTCTTACCAAGATAACTTGAAAGGGAGTAAAGTTTGCTTGGAGTGATGAATGCGAAGAAAGCTTCAAGGAGTTGAAAGGAAGGCTTATCACTGCACTCGTGCTCACTTTACCCAAAAGTGGGGAGATTTTTGTGGTATTCAGTGATGCTTCGAAGAAGGGATTAGGATGTGTTCTGATGCATAATGATAAAGTGATATCCTATGCCTCAAGGTAGTTGAAAATCCATGAGAGAAACTATCCAACTGATGATCTGGAGTTGGCGGCGGTGATCTTTGCCTTGAAAATCTGGCGGCATTATCTCTATGGAGAGAAATGCGACTCAACTATATACTGACCACAGGAGTCTTAAATATATATTCACACAGAAAGAGCTTAATATGCGCCAGAGAAGATGGATAGATCTCATCAAGGATTATGACTGTTCAATACATTACCACCCTGGGAAGGCGAACAAGGTGGAGGATGCCCTAAGTAGAAAGGATCCAGCAATTCTATCAATGATGAGAATTGAGAAGGATCCAATCTTCTTAGACTTGATGAAGATGGACGTGGGAATCATGAAGAAGGGAACATCATCAATCCTTTCACAAATGATTGCTCAACCATCACTTTTGGAAAGGTTAAAGGATGCTAAAAAGGATGATGTGGGAATCCAAGAAAAAGTGGAAGCTATCAAAAAGGGAAAATCATCAGAGTTTAATGTTAATGAAGAAGGAATTGTGCAGTTTGGGAAAAGACTATGTGTTCCATCAAGTTCGGAGCTGAAGAAGGAACTTTTGGATGATGCACATAGTTCAAATTTCCCTATTCACCCAGGGAGCACAAAGATGTATAGAGATCTCCAAGAAAACTTTTGGTGGGATAATATGAAGAAGGAGATCGCTGAATATATATCAAAGTTCCTGGTGTGTCAGAAAGTGAAGGCATAGAGGCAGAAGTCTAAGGGGATGATGCAACCATTGCCCATACCAGAATGGAAATGGAAGAACATCACCATGGACTTCGTCACTGGACTTCCATGGACATCCAAAAGCAACAATGAAATCTGGGTTATTGTGGATCGTCTTACAAAGACTGCACACTTCATTGCTATTCGAGAGTATTTCTCTTTGGATCAACTGGCACGGATATATACCATGGAAGTGGTACGGTTGCATGGAGTACCACTATCTATTGTGTCTGACCAAGATCCAATATTTACCTCTACGTTTTGGAAGAGTCTTCAACATGCTCTGAATATTGAACTGAACTTCAGTACGGCCTATCATCCTCAAACTGATGGCCAATCCGAGCGGACTATCCAAACACTTGAGGATATGTTGAGAGCGTGCTCAATGGACTTTAAAAGAGGATGGGATCAACATCTTCCTCTGGTTGAGTTCTCTTATAATAATAGTTTCCACTCGAGCATCCAAATGGCACCATATGAAGCCCTGTATGGGAAAAGGTGTAGAACACCGGTATGTTGGGATGAGTTCGGTGAATGTAAGCTGCTTGGACCAGAAATGGTTGAAGAAATGGTGGAGAAGGTGAAAACCATTCAGCAGCATATCAAGGCAGCCCAGAGTCGACAGAAGAGTTATGCAGATAATCGTCGACGAGACCTTGAGTTTAAAGTCGGAGACATGGTGTTTTTACGCATATCTCTGTGGAAGAAGGTCATGAGGTTTTGAAAGAAAGGGAAGTTAAGTCCAAGGTACATCGGCCCCTTCGAGATTCTTGATCGTGTTGGGGCTGTGGCCTATCGACTAGAACTTCCACCTACTATGTCCAAGGTTCATGATGTCTTTCATGTATCCCTCTTAAGGAAGTACATACCAGACCCTTCACATGTACTCTCTTCCGAGGTGGTACAATTAGAAGACGATCTTTCTTATGAGGAGCAACCAGTGAATATCTTAGATCGTAGAGAAATATTTCTACGAAATAAGACAATGCCCCTCGTCAAGGTGTTGTGGAGAAACCACAAGTTTGAAGAAGCAACTTGGGAGTCGGAGGATATGATGAAGCTAAGTTACCCACATTTGTTTTAGTGTGGGAAAAGGAAAATTTCAAGGGAGAAATTTCTTAAGGGGGGAATGTTGTAACGACCCAAAGTTTCATTAATGGAAAATCCATCTTGTTCCAGTTAAATGTTTCTTTATGAAATTTTTTCTATAAGATGTCAACTTATTTAGTTTTATGTTAAGATTTGTGACCGTTACTTTTATAGCCGTTGAACAGTGATCATCTGAGTAGTATAAATATAAGGCTTTAACGAAACCATTTCTAATCAGACAAAGGAAGCGATGGCCTCATCCAGTAGAATTACCCCTTACGAAGCCCATTTGTCGGAGCTCGGAAAAGAGGTGGCGTCTTTGGGCTTTGCCGTTGACCAAGCCCAAGCTTAGCATCATCAAGTCAAGCTCGAACGTGATCGTCTACAGAAAAAATGGAAGTTTATAGAGATTACCACTTGAGCGATGTTATCCGAGCAACCCCAAGAGTCTGTCACCATCGCACACCTTACCCTTAGGTCTTATGCGGCTATCTTAAGGGGTTATTTAACAAATAAGTATCACCATGTTCATGTACAATATTTTTTGTATATAATAATGAATATAATTTTTTTGATACATTGTAATTAGTTTTTAAAGTACAAATGGTGTTTTTAGTTATTATTTAATTAAGAATTATATTTTATTAAATTAAAGGATTTTTGAATTAAATAATATTTTAATAAAATATTATTATTAATATTAAATTAATTTTTATTATATATAAATGATCTTATAATTTTATGAATGCAATTAAAATTTTTATTAAGGTTTGAAAGCCATTTCTGTCAAAACCCGTGAATTTTTTATAAATGTCGGTTTTTATTTTAAATGTGAAAATTCACATATTTAGAAAATTATTTAGATAAAATAAATATTATTTTTGGAATCAGGACGTCGAAATAATCCAACGGTGAATTTTTCATAATTTTCTGAGATAGTCAAATTTTTGGGTAAAAATTAAATACCATTTAAATATATAATGTGTTTTATGACATCATAATGACCCAATGGTGATGTAATAAAATACCATAATCCTTATGTTCGGCCAATATGTGTTTTATCATTAAAATAATGTGGTTTTTGGGTTTTTTTGACTTACTTTTCAAAGCATTAATGGAGCCCTCAAGACTTATTCAACACTTTGCCTTTTTAAATTAATTTCCATGGGAGTGTGACTCACCTCCACATAAGAAACCTTAATTTTTTAATAATTTCGGACCTTGTCCTTGTAAAATATTTTTTTCCTCTTTCCTTTTCTAGAAACCATGGGCAAATACCATGGGATGGTTTGTGGTTTGGATTATTTTAATATAAGGGGTCCCAAACCTAAATAATAAAGAATTCTCTCACTTTTCCTATATAAACCCACACAATCTCCCACTTCCTCCTCACTCAAAGCCCTTGAAGTTCGTCCAACCTCTGACCTACTCTCTCTATAATCCTCTCAAGGTTCCCCAAGATCCCAAGAAGCCTCTCACAAGCCACTCTCTAGCCTTTGGAAGCACACTTCCAAGTAAGGGGTTTTTCTTCCTTTCTCATTTTTTTCAATTTTCTTTAAGTTGTATTGCCCTTTTTATTTCAATTATGAATTTTGGGGTATGGTTTCACAACTCCCCCATACTGCCCTCTTATTGTTTGAATGATGGGAGAACCCTTTCTCTCTCATTAAATTCCTCCCATGTACACCTGTTACTATGCGGAAATTCCGAAAGGAACTTCTCTCTCTTCTTTTACATTCAAGAAATACTTTTGTATCATGAATCTAAATTCCTTTTAAATTGTTGGGACATGTATCTATATGACCTCCTTACTTTCCATTACATGTAAATATGATGAGGAACCCCTTTCTATCTCATCAACCATTTTTATGAATTCTTATGTCACGCCATTACGCTGCCGAAATCACACCGATTTTCTAAGCCAATATCATTGTGTAGTGAATACCATGCCCATTTCTCCATCAACGGTACTCACCTTTATGCACATTTACTAATTTATTATAATGTTTCATGTATGAATTCCACATTCCTTTATCGTGGAATAAATGATTATGTTTTACGAATCCATGTTTTATGATCCATGTGGAACACTTATGCATGAAATGAAATGTTTAAGAAGGGTGTGCCCTTTATAGCGCTCCAATGCATTGGGTAAAGTATAGTATCATGATACGTCATGTGCAATGAGTGTTGACTCATGCTAATTCCAGTGCAACGAGGGTTTACTCGTGCTTCATGTGCAATGAGGGTTTACTCATTCTCCATGTGCAATGAGCCTTGGCTCATGCTAATTCAATGTTAAGTGTTGTTGCCACATTTCCATGTTATGATTATCATGCTTTATCATGCCTTTATGTTCATGTTTTTCTTATGCTCTATTGATATGCCTATTGCCTAACATGTATTGTACTCCTCATGTTATTCATTGTGTACTCCCTTACTGGGCTTTATAGCTCACCCTTTTCTTATGCATGTCCTCAGGTTATCCCATGCAGTGCTAAGTACGAAGTAATGTAGTGGTCATGTAAAGGATGTTTTCAATAAAGATGTTGTATTTCAAGTTTAAAGTTTTTATGTAATGAACCTAAGCCCCAAAGACACTAAACCTCTCGATCTTCTTTGTTTTATCAAGTGAAGTTTTATGTAATAAAGCATGTTTAAGTTGTAATAAAAAGCAGGGTTGTCATACCCAACCTAAAACACAATGTTGTAGGTATGATCAATGTTTCTCTTTTCAGATTAAAATTGACAATTTAATAGAAAAATGTTTCAGTCACTAAAAACTAAGAAAACACACTCATATTGTCATAATAATTTAGGAAATAGATTCAAAACATATTTGTGAAATGTAGGAATCAATCTCACATCAATCCCACACATGATGCAACCGGAATGTTTCAAATTGCACGTTTTGAGTTTAAGACGACTTTTTAGTAAAAAATATTAGCATACTCAAACCTGAGGAAATGCTTTCAATTTTTTTATACTTTAGGAAAATGATACCTTTTTTCTTTTAGGACATGTAGGAATCAGTTTATCTTTAATATAATTCATGGATAGATAGGTATAACTCCAAATGTGACTTTTTATTATAAATGAAATTAATTTTAGTATAAAATGAAATTGAAATTCTCCAAACTATGAAAATGCATTAATATTGTTTTAGAAAATTTGTAGAATGAGCTATATTTAAATTCTAATGTGTAAAAATATACCACAACACAATTTGATAAATTATGCTCCAGGTATGACTCTAAGTGTCTATTATTAGTTTTAAATTGATATTTTTATACAAAAAGTGCAACTTACTGAATACTAAGAAAACATGCTTGGATGGACTTGATAATTTATGAATCCAATTCATAATTCATTTGAGATGTGTGGGAATAAATACAATGTTAAAAACACATATAATGTGATATTATGACTCAATGTGTGTGTTTCCATTTTAAAATTACATTTTATGAAAAACACACATCTAGTATACTCAAAACCAAGGAAACAAATTCACATATTATTGAACCATTAAGATAATTATACTTATGTCCATTGTGACATGTGGGAATCATCCATATCACAATCTATGGAACAGTGTGACTAGCATGAATATAAGTTCAAATTCTTATTCAAAAATGACATTAATTTTAGTAAAAAATGAAACTAACCTAGTCAAGCCTGATAAACAAATTCAATTTTTCTACATTAATAAAATGATCCATAATTCCTTTTTTATGTGTATCAATCATTCGTGCCTATATCCAATACATGATTTCCATAGTATGTCTCAATGTGTCTGTTATTAGTTTAATATTCACATTTTAAAAAATGTTTCACTCAGTGAAATCCATGAAAATATGCTCACATTGACTTGATAGTTTCAGACAGTGATACATAATTCATTTGGGATGTATATGAACCATTCTCATATAAAACACACACAATATGAGAATTTTATTACTCAAACTACATTATTCTAGTTTAGAATGTTCTTTAAGTAAAAAAACAAGTGACATAATCAAAACAGATGTAACATATCCAGATTATTTTGATACATTAGGATAATAATTTAAAAGTTATTTGGGATGTTTAGGGATATAACACACCTAAATATGATTCACGGTGTGACCGAGATGACTCAAATTGCATCTTTTCAATATATAGGTTTCATTTTAGTTTAATACACAAATCATATCCCCAAAATCGAGAAAACAAGCCTTGATTGTTTTCTAATTATTCTATCTACTATTAATAAATTCATTTTATTATCATTTTAATCTTATAATTTTTATTTTAAATTTTAATATAGAAATTTTAGAAGATGAACAATATGTGGTGTGACATGATAAAATCAACTACAGTGTGATCAGATACACAATGTTCCTAGAATGAATCAAATATTACATGAAAATTAAAACATTCTATTTAATTTATTTCATTATATTATCACTAAAATAATTATTTTTTCTTATATAGATGTATTCTTTTTATTGAGTAGAAGTGACTTGATAATTATATATATGTGTTTTCTTTTTCACTACAATAGTTCATTTTTTATTCTATTTTTGTTGTTTGTTTTCTTTCATTTAAAATTTTTATTTTTATCTAATTTTTAAAATTTCTACTGTAGATATTGGGGATAATGTGTGGTGTTACAACACATAGTAGTATTCCCTATTTCAGGTACTGCATTATGCTTTTACATCACACTATAGTATTCCTCTTTATCAGCACTACTAAATGAATTGATAAAGGAATCATTTGTCATACCTTCTAAGGGTACTGATATAGAGAAACATTATCAACGATTTAATAATAATTGATAATGGGTAATTTATCTTCAGTCATAGAAGTGGTGATAAATGATTCCCTTATCAATGAATTTATAGAGTTGATAATGGAATCACTTATTAGTGCATTTATTATCATTGATAATGGAATATTTTATTAGCACTAAATAATAATCCTGGTAAATGGTGTCAATTATCAATTATTCTAAATGTATTGATTAATTGGTGATTTATCTACTCATTTTTAAGGGCCAATAATGAACAACATTATCATCATTTTTATAGGAGGGATAAAATCCTAGGCCTTTTAACCATAGTGAATTTGTAAATGATTTTTTAGAATTTATAAATTAATATTCTAGTGTTGTTAAAGGGATATTTTGTAATAGTTGTTATAAAAAACCCACTACTGCTTACTATACATCAACAATGGGATATCCCCATTACAAATCGTTATACAATTTCTAGTGTTTTGGTTTGATGGTCTCGAAATTGAAAATATATATGCTCCATGACTTTTTCAAAATGTCAAGGATTAATTTTAGATCATTAATCCACATTGTTTCCAACATTAATCCATTACCACTAAAGGATTACAAGGCTTTGAAAATCCTAAGTATTCACTAAGAGTTCAAATTGCATTCCTATAGAGATTTCATGGCCAAATTAGTCTTGGATAATGGTCGTGATGATTATAAAAATATATTATATAATATATACTATATAATGGATTCTTAGACTATCTATGAAATAGTTTTTGAAGCCAATTAATTACAATAATTCACATGCCAATTTTGGCGAATTAAATAACCAACAATTGAGTGACTTACACACATAAAAATAGATAATCAACTGATCTTTGTTTGAAAACTATAGTAGATTATGGGTCAAGATAATAATCTTTTCTAGATTATACCACAATAAAAAAATATTTTCATCATCCATAATCCCTTTTCTCCCCTCTCATTTATATCATCGTACCCCCAGCAGGATGCTCATGTGAAAATTTCCTTGGATGAAAAATGATTTTTTACATAGTGAAACATAAAATGACTACATGTAAGTCTCATATAAATCACACTACAAGCGAATAAAATTGAAATATTGGATATACCTAACACAAATTCTCAAAAATAGCTGCAAATTGATTATCCAACCCATCATGAGGATGATATGAGATAGTCGAGCTGACAACAGAAGACTGAGGATCAAATTGATCATGATGTTTTTAGAAAAAAATGGTATTTATATGTTCTTTAATATTAATGAAGAACTAATTTGTATCCCAATATAATAAACTCATATTATATTTAAACAAATTTCATTCATTTTATGATTGGGTGTCCATTTACTTAGTATGAAATGGGTTTATGGGTCACACTTAAGAGTGGAAATTATATTCCTCATTAGAAAAACTTCTTGGAACGCTTGAAATTTTACATTAAAACAAATTCTAATGAGTTTTGGATATATCTTAGATAGTTTGATATTCATGTATATTTCAATGATAATAGGATTCCCATTACATATAGTGTGTGAGATATGGTGAACTAAGGAATCGCCATAGGGGAGATCAACAAGTCTATGGAATAGGAGTTGGATAATCTCCTCCACCATGAATATTTATTGTCAGGATCCATTTATATATAATGTTTTTACACATATAAAACTACTAAAATGTTCCTATTTCCCATTTTTATATATTTTAGATGGTATATAAACCCATGTAATATCCTAAATATACATCAGGAGGTACCCTAGTGAGGAGTTCCATGGGTTCTATAATCCCGAAAGAATAAGAATTATCCCCTAGAAAATTTTGATACTAGAAGTGTCGGGTCTGGATCCACTTTATTCATACTCTCTCACATGACCATTTCTATAAGTGGTGAGGCCATATATTCCTCTTCCCTTGACCAGATTTCATTTTTTAAAATATTATCCCATTATAGGCTTATTTGTGAAAGAGGTTTGTTGCGAATCTCAACTAATTTCTTCATTTGAATATATATAGTGTACTTATTTACATTGTATAATTACACTTTTTATAGGGGTATCATTACATGCTAATCCTTGAAGATAACATATCAGAATCCCTAGGTTCAATGTCGCCCTCTACTAAATAAGGATCTACATCATTTGTGGATTCTAAACATGAATGTAATTATATTACCATTCCAACTTGAAAAGAGTTTGATGTCTCAATTATACAAAACAACTATAAATATAAAATAATGTATCACCATAATAACTTTATATCCCATAACATGTTATATTATTAACATTAATTTTTCATACATAGTACAATATCTATAATCAATGTCCAACATATTATCTTTCTTAAATGGATTTACTGAATTCAGAAATTATTTTTATATGAATACGTATTTATTTTATACACATTCTTGATTATATAACAATAAGTAATATTTTCTATGACTTCAAAAAGGAACATATTTTTTATAAATATAGTCAAATAGGTTTTCCAATTTGAGAAAAAAACAATTTAACCTATATAGGTAGAGCAATCAAGGTCCAAATATTTGGAATGAGAGGATCCAGTTGACTCGCCTAAATAATATGATTAATTTACCATGGAAGATTAATATCATATAGGTAAACATGATTCTAAAATTTATGTGGTGACATCCATGGAAGAGGTTCAATATTTTACAATTGATTAGTCTATTTCTTGAGGTGAGGATGCTCTTGTTTTACCAAAAGATTGTAAAATTACAATAAAAGAATAATATTTCATGGTTGATAAGTAATAACCCACTAGAGGATATTCCCAGGATTCACTATTAGAGAGGGTGGATCTATTTTATGAAAAAAACCTAGTATAAATGTGTCAACATTTGTAATGCCACCAAATGAATACGATATTTACTATTTGATGCATGTATTCTCTATATATCTATAGTAATGCCTCAATAGTAGAGGGAAATGTTGAGAAGGTTACCAAATCAAAACTCTTTATCTATGGGAACATGATTATTATGATAGTTCCGATTCCTATATTATCAGAGTGTTATTAACGCATTATCCATATGAGAGATTTGTTCTTGAAAAATATATCAATTTCTAGGAGTAACACCATGTCTGATTAAGTTTTTCATTACTTTTGATTCACTTCATGAAATTATATATGAAATAATATATGTAATATAGTTCAAAAAATTAAACTGGAGATTATACATATGAAATTGAATTTGATTTTTCATTTTATATGGAAATTTAAATATGTCGGTATAACTATCAATGTAACCATGTTTCAAAGAATAGAATCAACAATGAATGAAATTTAGAGAAGAAAATACAACTATACCAATCCTAGGTAGAATTAAACTGACATAATGTTAGTATTAGATATTTTACACACCATGATGCCTCTCACCATGTAGTGGTGGTTTCTAAATGAAAATATGTAGTCCTAGGTGGAAGAAAACATGTGAATTATAATCTAAATTATCTAAATAATATTAATAGATAGGATATAAAATAGAAAATTATTTCCCTTAAATTGAAAGGGTTTGGATATATACCATCTCCAATGATGATATATTACACCCTTTCTTTGAAACTGGAGTTATAGAGATGAATTAAATTGGATAAATTATTGATGAATCTAGATGATCCAATTAAGAAATATGTGTCTCAGTAGAGTATAGTGTGTACTCAATAGATGATTTTTTATTTTCAATCTTTTATTTTTTTGGATTTGGATGGTGGGCTGTAATTTTTTGATGTTCCCCCTTTTCATGATTTATTAATGATAAAACTATTTTTTCCCTTGAATAAAATTTAAATTTTCAACATTACTATCAAAATTTTCTATAAATTCATGATAATCCATGAAACACACGATGGGAAATATCAATATTACTAAATAAACAAGTATTTTATATGGGAATGGATCAAGAAAATAATAATTTCCTAATTTTGGAGTCAATAATAATATGTATGATTCAACCAATCGTCATTTAAAAATATCACGACGAATGAATGTATATGGTTTTAATATGGAGACACATATGCCACCCCATAAGTTGGGGAATGTTTATATGACAAAATAATATGAGATTTGGATTCCTCCTTAGGGTGTAAAACTTTATTTATATAGTTTGTACAAATATAGTGTCATATTTTCTATCACTATAATCTTGGGATATACTATTTATATATGATACAATTATTCTTCATTTGTATATAATCCAAGATGGAAGTAGGTGGACTTGATATGGTGGAACATATTCCATAACTATAACATTAAGTTAGTCTATTTAGGTATGGGAGAGTTGAATGACTCAAAATAATGGAAATAATAATTGAGAATTTAAGAACAAGGATTAAATTTTACAAAAGGTCTCTTGTACTGTAAAAAAAACCACCATACACTTTACAAAAATGAATTGATCAAATTTCCTTGATACGTGATGGATATTATAACTTTTTTATAGGTCTATTGACTAATAGAGCATCACAGAACACTTTTTGGTGTAAAAAGTAACACCCTAAAATAACATGTATTTTCTTTGTTGTTTTATCCATTATTGTTTATTAATTAGTGTATGAAATGATTTTTAAATGGAAAGAACTCAAATTTTATATTTTGATTCCTTGGTGGGATTTTAGTCTGATTTTTTTCCTTTTCCTTTTTATTGTTAGACATATTTTCACTAACAAATGTGAGGATCATAGTTAGAGAGTAGTGACTCAACTTTTTCATAGGATTCTCTTTGTGACTCTTCAACCTGGAGAGTACAACATCTCTTCCATTGTTTAGTTTATGTTCATGAAATCCAAACTAAAAATGGATTTGTTAAAGGATGGATAAGTTCGACTAAAATATTAAATAGTCTATGTAATAAAAGTGTGTCGTATGCCCAACATGACTTGTTAACCCCATGCTAGTATACACAATATCATAGATAGGATATTTGAGTTTAAATTTATAGTTTTTAGAACAAAAATTTAATGGGATTTTGGATTATGAAGCTTTGACCAAAAGATTAATCAACCATTACAAAAAGGGAATGATGAAAACCTGATGTATCAGATCCCAATACTAATATAGAACATCCTAGAGAGAGATTAATGTATTTCATAGTATATGTGTTTATAACAATGATGGGAGGTTATGAAAAACCAAATGTGGTTCATGTTCTTTGAGTTATCTCAAATATTATATTTATAATTTTGAAACAATGTACATTATAGTATGATCTGTTTGAGTTAGGAAGCGAAGAGATTGAAAAATAAATATGGGGATAACCACTAAATAATTTCTAGTTATTGGTTCCTCAATATTTGTATCAATGGATCGTGGTGTTAGAGTAACTTCATCTAAGATCAAAATATACATATGGTTGTGAAGACAATATGGATAAACATATATCATTAGTAACCATATGAGTCCTTTAATGTAAAATTCAATCATTGCTAGTATCCATGAAAGTATAATGGAAATTAAAAAACATATGGAATGAAGTGTCGATTCATGGATGTGGTTATTCAAATGTGATTTGAAAACAATTGTCTTAAAATAACCATGGATTTGTTGTTATGGGATGTTTTGGATAACAGAGGTAGATGATAATATGATAATAGTCCGGAAATGTATCGTTATTATGTATTATTGTATCCTAATGTAATTGGAAGAAATATACAAATTTTTCTAATATGGGTATTTTTTCTGTTTTTGGTATTGGTAAAAAAGTAGAAGAGGATCCCTCATTATAACAATAATATGATATCTAATATTCTACACATAGCATCCTAGTTTATGGATATGGTAGGAAACTCGATGTGAAAATGAGAAGCCCAAAATCACGGATGTAATTCATAAGACTGCTGTAACATTATCCAAATGTAAATTTATAATAAAGAAAGCATAAACTTGGGAATGTTATAGGATACATATCTCATGTGATAAAATTTAGGTAAAATATGATTGACTACTCTAATCAGTTTAAGATCTTAGTGGATAGACCATAACTCATTTATTTTAATGTAATGTGACTAGAACCGAGATGTCACACACTTTAATAAAATATGATAAGGGTATTAATGTATAGGGCCTTCCATAGATTAGGATAAATATAAATAATGAAATGAATACATCTTATGGACGATTATTCAAAGATAATCTGATATAAAATGGTGTGGCCTTAGCAGTCAAGAAAATCTCCAGGTTTAATTATTATAAATATTTTTAATAATTCTATGATAAATATTATTTTATATCCCTCTATATCTTAAAGAATCATGAATTAATTGATATGTAATTTTTTGAAACTAGCCTCTGTATAAATGAAACTCATAGACATGTGGTGATGAAAAATGTACGAGTTCCTTGGTGAGAGAAGGAAGGATGAGACCTGCTATAAATTATTAAAGATATCATAAATGGATAGAGTTATTTATGTATATGGAATATATTTTTTCTCCTTGGAAGTGATATCTATGTAGAACAATATATCATTTGATGAAAATATTCTATCAATTTATAATTTTAAGTGAAAATTACTCCATCCAAATTCAGGGTTGTTAAGAGGACTAATGTGAATGAGAAGGATCAAAATCTTAGATATAGGTGGGAATTGATGGTTATAAAATTTAATGATTCACCCAGTTCATGAACTGTACGAATATGTCCCATGATATAGGAATTATTATGCAGGTATTTCATAAGATGGAATTTTTTTTTCTGATATGGGATTAGATCTAGAAGAATCTCATGAGTTATATCCATATAATGGATATGGGATTCTATATGGTGTCAAATTTTATAGTTCACATTAGAACTGTTACATGAATAGGGAGTCCATACACGAGGGGATGTGGAGTAATATAGTTTTTGTATTTGTGTCCAAGATAATAATTATAGACATTTCAAGGTATCGCATGAGAATAGGAATCAAGACACACATAGTTTTTACATGTCTATGCCCAAATCCAAATCATGTTCATGGGGTCATGGTAATGGAGTGGATAGTTATCATATTGTGATTTGAGAAGAAAACAATTTTCAATGTAGTCTCAACACCTCAAAACCTTGATCGTACCATATTAATAAAATACCATAGAATGATAATACATGAGCTTTTATATGACTCTTATATTGGGTAAGGTCAGATCTGATGATGGATTCTATGACTGGGTCTAGGATGAGAGAATTAGGGGTAACAATATAGCTCATTGTAGTGAGAATAAATCTTGAAATGGTTATTTTAATATAATATTTCTATATATATCTTGATCATATATATGGCGGAAATAGAGATGTCTATAGAATATCTAGTGATAGAAAAGGATGAAACCCAATGTGAAAAGAGAAAGGCCTCACCACTAGAGTATAATAATTAGCGGAAATGGAAAATATGGCTAGGAACAAGATATATTATTCATAAATCACCAAATATATTAAAATAGTAACAATAAAGAAACAAATAATTCTTATAATTGTCATTTTATCATCGATTAGGTGAACAATGATTTTATAGTACTCACCACTAGAAAAATGGCATTTATTATTGATGGAAAATCACAATCTAAATGAACAAGGTTAAAAACCTCGGACTTTTATCAGTGCTAGAAAATCACCAATAATGGGGTCCATTATCTATGTTAAAAAATTGATGAAACAATGGACCATTATCAGTTATTTTAAAGGAGCATACAAAAGATCTGATAAAGTATCTTTTATCGGTGCTTATAACAGTTCTAATAAGGTAAAAATTAATCTGCACTTAAAAAATCACTAACAAATGACCTCTTATCAGCACTGATAAAAGGCCATATTGTTGTGTGTTATTACAGAACATTGTAGCACCACTACACTATGTTAAAATAGAACACTGTAGCACTATAAGCACAACATATATCAACAGAAATAAGTACCAATACATGATTTAAATGAAATGAAATGTACACCAAAAAAATATATTTTATAAATTTCAAACATTGTTTTATACCATTACATAAATACATATTATTAAATAAATTCCAAAAACATCAATGTTCCTTTATCTTTTAATCCTCAACTGACTCATGAACTTACTAAAGAAACCACCCTTTCTTGAGAAAAATAAATCACTTTAATAAAAAAAATTATATGATAGTAATAATATATACAAATAAATTATGAAAAATTGTTAATATTATTAAAATTGATGTTATTTTTAAATAAAAAGATACACTTGGAGTCATATTAGTCACAACATGCCTTGGAATGATGTGATAATAATTCTAACACGTCTTAAATTATTTTTGACCACTTTCCTAAAGTATGAAAACAACCAGAATGTGTTTTCTTGGTCTTGAGTATTTCAATTGCCTTTTTTACAAAAATGATAGTTTAAACTAGAATCACACACTTTTGACTCATTCTGATCACATCTTATATCAATTTGATGTGAAATAGAATCATACACATAAAAAATGACTTTTCAACAGTTATCATAAATTATTATGAACATCTGAGCATGCTTTATCATTTATTAGTAAGTAACAATTTTTAACTAAAATGTAAATTTTAAATTGGAAATTGACACATTAAGTCATACCAATCACATCATGTATCATATTTAGGTTTGGTTGATTCATTCAAGTCATAAATGAATTATCTATCATTTTTGCAAGGTATCAAAATAATCTGATTTTGTTTGCTCAGTTTTGAGTTGGAAAATTTTCCATTTAACTAAAATTGATTATAATTTTAAAGAAAAAGACGCACTTGGAGTCATTCAAGTCACACTAAACATATTATTGATGTAAGGATGATTATTAAACATTTTAAATTCCATATTGATTGTTTTCTTAATGAATCAAATAAATCTGATTGTGTTTTCTCAGTTTTAATTATGCATCTTGTCTTTTTTTTAATAAAATCACATTTTCATCTTGAAACACACACCTTGAATCATATGGATCACATCGTGTATCTGTTTGACTTGAGAGAGATTCATATATTTCACAAATATTTTATGAATCGATCCTCTAAATTATTAAAAAAAATTGAGAGGTTTTCATTGGATAACCATTAGTGAAACATTTTAATGTAAAATATAAATTTTAGACTGATAATGGACACATTGAGTCATATCAGATACATCATGAAGCAGATTGTGGTGTTGATAATGCATACATTTAAAAAAAATATCAATTGTTTTTTAAATTGAAAAATAAATTTTAATATGTTAACTCGGTTTTGAGTATGTAAGTTATATTTTTTACATAAAATAATGACAATTATAAATAGAAATAAGTACATGGAGTCATACTGGTCACATTTTGTGTCATATTGGGGTGCAGCTTATTCTTACATTTCCCAAAGTCACAGAAAATCATAACTGTAATTTTTTCCATGATTTTTATTGAATTTCATTGTTAACCTTTCAACACAACATGTGCAGCTTGGAATAAACAACATCAACTTGAAAAAATATTCCACCTATGTTAAAAGACAATTATTATGAGTAATACTAGAAAAATAAATGTAACTAAATTTGAATTATTAAATTAATTCTATGTAAAATTATTTTAATTACCAAATATCAATATTAACTATGTGCATGAGTAGTGGAGGGAAGTTAAAGGAAATCGATTAATTTCAAAACTGTTGGGGTGATTGGTTTTGAGGTTGAAGAAGTTTATGGGAGGTTTCGGACATAAAGGCATAAGAGATGGATAAATCACCCCAAATCAAATAAAAAGTCCACCTATACTAGAAGAAAATTAATATGTGATTAATACTAAAAATAAATAAATTAGACATAAGTATGATGCAATACATTAATTATATATACATTGATTTTAGTTTGAAAACATTATGATTACATATGAAATTGACTAGATGTAGAATTTTTGCTCTTCCTGCTAAGGCTATATAGGTATCTTGAAAGAAAGTGAATAGTGAACCACTATTGGGGTGAAAATATTTTATGGGATAAGTAGTATGTGGATGTTTTTGTGTTGAAAGGCATGAATGATGTACCAAGAACCCAAACCTAAAAAATAATGCACATTATATGAAAATAATTATTATGTGCATAATACTAGAAAAATTAAATTAAACAAAAATATAAATCAATAAATTAATTATATGGATAATGATATTATTGTGAAAACATCTAGACTGCCTTTGTAATTGAGAATAAGTAGTGAAATTTCTCTCCCTGTAACGGAAATGAAGGTAACTTGAAATAAATTGATAAATGCACCACTACAGGGGTGAAAAATTTTTAAGGGAGAAAAATTATGTGGTTGTTTGGGTGCAGAAATCCATGAGAGATATATAGATCAATAAAACTCGAAAAATAGAATCCACATGAATATGAAACTAATTAGTATGTTAGTAACACTATAAAGAAATAAATTAATCACAAATATGAAACAATACATTAATTATATGGAAAATGTTTTTTTGTGGAAACTTTAATAAAATATATGTAATTGATCAATGGAAGCTTCATTCCCCTTCATTCAAAGGATATGGAGGTAACATGAAACAACGTGATAAATGCACCATTTCAGGGTTGAAATGATTTTGAGGCAGAAAAAGTCTGTGGATGTTTTAGCATAGAAAGGAATGAATGATGGAAATAGCACCCCAACTCGAATAATATAATCCACCATATAAGAAAACAATTATTATGTGAGTAATACTAAAATAAAATAAATTTAACATAAATATGATCCAATAAATTAATTCTATATAAAATGATTATCTATGAAAATATCAAGATTACGTATTAGATTGATTGAAGACAACTTAATTTTTCTTCTTGAAAACGAATGACACATTGAAAAAAAATACTCTAAAATAAATTAACTCTATAATGAATAATTATAATTAAATCAACATTCTATTATATAATTTTTTAGGAAAATATAGAATGTATATCACAACATTACCATTACATCATTCCAAAGGGATTCCTTCATTATAATTTTTTCTTATAAGGTATTTGTAATATTATCATGTGTAGAATATTGTCTATATGAATTATCAAACAAGTAATTTATATTATGATAATGAAATAGATAACATATAATTTAATGAGGAAAATATAATATATTTAAAAAAATTACCTTATTATTGAACCATCGTTATTTTTTAAAAACATTCAAGGATTTGGTTCCCCTATCAAGCATCCATGTTGCATCTTTGTTGCCCCCTCTATCATACAATACATGGTCTACATTGGGACCATTATGAAATGATTGTGATTTCCTAATGAAACGGTCTTCCATGATTGAATTTTCATCCGACTCAACATTTATTTAGCCTCAATTAAGAAAATTAAATAATTCTTGTTTTATGGATTAGAGACATAAAATAAATGAATTGATTTTGATTCCATTATGAATGTATAATCTTTTCCATCCTCTACACTAAAATTCACCTCCACAAGTACTATTCATCAACTTTTCTCCATTGATATTGTCTACCCACTTGCATTTTTATAGAGACACTTGAAATGTGGTATAATAAAACTCGTATATCTGTTTGATAATGCTAAAATAAGACATATTTTTATTAATTGTAATTCTACCATTGGATCCAGATATGTGAAAAACATCATCCTCAAGTGTAACACCACTATTTTTTATCATACTAAAGTCATCATGTTCTTTTTTATAGAATAGATAACAATTTATTACCAAACCAGTGCAAGATATAACATTCTCATTCAGTCTTCTGGATAGCCATTGAAGTTATTCAACAATTGAATTAATATTTTAAGATAAATCATAATAAATTTAACCTCGTAACCATCATATAAACACATGACATTGTGTATTTGATATTCATACTTGAACCCTTGACATATTAAAATATATAATAATTTATTTGTGGGATTCAATGTGTGTATAAACATCATTAATATTGTGTAATATGTAAAGATGTTCTTTCTCATACTCTGTTAGGGATATTATAACCAAATATCTTCTGGAAATCACATCATCCATAAGGAATTATCTACGATGATACATTGGGAGATCGATTATTTCATCAATTGATAGCTAATCGGTACAGAATTTAATATCTTCCTCAACTATATATCATTCTTCAATACAACCTTTCGACCAACATCGATTCATGACATACCCTTCCCAAATCGTCATATATCGTTCAATGGGGTACATCAATCTATAAGGTACATGAACACATATTTTAACTTCTATGATTTAATGAGACATCAGGTGGACCATTATATCAATGAATAGTGGTGGGAAGAACATCTCTAATTCACATAATATGAGTGAAATATCATTATTATTGATGAGAGACTTCACCATGTCTACAACGTTAATACATATGACATTGAAAAATAAGCGGAGATTGGTTAATATATGTCATAAATTTCGAGTTAGAATTGAACAGAACACAACATGCATTAAATATTGCATCAAAATATGACAGTTGTGTGATTTTAGTCCTTATTAAATCAAATTAGTAACTTACAAGTCATTATTGATATTTGATGAATACCCCTGTGGAACTTTTACAACACTAATGAAAAGAAAAAATTAATATTTTTCCTATCTGTATATATTATAAGATGTTGAAAGAAGAAAATTCTACCTTATACCCTTCACCTGTGCAAACACATCCCTTATCTCCATTTCAATCAAGTCCAACCTATCCTTGAATCTATCTTTCATTTTTTCAGTAACATTTAGTAATGTGCCAATAACACTATCAATTACATTTTTTTCATAATGCACAACATAAAGAAAATTTTTGACATAAAATTTATTCCAGTAAGGTAATTAAATAGAAAATTGATTTCTTCTTCCAACATTATTTTGTATGATTTTTTGGAAATAGTCTCCTAAAAATAGGGGAATCATTTTTATGTTTTTGTATAGTTGATCCCCCGTTACTATAGTTGGTGTTGTAACTTGTTCGATATTACCATAGAATGATGTAATCCATGATCAAAATTTATGCCCCTTAGGTAAAAGTTTTTGATTTCCTCAAAACTGTCTTCAAGGAATGCTTTAACTAATCTATGTATGTGCATGTTCACAAATAGGACACCCCAACATTCCATTAATGCTATTGCCTGATAAATTTCCATTTGTGGGAAGTTAGTTATCATTCCCGAAAACATGGACCTCAATGTGAATTATTCACTTCTATGAGCATCATAAATTGTAACACATGTATCCCGCATTAATTTAACATTATTGAACATTGAGAAAAATAGAAATCATTATCATTAATGGGTTTCTTTTGTCCAAATATAAGTAGAGACATCATAATGTGTTTGTGCTTCATGAATAACCATACATGCATGTTATAATTTACCAGCATGACGGGCCTTGTATTGTGAGTACTACTCGTTACACCAAAAGGATTTCTTACATCTATAGATAACAGAAGATGAATGTTTCTCAGCTCATCTGAAAATTCAGAAAACTCGTAATAAATTTTCATCCACTAAATTGAATCATCTAGACGACGTAGGTTCCCATAATTAATTAATGTATCTATATTCCATGTTAATTATATCATAGTTTTCTAACAACCATATAATATTATAATCATTAAAATGATAGGAAATTACTATAAATATTTCAATTTACTTGATTCACTTTTATAGTTTTGATATATGGAACACATAGAGAACTTTATTAATGATCCATATTTCATGTGAAATATTATTCAATCATTTTGAAAAGCATGAATTTTCTAGATATCATTCCCATTGAACACAATATTCATTTAACGTCATATTATTGGAAAGGTAGTTCATTGACTTTAGGCATCATATGTTTCATAAGAACAGGTAGTTATGTAAAGCTGGTGTCACTCCACATGCATATGAAAATCAAACTATATAACTTCACTATAGCTGAAAATGTTGTGTATTTAGAATAAACAGTATAAAATGGTTTCTTTGAACATATATTTAACACATCAAACAACATTGTACAATTACTAAGGCAATATTCAATTTCTGTTGTCAATTTTCCCATGTGATCTCTATTATCTTTTACATAGATAGTCATATCAAACTATTCATAAACAATAGTATCATCCCAATCGATGACCACATTCAGGTTTTTCCCATATTTAGTCCAAAATTTATATATTGGATCTATTCCATGACAAGTAAAATGTTCTTCCAACTTTACATGACCAATTTTTCTTGAATAACAACAACATAAACACAGACAGAGGATTATAGAATGGTCATATGCGTGCTCTTGTGGAAACATGACAAACTCTTTAACTCCATAATTATATTCATTTTTCAAACTATTATTGTGAATCCATTTTTGGTTCATATACATCCTATTGGGTTCATAAAAGATTAATTTTATTCCATATATATATATAAATACACATAATATATTAATTATCTTAGGTTAATGTTTTAAATAATTTTAAAAAGTGAAACTGAACATTTATTTATTTCAAAGATTTTAGTATGTTGAAGAAAATGGGTAATTGGATTTATGAAATGAATTAACCAAAATAATTTTTTAAATCCTCTATATAAATTAAAATATAATATAGGCAATTAAAGAGTAATAAGAAACTCAAATATGAAAAACAAGAAGAATAAAATCTCATTTAATCAACTAGATCAGTGTTTTCATGGATTCAAGAATAACACTAATGATAAAAGGGAGAGATCAAACATTATTTTTATCACATTTGGGTGAATTTTCAAAGAAACGAATTAACCTTGGTCTGGGAGATTAATATACAATTATGATCTTCATAAACACGTTCAAGAGTTATAGAGTTTCAGTGAATGGATGCTTGTATTGATTGGTATGAACAATTATAATTATAATTTTTGTTTGAATGATGTGAAAATGAGGGTCTAGAGTTGTGGGATTTTCAATCTCATGCCAGGGAGCCACATGATTTAGATGTGGGATCCTAGGTTTGTTCCTTTACGGGCAATGAAAAACGAAGCACAATCATGGATTCACGTCAAAGGATTGAAATGGGTATTCTAGCTTCCAAGATTCCATTGGAATGATTAATTTGTTTTGGGAACTCCAATTAATCATTGTAAAGAGACAAGGATGATTCGATATTGTTATTTTTCTCACATTCTGGTTGAGTTTGATATGTCTATGTAGCTTGTTGAGATAGTTTTATTGATGACTTATGATTTTAAATATTAACAATAGATTGAAATCAGCCGTTATTTTGATTTCTATATAAATTTATTAACTATTGGACATGTTCATGTTAACAGTAATTGGGGTTTACATTGTTCCATCTTGTAAAGTCATGGGAACCTTTCATGAAGGTGTAAATTCAAATTGTCATCTGTTCTTCTTTGTTAATACCTACAAGGATATGTACCGATGATGGTGGGAAGGTTAATTAGCCTACCCCTGATGGTGTGGAGGTTTCAACTTCAATCATTAGGTAAGATATTGTTAAATGTAATGGGAATGGGGTATATCTTTCATTTTCTAATGTTGTGGTTGGTAAGACTACTGGAATACCTCTTGATGATCATATGAGTGGATGTATGTGTCTCGATCCTTGGTGTGATTGTGAAATTCCTCCACACACATTTGAGCATGCAGAACCCTCTAAATGGGGTGATGCATCTAATAGTGATAAAGATCTAGATGATGTTGATCTATTGGAAGAACAATTTTATTCTATGGGTAAATTAATTGGCAGATCCCTACAGCTCTTTTCTAGTGGGCGTGAAATATATTTCATGGATCAATTTGATCATTCTAATGCACACCAGTGTGTGCATACATTATCTCCTATTTCTGTTTTCACAATAGGTAATCCATGTGTATCTTCAGTTGATGTGTGCATAGTAGGGTCCTCCACAACAGCTATGATTTCCTCTGTAAAGGATACTCCTGGGTAGGCTACTGCTCCTACGAAAGCCTCATTGGGGGACTCCAATGTGAAGGCCTTAGTTTTTCCTTCTCCTATGGTAGGGGACTTTTCATCCTTAGTAATGATGCTTCTATGTTGTCACTTGTTAACAAAGTGATGTTGGATGATATTGATAACAAAGTAGAAGTTTCTCCATCCACTACTGTTGTGAAATAAAATTTCATTACTACGGCTGAATGATTCAACTCTCCAAATTTACAATTTTTCTATATGAATATCCATGAACAGTCAACTAAGACTCACATAAAAAATCCTATTCATGATATATCATTTCAATTTATAGGTACATAAGATGAAAATAAATAAGTTGGAAAACTTCATAGTATGTAGAATCTGGATGATCGAGCTCAAAGAATGGCTGTCTAGGAGCATGTAAACATTGAAAATGGTTCTTGGGCCAATCCTCCTGATGACCAGCATGATTCCCATGATACTGATGATGGACCCTCAAGCACAGATGATCCAGTGGGGTAATGGAAGACTCAAAATCGATGGAGAAGTATAAGACATCCAAGGGGACATGGGGGTTACCTTGTAAGGGTTGGAATGCATAAATGTTAAGTATTGTTTTCTTTTCACTAGTCCTATTGTAACTTGTACCATGGACCTCTTCTTGGTCTTTCATATTTCCCTTTAATTTTAATAATAATTTTAAGGATCATGGACTCACATTAATGATTAATACTATTTTTTACAATTTAAATTTTTCAGAATACATTATACCTTATTATTAACCATGTAGAGAGAGTGACGATGGGAATGATGCCTATAGAAGGCACAAAGGGGATGCATCATATTTCTGATAAATCATGTCATAAGTTCTTCCACTGATAAATGGATACATGAGAAGGACATGGATGGATACAATATGATGAATCATCTCGAAGAATATGATTATTATAGGGTGATAAAGCAGATAATAAATGGTATTATCGCTCAACATTATAGGTGTAAACCAAAATATGGATAGTGTAATAACCCTAGATAGAATTACCAAGACAACACTAGGTCAGATTCTCCTCTGACCAATAACACACCACAATGTCCCTAAATTATGGTTTAATCATTGGGTTTAAAAGTCATTAAATGGGAAGTTCCCACTCCCCCCAAAGAGGAAAAATTATTACTAGAGGTCAAAACAATTATAGCATTACCCTTGGGGTAAATGGACATGCAGACCCGAAATCATCATCACCTGATATAGGAAAACCAATAAGACAAAAAAAACATGGAAATATATTATTCAATAGCTATAGAGACACACATACATGTCACATGTAAAACCCACTTATCGTCTATAAAAAATATTGAATAGATATAAACCTGATATTTAAACATAATATGAAGCAAATGCACCATTATTAGTCAAAAAGTGAAGCCATGTTGTGATAAAACCTCATGTTCTTAACTGGGGATAGACCCTTTAAATCCACTACCTAAGAAAACTAAGGACCATAGTGAATTATAAGAGTAACTAGATCATATGATTTATATAACCAATATAGGAACTTGCACTAGTCCACTAAATTGGTTCTTGAAAATTATCATCTCAAGTTACATGTCCACTGAGGGGTCCATGAAATATGTCAACATATATTTAATAATTAGGGATCCACAAATGTTCCTGAAATCAATATTCAATAAAAAATAACATAAATGACAATTTCTACACATTTATATAATTATATGAAAAAATTATTTAGTATGATCATATAAAACATCGAAATAAAACAACAATGAATAAATCCAAGGTTCAATATTAGATATAACCCCTAACTTCATATATCGAGAGGGTCCATACATTAGTAGTCAATCAAAAAATGGATCATAAAAAATCATCCTATTCATAATATAAAATCAAAATACTATACAATCACCACAACAAAAATAAAACCATCGTTGAAGAATAAATCGAAAATGGAACAAAAAAATAATTAATGAAATTTGAAAGGCCTACCTTGGTGGGTTAAATAAAATCTGAGATCCTCTTCAAAAATCCATAATATAATCAAATAACTAATGTTTGATGAGATTTTTGACCAATTCTGGGCTGTCGAGTGGTGTGATTTGAGATTTTACTCATATTGGAGGAGAGTTAATGGTGATTGAATTCAATGGAAATTTTCTGATATCACGAAAGGTTCTAAAATGGTTAGGGTTTTTTTAAATATCAGGACACTATTATATGTGCTTGAAAATAAGCACACATAAAGAGTACCTTTATCAGTTCTTAAGAAATAAGTGCTGATAAAGATGCCTTTATGAGTGCATATTACATAAGCGCTGATAAAGGGTTGATAATTATAGTTATAAAAAATATATTATTAATATATATATGTTGATAATTTTATATAAATATAACTATAGTAAATATATTCCATTTAAAATATATTTTTTATAATGTAATAATTATTTGTTATTAATTATTTAAGTTCATTTAAAAAATAATATTTATATCATTATATATATTTATATAATTATACATATTTATATTTAATAAATATATATGAATATAAATATATTAAATATATTATTTATTTAATAAAATTATTACAAATTTAAAAATTATTTAAATATTTATAATTATTTATTTATAATTATATAAATTCTTTAAAAAATATTTATTTATTTATAATTAAAATATATAACAATATAAATATAGTTATTTTATATTAATAAATATATTTTTCATTTTTTTACAAATATTTTTTATCGTTATTAATGAATATCTAATGTCAAGCATGTAATTATTTTATAATATATAAATCATATTTATATAAATTATTATATATTAATATAGTTAATATATACCATTTAGTGAAATAAATTATCATTATTATCTAATTAATAAAACGTTTAATAATTAATAACGTATAATCTATTTATTCATTTTTTTCAATATTTATTTAATTAATAATTTTTTTAATATATTGTTAATAAAATTATTTTTCTTTTTTATTATTAAATGATATCATTTTATTTATTTATACCTTTATTAGTTATGAAAATTCAATGATGAAATAAATTTATATTATTTCTAAAAATAAAGCATTGATAAAAGATACCTTTTATGAGATCTAAAAATAAAATGTTGATAAAGGATACCGTTGATCGATGCTAAAAATAAATCACTGATAAAGGTTTACATTATCAATGCTCAAAATGAAGAACTGATAAAAGGTCCTTTTATCAGTGAAAAAATGTGTTGATAAATGGTTAAATTTATCAATGCTTTCATTAGCACAGAAAAAGATTCCATTTATCAGTGATTTTCTAGCGCTAATGAATACTTGTTCTATTAAACACATGTTTTTTAGTAGTTTGTATAGTATAGTTGTGACAATGAAATACCGAAAGAATGAAAAAATCATATAGATTATGCTTAAATAGGATGAACCAATTAAAAAAATTAATGTCTTTTGTGATTGATTGTATGTCATTTGGTATAATGTTTTAAAATGTGGAATTAAATTTCATGATGTTTTACGTTTTAATACATAGTCAATTTCCATGATGATAAAAATCATAAGGAATTTAATTTGTGGTATTCATTTTAAACTCATGTAATGAGGACTAAATGGTATCTAGTTTAAAGTCATTCAAGTATATATTTATATAATTTTCATGTAAGATTCCAAAGTATTTATTGAGAAACATTTCATTTGTGGAAAGCGTGTTATGTTATAAATCAATATTAATTGATCAATAGGTTTTAATTGAGTTTAAAATCTATGGGGACTTATCCCTTCCCATTTTTTCTCCAGAATTAGAGATTTGTTCCTAGGAATCATGGGTGTTATCAGAGACAATTGCAATTATCCTAGGATTATTGATTATTTAATAAACATATTAATGAATACCCACAAAACATGATTCTAGTTAACCTATAGTTTTTCATATGTGTGTAATATTTTCTAATTAAGGCACTTTAAATCATCAAGCCATATAGTACATAACTCATCTTAAGAGTGTTTATTTCATATTGAAATCGAAGGTAAATGTAGTTCAACTTTAATTGAATGAACCAGTTTTATTCCTTATGCAGGAGAATATGGGGTCACATATGTGATAGTAAAAGTAAACTTATAATAATAACTAAAATTATATATGATATTTCTCTGCCATGATTTATTTTCGATATCCCTTATCTTCTGAATGATGTCATAAATGTTTCTTTTTGAAATCCTCTATGGGTTATCCTTCTAGTACATGGTATGGGGATCAGTAAAGGTATCAATTATTGTATTTTTAATAAAACATTTTTAATATGGATTAATTTAAATCAGTTACGTTTTTATCAATATTTTGGGAGGGAATATTTTTAATCAAATTATACTTCATGAAATTGATGAAATCCATTATTTTCAATTCCATGAGGGATATAGGCTTGAACCACTTTGAGAAGAAATAATTTGGTAGTAAGAATGAAATACCTTAACAAAGATGGGTATATTTACCTATGAAATATATTACCTATATATTAAAAGGATAATGTTTTTGATGGTGTTGAAAATTGTGGACACCAAAGAATAATTTGGTATATAACTGACAAGCATGGAATTTCTCTGTGAATTCCATGCAGTATTCCTCAAATATGTTATATATGTATTCTTGTCTCTTGGATTGAGTAATGATGTTATATTATTTATAGTGGGAATTTTATTTTATAGTATGTAAATATAGTATAATAAAAATGGTCTCTCATCCCTGTATTCATTAAATAAGGACCCCATAAAACCTTCATTTTTAGAGGACCTTCATCGAATTTCATGCATCATTGAGGATGGGATTATCTAACCAATGATATATCTATTTCTTATTATATAAATCTAGTGGGAGATTCCTATTTTGGAATAAGTCTATTATGGGAGATATCAATCTAAATGTTGTATAAATCAATGTGGGAGGGGGTTCTCTTTGAATAATGATGGTTTTAACCTATTTTACTTCTTCCATATGATTATTTATAAATGGTAATACCAACTTAAAATTTTCAATAAGAATTATCATCACATTTTGGTCATGATCTATTTGGTTTTTAGATATATATTCACGTGAATATGTTTGGGATCTTTATGAACATGAGATTCGAGACTATGCTAGAACATAGAAGAATTCTACCGTCGACATTCATTAATAGTAAATTATGGAAATGAGTGATTCCTTCTTGATGAAATATTATACATATAATTTCATTATTTCCAGCTCAATGTATCCATTAATGTTTATTCAAGGCACTGATATATTAATGAATGAATCCAACATTTGACTCTGGAATGGTATTCTACCTCGTTAATGGTTAATCCTTCTCCCTGTATAATGAATTAAGGTAGAACATCTTTTTGGGGAGTAAAATAAAATACGCATACCAAACTAGTTGATATTTTTATTTTCCATCATTTTAACCAAAGGAATCCTAGAGGAACCATCAATGTAAATATACAATGAATGGGAGGGTTCATAGAGATGATATCTCTTCATTGGGGGATTCTATTTCTAATAAAAACTTTTTTAAAATATGATGTATTTTGAGGAAGTCAATGAAAACAATGTCAATGGAACTGTCTCTAGTGGCCTCAAATGATTTGTGATTTTTGGGTACATAGGTGCTATAGAGTGGCTAACCAAGGTCGTCTCTCAAAGGAGGAAGTAAATTTGACAACTTATTAAAGAAATTTTGAAAATAAAACAATATAGAATAATAAAACTACATGAAAGGATGTGGGGGTTATTTACCATTCCAAAATATAGAATACAATTTCTAGTAGAAGATTGTAAACTTTTTTGTTTTTATTTATGAAATGATGTTCGATTAAAAGGACCCAATAAGAAGAAGTTTTTTAGACAATTTTTTAAAGGAATAATCAATCTAAATCTACCTCTTCACTCAATTATTTATCCTTACCATTTAAATTATAATTCACTTAACTATGGTACATTAATTTGTTAAAACTCATACCCTATGATAATTAACTTTATAAGAATGTTATAGTGAATTTAACCTTAGTCTATCTTTGGAACATATAATCGCAACACCCTGCTATGATTGATGTTATAAGGTTATATTATGGCCAGTGGTAAATTAAGTCACATTCACTCTCTTAAAATTAAAATTAATTTAGTTTGTGGATTATATTTTAACACTACAAATTGATCTTTTATGGTTTTTTATTATTGATTATGTTCTCACTCTCACAATTTATACAAAATCTCATGCTCACATGTATTTGTGTTAATTGTTCTATTTTTTGATTATTTTAAATTAAATTAAAAAAGAAATTAATTTATCATATTACATGAATTGCAGTATAACATTAATTAAAAAAAATTAAGGGAGACATATAGAGGTCGATCTATTACTAAAAAAACTAATCTTCTATGGGAAGTGTTGTCATCGTAGAAACATTATGCAAGTTCAATGGATTAGAAAGGGTATAAAACAACATTATTTATAAACATTAATTTCTTCCTAAATTGGAATATTAAGAGAATAATTAAATTGAAAATAACATAAGTGGTGGAAGAGAAACAAGGATTTTATTGAAATCACAACAATACTACAATAATGAAGTTGAAAAGAAGAGAATTTTGGAGGAGATCCTATCTTAGTAGCTTCTCTCCTCCAACTGTGAATTGAAATGGTGTAGAACCACTTATCCACTACTCCCAATCTAAAAATTCATATTCCAACCCATCCAAATGTGAATACACTAACTTATAGTTTGGAGGGGAGTCTAGGTTTAAAGAGATTTAAAGTGTAAATGGGGATTCTCAGCCAAATATTATAATCCAAAATTCACTACCCATTTAATCCCAAAAATGCACAAATCATATGTTCTTATAGAATAATAATTTGTTATTAATTGTGTTTTATAGATCCTCTCAACATTAGGGACCAATTGAATCTTTTATAAAGATTTTATTGCCCAAATAAAGAACCTATATCAAATCGGGCGGGTCTAGCCCGCATTTGACTTGATGGTCCATTTAGTCCAACCAAATTTACATTTTAGCTCCCATATCCTGAAAAAAAGTTTTATCCCATTAATTCAGAAACACATTTCCAAAATTTCAAGTTGAACAAATAAATAATATAATAATTATCATTGAAATACTACAGTGCACTATAATAGGTAAAACTGCAATTTCCAACAAATTTTCTAAGGAATGATCTTGTCCCAAATTTTTTATAAATAAATATATTTAACACAATGTGAAGAATTGTTATCATTTATAATCAATATAATATACAATTAACATGTATTTTATCAACTCTCCCACAATAACCCCTTTTGAATCTGGGATAAAACCTCAAACCATGTATTCAAAAAATTATGACAAGACATGCATATTCATATTTCTCAACCCACCGTGCAAATATAAGAAATGTAAGAATCCCATCAAGTGCAAATATCAATAAATATTAAATTAATTGTATCATAAATTGTGTCAAAACAATATACAATGATATTCATAACACTAATCATATAGAAACAACTCATGGGTATACCATGCCACTAATTCTCCATGTGTGTGTGTGCCAACCATTCCAAGCTTGTCTCTCCCCCCTTTATCTTGTATATTCCAGTCAATAATTTTTTTTCCATACTAGATTATATTCCACCAAACGTGTTCAACTTAATTTTCCTTCAAATTCCAAAACCCACTCATTTAAGTATTCTTAGAAGTCAAACCATGAGCTTCCAACCTAAATATCCCCACATGTAGTACATTTCATCACTCCCCTCTTTATGGATTTTATCTTATTTTTGGATGATTTTTTATAAAATTTTAGTGGGCGTAAAATAGTCAGATATTAGGTGCACATGAGTAGGTGAATCTGGTACAATGATGGAAATGATCGGAAGAGAAGCAAACTTATTGAAAGACCATGTTATAATTTGAAAAGAATGAATTACACTAAATATACATTCAATTGGGTATGTAAAACTCATAAGTCATGATTGTGTGAAAAATTGTGTGGATAAATCAACAAAACATTTACCATAAACAAATGTAACAAATAATGATGTCAATATCTAAAAGGTTTTATAATTCCAAAACAATTCATATCATCAATGAATTCAGTTTTAATAATAGTTAAACCTTGATATTTAAATCTTAGTCATGCTTCTATTTCTACCAATGAATTTTGAAAAAATAAATTTCCATATGTTCCACATGATAATGTTATATGATATATTTTTTTATTTCTTATTTAATTTATATGGAATTTTTTACCATATACAAAATAGAAAATACACATAAAACACACAAAGGAAATTCTTAAATATCTACTCAAAAATGTTGTCCCCTCCCCCACACCTAAAATATTTCATTTTCCTTTATGTGATCTTATGGGATAATATATGAAAATGAAATGTATAATTTAAAATAGGACAAATAATATAAAAGTTAAAGGATTATGAATAGTCTGATATGCTCAAGTGATGACGAGGTCATGTAGTGGGATGAAATCCACTGCATCAGTAGAAATTCCCTCAATGTATTTCATCAAACATTGCCCATTGACTGTAAAGATCATTCATGTGCCCTCTTGTGTGATCTCCAAAACACCATAAGGAAAAACATTAGTCACAACATAAGGACCTACCCTCCTAGAACGCAACTTACCATGCATCAACTTTAGTCGTGAACTATATAGCAGGACTTTCTCTCAAACATGAAATTATCCTTTCTAGATCATTTTTCATGACCTGCATTTGATCATTCCATGTTTATCCATGAGTTCTCATTGTAAGACAATCAAATATACACAAATACATGAATTTGTATCTTTATTTGGATTTCGGCTTGGGCCAAATCCGTGTTACATTTCATTATAGCCGAATAATCCCAATTCTCATATTCCATTGGATGATGACATGATTTCCCAAAAACAATCCAAAATGGGGAAATACCAATGGTTGTCTTGTATTCTGTCATATAATTCCACAATTCATCATCCAAGTTCTTCCTCCAATCCTTCCTATTTGGCATCACGTTTTTCTCTATAATCTATTTCAACTCGCTATTTGAATCCTCATCCTGACCTTTTTTTGGGGGTGGTATGGTGTTGATGTTTTGTGTGTCAACCAATACAACAGAAGAGAATAAAAAATTTTCGATTGAAAAAGTTTGTCCCTTGGACACTATTGATGGCCTTTGTACTATAAACCTGCAAAAAAGATGCACTTTGTCAAAGTCCACAACAACCTGAGAATCATCAGTTCATGGCGGACTTAGCCTCCACCCACTAGCTCACATAATCAACAGAAACCAAAATATAAAGGAAACCAAATGAAATAGGAAAATGGACCCATAATATAAATTCACCATACATCAAAACTCTCACATAATAATGTATTTTTTTGGGGCATCTCGTGTCTCCTAAAAAATCACCAGTGTGTTGGGAACGTGACCACGACATACAGAACACATGAGCATGATGGAATAAACTAGGCCAATAAAATCTAGAGTCCAAAACTTTCCTAGATGTTCGTTGGGGTCCTATGTGTCCACCATAAGAATGTGTATGACATAATTTCATAAGAGACTCAAACTCAGAATCAGGAACACACCTCTTGATAACTTGGTCACTACACATGCGCCAAATGTAGGGATATCCCCACACAAAAAAAATCTAGACTCACTCTTTAACTTTTGGACTTTATGTTTCTTTAAATTTTCATGAAATTAATATGCAAGAATGTACTTCACTAAATCAGCATACCAAGGATGTGAACCATATATGGAGTAAATATGATCATCATATAAAGTGTACCGATGTGGTACCCAGGTCAAGGTGTCAGCATCTATTGTGTGAGTAATCATACTCATGTGGTCGGCCACCAGATTATCAGACCCCTTCTTTCCCGTTATTTCAGTATCGAATTCTATATGAAAGAGAATTCATCAGATGAGTCGTAGCATTGCATATGGCTTCTTCTAATGTTACATCAAAGTTTCATGGTCAAAAATAAAACAACTACGTTAGACCCTAATAAATATGAATGGAATTTATCTAAAGAAAATTTTATGGAAAGAAATTTCTTTTTTATTAGTTGTGTAGTTTTATTTGGATGAATCGAATGTACTCGAAGCATATGAAATCACATCTGTACATCCCTCCACCCCCTGAGATTAGACATCTCCAACCGAAAAGCTGGAGGCATCACACATATGATCAAAAGGAAGCTCCCACCATGGGGGATGTATGATCGGTGGAGTGGTCAGAAACTTCTTCATCTCATCAAATGCTACCATATATGAAGCAACAAAAACAAAATCAGAATCCTTTTTAAGTATTTGTGATATAGGAAGTTAAATCATACAAAAATCATTGATGAAGTGCTGATTAAATCAGACATTCTCTTGGAATGATCTAACATCACGCACAAATGAAGAATAGGGCATATATGAAATGATATCTACCATATATATATCATCATCTATCCCATATTTCGACACTACAATCCCTATGAAAATCCAATGCACTACCATGAAATGACACTTTTCAAATATAAAGACCATATTCTTCTCAAAACAATGATTCATCACCTTTCCCATGTTAGAGATATAATAATCAAATGAAGACCCATACACTGTAAAATCATACATAAATTCCTCCATGAATGTCTCAATAAATCAAGAAAAAATACTAACCCTGAATCTTTGGAAGGAACCTATGGTGTTGAAAAGTCCAAATGGCATCTTTAGGTAGGCAAATGTACCAAATAGAAAAGTAAATGTTGTCTTCTCCTGATCATCCTTAGTAATACGAACCAAAAAATTTCCTACAAATCCATCCAAAAAACAATGATGTGTCCTCCCATCTAGTCTCTCAAGAATTTGATCAATAAATGGGAGGGGTTAATGATCCTTGCAAGTGGACTGATTTAGTTACATATAATCAATACACACACACCAACTGTTTATCACCCTTATTGGTACTAACTCATATTTCAAATTTTTAACAACATTAAAAAAACTTTTCTTAGGCACAACCTGAATAGGAATCACCCACTGGGAATCTGAGATGGGATAGAATATTCCTTCCATGAGAAATTTTTCAATCTCATTTTTAACAACTTCCAGAAGGGTTAGATTGAGTCTCCATTGTGTCTTCTTAACCTATTTATCACCATCATCCAAAAGTATACTATGCATGAAAATTGATTGGGTATTACCTGATATGTTTTCCAAGGTCCACCAAAATTTCCCTGATATTCTCCCTCAAAAGATTCAAAATCCTTTCTTCTTGTTCAAAAGGAAAATTATTAAAAAATTTAATAGGTAATCTATCGCCACATAACAAGTATGGATATTTGAAATTAGGTGTAAATGGATCGAGTTCCAATGAAGGGGGTGATGTATAGTTGGTGAAATTGATGGAACAGGAATATGTCCACAATAAACATCAATATCAGAAAATACATCATCAAAATTAGAGAATAATGCATCAAATCCTTTAGCATACTCAACAACCCTGTCATAATTAGAGTTCACATGATCAAAATTAGAATATGAATCCTTTTCAAAATCAAATTTAAGAGAGTACTGTGCATTCTAAATAGGTGTGGAAGTACTCTTAGACATCAAAGTAGAACCAATACACATAATCTTCCTACTAATAGGACAATAAAATTACATGGGTTTTGTTGCTTCATAATGGGAGATAAAAAATGAAAAAATGGTCCTTTGAGGGGAACTTCATGGAATCCATAACATTAATTATCTCATGATCATCACTAAAATCCATGGAAAGTGTACCCTCATTGACATTTATGAGAATTTTCTCAGTTTTGAGGATGGTTCTACCTACGATAATGGGATAATGATAACTTACCTAATCGTCCTCCATGTTAAGCATGTTGAAATCTTATGGAAATATCACGTCTCTTAAAATGAATATTACATCCTCAAGGACTCCCTCTTGATATGTTTTATCCCTATTTTCCAACTAAACCACTAATACCATCTCTTTCAACTAACCAACCTGTAATGATGAGAATATAGAGTGAGGAATTACATTTATGGAATCTTCTATATCACAAAGAGAATCAAAAAAGTGTAACTCCTCTATGGTGAATGGGATGGGGAATGTTCTTAGATCCTTTCATTTTGTTTCAATTTCGAGAGTAGTTGTAATGAGTGCTGAAAAATTCCTTCCACGTTTGATCCTCTCATTTTTCTTGAGTCCTCTTCAATTTGTACAAATTTCCATTAAGAATTTTTCATACCTTGGAATTTTATTGATGAATTAATATAGAGGGATATTAATATCCACATGATTGAATGTATCCAAAACGTGTTTTCTTAATATCCTATTTATCAATATTCTTAGATTGTACAACCAAATTTGGAAAGGGAATGGGTTTAGGATGAACGTGTTTAATCCTTTTCTTACATTTGACTTTATCCTGTGGTTTCTCATCAACTAGTTTTTAATTGAGATTTTCTAGAGTTGAGGTCAATCCTAGTTGAATGATAAGGGCATATATATCAGTTGTTTGCTTCCAACATCTCAATGTAGTAGTACAAACATTCCCCTTCAGATTTGGAGTAGGCTGGGAAGTTAGATTTCTAGAATTCATACTTACTTATTCATGGAGGGAAGTGGAAATGCTGCTCATTTGAGTGTTTAACTCATTCAGATATGAAACAGGAGTCTTCAGCTCATTTAGTGCATTAAGAACAATTTTTTTTCAAATTATCATCAGTGTTAAAATCTACCTTGGTGTGGGGATTCCCTTGTTGTTTATTTTTTTATGTTTGAGCATCAAATATCATTTCAGATTATTGGAATCCCTATTGGTAACACGAAGGATTCTGGAGGTTTGGTTGAAAATGGGTCCTTTTTTGTTGTCCAGAGCCATGCATCATTTCAGATGGATCCTTCCACCCATGTTTGTATGTTGTATAAAAGGGATCATGCTTCTTTTAGGGATATGGTTTTTTTGCTGCTGATATGGTCTCCCAGGAAACACTACTGCACAATCTTCTGTTTCTTGTAGTTGGGGGAAATAGTTAGTTGGGTGGATTGTCTTAGTGAAAATGACACAGGGCCTTAAATAAGTGGGTAGGGATGTCTTTTGAGCCAAATAAATCGTCCCCATCATATTGGTCAATTATTCAATCTTCGTGTCAATTAAATGACTCGCACGAGAAGAATGACTTACCTGATGTACTTTCCTGTCAGGTGGTGTACCTCGATCGCCATATTATTGGGAATTTTTAGCCATCGTGTAAATTTATGCACATAAAGCTACTAGTGTCTTGTCCACCAATTCTCTTCCATCCGTGGCATCCACCATGATTCTCTCCATTGGTTTGAGTCATTCATAAAAGTATTGGATGATGAGTTTCTCACTAATTTGGTGATGTGGGAAACTTTCACACAACTTCTTTTATTTCTACCAGTACTCATACATTGACCCCCGTTGGGGTTTCTTGATCCCTTATATCTCAATCCCAATGGGAGTCGTCCATGATGCTTGAAAAAATATTTGAAATAAAAGATGTTTCAAATCATTACAACATGTTACATCTTCAGGTTTTAAATTATACATCAAGTCTTTTGGAGCTCCATCAATTGAAAATTGGAATGCACTTAGTTTGATTTGATATAAATATACATTTCTTGGTTTAAGGAATGATAAAACAGCATTAAATTATTTATTGTGTTTATTAGGATCCTTAGTAGAGAGTCCATGAAATTATTAAAGATGCTGAATTAACCCAAATTTCAGTTCAAAGTCAGATTCAATATTTGGGTATGCAATACAATTTGGATGATAGTTAATATCATGTGAAACCATTTATAGAATGGTTTTATTAAGATCATTTCCATAATTTTCATCCATTTGTTCTTATTTTATAATTGATTTAGAAGTGTTTACATTATTATTATTTTTGAAATGGATAAATTATCCAACTTGTTGAATGTTGAAACATCCCGTAGACTGAGAATGTCTGATTCAAGCTCAAATGCTATGTTCAATCCTATGGTCAAGATATAAATGATCTTTGGGATTAGTTCTTATAATAAATAATATAAAATTAAAAAGAAGGAAATTATACAATAATAAAAATGAGAATATTGAGTTGCTGGAAAAAATAAGAAGAAGATGAAAACCCAAGAAGACGAAAAATTCAGATTAGGAAAATAAGGCAGAAATAAGAATAGAAGAGAATAAAATGTAAAATAAAATTAATACATCTAAATTTTTTAAATAATTACATGCCTCCCCAGAATTGGATCATATTTTAAAGTTGTTGTCATGTGAAACCTAAAATGAGATGTGATTTTTGTGTACTTAGGTTCAACATAGTGGATAACCAAGGACATCTCTCAAAGGAGGATGTAAATTTGAAAACTTATTAAAGGTATCTTAAAGATATCATAAAATATAATAATAACACTATAATAAAGGACGTGTTGGTTATTTACCATTCATAAAGCTATAATAAGTTTTATATAAAATGATTGCATATTTTTTTTAAATGATGTTTGATTAAAAAGTCCCAACCAAAAGATGATTGTTTTAGAGAATATTTTAAAAGAGTAACAGATCTAACTACAAATCTTCAATAAAATATTTATCATTATCATTTAAATTAACATTCACTTAATTATGAACCCTTAATCAGTTAAATCTCAAACCCTACTAGAATTTACTTTACCACTATGTTGTTGTTAATTTATCCTTAGGCTAACTTCAGAACATTTAATCACAACACCCTACTTTGATTGATGTTCTATGTTTAGCTTAAGGTCAGTGGTAAATTGAGTAACATTTAAGCTCCAGAAATTAGAATTAATCGAGTTTATATATTATATTTGAACACTACAAATCCATCCTGTATGGATTTGTATTATCAAATACGTTTTCGCTCCAACAATTTACAGAAAATATTTTCCTCATGTGTTGTTGTGTAAAGTGTTCAATTTCCTGCATAGTTTCAATTAAATTAAAAAATAAATTAATTTATAATATTATATGAATTTAAGTACATCATTGATTCAAAATAATTTAATTAAGAAGGATATAGGACGATCTATTAAAAAAACTACTCATCTATGGGCAGTGTAGTCATCGTAGAAACTTTATGCAAGTGAAAATGTTTAGAGAGGGTACAACCAAATATTTTTTCTACACACGAATTCCATCCCAAAAATGAATATTAAGAGAAGAATAATTCTGAAAATAACAGATGAATTTTAAGAGTGACAATGTGTTTGTTGAAAGCACAACAACATTACAATAGATAAGAGGAAAGGAATATCATTTTGGAGGAGATCCCATCATGGTATCTACCCTCAACCAATGGTGAATTAAAATGTTTTTTATCCACTTATCCTCTACTCCCAATCCCGTAATTCACGTCCCAAACAATCCAAATGAGAAAAGGCTAATTTATAGAGTGGAGGGGAGGAAAGGATTAAAGAGGATTCAACTGTGAATATGGAATCTCATCCAAATATTTTAATACAAATTGAACAACCCATTTGACATCCAAAACGCGTGAACCAGCTGTTCTTCCAAAAGAATGATTTGTGAATAATGGTTTTGGAGAACAACTCTCAATAGTTGGCCCCAATCCATGAATGTATGAGGAAGTTGTGGGCCAAATACAGAACCCATAACCAATCTGGAGGGTACAACCCACATATAAATTCATGGTCCATTTAGTTCAAACAAATATACATTTTATCTCCACATTCCTGAACTAAAGATTTATCCCATTAAGTCGAGTACATATTTTCAAAATATCAAGTTAAAATAATCAATATTAAAATATTTATCTTTGAAATACTATAGTGAACTATAAAGGGTAAAACATGATTTTCCATAAAATCTTTAGATGAATGATATATTCCCAAATTATTTTATATATAATCATATTTAACACAATGTGAGGAATATTTATCATTTATTATCAATAAAATATTGAATAAAAATGTGTTTTTTCACAACATCTTCTATTTATTTCTAAGAAAGTAATAATATATTATACTATTTTAAAATAATCTCCCATCATTCAAGGTAACTAGTTTTCATTAGATACCTGAGGATATACTTGAGTAGACTGATATAATAGATTAGATGGACCTCATGGTGATGAAATTAATATGTTAAAATTTTCACTAATAAAATCAATAAAAGGAATATTTTTTGATGTTATAATATTATTTCCTATAATATTTTCTTTTACTATGCAAATATATGTGGTTTTACATTCCTTCATCATTTTATTGTGCAATCAGGTAACCAAGATCTAATTACAAGTTTCTATACTGTGAAAAAATGGCTTCCATTCTAGTGACAACATCATGGTGATAGTTTATAAATTAAAATAATATATTTCCAAAGGCTCCATGGAAATATTAATCCAACAAATAGGTCACCCATTTCATTATAAATTTAATAAGGGAAAACATTATTTGGTGAGACAATCTATGAAGCAATTGATACAGAAAAGGAATCCATGGAGTCCTCTAAGCTTGTTATTTTTTAGGGAGGGGTATATGATGTATCAAATTTTTCTTTTGGGTTTATCTTCAGTGATACATTTGAGAACCAAAAGATATGTAATTTTCTCGATGGTTCCCCAGAATAGAATTTAATATGATTTATCCTCAGGGTTTTTTCTATGTTTTTTGAAAACCATTTCAAGATCCATATGATGATCACAGTTTTGTTGAGAAATAACTACTAGAGCATCAATCTATCACTCTATTTTTGTCTCCATAATAGACCTGAGGATATCTTTCATCGCACACCGATATATAGGTTCATCATTCATCAAGGAAAACATAGTTACATGATAATAATATAATCCTTATGGTTCCATGAAAATGTTGCCCTATTAATATTTATCGACCATTCAGATATGTTTATAACCATGTTGGCACCAAAATTCCTGCCCCAGGAGAAGTCAAGGAATGCAATGAGTGAATGAGGAAATCCAACCTCAAAGAGACATATTATTATCAAAGGGGTACGGCTCGTTAAGTAACTTCACACATCCCATTAGACCCACAACCACAGTGAAGGAAATTGATGGAAGGCTTTGTGAGTTCGATGATCCATGTACCAGTTTGTGGAGAGTATTATTGCTCTATAGAGCACCTATAATCATTATGATATGAATTTTACCTATAAATAGAATGCTCAACCCATGCAAACCATGGTTACTCAAACCTTTTTCCTTTGAGCTCCATTTTCGTGAATCTCTCGATCACCGTGAACCTGAGAGAAAAATCTATTCCCCGAGTTATTGGAGAATTATGAAAACCCATTTCCCTTATTTTGGTTTTAACATGCCTATAGTACGGTTTCCCTTCACAAAGGCCCATACCCTTCACGAAGGAGGAATTCCCTCTATGCTACTTGATGTGTTTCATAGCATTAAGACATCATGAAGCACTCCTCTTATGACTCATTCCTCCAAGCCAAGGTAGGGTTGCCCTGGATCATATAAAACCTATATTCTCTATGTACCTAACCTTTGTGAGTCACATCAACTTCACTAATCACCACTCAATGATCCCCCTAGCTTTATAAAACCCTCTTCCATGTTTCCCTCCAGTCATGTACATAGTGATTTCTCGATTCCTCATGTGTTGTCTCATGTTGTGTTTCTTAACCTAATGCTTCTCCACATAGGTACGCTAATAGATAATACTTCTTTGTATAGCTATGCTAATGTGGATGCCTTGAATAACCACTCATCAACCCAATTTTCCTTTGTCATTTCTGGTGCCTTCCATTCACCAAAGGGTTAATTGGTGTTAGTTGTGTATGTCCACGGGGTGAGGAGTGAGTCCTCGTCATATAAGTTGTAGGATGTTAAAATGAATAGTAGTATCTTCCTTATTACATGACGTTAATATATAGTATCACCCCATACAATGCACATGGGGTGCCCAACATTAGACATTTTTTCCCACTCATATCCATGAGAGTGAGACCTCCATCACATGTGATGGGATCCTCATTTCATGGTGTGACATCTGCCCCTGGGTAAGAAAAGCAATCATAGTGTAATCCCCCGACCATTACTGTATGATTTAGAACCCTTTCTCATCCTTTCCTCCTCTGGATGCAAAGAACATATAGGATATTGGAATAGGGGTCTCTCATCACCCCATCCCTCTCTCTTTGGTATTTGTCTCCATGGGATGATAACCATTCATATGCCCATATCTATACCTCCTTGGACTGATAACCATGTGTATACCCAACACCATTCTTCATTGATGCATTTTTCATAATGCGGTCTTCCATTCTACTACACCCTCTTGATTCTCACACAAAGCATGAATCACAAGGTCTTATAGTCTATTAGTTACCATGACTTGATTATTACATGAATCTATCATGGACTAAGCCCTAGTTTCTGATCATTAGGGCCGCCTAAGCATGTATGTCACAAACCACCGAACGTTGTGGGTTTTGATCCCTATCGTCTAAATAGGGTAAATATGAAGCCTCCATGTTGTTCAATCCCAACCACTACAAATACCTTGTTCCCTCCCCTAGGAGTGCACCTCTTGAATCTCAACATCCACCATAATTCATTTTCAACCTCAACATTCCCACGATCCACTATATCCCATGAGTATCAATCCTATCCAAAGGTCGCATCTAATTTGGGTCCACATTGGTGGGTAACCATGCGTAAGCCCCTCTAACCCAATCAGAAGTACATGGAAATTGATTCCCAACTAGGTGGGATATGTAGGAATCCTCCCCAATGTTGAAGCACAACACCATCATCTTTATGTTGGTCCCATCCCATTCATTACACTACACATCAAATCTTCCATCATAATTCAACCTGATTCCTACCTAGGCCGACACATCGTAGTCAGATCATACCACTCATTTGTGTTATCGTAGTGTGTAACCCCCATCCACCTTATCTATCACGTCTCCCTTATCATGGTGAGGTTAAATCATCCACATGGCCTATCTCCATGCATAAACCCCATTCTCCCATTGATTATCCTCACAGCCACTGGTAAGATAACCATGCGTAAACCCTAGGAAATACATACTCATTCAACCAATAGTGATCCTCTTGAAATGGGACTCTATAATTTCTATATTCAATCTATGAGGTTTTGGATCCCTATCTTCTACACCGGGTATATAGGAAACCCATCTATGGATTAATCCCTGCCAATGGTAAACCTCAGCATTCAACTCATTGATACCCACATCCATGATCCACCACAAGTGGTGTCCATATCAGCCACCATGATGTGTACCCTTCCCTTTATGGGACACACCACTCTTGGGCCCGTCCTAATTGTACATTATGATCCACACATCTAGTGAACTCTCAAGGTTATCCCTCCTATGGATGTGCCTATTTGATCCACCATAATATGTATTCTTATTAGTCTGATTCATCCCAGGCAGATTTCAAACTCACAACTTACCCAGTGTAAAACATGATATAATGAGGAAAAACTATTATATATGAATCTGGTACATTATACCTCATGACTGATACTCGACGCCTTGGGTTTCTACACCCTGGAGAATCCCACTGATGAAGAATTATATAGTTGTTCGAATGTTTTAGTGTCCAAACATTCGATTGATTCCCATTCTGACTACTCTCTGCTCCAAATTTTTCTACCCCATATTGACCCATTGCAATTTCTAGATAGAATAATCATAATTAATTGGAATCCAAAAAGAGGGGGCTTTGGGGATAGTTTTCATGAACAACATCTTCATATATAAGGGAGACCCAGAGTGTGCAAAAAATTACAAGGAGGAATCCATGGAAGGGGAAACGAACATCCCATATTTTTGTTTTGATCAAGGAGAAAACATATCTGATGAATTGATGTTTTCTACTCACCTGTGTAATTTGGGAATGAGGGATACAAATGTGATACCACTATTTGCGGAGAACATGTGGTGGTGGGTGAACCCTGGAAAAAGAGTCTAAAACAGAAATGGTGAACCTAACATAAAATATTTCTCTTTAAACCATGGGTATTAGAAGAACATGAGGCACAAGTAGATTGTAATATCTCTTGATCCAGTTATCGGGTTCTAGGTATTTCCATGAATATAGTGGCCTGGGTGTGAAACTCACTAGATGTTGGGGTATTTAATCATAGGTCATTATAGATTATGGAATTTTCAGTGTGGATCTACCTCTCCAACCATGGACGATTTAATGGAGCAGGGGAATTTTGAATTTTTCAACAAATATCAATTCTAATGGTTTGATCTTCCTTTTTTTTCTTTGAGACAAGATATAGGAACCAAATCTACCCCACCCACAGATGGAGGGGTCAGACGAAAAATAATGATGCATTCCTGCAGAGCTCCAACTTCGACACGTCGTCATCCATGACCAAGTCAACAAGGTACCCATTCCCCCACCCCCTCACCATACAAAATTTCTCATAGGAAGGTTTAAGACACCCTTGTTCATTGATATGAGTAGGATGGGTCATATTTATATGAGCCATGGTCTTCAAGACCTGGATGCGTTTTCAACTCATTGTCACTACTGACCCCAAGGGCCGCTCTGGGCGCCAATACTCCCCACTCGGACATCCGTCCATTTCTAGATCCTCTCCTATGAGCGTTCCACTAAGTCACTCTACTACTACAATGAGGTAAGGGATGTCCAAGAAATAAAAATGATGACTAACACCCATGAGCTTCTAAGGAGGCCTCCAACTAGGAATTTTCAGTGGCATTGACAGCCAGTCCATCCGTCCGAAGAACATGTGGACTATCCCCTACTCGAATTTCCCTAACCTAAATGACCTTCTGTAAATGTCGGGCACATTATCAAGAAGATACCTCTTAGGGGGACTCATATTATACACATTCATTTTCCCGTGAAACCATGAAGGCATACTACCAGTTCCCTGCTATTGCAGAGCATTGATAGTTCAATTCCCACTCGGGATTGAGACCTTAGCCACCCCACGAATAGGATGTGTTGAATCTTTTGGTCGTTGGTATGATCAAAATCCATCATGGGTTGACCTAATATGATTTTATCCAGTATAAAGGCCATCCTTATACAATCACCATCTTGAGTGGATGTCCTCCCCACTCTCACAATCAGCATGGAGGTCCTCCATATATCACCAGAATTAGTCCATTCAAAGGTCCTCCCCAACATGTTGGAACCCAGCATAGAGTTCCTCCCCATGCCTATGTTCCTAGGTATATATGCCCTCCCCACATCTTGGTTTGTTAATGCGAAGTCCCTCCTATAGTAATTCCCAACTGAAGCAGAGATCCTCCCCACAACCACATTGATTATAGAAAAGGTCATCCTCGCGCAATCACCCATAGGCATGTTGGTCATCCACATGTTCTTACCAGCTTCAGCGGACATCCTTCCAACTCTATCAACCATCCAATTGGTGATCCTCCCTACTTCCCTAACATTCAATACATATTTCCTACTGATGTCTTGTTCAATCAATATAGAGGTCATCCACGTGCCACCAGTAGTAGACAATTAGGTCATCTGCATGTTTTAATGAGCTTCATTAGAAGTCCTCCCCACTATAACACTCCCCATTGAGGAGGACATCCCCAAACAACACGGAATCCACACAGAGGCCATCCTCTTATTATATCCAATATATTCATGGGTTCTCCTCAAAGATCATATCATCCCTGCTGAGGTCCTCTCCACTCTAATGAAAATTTATACTATGTTATTCTTCATGTCACATCAATCTCAAGAGGTGGTCCGCCCCACTCTAGAACCAACTCATATATAGACACTCTCAGTGTAGAAAATTTACTCTTACATGATGAACTATCACAAGGATTATGAGAGAATTATAACCACCAAAAGGAAGCACTCTAAGAAGTGCTAGATCATTGTCAATGTAGTCCTATTTTGAGATTCAAAAGAAGAGTGTAACACGATGATGGATCCATCTCCACAATCCTCTACATCAGATTCTGGGGTAGGGACCCTACATGTGATTTTTGTCTTTTATGCAAGTGAAATTCACGAAATCCATGAACCCCTTTGCATGTACATGTCAGATGAGAATGAATTACCATATTTCTAGGGTCTTCTTATGAAGTCCCCCTATCATAACCATGATTGTTCGCTACCTCGAAACGATATAACATAGAGTTGATCTAGGGATTGGTAGACAATGGGAAGTAGTCAGATCGACCACCAACGACTATTACAACAATACATATAGAAGTGGGTAACACCCTATCCTACATGAACATGATGATGCAGTCAGTACCACATCAAAGAGAGGACATAGTTTGAATTGGTTTTTCATCTCAAACATCATTTTCAATAGAATCCATCCCACCAATGAAATGGTCCAAATTAGTACCATTACTGGTTTATCCCCCACCCTGGCTGAATAATGTAAAAACAATGAACTAGGTCCTAATTCTGAACAAATATGTTTATGGGACATTGTTTTAGAAAAGCAATTATTTGAGATGTTCTAGTCAGTCGCGAATCAATAATTTGATATTCCGAGATCCCTAATATAGGATGAATTCATGTGCTTCCGTCAAACCATATGGATTAGACATTTACTCCTTTGTAACATGTAGATAGTTTATATGATGTTTTAGGAGAACATTTATGGCATCAAACAATAGTGTCACATGGTTTCCCTTGCCATGCTTAATACAGATCATCACCTTGCACCACCCAGCTGTTACCGTGATCATCATCAATGATGTGTTCATAGAGTTCTTTGGATATGTAGGATTATCAAAGAGTAATCTCTTCATGTGAATATTTTGGATTGAGGGTAGTATGAAGATATCAATTTCAGCCTGATAATACGACAACTAGACATACATGGTGGCATCAAGTAAATTCCTACGGACATAGTAATCGTAAAAATGACCATTCATGAAACAGTTAAGGAGAGAGACATAGAAGGACAATACAAAGAGGATTAACCACCATTAGGGAAACAAATCATCTACTAGACACCCAATCATTGTCACTCACATACAGAGAAAAATGCTTGGCCTTACAGAACCCTCTAACTATTTGAACTTAGGCCCAAACCACAAAAAGTATAATGGGTTGTATGGAACATCTATGACATATGATTCTTTTGGATTAGTGAAGAAGAAAATATCACATCCCGCCATGACCACCTTTCACCTGCATGATTGTAAACAAAAAATCCTCATTGATTATCTTCATGTCGAGCACATTACAAGACGATGTCCAGATTATAATGATTCACTGTTCAATCTCGTCTCTCCACCATTGGGGAAGAAGGGGTATCCATTGTCCCTGCTTATCCAGGTGCCCCTAATTATTATTTGAAATATCGTTCACCTTGATAGGGGAGACACCAAAGCATAAAAAAATCAATCATGATATGTATCGCCCAATCCACCTGAGTTACATGATAATCTCCCTCAGGATCTGGCTTAGGTCGTTCCTCAAGGAGCTCTTCAGGTTGTACCACTAGGGGTTTAAAAAGATGTTCTATGAGTAGATGGTCCTTCCTATTATGTGAATAAACATGATAAAGGACTAGAAGTCTAAAATACTCACCGAGAAAGAGATCCCGATATGGAAGCTCTGATGTCCAGTCTCATTTCCCACCTCGAGGTCCTTGAGACCCGACCAGTGGTAATACCACATGATGGAAATTTGTACCTGGAATGGGTTAATGACATTCTAGTAACCTTGGATTTTAAGAACCTTATATTTTCCCCTTTTAATTGGGTGGGAGACCTGTTATAGCATATAGACCACTTTTTTTCATTGTGTGGGATCATACTGGGAACTCTACCGCCGCAAGAGGCCTCTAAGCTATGATGTTTCATACAAAACCTAGAAGAGCCCATGTTCATGTCATACACCCAGTTACCCATTAGGTATATATCTAGTTGGGATGATCTTCACAGGAAGTTCATACTTTATTTTAGCTCCACCACTTGCAAGACCATCATTTCTGTCCTCTTCCAGGGAATGCAATGACATGTGTGCAAGTTGCAGACATTATCTCCAGTTGGAAGGGTCTCATGTATTTACTCGATATGTCGTTGAATCAAGAATAGTTGTTAATGATGTGTGCGTTGAAACTAAATATTGATTTTTTTCCCTCCCACGCCTATCAGAATTTCCTATGTGGATTCAAGAATTTCTATAATAAGGCTCAATACCAATAGGAGGCATTTCATCAATCCAAACATGCATGATTGTTACCTTTCATATCTGAAATAAGAAGAGCCTCCATGACCGAAATTTATTTCATCACATAGGTAGAATACCCCAAGAATTCAATAATTGTTATTAATAAGAAATATTCTATAGCCTCACTGAGGAAAACAACATCAGGCCTAGCCTCAGGCTCAGCATTGGCTGCCTCAGAATTTTCCAGTACCACATCATCAAGCACTATCACCTAGGAAAGGAAACCAGTCTATAACACCTCATTAGTTCCTAACTCCTAAAGATCATTTACATAAAATGAGAAACTAGACCTACTCATTTAAAGAGGATCAGATAAATGGATATTTCTATAACACATATAGTTCATAAATCATGACATTTCTAGAATGTATGATATTTAAGGGTACTGATCTGATTGATCTCCCTAACTATGTACCCTATCACCAATTCCATAGACACACCCTCAAGAAGGGTTATATATTCAATGGATGGATGTAGGACCAAATTGAAAAAATGTAGTCAGATTGGGTTCTACCCGGGTAAAGGTGGCATGTGTTTCTACAATGTCTGCAAGTGACATCAAAGGTCTATAGAAGTAGGTCTCCAGCCAAGGTTCTTAGACGTATGATGAGTGGTTAGCTCGTAGAGTATTCACTCATTCCCATGGAATCATTCATGATCATTTACCTATTACCCAGCCACATAATACCATGTTTCATCCTATCACTATAGGCTCTCCATATTCATCTCAGCCTTCTACATATGGAAAGAGCAGGCACTGATTGATCAATTGAAAGAAAATACCAACCGCTTATACTAAAACATTCCTGCACTCTTAGAGAACTCAAGCCCCCAAAGATGTGATTCAATCCTAGAATTCATCTAGCATTAAAGGATTCCCTATGTGATGATCAGGAGTATGCCTTAGTAAATACTGTCCAGCTGATGGACACTTACGTGGTTCCTGGTGATGAACAACATCAGGTAGATCCTCATAATGTTCACAATCGACACCATCATCGATCAGGCCATGGAAATGTGAATCATTGGAATGCTCAGGCCAATGCTTCCAGCCAAGCCTTGGATTCTACCAATACCATATCAAAGGATCATCATAGATTTCATCATTCTCAGTCCTCTCATATCATCTCGTCATGTTCACTACCACCATTTTTCTTGATACTCTATCTGGAAGAGTCACTATAGTCGCATTAATATTTAATGATTATTGTCATGGCTATACCAAAGTCATCTTATAGTCAACAATTAATAATTTTTCATAGTTCAAAGAGAGAGAGAGAGATGGGAAAACTCATCACTATCCAGAACTTGCATGTTTGACCAGCCACAGTGCCCATCATACCTCCTGTTGACGAGGTACCTTCTACTAGAAAAAATTTGCATCTTGAATGGAATCATGATGTTCATAAAATTATTTCTATAATTTATATAAAACTCTGGATCCTCAAGGATCTCGGATTGTTGGATGAGATGTGTGGTTCCCTCAAAGAGGTTTTAAAAATCCACAAACTGTTTTAAACATAGGTAGCAGATGTAGATTCCTTTCATGCTAATAAGGTAGAGGAAGCCTAATGCTATGATAAAATTTCATTATCATGAGAATATGAATGCTCCATTGCACAAGTGTACATTAATCTGTTGTACATCACATGCCAACTCAATGGTGTGGAAGTCCACCAATATTTCTATGTAATAGGTTTTAGGATCAATTTCATCCCATACTAGATGCTCTACAATATTGGACTATTTGATGAAAACCTGACTCCCTCTAACCTGAAAATTTAGGGTTATTATATGACCAAGCGGAGGTTGTGTTATAGGATTCTCCTGAAGACCAAGTTTGGTGGACTGATTTCGAGTATTAATTCATGGACATCTCATAGGACACTCCCTACAATGAATTGATGGGTACGACCTGGATTTATATGCATAAAGAAGTTCCCTCCTCATATCACCAATTCCTCAATTACACTTTTAATGGTCAGGTGGGAGTGATCCAACGTGATGCATCTCCCTTTTCCCTATGTGAAGCACCTTATCTGTACCTTGATTATTACAATATTAAGGAACATATAGTTCATACCATTGATATTGAGAACACTTTTACTGTGGATGAAACATGGATGGACTTGGATGATGCTATAATTCTCTTGATTCACTGGTTGAAGGCCATAATGCTAGAAATGGGACATTTATTTTCGGCCTCCAAGGTAAATGGAAGTCACTTTCCCAAGTAAATGTAATTATAATATATTACCTCGTACTCTTACACATGATAGGTTAGAGTAGTAAAACAAAAACTCACCCCTATTAGCTATTGATATGTATTCCATTTGGCTAAAACAGTACACAACACCTACTTATTTCAATGATTCAGGATAAGTTGGCACAGACCGAACCACCACCACTAGATTGATGTTATCACACATGGGCCCCTCGGCAGAAGGATTAATGGAATCAGTTCAAAATCATTGGATGAAATGTTTTCAAAAGTGGAGGATCCTCCTGGTAATTATTTTACCACTTCTCAAGTGAGGGAAAACTTTCCTATACGATCATTTAACATAGTAGAATTTTCGCCTCGTGATGATCCACTTTCCTTAGACAATGAAGTGGATTTGGAATATTATTCTAGAGTGTTTGATGATGGGTTTTTAACCTCCATTTGTGAGTTGGTATACGTGAATATCAGTACAAAGATACACCTAAGTCATACATTGATAAGCGCAACTATTCCTGATAAAAAATTGAAGTGGTATGTTGATTTTATAAAGAAAAATCGTGATGTATTTTCTTAGAGTTATGATGGGATTCTAGGACTAGAACCTCTTGTGACATTCCACCACATTGGTCCCCCGATAAGACCTTACGGGTTAAGTATCATCTTAGGATGATTCACCCCTCTCATGGTTGCATGGTTAAGGCTAAGGTTGATATGCTCACCAATTCCCAATTCATTAACGATGTCATGTATCCTATGTGGGTTTCCAAAATGTTTCCTATCAGGAAGAAGAGCAGATAGATCTTACTCTTCACTAACTTTTGGGATCTCAAAAATCAATGTCCGAAGGATGATTTCCCCATTTCTATGATAGAGATATTGATCGATTCCACCACTGGATTCAAAGGCCTCTCCATCATGGAAAGGTATTCCAGGCATAATAAGATCCAGATGGACCTTGAATATGAAGATTCCAACACCTTTGGGGCACCATAAGGTACTTTATACTATCAAGTGATGCCTATTAAAGAATTTAGGATCCACTTATCTGTGTACTATGCACCACATATTCATACTAATTATCTAGATGATAGTGGAATGCGATGGGGATGATTTGGTGGTCAAATCCCACCAGTGTTAGGACAATATCATATATCTTAAGAAATTGTTTAGCTTGATCTTCTATCACCATTTCAAGATGAACCCCTTTAAGGGTTCATTCATGGTTACAACTAGATTGTTGCTTGGATTTTTCATCTAGAGGCATTAAGATCTGGTAGAAGAATATCAAGGAAATAATTCATATGCATCCTTCGAGAAATTTTTAGGAGCTCTGAGGATTTCAAGTCCATATAGGCTATATATGCTTATTCATAGAGAAGATGGATAGTAAGTGAAATAAATTTTCCATAATCATGAATAATGATTCTATGTACTAGTGGGATGAATAATTCTAGACAACTTTTGAGGGAATAAAGCATTATTTTCTCTAACCTTTAGTTCTGATTCCACCCATCATTGGAGATCCACTAGTCATTTATTTGACCACCCAGGAAATATCACTCAATGATAATATCACCCATAAGAATAATTAAGTGATAATTTTTTTGTACTATCTTAGTTTTATGATCCTCAAAACATAGAAAAAATATTCTTCCATCAAGAAGAGCTTCCCCGTACTAGTTTTTGCAGTATAGAAGCTACAACATTGCCTCCATCATCAGGAGATACATTTGGTGTCCTTGGTGGATTTAATAATGTATATTCGAAAGTTACATATGTTGAAAATCCATCTAGATCAGGGAAAATTGATCCTTTAGTAGTTTGACATCAGGTCCATCCTACAAAAGGCCATTAATGGTCTGGTTCTATTTGAGTTCATGGTCAGCCATCTGGCCCATGAAGATCCTTCCATGGATATTGATTTTCTAGATGAAGCCATCTTTTCAGTGGATCATAAAATTCTATGTTGGAATATGAATATCAACGGTGAATCCCGAAGTCCAACAGGTATAAGGCTCATCGATCATAGGCTTAATCGAGTATGCCAAGGCATTATCTTCAATACACCTACAAAGATTGTCCTTCACTATTCATTCTTTTTGACATAAGGCTGCACCAAAAATGATGTAGAGTATTTTGATGTCCTCAATATGATCGATCTAACCCTTGAGATTTATTTTCCCCACCTACATATGATGGGGGACTCTGATTTAGTCTTCAAGTAGCTCAACGATGTCTACATCATCAGAAAACTAGATCTCTTGCCCCTATGAGAGAACACTCTCCATATAATGGACCATTTCCCTTCGTAAATAGATGAAACTCCTTTTACCTAGTCAAAAAATGGTCGACATGATGCCTTATCATGTCTTTATGCATCTCATCCAGAGCTCGACAAAGACACCATATTTATCCATTGGCACATCAAAGGTCATCGCTCTCATCTCCTTGGATGGAAGTGATAAGAAAGTCATGAATCAAATTACCACTGATGCTTCCCAATCAAGACCTCAAGATCCCCCTTTCAAAGGGGATGATATATCTGATTGGAAAACTCCTTTCGTTGATTACCTCCACCATGATAATCTCCTAATAGTTAGGGCCGAGCATGAGCGAATGCATTAGCGTGTAGTACATTTAACCCTCCAGAATGGTCCTAGCCATGAAAAGATCATGTATAAGTGTGGGTTTGATGGAATTCTTCTCCATCGCATTTAGGGAGATGATATTACCTAGGCTGTGCAGGATATTCATGATGGCACTAGTGAAGACCATCTAGCTGGGTCAAGGCTCTCTCAATAGATTCAGTGGGTGGGATGAATTTGGCCACCATAATCTATGATTTCATCAATTACACCAATAGATTCCACTCATTTCATATCCATTCCATCATTTTGTATCAATCGGTATAGACCCTCCATAGGACCATGTACTCTCAACCCTTCAAGGTCTTGGGGCTCGATGTTGTGGGACCATATCTGCCAGTAACATATCATAAGTATAGGTTTATTCTAACTATGAAATATTTTTTTACCCAGTGGGAAATGGAAATTATGATTAACGAATTCGAGGCTCATTCCATAATTATGTTCATGAACTCTAATATCACCTTTTTATTCGGAGTCCCTCATGTTATTCTCATTGACAATGGCACCAATTTATGAGTAGATGAGCTCAATAAATATATCCAATGAACAAAATTTGGTCCAACCACACTTTTTTCTACAATGAATATGAACATGGATAGATAGTAGAATTAAACCAGCATACTAATACAAAAAATTGAGGTTGTTGAGACAAAAAAATCATGTACAATATACCAATGCACTATGGGCTTATCAGACAACAACATAATATTACACCCATGCGATACAATATTCCCTAGGGTATATAACAGAAGCAGTCATGCCTATCAAGATTCACTGTCATCGCTATATACATTTTTCTATGAACAGAATACATCAGACAAGGTATTAAAGGTGCATCTAAATAATCTGGAACCCATTAACGACAACAGGCTCCATGCATTGTAGAATTTGCAGAGACACTAGAACAAAATATTGAGAATGCTTAACATAAAATTTCATCTCTAATTCTTTATTCATGGGCACATTGTATTTTCTCTATGGATACCAATTATACTTGTTGAGAATCCACCAATGTTTGAGACTATTTGGGAATGACCCTATATCATTCACAAGGTGTTCGCTTAATTTTTTATACTATTTGGAGACAATGGATGGGAAGCAATAAAATCCTCCCAACAATTCCAAGTTCAAAAAATAGTACTTCATGTTAGCAAGGTTTTAGAATCTTGTATGTCATTAAAAGTCCTCTATCTTCATGAGATTAAATAGTAGTAATATCATTCATCATGTTAAACTTCTGTTACATCCATTATTATGATAGACAACTCATTGTTTGCGATCTACAACATTAAACTAAGATCCCTTTTGTCCCACATGAAATTAAACTACACAAAATCATCCCACATGACTATACACTACACAGTCAGCTCATGGTTTGAGCACTGTGACCTTAAACTAAGATATCTTTCATCCCTCCCAATTTCATGAACTATGTGTGGCTTCATTCCCATCCTTATTGGTTACATAGGAACACATAGACATTTAATTTATGTCCTGACCGAAAATTCATCTTTTCAGCCATATGGCCTAAGTTCTTCCCCAGGAGTGTGTAGAACGATGTTGAGAAATCTTTTTCCTCATTCACCTTTGGTTTATTTATGACACCATACTACACATCCCAATGTTTGGAGCTTCACCTCACATCCTGCATGATGTTGAATTGTCGTTAGGTCTTGCATGATGATAAACAAAACATGGTCCAAGATCTATGACATTGAACTGAGATCATGTTTCATCCTTTCTAATATTATGATATATGTATTACTTGATTCCCATCATTATGGGATACATAGTTATTCCTAGGTAATTCATCTTATGGACCAACTACCAATTCAATTTTTTGTCCCAACGTCTCAAGTTCATCACCGGGTGTGTGGCATGATACTTATACTTCAACGGTCCTCATTCACATTGGGTATCATTATAGAACCATATTACACACCCCTATGTTGGTAGCTCCACCTCACGTCCAATATCACATGAATTTGATGATACGTCTTGGATGACGATAAACTGCACATGTTCAAAGCTATAAGAATATTAACTAAGATCCCATTTCGTCCATCCCAATTTCGAGAATAAATTGTGGAATGATTCAAATCATTTTTGCGTATGTAGGAATGCCTAGACATTTCATATATGTCTCAGCTATCAATTCAAATTTTCATCCATATGTTCCAAGTTCATCCTGGGGAGTGTGTGATAGGATGTTGAGACATCCTCGGTCCTCATTCACATTGGGTTGCATTATAGCACCAAACTACATAGACTAATATTCGTAGCTCCACTTAATGGTGAATGTTCTCTAACCATAACCATAGATATGTTTTTTCAAACCAACATGAAGATAAACTGTATTTTCCTATGCCGCCTAATGTTAAAATGTAATGTCCTATCTTCAAGACCTTAGATTTCATATCAATTGTGGTCATTTTTTCCTGACCATAAAAATAATGTTTTACTAGGATTATGTTAAACTTCATATCCGACAGGATGTTAAATCACTTCCTTTTCCCTGTTACATGATAGTAAACCTCACAGATCCTCAATGAACTAATTATATAGGACCACATCATTAGAACAGATCACTCTCCTAGCCATTTCAATAACTTTTTATTCCTTGATACCCAACCTCTTGGGATATGTAGGAATGACCATACATTTTATCTTTGGCCCCATTCATACATTCATTATTTTGGACCCCTCGACTAAGATCTCTCTTAGGATAAAGTAGTGTGTTGAGGATTTCTGTGATCCTTATTCATATCGAGTTTATTTTTTCATAGCATTTGCATCCCCTTTAGTTTATGATCTCTTCCAGCATCATATTTACATGACATTAAAAAGTGTAACAACCCTCATCCTCACTGTGTGACAATAAAAAGAAGGGAATATTTATAAACTATATATGGTTTGATTACTATCCTTATGAAATATGTAGGAAAACTCAAGAATTTTGTCTTCATATCCCACCATTATGCAACACACCTTTCTTCTTAGGAAAATGTGGTATGGAGATGAGACTCCATGGTCCTTATTCACATCAGGATTATCAAATATAAATTGAATGTATACCTATTAGAATTGTATTTTACCTTTAGATATCTATGAGCCAAAAATAATATATATTTATTCTTTATCACATGGAGTTAAACAGAATGATATTTAAGAACTACATGTGGCTTGATTCCCATCCTTATAGGTTTTTTAGGAATGCCTAGAAATTTATCCCTCAGGTCCATCCCCTTATTCCATTATACTTGTTTTATCCCTATTTCTATTAATTATTATTTTTCTACCATCATGCCATATCCAGAATCAATTTCATGAATTATCATGTAACCCCCCTAGATTTTTTAAATTATATTTTGATATAATTTATCCAATTTGAATGTTTTCCTTCCACAAGACCATGAAAATAGTTTATTTTATATTAAATAACTATGTTTGGCTTGTGTTATGCACAATAAAAATTTAATGATGAACTAAAAGAATAAATTTTTTTAAGATAATCTATATTTAACATCTAGGTTAGCTTTTGTTACAGGCAATAATGACATTCCTCGACGGATATCATAACACACATGTCATATTTTTATCTAATAATAGTATATCATTAAAATGGTATTATAATAAGATATAACATTTCCATTAAATTAGAGGTTATGAATAATATTATCTAATTTATGAATATTTAATGTACACAAAAATATAATATTATTTCTTAGGATACATATTAAATTTAAATAAATATGAAAACTTATGGAATATGAAGTGAAAGATTATTGTTTTTGGAGTGAAAAAGCAATTTAGACAAAAAAATTAAATTAAATACCATTTTTGATATATTTTAATGAAATATATATTCCATATATTAAATAAAACTAATTTTTATATTCATCAATTAGATTTTATAGACATAATATAAGAACAAACCCATTTTTATGCATAAAACAATATTTTTTTTATAGTTGTTGCTTTAATGCATATTGTGGAGAACCCATATTTATTCCAAATTTTTCAACATATATAGATTTAATATTCCAAAATAAAAATTATAGTTATAATATACACATAGAATTTAGGTTACGATTATCTTTTTGTATTTTTATATAATTTTTATTTTTAATGAATAGTTAAAAATATTGGATTTTAATTCCAAACTGATTTTTCATTAAATTTATTTCCAATTGTAAAATATATTTTAAAAGAGTATAAATGATTATTTATATATTATTTTTATAAATTAGTCCTATGTAGTTCATTATAACCAATATCACATTGAAATTGTACATAAAAACTAAGCAAACATTTGAAGGATATAATTTTAATAACCTAGATTTTTTACCAGATTGTGGAATGAATTTAAAATTAATTTCTAACCCATTTGTGATTTTAATTTGGAAAAATGGATTAAATATTTGGTATAATAATAATATATAATTTATAATAAGGTAAACATTGTTTTTTAACAAAATATTTAGTGAAAGTATTCAAAATTTATTTTGACAATTATGGTAAAATTAAGCATAACTAAGGACTAGACCATAATTTTAATACCAAAACGATGTATAATATTGTCCAAAACCAATAATATGTCAATTATTCGTCCATTAAGCTTCCATTATTGAGTTTATTTGGTTTTTTGTAAAAAGTTGGGTACACCTATTTTTTTTTTCAAAAATACCAAGTTATTCATTCTCCTTCCCTATAAAATCCACCAACTATCCCTCTTTTTAACACCTCTAAAAACTATTAGTATCATTAAAAACATCAAAATAAACATCCTATAAATACTCCCTTCCACATATAATTATTCCCTTTGTAATATGTTAATCCATGGAATCCTTTTGTATCAATCCAAAAGGTGTTACCATATTAAAATATAACTTATTCTCTGAAGCCCTTTCTTTTATTTTCCTTCTCCAACAATAAAAAACATATTTGTTATAAGATTATATATATAATATAGTTTCCTAAATAAAATATTATGTTGTTTTGTAAATGGTTAGAGATACACTTACACAAACCTCCATCTAATGGGTAACAAAAATATTATTTATGTGTACGATGAACTACTACCTCATGAAATAATGATTATTCATTTTTTTCATTACCACCATTAATGTTGGCCATTATGATGGAAAATATTTTTATATATGATATATATTATATTTATAATGTCTTTATTAATTTTTAATTTTTATTTATAACATACAGTTATGCTTTCCATCTTATGTAAATACGATAATTTCATTTGAGGAAGTCTAGACTACTGCCTCTCAAAGCAATATGACTTATTCATACACTACATGGATTGTACCAAATATGGAATTAGAGAATATATATGATATATATGATATATATGATATAATAAAGAAAATTTAATAATGAGATATATATATATATATACATATATGTCTTTTACTTTCATTCTCCCAACATGAAAAATAAACAGAAATAGTGGTCTTGTGTACGTATGACCAACCGTCTCCATGAACGATGTATTCCATATCATACATACAATTTATATATATTATTAAAATAAAATATATTTTATATAAATTATATTAATATAAAGGTTTAAATTATGTAATCATGATATATGAATAATGAACAACATTATAAAAAATTAAAACACATATGAAAAAGAAAGCGAATATTACCATAAGTGAAACATTAACATAGGATAGTTATCATGTGGGTAATAAAATATTGTACTAAAAACATATATTGTATTATATATAAGATTATGGCGCTGTAATATATATATATTAACATTATAATAATTATAAAGGTTGTTTTAATAGGTATGACTAGAGTCAAGACATAAGGTAATGCGATATAATCTCACATTTTATTTCTACGAGAGACATTCTTTCTTCACCAATCCTTAAAAATTTTGGTGTATGTACATCCCATTATTGTATTATATATAGATTATAATTATATTTATGTGTATTAACATATCCTATTATGATCATTATTTCATGGGTTCTTTTTTTTAAAGTTACTAAATCAGTAAAATAGGTTTGTTTCAATTTTCCCTCTTTGGGACTCACATATTGTTATTCACCTTAATTATTTTTCAAGTAGTATATACTTCCATATATCGTGTAATATTTTCACTATATAATTATCATGATATTTGAAGATCCATTTAATTTCATTTTTCTTACATAGAGCGTATGATTACAAGTTATAATGTTATAAAATCTTACAGATACAATCTCATAGCTTTTTGATATTATTTATGTTTACCATTTATTTGATGAATTCATTTGATCAATATCTAAATAGAATTCATGAATTTTATTATACTCTATATACTCATAATATAATCATGTATTTGTTACATTTTTATTCTCTTTGTTACATAATATAGTTAAGATAGTGTCTTTAGGAAATCATGTCATTACCCTCTCATTGGATCAAAAGCTCTGTTTTATCGACACTATGTTTCCTAAAAAGGGTTTCTAAGAATATTATTCTAATTTTCTATGGTAATTATAATAATTTTTACACTTTATAATAATTTTAAATGTATTCTCATTTTAACTTTCTGATAAAAGGATTTTTATCTACTTTTTACCATGAAAAGAAATATTCATTTTACCTCATACGCCATGTACGGATTTACCCAGAGTCATTTCTCATAAACACCATTTTCATAATTAAAGGGTCAATGTTTATGAATGTGTTATTTTTATAAATTATTTTCAATAAAAATTGGAAGAATTAATTTTAAATTTTTTAATATGTTCTAAAATAAAATGGTATTCAAAATGTTTTCAATCACTATTTATAAGTTTTCAAATTATTTTCAAATATATTTTTTTCAAAACATTTTCATGATTTATTTATATGTTTTAAAATTATTTTAAATGAAATGGGTTTCAAATTTTTTTTGTTGATATCTTTATAATATTTCAACGTACAATCCAGAAAATGGGTTTTTATATTATTTTGAAGATTATTTTATAATATTTCATGGAAATTTTTTTTCAAAATATTTCAATTATTTTTTATATGTTATAATGGTATTTTCTCATAAAATAATTTTCAAATAGTTTTATATGTTAAATATAAATTTTCAAATAAGAAATGATATTTTCAAAAAAAAAATTGAAATAAGGTTCAAAATTACTTTCTATATAAGAAGGAATTTGTTAATGTTACTCATCCCCTTTTAGGAAATGATCCAAAGTTTACATTCATATTTTTTCTATCAATGGGATATTCATAATTTCATGATATTTATGAAATTTTTTTCTCGTCATGGGTTATATTATATTGACACCTACTTTTTTACACATGTTATGTTTATGATAAAATGATTATGAAACAAGTAATTTTTCATAGGGTATGATTCAATTAAATGTTTATGATACCCATTTCATTTTAAAACATAAGATTTGAATTTTTTTTTTGTATTTTTTTGAACATGTATGTATGATTTCACTATGAGATGGGTGAGGCCAATATCTACCACCAATTCAATGGGTAAATATATTTGTCTCATGAGTTAGAGTAAGTTGGTGTTCGGAATAAAAATTCACTACTATGATGGTCATGGGAGTGAAAGATGCATACAAAGATGGTATGGGGAGTGATCTCATCCTACTAATATTTCTATGGGAGTGAACCATGAATACCAAGATGTTATGAATAGTGAACCAATAAAACAAATATGGACATGAAAAAAATACCAGGATACTATTGGAATCATATTATATTCTTATACATTATTTCACAATAACTTATTCTATTCCTATGTTATTATATAATATCTTATATTCTTTATTTTCTTTGGATTCATTTCCTATGAAGTAACAATATTTATTCCATGATTCATGTAAATGACCATTGATATTCAAGGTATGATCCTCTATTTTCATAATCATGTTCTCATACCCTTATGCTTACATGTCTCCCTCTCTTACCCATAATGAGCATTTCAGGTCACCCCATTCTTATGTTTCCTTCACCCAAGTTATGAAAAAATGTTTTATGTATAAGTACTAAAGGTGGAGATATTTATGGGATATATTGATGATCTTTCTCCAGGATATAATATTTTTTCCATGTTTCCAAAGACATAAAAAAATTATGGTCCTTAGGAATTTATTTTTGTAATATACTAAATATTCATCTATAATGATGTAATATCCATCTATGTTATCCCATGGTCTCTATATTTGGTATCAAAGGAATGGTTTAATCAAACTATGGAAATAATAATGATAATATTGTAGTTATATCCCTAGGTATATATTTAAAGATATATCTTGGGATGTCTGTAAGGATATGTATAAGGACAAGTCAACCTTTATAAAAATTCATAGAAATTTGGAAAAGGATATAGTGGGTGGTTTTACAAAAAGACATCAATTTATAGATACATAAGTGGATGCGTCTCTATAAAAGATGTAACTCGGTGAAGAAGTCCAACAACATGTTTCGGGCCTGACTTGGGGTAATACAATACATAATAATGAGACTTGCTACACAACTGGTTTGACAACCACATGGGATATGCTTTGGGAATAAACAAACTCTTCACAAACAATATTGAAGTATTTATATATAATATATTTTTCAAATAAAATAGGATTAACCAAGGGTTTCTTAGATTAAAGAAAGTTTTATTATCTAGGAATCTAATTTGTAATTAGTTTCATGACTATGTGGTTTTATGCTATGACAAGAAACGCTCACAATATGCTTCTGGTTTTATTCAGTGTCATGAACAAGAATGAAATATATTAATGTTGACTGTGATGGAGAATTTTTTATTGAGATCTTCATTGGGATGATCATTGTATTGAGGGATTTTGTGATTATGCCTAATAATGTTTCAAGGAAAAAGTTTTACAACGTATACCTTATGAAATTCTCAGACTGGCCAAGAAAGAGAAAGATGTATTTCATGGAGATTTTGGGTAATAGAGTCCATGAATGTAAGAACATTTGGTTCCCTCTATTTCATGAATGTGGAAATAATCACATAATTTAATATCATATAGGAATCATAAGATATTTTGACTGTGGTAATTTAGGGAAAAAACATGTGGATGCAAAGGAAAAATGCAGAGATTAGTTAACAAAATTGATGAGAATATTTACCTCCCTAATACATAATCAAAGGTTAATAGTTTTAACTGGGGAGTAATTTGTTATTATGCAACTCAATGTCTAATGATGAAATATCATGAAGGGAACCAGAATGGTGGTGTGAGTAATGGTTACATTGCAGATGATGAAGAGCGTAACACCCAAAGATTTTATGAGATAGATAATTTTTAATATCATTTATTTATTGTTTTTTATGATAAAAAATTTTTAAATTGAGAAATACACAACACCTTATTAGATTACAAAATACGCAACAATCTTCTAGGATTTTGTTTCCAACAATTTCAACTTTTTTTGATAGAATTCATTTAATGAAATAATGATTATAGATTTTGCCCAATGTATAATTGAAATAATTTGGATTATTTTATACGAAGCACCAATGGAATCTTACACTATATGAAACACTAACATGGCTTGCATTACATTCAAGAGCTACCCTCCTCGATAGCATGTGTTGTACAAGTCAACGAGTTTCACTAAAAAAATATATATTATTAAAATATTATTTCATGGTATATAAACAAGAAATTAGGAATAATATTAAAGAAATTTTGAATGTTATATCATTGGAATTAATCCTACAAATTTTCTAGAACACAATATGAGAAAAAACATTTTTTCTGATAAAAGACTTATTTTTCTCAAAAAATGCATTTTACTGCCTTTTAATAGTGCACCCATATTAATTAAAGTTTTTGACATGTTTATCAGTTCAATTTGAGAAAATAAAATTATTCTTTGAAAGTTGGATATAAAATTTTACTTTTGATAAATTTTTGACTTTATTCTTATAACTTTTATATTTTGATGAATATAAATATGCAAAATTTTAATTGAAGACAAACTAGTTAATCAAAATAATTTATATTAAAATATATTATTTAATATTTTCACTGTATAAATATATTTTTTTATATATTTTAAGAAAATTTAATTCATTATCACTAATTTAACATTGAATTTATATGTAAAAACATTTCAATCTTTTGCACAGTTTTAACTTTTAAACAAAAACACATTTATTTCAACAATATGATTAATTTGTTATATAATTACTGAATATTATATGTTTTGAATTTTGAAAAATGGATTCCATATTTGGAATAAGTAAGTCTGTATTATGTTAATGGGATACTTTTATTTGTTGTGCATTTTGGATAGTAACATTGGTAAATATTTTTATTACCATAGTTAAAGGAAAATCAGGTGATTAAGGGTCTAAATAATATTATAAAATTACTCTAACACCTAATAATATTATATTGGATGAGTAAAAGAATACGAATATAAATTTTGGGTCAGAAATTATTTATTTAATGGACTTTTTGTTTCCATGAAAATGATAAAATTATTATAAAAACCAATGAAAGTGACAACATGTCATTCTCTTATATCTTATAACTGTAAATTTTTTGATTTAGTGATAAAATTCCTATAACATTGAATATAAATATTCACAAGAAAGATAATTAAATTAAATAAATCATGTGATTTTATTTATAATTTTTAGATATTAATTAATTATAAGTAATGATGACAAAATAGTGACGTAAAAATTATTTTATTAATAGAAATATCAAACAGATGGTTTTAAAATTATTAAAAGAAATATCATATCAAATAATTGATGTGATACATGAAATATAAAGGTGTATATGACATGTTAGGTGTTTATTAAATATTTTGGTTTGAATTTACATTTCGTGAAGATTTTATTTAAAGTCAGATAAATGAACAGTGTCATAATTGACTCGATTGATATTTTATAAAAATAACATTTTATTAATAAATTGAAAAATCATAAAAATATATTAAATTTACAAATTGATAATTATAAGATATAAACTATCATAAAATTACTATTTATGGTCTATTAACACCATATATGCAAATATTTATAACTATTAAACATTGATAATGTTATTGCCACAATTAAAATTAAATAGAATAATTATGTTTCAATTAAAATGGTTATTACTAAACAGACATAAACACTTCTCAAAGTTTTATTGACTAACCAGATTACAACCATATATAATATAATATTATAAATTGGTACATTTTGTGGGATTATTAGTAGGGTTTTATTTTTTTAGAAATTAATAATTTTGAGGTTTCCAAAAGTGCCCCTCACCTCAATTATAAAAGGGAACCTCCTCCATCTCCTATTCACTCCATTTTGAGCCATCAATATCCGAGAACCCCTTCAAATTTCTCTTCTAAACTTTATCTATTCATATATTTGTGATTTGGTCTTCCCAAAATATCAACCCTAGTGCCATAAGAGCAAATTTAAAGGAGGAACATCGAGGAAGAGGTAATCTCTTTTACCGGTTCGTTCACATTTCTTTCTTCTACTACATCCTATTCTTTAGTTGTTTAATTATAAATTAAAATCATCAGTATCACTCATATAATTATATTTTATTATAATTATTAGATAACCCTCTTTCACATTCTATCCATCATATGAAAAATGAAATCATCTTGCGTGTTTACGTACGACTAACCGTCTGCACGCCATGGTGTAATATGTTTTTCACCACCACATTAATTGGAAGGGTATAAAGGTGGAAATAATAATTATATATGATTATTAAAACAATTTAATAATTCTTAAATACTATACACTATCCAATTCAACACCATTCAACAATTATGTGAATGATATCATCGCTTTTGCGTACGTACAACTTACTGTCTCCATGATGAGATGTGATTCGTTCTACATAATCTACATTATACAATGATTATATAAATGAATTTAATGATAATATATGATATATATTATAATAATATAATTCTTTATATTATATTACTATAACCTAAAAAGAATAATAATGACTTATTTGACAAAACATACCTAAGAACATAAAGCAATTAATATCCGAATAACGAGTAACAATGAAATGTTACTAACAAACAGATGAAAATATGGTAATAAGTGTAATAATAAAAATGATAATGATTTGGGAATAATTAAGTAACATTATTTAAATCATTATATTGTATGTTTGGATACATATGAATCATATCAGACTTATGGTAAGGGATAACTTTTCAAATCTCGTTTTTATCGAAGAATGTTTATTACTTCATGTTTACTGAAGATATATTTATCATCCATGTCCATGTTTTAAAAAAATGTTTTCATAACATGATTAATATTATTAAATGCATATATAAAGTCATTTTCTCCCTTTTTTGACTTTTACAACATGGTATGGAAGGTTTCTCTCTTTTTATTACCAAACAAGGTACTTTTTGACTTTTTCGGAAAAAGCATGAGAATAATATTTTTTTAACTTATATGACAAGAATGGGTTTTTAAATCTACATAACAAATTATTTAAATGAATAATTATCTACATGTTTTCATGTTTTTTTTTCAAATAAATTCTTTTTTTAATGTTTCTCCACATTTTGAGAAACTAAATCATTTTTGAAGAATAATGGTTATTTTCCTCAAGAATTACATTCAAGTGTTTTATCAAAATAATTTCCCATCCAAGATGAAAAGAGAATATGTTTATTCATCTATTATTAAATTTATATGGTTTTGGTTATTATGGAATTTTTTTATAAAATAAATTTATTTTAGATGGATTATTTAATGACGCAATGATGTTTTAGAAACCCATTCTTTTTCATGGGTTATGCTATGATGAATTTTTTATATATTTCTTGAACATGTAAGATGGATTTCATTATGAGATGTGTGTGAATTTTATATACCTCCAATTAATTGGGTAATGAGTTATATATCACTATATAGACATTACTATAAATGATTGAACACCCAGTATAACAATACATGGCAGGAATAACATGTAAACCTGGTTCTGTAATAGACAGTTTCCACTATAATGGTCTTGGAAACAATGCCTTAGCTAATATGGAAATCCTGTTTTATGATTATTAGATTTTAACAATTACATGTTTTATTCCAATTCATTCCTATCATAGTAAATGTCCCTTTATGATCTATTCCTTACGTACTTCCAAGTTTTATTTCATGACTCACGATTTTGATTGTTTAAAATCAATGTTCATGTTTTTATAGTCAAATTTTTATTTGTTTGTTTTATGATCTTCATGTTAACCCTTACTAAGCATTTGAGCTCACCCTTTTTAATTTTTCTAATCCCCAGGTTATAGAGAATTATTTTAGGTTTGAAAAAATGGAATGATCGTTATGGGAGATGTTGAAGATCATTCACCATGTTAGAAGATTATGTTCTATGTTTCCAAAGGAACTAACATAATACAGTCTTTGAGGATCTGTTATTTTCATTTTCTATGTATTCACAAAAATTAATGTAATTTCCATGTATATCAAGCATGGGACTCGAAAAAGATACTAAATATTAAATGTAAATGGATAGAAGTATTGTATAATAGGATGAGATATCACTAATAGTGGCACAAGAATGAAGTGGAGTAATGAAATATTTTATGTATTTGGATTCATAAATTATGATATATGATAGGTGAAATATATAAGGACTATTTAGTAAATTATTTTTGGTAGATATTTACAAGAACATAATGAATGGTCCTGATGGAATAGAAATATGATATAATGGACTGGTGATGTACATGGAAAACACATTATTAAGGGAAATATAAAGTTTAATATTTTCTTTATGTTACGATAATGTCAATTGGATAAAGAATATGTGGGATATGAATAAGTAAATTGGATGTTACTATTTACTTGGGAACTAATTAAGGAAATATTGAAAATTAATTCATGCTAGCATGGTAAAATTTTAAGACATAATTTATTTAGGGAATATATTAAATAATCTATGGAACTTGGAAGCAAGCATGTTTTTAAAAAGGGATTAATGGTAATTTAGGTCATCAATATGTTTTAAGAGAAATACCACATGGGTATTCACATGTTTTGAATGTGACAGCCAAGAGATACTTTGTGGTATATAGGAGATCAATATTAATCTAATTTCATGATTATCTTTCTAATGTTTTTAGATTTCATCCTTGATAATGGTTATACTGTTATCTATCTACGAACAAATTAAGATAAATTTTGGAGGAGGGTTGTGAGAATAAAATATTATCTTTCCACATGAGGATTTTAGAATATTAGATAACCTGCTATAAAAATGTGGTGTTGATAATAATTGATGACATATGGGATAGAATATCATGGCTGTCATGATCTTTCACTAACCCGGTAATGAAAAAATCACCTTAATTTTTTGAGAAATGGGTGAGGTGGATCAAGGAACAAAAAAGGGTGAGGTTTTACAAAAATCAATCAGTTATATAATTTCATGAATATTTATTACATTTAAAAAACATTTTATCACAATTAAAAAATGTTATCCTAATTCCTCTGTTATTGATGAATCATATGATCCCTTAGTTCATTACAGAATTATTGATTTAATATTGTAAGAATTCTCCTAAACTTTCCATCTATCACTCTCCATCTTAACATGATAATTATATTTTTCTTATATATCTATGTTTTCACTCCCCACATATTTCATACTATCTAGAAACATAGTTGTATGTTACTTTGGTTAAAAACTATGTTTCCAATTTTCAATCTTTTAAAGGAAGTTTTACTATCAATTTTTGTGATGTGGGTTTCTATGAATGAAACATTAAATTATTAAACCATTGATATCCAAGAATAATTTTTAATGTTAAATTAATTTTAAGGGGGTATAATGTTACACCACATGATTTTTTGAACTTTTTTTTATGTAATTTCATATCATCGATATTTTTCATTTCAGGTAACAGTAAAAATATTTTATTTTTAAATGAAGGACTATTATTAGAATGAGTAATATGAAAATCCATGTTATTGATGCATTAAATTTTTTTTATTTTATCTTACTATAAACATAACATCAGGGTTAGAGTTTATTACACAAACCTATGAATTTCCTCGATGGCTTGCGTAACAAGCATGACTGATTTACCAAAAGAATAAACCATTATAATTTTATTATAGTAAGATATAACCTAGATGTTAAATTATATGTTATGAATATTATTAACTAATTTATAAAATTATATGGATTAGGAAAATATAATATGAATTCAATTGTTACTAAATAACTAAAAAAATATGGCAGATGATTGAATATCAATATAAATATTATAAATTTTGTTGTCACAAATATATTTTAATTGAATAAATTAAATGAATTATCATTACTGTGTCATATTAACATAATATATATGTTATATATTTAATAAAATATATTTTATATTCATTCAATATATTTTATAGGCATAAGATAAGAACAAACCAAATTTTATGTATAAAAACATATATTTTTTTAATGGTAGTTTTAAGGGAATTTAAGGGAGAACTGGTTTAAAATCAATTTTTTTTTAATTTTTATAGATTTAATAGGTTTAATGAAAAATTATATCATTAAAAAAAACAAATATTTTTGTTAGGATAATTTTATGTTATTTTTCATTGTGGATTTATTTTTTAAGGAGTCATTAAAAATACTTGATTTTAATTGAAATATGATTTTTCAATTAATTTATTTATAATTTTACAATATATTTTAAATTTATATACAATCGAAATTAAATAATATTTTTAATAATTAATCAAATTTTTATTATTGAAAATAATTAAATACTTAAATTTCATATAAAAACAAAGCAGAATTTGTAATATATTTACATTAAAATAATTCATTCTTGACACGATCACATGATTAATTTGAACTAAATTTCTACCACTTTAGTGATTGAAATTTTAAAAAATGTATTCCATATTTATATGAATAATAATTTATTATTTTTAATAATTTTAAATTAGTTTTTTATCAAAATTATTAGTGAATGTCAATAATATTAATTAAATATTTTAAAGTAAAGTTATTCCAAACAAATGAATAGAAATTAAATTTAAGACTCAAACCAACCTAGAAACATGTAAAAAATTCATTTTATAGACATTATTATTCCTCTAACCTAACATTCTTGAGTTATATTCTTTTTTTAAGACTCTTCTTAGGTAAAAACATGTTTCCACCTTTCTTTTTTTTAAATACCAGTTGAGTCCTTTTCCTTCAATATAAATGCCACCACCAATCCCTCTTCATCGCACCTCTCAAACCTATTAGAATAGACCAATACGTACCCAATATAATTCACATAGGTCCTTTATTCGTCCTATAATTCTTACATTAGGCATAAGATAATCCAATAATCCTGTTGACTCAAACTAAAAGGGGTTACCGGATTATGAGGTAACTTCTTCTGTCATGTCCTTTCAATTGTTTTCCTTTTCCACACCTCAAACTCTCTTTATTATATTCTTATATATCAAAATAATATAATAAATATATTATTATTATTTCCTTTAAATTTTTTTACCTACACATACATACATCACAATTTAATGGGTAACAAACATAATATTTCCATGTATGGCAATCTACCACCTCACGAAATGATAATTGTACATTTTTCTATTTCAACCTATCATGGTTGCCATTATGATGGAAAATTTGTTTATAATATATATATATATATATATTGGATTTACTCTTACTTAATTTTTATCTAGAAATTAACTTTATGCTTTCCATCTTATGTAAATTCTACAATTTCATTTGAGGAAGTGTGGACTACCGTCCCCTCAAAGTGATATCATTGTTTCATACACTACATTGATTGTATAAAATATGTTTTTTGTTGATATATATTATATCTGTGTTATCAATAATATAATTTAATAATTATATATATATATACATATATACCATTTAATTTCATTCCCTCAATATGTCAATTAAATAGAAATATTGTTCATGCGTACGTAGGACCTACTGTCACCATAAACATTGTATTCATTTTCATAATTCCAAATACTATAGAATATTATGATTAAAATATTATTTATATACATGATATTAATATCATGGATTAAATTATGGAATCATTATATAATTATAACGAACAACAAAATAAAAAATTATGACATACAAAAAACAAAGAGAATATTACCAGAAGTAAAACCTTTACATATTATAGTTAAAATGTGGATAGTATAAGGTCAAAATGAAAGCATATAAGTTATAAATATAATAATATGGTTCTTTTGAATATTTATAATAAATTTATATTTAATATAGTGGTGGTTTGAATGAGTGTGATGATAGTCAAGACACAAGGTAAGGGTATTTCATCTCACTTTTTATTTTTGTGAGATACAAAATATATTCACCACTGTTCATGTTCTTGTCGTGTATATACAAACCATTATTTTAATATTTGTATCTTATTATTAAACTTATTTTAATTAACATATTAATTTTATAAACATTCATTCATTGGGTTTAGTTTTTAAAATTTACCACAAGAGTAGAATAATTTTGTCTTGATTTTCCTTCATTGAGACTCATATTTTGTTATACTTCGAAATTAGTGTTTTTGATTTATATACTTCCATTTTACATTTTATATCATGAATATCATATTTTTAATTATATTTTATGAATAATTTAATATCCTTTATTTCAAAAATGTTGAGTATTAATCTAAGTTACCATGATATATGAGTTTATTGAAATAATCTCATTACTTTTTGAGATTGTTTAGTTTTATGAATTCATTGATGAATTATTATAAATAGTCTCTCAAGGAAATTCCTGAATTTTATAATCATTTGGAAATTAATAATATAATCATTTGTTGGTACCAATTTTCTACTCTTTGGAACATAATATAGTTAAGAATGTGTTTTTATAAAATCCCCAAACTACTCTCTCTCAATTTTGAAATATATGTTATTTTAAAACTACGTTTTCTAAACACGGTTACCAAGAATATTATTATAATCATTTTGATCACTAAAATAAATTATTATCCAATTTTTATTTTACCAATTTTCATTGGAATCTTGTTGTCACTTTCAGATCAAGTCATATTTCTATCCTTTTTACCACGATAATGGAATATTCAATTTTCCTCAAACTACATTTATATATTTACCCAGCATCATTTCAATGAATCATGCTTTTCTTGTTTAAGAGGATAATTTTTAAAGAAAATAATTATTTTAAAATATTATTTTCTAGAAATATGAATTTAAAAACATTGTCAAGCTCCTTTTATATGATTTCAATAAAAAAGAAAATGAAATTTTTTTCAGGATCCTTTTATAAGATTTAGGGAAATGTGGTTTTCAAAACTTCTTCAATCATATTTTATAATATTGCATGTAAAATTATTTTCAAAATGGATTAAGGATTTATTTATAAATATTCAAATTATTTTCTATGAAATAGTATCTAAAACGTTTTGAAACATTATTTATATGTTTTTAAAGTAATTTTAAAGAATTTTTTTTTTCAAAAAATTTAATTTCTTTTATAAGTTTTAAATTATTTTTTAATGCAAACTTATTTCAAAATATATTTATGCTAATTTTATATGTTTTGAAGGAAAAAAATGTTTTGAAATGATTTAAAGTATTATTTATATGTTTTAATGGTAATTTATAAGAAATTTGTTTTCATATATTTTTATGAACTAAAAATCCTTTTTTAAATAAGAATAGATATTTTAATCCCATAAAATTTTTGAAAGAAATTTTTATCAAAATCCATCTATGATGAAATATGTTTTTGTTACTCATGGCCTTTTATAAAATCTTCTAAGGGTTCCATTTATTTCCTTTTATGAATTAATTATTCTTATTGTCATAGTCTTTTTGAAATATGTTTCTCTTTCAGGGGTTAAATGATTTTGAAACCTTCTTCTTTATATTTATTATGTTTACGATGAAATGATTATGATACCCATATTATTTATGTTGGTTATGATATGATAACATTTTTTATGATTACCATTTCATTTCACGGGTTATGATTTGATTGCTTGTGATTCTAGAGGCACATGTATGTATGATTTAACTATGAGACAGGTGGGACCTATATCTCACTTCAATTAATTGTGTAAAAATTTAAATATCATGAGATAGATTAAGATGGTATTGGGAATAGACATTGACTACTAAGATAGAGAATAGAGTGAACCATGACTACCAAGATGGTATGAAGAGAGAAATCAGTCTACTAATGTGGCCATGCGAGTGAACCTTGACTAACAAGATTGTATGGGGAGTGAACCAATACAACCAATATGTTCATGGAGGTAATTCCTTGGATACTATGGAAATAAAAATATATGCTTATGTGTGTTCCAAAATTCAATTTTTTATTCCTAGGTTAAGATTTCATGATTTATGTTCTTTATTTCATTATGATTTATATCTCATAAATAGCTAACTTTATTCCATGATTAATGTTTATTATCTTTGATACTCATGGTATTATCATCTCTTTACATGATCATGTTCTCATAAACCTATGTTCGTGATAATTCAGACATATCTCCCTTGTTTACCCTTACTGAGAATTTGAGATCAGCCCATTATTATGTTTTCTTTCCCCATTTTATAAAGAAAGTATTTCGGTATAATTACTAAAGCTGTATTTCTTTATGAGAGATGTTGAATATATTTCACCGGGATATAATATTTTTTTCTATGTTTCCAAAGGCAACAAACTATTTTGGACCTCGAGCATATTTTTTTAATTTATTTAATATTAGTCTAAAATGATGTAATATCCATATATATTAAGGATGGGTTGATATATGTTCTTCTAATAAAGTATATGTGCCCCTATATTGGAAATGACTCATTAGTATGATCAGATTCATTATGGAGTACGACCCAGAGTACTGTTCTTTTCATGAAAATTCTATCATTTTATTTCTATGGTTCGTTTTCCCATTTTGTGGGGCTCCATCAACTTTCATGTCTAAAGGGAACCCCTAACGATATGGATGCTAAGTCTAATATATCACCTACCATCCTAGGCCAACTCCCCAGAGGACTTTGGACGACACTTTGAGATAGTTCCCATGTTTCGAACATGGTCACCAGCCAACCCTCATTTTCCTATTCCAATCATTAGTTTCATAATATGGATGATATATTTAGAACATTTTAATCAGTTTCCTTACAAGTTTATTCCACCCAATTCAGGTCATTGTATCGTACGTTGTGATCCATACCACTTTCACATCCCTATATCTAGGTGGAACTTCAACAACCTTGGGGTTTCCCCTAAAATCACCGTTGCACATTGAGCAGGAAGATTAGCATCATTGGGACATCCTTAAACACATTCCCCCATTCCCTTGCAGTGTGTATCCATGTTTCATAAGAATATTATCTACTCCTTGTTTACCAAACTTAGCATGGCTCACATGGGCTTAGGGGTCATGGTAGGGTTTTTAATATCAAGTAAGTGGTTCACCATCATATTGTCCAATAATTCTATCCATAAATTAAGAGTTTACATTCCATGCTCATGGTGTTAAATTGAGTATCAAATTCCAATCGTTATTACTATAAAATATGTGGGGGTTTTCCTTTGGGAATGTGTGGTGTGGTGTGGATCCCCTTGATCCTCATTCACATTGAGTAAATTCATGGAACCAAACTAATCAGTTCCCCTTTGGAAGCCTCATTTTTTGGTCTATTCCATGTGACCATAATCAAAGACCCCAATTTTCCTTCATGCATGATAATAAATAGTATAATAGACCTCATCATTATTTCTTGACATTAACCTATAAATTCTGAATCATGGTTTTATGATGATATACTATGAAAATATAAGATGTATTCCCATATGAAAACGTTTCCCCTCAATACTGGCCATCTTTCATTCCATATTTAAGATATACATATGGCATAATTCCCATACATATGGTATATGTAGCGAGACATGGAAATTTTGTTCTTAGGCCCATCCAAATAATAATGAACCTTTTCACCACATCTTGGTCTGGGTTTCCCTGTTCGTGAATGTGTGGTTAGGTGTGGATCTCTTTTGTCCCCATCTATGTTGGTTACCCTTATGACACTACATAGCATATCATATCCTTTTTAAGTATAAACTCTATGAACAAAACCAAATATTGTTTTTCCTAGTTTTCATGAGGGAAAACTGAATAAAACCACTGATCATCTCATTTGAGAGGATGTATCCTTTTTTTTAAATATTTTCGTCTACCATAACATATCCTAGAACTATGAGTCTCTTGATCCCCATATTCAAGAGGTACATAGAAATTCATAGTCCCTTTTTTGATTGTACATCCACAAATAATTTCATTTTTCTATCCTCTTGGACTAGGTTTCACTCTTTTGTACATGGTGTAGATCCCCTTGATCCTCATTGATGACAAGTAAACAATAGTTGCACCTTGTACATCCCATGTAATCACTTCTCCTCTATTATTTACTTAAAGTGCATGACATTCAAGATCTATGTATGGTTTATTTCCCACCCATGATGGATATGTAGGGAATTTCAGACATGTTGTCCCTAGAATCAGCCACATAAATTCACATTTAAATGTTCCAAACTCTATGAGTGTAAAGTTGGATCCTCACAAGGATTTTTGTTATGGTGATGAGACATCATTGGTCCTTATTAATGTTGGGTCTTGTCCCTCACCTCATTACATATGCCTCATTTAATTTTTCTCCTCCACATTAGTATGTAATGAATGACTCTTTTGGTCGATTCATGTTAGGTTACTATCCTATGTTCCAAAAAAACACTATTGGAATGGATATCATGGTCCTGGTAGTATGACCTTAAACTATGTGCGTCATCTTTGTCACATGATTTTAAAAGGCAAGCCACGTCTTAATTACATTATATTCAAATGAACCATGCATCATCCTCACCTTATGATGTTAACCAATGTGTTCATCAGACTCACCCTCATAAGGTAAAAATAAATAGCTCCCAAGTCCCTCACTTGATTTTTCCTTTCCCCCAATAATTTTAATCTAGAATATTTTTCACATCATCAGCTTTCAGTCATTTTCTAATATAATGCTCCTCTTGGATGAATGTTTCTTTTTTATAATAAAAATACACCTACATTAGTGTGGTCCAAGCTATGTTGTCATATTATTAAAGTGTTGGAATAACTTCCGACATTCCACCTTTTCAATCCCATGAATTTCAAACCCCTTATTTCATTTTTCATCCTCTTTTATGTCGTAAGGGACCACCCTAATGGTCTGGTCACTAGCAATTTCAGATCACCTACCATTCCAGGACAACAACATGAAGGACATTGGATTACATTTTGAGTTTGAACCCATGTTTCTATTATGGTCAATGGTTTTCAATTTTTTTTAACCCAATCTATGTATTGAAGTACAAATAATGTGCTTCAAATATAGTAAAAAATTATCTCATACTGGCATGCTATCATCATTATGATCCAAACATTTTGCATCATAACTCACACTTTCCAATTCTCTTTTGTTTGGATTTAATACAATAACCCTTTATTTATCCTACTCATGTATTAGTGCACATCATGAATGAAAAATTAGATTCTCTAAGATCCAAATTCTCTTGTTGTAGTCCCTCTAGTCCAAAACACTCTGGGTTGTCAGTCAATAGTATTAGACACAATGTATTTTATAAATAGATGTAACTCTAATAAAAAATGAACAATTAAGTGGATTTCCCTTGTTTATCACCTCGAGCATGACCCACGTGTTCTTAGGGATTTATTGATTATTTGTTATATATATATGATATAGAATCAGTAATTGAATCAATAAAAATATGTGACCATACATATATTTTACAATTAGAAAGGAAATATGTAACAGGAGTTTGGAAAAACATGGACCCTATGGATTTTCACTTTAAATGGAGCACCTATACTCCTCCACCCTATGACATGTGTTTTCTAGGATTTTTTGTCCTCATTAGATATCACATTATTATTTATTTTCCACAATAAATCTGTATTGGACCTTATTGGCACTCGGTTATGTTCAACATGAAGGTAATCCACTTGGTCACTTGCCTACCACAACTACTTTCGGGCTTCTACCAGCCAGACCTACAATCACAGAATGAGTGTCGATTGATTGGTAAAAAAGGCTGAGCGCTCCCTCTACTAAAATTATAGGTGATAGATCTCTTACTTGAACTCTTAATTTTTCTGGTTGTTTTCATATTTTTCACAGATCTATGTAGGATAAGGGTGCCAACTGCTCTCTCAGATCTATTTAGCATGGAAGTGTCAGATGACCACATGAAAATAATAAGCATCCACCCCTCCAACGCATAGGTCACGTATTTAGTGGTGATTTGATCTTAATTGTCTTATCCACTCATGTTATGAAGTTTTTTTTTGATGAATCTCTTGATAAACATCAATTATTAGTGTCAGTTATCCCTACTGTCCTCAACCACATCATAATCAGACTCATCATGCTCTTCTGGGTGTGCCGATTCGTACTATGGGAATAATACAAGAAATATATTCAAAGGGACTTCCTAAGGAATCCTGTCAGTGAGACTAAGCTCCATATCATGAGGTTGATCGACATCACATGATCCCAAATCAAAAAGTTTGTCCCTATTGGCCACTTCGATAGCATCAATAACATCGACGATCAACCGATTAGTAGAGGTTGTGTCCTGGTCAGCATGGTCAATCGACTCCATGTGAACTGCAACCCCTCTCAAGAAAGGGCATTAAGACCCTTCGACCATGCACACCGGTAGGGTGGCATCCACACTATGGATTTTTAGATAGGAATGGTGTCAATAAACTTGATTGAGAAAACAATGTGTATGACTATGTGAGACCAGAATCTTACACTGGTCAAGTGGTGGAGGCCTATTACCTTACTTTATCTTTTCATCACTATGATTCTAGGACGTGGTCCCTGTATATGATTGTTCGTTAAGAGGGTTCTAGAACGGCAAGCCTAACATACCTAACACTTTTTGACCTTACATCCACTTTTGATTGAGGCACATACCACAGTGCTTGGTTTTCTGCAACCAACACCACACCTAAGTCCCCACAAATATGAGTCTCTTGTTTATGGATCTACTTTATAGAATAAAATTCAGTTGATGAACCTATATTAATTTGGATGAAGAGGTTTCACAAGGGAATGAGTTATATCTTACCTTAAGAGCTTCAGTGAATCCTCATAGAGACGTTTCTTCTGGCGTAACAAATTCTCCTTCGTCAAGGGGACTCCCCCTATATGCATCTCCCACCATGAACCATTTGATTCCTCATTCATGGGAAAACACACTGCCAGCTCAACTGCTATTAGTTGTGGTGTAGATTTCATGTATAGTAATACATTCTCCCAATCCATCACAGGATTAAGTGTTCCTCCCGTGTACACATAGAACACCATCTTATCCACAAACTACTCCCACTATGTATGGGATGCCAGAAAGTTGACCTTGTCTTTGCCATTGCCATGAAGATCAATCCAAAACTTGTTGAGGTGATCCCCTATTTTGAAAGTGAATGAATCATATGTTAACATCCCAATATTACCAAGATTGAGGGTAAACGACATGTTTTCGAATATCCACACAATGAATTCGCTTCTAGGAGCATGTGTAGTAATCCTCTAAAACCCTCTGAATAGTCCCCATTCGTCATGAGTCTACCCGATGGGAACCATTGGGCATGCTGTAGCTGGTAGTCTTCCCCTTATGGCTGGATCAAGTGTTGGAATTGTTGGATCTACTACTACTTCTCAACAACCACATTGTCTGACAGCCTTATCATTGCGATGTAAAATCATTATTGTTCATCCCGGAACTCGTGGTGGTGGGACCACTCCCTTGCTAGATTAGATAGTCCTTTTTTCAGAACCTCCACCGAGTAGGCTTCATTAATTCCATGTGATCATGCCTCATCTAGTCCATATATTGAATATGGTTGAGGCAACTCATTCCTCATATTGTTTTCTTACCACGTGAACATGAGCCATAGATTCCTCATTACACATGGGTGATATTCTGGACATACCCATAGGTACACGTTTCACTGTAATACTTGAAGGAGTCTAAACTACCTCTCAACCCAAATTTGGGTATATGGTTCATTGATTGGTTCATAGTCCACCAGTGCCAATAGTACTCTACCTCAAAAGGAAAAAATATATGATTTGTGCTCTTCAGTTCCCCTGCCATCATCAACGAACACTACCTAAATAAAAGGAAATAGATGGAAGTTGAATTAATCTACCCTCAGAATAATTTTCATCACCACTTTTGGGTTCATCTTGAGTGGTATGATTCCGAAAACATTCATAATGGATGATAGAATGTTCATCCCTATATGCGATATGGGATTTAAGTATTCATATCCCCCCATATATGCTTCCACCTTCCCATATATGAAGTGGAGCTGTCCAAATACACCCAATGGATTATTCTCCTAACTAATATTATAGAGAAAATTTTAGAAATTTTCCATCACTGGAACATTGAGTTTCATGTGCTTCCACATTGCCAGTGAGAATGCCATGATGAACTTGCTTGGCCACATCCTGATATGCGCATCTCTCACAGGAAACATCCACCCATAGATGAGTGCACATATAAACACATCCAACCTAACTATCAGGTGATTCTTAATGATGATGTTGTACCCCCATGACTTCCATTGGTTTTCCTCCAAGATTAACAAGAATTTGACATCCCTACCTTTCTAAAATCCTCTTGGTATGTATAGGGTAGTATGGGAAGTTTCATTGGTGCCACCTCTCCCACAATCGGCCTCTCACTAGGATAGTTCAGGAAATGACTAATCCACTATTTAAAGTGGAAATCCCTCATTGTATGCTTTTACATATCTGAAACTGGCACCTGTTCAAGTAGTATCATCACATGATGTGTCATATGCATTAGATCCTTCAGTAAATTTCCCAATAGATGAAATTTGACCTATATTTCACTATGAATGGGAATACCAAATATATGATGGAATCCCTAGATGATGATGATAACCTCCCCATGATGAAGGGGGAATGTATTAGTCCTCAATGACCATATACATATCTACTTGGGAATGATGTCCATAAGTTGTTAAATATGAAATTGGAAAGCTAATGTTACTTCAAAAAAATCCTACCCAATTCAGCTCTTCACTAAAATCCATGGAGGATTCATATATCCAGTTGCCCCAGACCAATTAATCTATGAAGAATATTCATTGGAAAAAGTCACAATCATCAGTCCATCCTTTCTTTGGGTTCCCTAACCCTTCCAATAAGATAGTAACATATCATGGTGGATATGTCTTTTACTGCAATGGTTTTCCATCGATATTGTATTGATGGATATACATGCAGTCTTTGGTGATAAAAGAATCTCTTACCATGTATGGTCGTTAGTAGCCTGGAACCACTGGTACTGACCCGGGGTACCTATGAACCAGTAAGATGGCTTGTCCCTTCTTTATTCTAGGATGAAGGCTTCTTCCCTCAAACTGATGTCGTACAAATGTAGTCTTTTTCAAATAGGATAGTCCTTCTGCACTTCAATTAAAAAAAATTTCTGTGAATCGTGATTAGAGTGGCTCCAAACATACTCCTCGATCAGGATGTTGTTCATTGGATATTCTCGTAAGGAAGAATCCACTGGGAACATGGGTGACTTCTTGGAAGACCATTAGTTTTGGGACTTTGCTGATTTTTTTGTTCTATTCTGGAAAAATGATCACAAACATTGATCAAAGAAAACCAAATCATGGATATGTAATGAACTCTTTACATATCAATGAGAAATAGAGGATCATGATGACAAGGTTCTCTATGAAGCATTTTTGGAGAAATAGTCCAATTCACCTGATCTTCGAGGACTTGTTCATGGGGGAGAACACATGGAAAAAATGAGTTGAGGTTCCCATGATAATAGAGCTCCAATTTGGATCACGTGACCCTCTTACTCTATTTATAGTGATTGACAATTGAGATTCATGGAGGCCTTCACCAAGCACACATCATGATCTTTCATCACAATACAAGTTCGTGCCTGCCCAACTTTTACGCGAATTACCCTTAGTATCCAACCTTATTTTTCCCATCATCTCCCATTCTGATGGTGGGTATATGTTTTTGCTTAAATACATGCCCAAAAATAAGTCAAGGAAGACCATGAATGGATGAGGAAATCCAGGATCAAAATGCCTGAATATCTTCAAAGGGGTTTGGCTCATAAAGCATAGTCACACAACCCCAACACCAGACATCCGACATGAAGGAAATTTATGGTTGTTTGTGGGAGTTTGATGAGCCCCGTGGCTGCCACGAAGCATTGGCGGAAGGCTCAAAAAGTATGATAATCTACGCACATCTTTGAAGTGACCATTGTATATCCACAACATGCCTCCGAGCTTCGAGAGAGCCCTTAATCCTATAAATAGCAGGCTCACACCCTCCAAATGATTGATACTATCACATTTTTCATTCTGATATCCATTTTTCTCAATGATACCAAGCACCGAACACCTGATAGAAAAATTAATTCTCTCTAGTACTGGAGAATCACAAAAACCCATTTCTCTTGTTTCTATTTTCCCATACCTGTGGTAGGGATTCCATTTGTGAGGTCCTGTTCAGTTAATTAAAGAGGAAGTCACTCCAAGGTACTTGATGATTCGTAGATCATTAATTCTTCGCGAAGAACTCCTCTTACAACTAATGACTCCATGCCAAGACAAGGTCACCCTTAATCGCTAAGATCCTACATCCACAAATCCCTTGACCTCTATGAAGCACCTCTTAGAAAGACCCTTAGCATTGGGAGTCCCTATTATGTTCACCCCTCCATGATTGGACATAATGATTCTATAGTCCCTCATGTGGTGTCTAATGTTGTGTTTCTCTACCTAATGATTCTCCCCATAGGTATAGAAACATCTATTGCATCTTCACATAGTTATGCTTAATTGGTACTTTAGACTGACCAATCGTCCTTCCCATCACCTTCATGAATTTCTAGTGCTGTTTGTTTTCGAAATGCTAGTGGGAGCTAGTCATGTAATTTCATGTGGTTAAGAATGATTCCTCGTTGTCTAATTTGCAAGATGTTAAACTGCCAATCACTATCGTCCTCAAAAAATAACTCTAAACTATAGTCTCACCCCATGTAATCAACAATGGGTGACCAAGCTCAAGCATTTTCCACACCCACTCATCTCTACGGGAGTGATATATCTATCACATGGGATGGGATCCTCTTTTTATGGAGATGAATCTAACCTCAAGGAAGGTCAACCATCATGGTGTAATCCCCTAGCCTTTCTTTCAGGTGGTTGCAGCAATTCTCCTCCTTCCCTCCTTCACATGAAAATACAAGACAGTTGAGGGGAACATGGGACTCTCAACACCCCATCCATCTCCCTTTGTGGTTAGTCTCCATGGGCCTCTAACTAGGCATAAGCAACAATATCCATATCTATAGGCCTCTTACCCAACGTAATCCCCACAACATTCTTCACTGATGCATTTTTCATGATATAATCATCGGTTCGACTTTGTCGAATTTTTTCTCATAGAAAGAAAGACTCATGTGGTATTAGAGGCATGTAGTGATAATGGAACCATTATTGTAGGAATCCATATTAGAGTAGGCCCAAATTTCCATTCATTTGGTCCACCTCAGTGTATAAGTCCCAACATATCAAAATATGTGGGTATCGATCCATGTATTCGAAACATGGTATGTAGGAAGCCTCCCTGTGGTTCAATCCCAACCATTAGTAAACCATAGTTCACTCCTCTGAAGAGTGTACCTCTTTGATCTCAGCATCCACTCCATTCTATCCTCATCTTGGTCATTCCCTTGATCCACTATATCTCGAGAGGATCATTCCCACCTGAAGGGCACATCTCATTCATGGCCACATGGGTAGCTAACCATGCATAAGACCCAACACCCACATCAGAACAATGTGGACTTTGATTCATACCCTATTAGGGTACCTAAGAAATATCCTTGTGGATTAACAACAACCCAATCATATTTTTGTCAGTCCCATCTTATTCACTACACTCCAGTTCAACACTTCCATCATAATATATCATGATTTCTACCTTGGCCTCTAAATTATAGTGGGATTATGACACTCATTTGGGTTGTCATAGTGGGTAAGACCCACACACTTCATCCATCACATCACCCATATCATAAAGAGGTTACTTCATCCTCCTGGGTCATCTCATTGTATAATCCCCAGCCATCCTACTGTTCTTCCTTGCAGCCCTTGGGTAGCTAATCACATGTAATCTCTAATCAATCGATACTCATTAAACCAAGAGTAATTCTCTTATGATGGAATGAGAGTCATGTCTAATACATAACCACACAAACTTCAAACTATGTGGGTTTTGATCCATATCTTCTACCCAAGTTTTATTGGAATCCTCCGTCTGGATAAATCCCACCCAATGGTAAACCTTGGTGTTACCCTCACTAAGTAACACTAACTTAATCCACCATCAGTGGTGTCCAAATCAGTCTCCAGGGTGTGGAAGCTACCCTTTAGGGGACACGCCACTCTCTGTTCTATCCTCATTGGGGGTTCTAATCCACACAGCTGGTAAATCTTCCAGGTTCTCCCTCCAAGGGATTTTCCTTTATGATCTACCTTCATATGTGTTCTAATCTGTCCGATCTATCTCTAATAGATTTAAAGTCATGTAATACCCCATCATAAACATGGTATGCTGAGGAAAAACACATATTCATGCCTTTAGTAAAATAGAATCCACAATCAACATATGAAACATAGGTTTACTATGCCCTTGAACCATCAATCTATATTTTTTATTTTCTAATGACACTTTTAATGTTTTATGTGTGAACCAACATGACTACTCCCCGGAAAAGTGGTTGTTGCCCTAACTTGAACCATTGGAATTTCCAGATAGAAGCAGTGTAATTAACCAACATCAATAAAGATAGGGCACTGGGAATGGGTTCCACGAACAATGTCTTAATCTATAAAGGAGACCCAGACAAGGTGAATCATTTTGAGGAAGAATACAAAGAAGGTTAAACTAACATCACATCGAAACGTTTAAATCTAGAAGAATACATCTCTGAAGAAGTGATGAATGTGTCCCAACATTGGAATAGGGGAATGTGTCGTCCAAATGCTATGCCACATCGTGTGAAGAAACATGTGGTGGTGGGCATGTGTTGGTGGAAAGAATAATAAATAGTCATAAATATGTGTCAATAAAAGGTAAGGCTTATGGTATAACCATTAAATTATTCTATGATTATGTGAAAGAGGATCATAAATCATCATTTGGGTAGTACTAGTTAATGTACATAAAATTGAGGTAGAGTTTGACATATTTATTTTTCATTAATCTGAACTATGTTGGTGTTCCATTTTGGGTTTTGAAATACCCAAATGATTTTTTCCTTTGTAATATTATCATCTTCTACAATAACTCGGGCCATGTTGGTTGGATACATTATTCTTGTTGGATGTCTGTGTCCATAGTGGTCATGTGAAAAACCAAAATGATGGCTATCTATGTATTGATCCAATCAAGGAAAATATTTATAGTTAGAAAAACATAAATCATGATTTTTCTCCAATAAGGATTTTTATATCTTCTTTTATTTGGGATTAAATTTGGAATAGATGCAAATTGGATTCATTTCATTTTTTTAAAGAGGTTTAGTCAGAAACAGAGATTCTGACCATTTATTAAAGGAGTCAAAGAAGGTACATAGAAACAACGAATGAGGTCATACAACCATAAATGCACGCATTCATCAAAACTATAAATCATAATATGAAATTTCATTCCCATAATCAGAGACTCCAGCTTGCGACTTAGATTGAGACTTTACTGAATTAAAGGTCTTCATGTAGTTTCTTTCAACCTTTATTGACAGATTTGAAGATGATCTATTAGAAATGTTCTGAGGGGTGTGAGAGTAGTCCTCATGGGGTCATCTCTTTGAAGGAACAAAGAAAATATCATTACCATCATTTAATATTGCCTCACCACGTAGGAAAACATATATGAAAGAGATAGATCCACCACTACTCGGACTAGTGAATCTAGCTATTCCCCCTTCATCATCAGAAACATTTCACCATTTACTAGTAACTGGGGAAGAATGAAAAAGCATCTGGGCTTCTTATCGATAAATATATTTTTTGAACATCAATGTGTTTAGTGTCATCAACCAAAGCGGGCACATGATTTGGTGCTGAAGTTTAGATCTCTTTTCCCTTAAAAGACACTTGTGATACAAGATTCTATGAAGTCAAAGAATCATCAACAATATCTGTTGGATCTTTAGGAGAGTTAATGTTCTTGTAAGCAGAGTTGGACAAAGATGAGTTTTTCAGTTTCCCTTCATCGGAAAAGGTTGTAGGGGTGGTCTCTCATCCAACACTCATTACTAGCAGCATTATTTCGGAACCGTTCCAAAGAGTTCCCAACAGTCATACATTCAGTGCATTAGAGAGGATCAACACCAATTAAAATGTTATCAGAAGGAGTGGAGAGCGTTACCTTTTCAATAAGAGTGAAGCTGAGTTCACCTTCCACCAACATCCTGACAAAGTTCCTATATCTGGAATCTTTAGTTTTATTATCAAGCTGGATGGGGGACCCTATTTCTGTGCCAATATAATGCATTATCCTCAGATTCCTAAAGAACCCAATTGAGTCTATGTAGACGAACCCAGACCTGAGCAAAAGCAATTTTGTCTTGGGAGACATTAAAATCCAAAGACCACTGATGCAGTTGAACCCACCAATGTTTTAGAAATAGAGAACCAAATCTCTAAGCATGAAGCTTTAATTCATCCGATGGTTTCAAGAAATGAAAAAATCCTTGACCATGTGAGATACATTTCCAGCTAGCAAAACCCCATAGCATTGAAATTATGCTGACCATGTCCTCACGTTTCCAAGATTGCACAACTTTGGGTAAAATAATGAGAGCAATTAAATAATGTTTTTTCATCGTCAATATCTAACTAAACTCAGCGGTGATGTCTTATACATGAGAAAATGAGCTCTTAAGAAGAATTATTCCATGATGATATTATTTGGAAGAAGGCATCGAATGAGCCTCATTCTTTTTCTGCCCTGAAATTGAAACCATCATCACATCAACAAATGAGCATGAACCAAATGGAACATCACCCTGAAGCCCCATCAGTGATTCCCACTTCGAACCCTCATCACCAAACTCAGAAGATGAATTCTTCAATGCATTCTCCACTTTGCACGCATCAGAGTACAAATTCCAGTGACGAGTTGAAGAGGAAAAAAACCCATACCTATTGAAAACTCAGATCGTGGGATCAGAACATTCGACGCAATGCACCCAGCCGCATTAGGAGATCCGGGGTTCGAAACCCTCGTCGCATCAAATTCCACTACACCAACTGACTTGGTCCCCAGAATTGTCGCCGCTATCGACGATTCTTCCTTCGATCCACCGAACTGAGATCTCCTCGGAGCCAAAGAGATGTCTGAAGCGAGAAACGGTGAAGGTGGAACTTTCGCACGAGGAACCTACACGACATGACCTAATGAATGGATAATATTGAATCTGAAGTAGTGAGGGATATCCATTTTCTAAGAGGAACCCTATAACCCTAGCAGCCTCCATCTCTAGAGAGCAGTGCCTCCCAATCCACCTTCTGTTTCGCCTCCCATTATTTCATCCCTTCTGGATTCAATTCATCCTCTAACCCCATATTCACTTGTCTAATTTAACAAATTGATAAGAAGACACCTTCCTCAAATACAAGAGGATAATTCCATAAATCTTATGTTACACATAAAAATTTTTCTCCAACATATCCCATGTTATCCTATTTCTTAATTATCATAGACATGCTCAACATTTTATCTAATTATTTTTTATAATGCGTGAAAATAAATATATTAAATGTTTAATATTTATTTTTCATATGCTATAAAGTTTTGAGTTAATTATTTAACTATGTGATTAAAACATAAGATTATGGTATACAATATTCTAATGACCTACACATAGGATTTACATACATTTTAAGTGTAAGGTAACTTTTATTATTTATACAAAATTCATATTTCTCTATATTATGATCAGAACAAACATTATTTTCAAGTATTATGATTTGTTAATTTCTTATTTTCTAGAAATAAGATCTAAAAAATAATTATTATAATTAATATACATAAAATAATGTCCTATTGTAGATAATTGTAATAGTAAAAATGATATATGATTTCAAGAAATCATCATGATCACGAAATTCTTATGGTAAAAATGAATCAATCAATCACTTACAAGAAGAATCCAATGTTATATTATCAAATAAAATATTATATTAAAAATTCTTATATTATTGATGAATCAAAACTCTTGATAAATTTATATATTTTTAGGATATATTTTTACTATATTGAGATGATTTATTACATTTACAATATAACTAGAGATTAAAACTTCATTAAATTTCATAATTTCTATATGAGGAAACGTCGATGTAATTGAAATCAACTATTTCTAGGAAGATAAAAGGTTAAATGAGCACCTAATCATGACCTGTATGATACCCAAGTGTTATATATATATTGGAATTCACATTGAAGAATAAAATATATTTAATAATTTAAAATTAAATTATATTATCATTAAAATTTAAAGATGTTAGGATTAAAAATGTATGATGTTCTGTTTCTGAAAAGTTGTTTGTAGGTGATAAAAAACTATATATAATGTGTACATATAATATATTTTTTTAATCAATTATTAATTTAATTTTAAGAATAAAAATGTTAGTGCGTGTTATTATAGATAACTCTATTAAAAAGAATGTTCTTTAAGAGAAATTCAAATTCCTTCAATTTATATCTTCCTAGGTTCTTGCTAAACGATCTGTTTCATCTTTAAACCATTTACTGAAGTTATAATATTTATTTTTATCATTTTACTATAAATATTTATAATTTTTGTTCTAAATTCATGATGGTTGAGTGAAGGCCATGTAAAAGAGAAATACCTTTTAAAATCCATTGGAACCTTTTTTCAACAACACTTAGTTTTTCCACAATCAACTATTGAGGTCCCCATGAAAATGACATACACAGTGAAAATCCTCATGCATAAAGACACGAAGATGGTGTAATGGACTAGGAGATTCTTATTCATTTAAAAACTATAAATACTCCATGTTTTGGTATTATGTATTATTCATATCTTCTATTTCATATTATATGTAAGAAATATGAATAGTTTGGGGGATGAATTTATTTTTTATTTTATAAATACCTCAATTATATCACATATTGAGTTATTTTGTAACTCCATATAAGAAGAAAAGTAGTATTAGAGCATTAGACAATCGAGTTCTGAACACCAACATGCTAAATTCATAAAGATCAGTTTCAATTGGATGATATTTTTGACCATATAGAATGAATTTCTATGAAATGGTCATATTATGTTAGTGGAATTAACCATGGGTGTTGATGGGATAAAAATATTATATATCTGATAAATCTTGGATGAAAGGTTTAATTGAATGAAATCAATCCCAATAATGTTCCTAAATAAAACAGAAGAATACTGAATACTACTATAAAATTAGAATATAAATCTAAATAATTGGTTATGAAATCTATTATAACTGTATTAGGTTATGATGAGTTTAATAATGTTTTATAATGTGACTAAACACATGAAATCTGGATAACTTTGTATATGTCCTATGCTGGAAATAATAATTTTATTCATTTTAGATACAAAAAATCCAAGATAATTATTGATACATTCAAAAGGTTTGTGAATATAGAATCACATAGATAAATGGATGGTTAAATGAAATTATAAAAAATTTAGCTTCCTTATAAACTAATATTCTTGAATCTGATCAGTCTCTCAAATTACTCATAGTTCTACCAACTATATGTTGTTTAATTTCATCTACTATTTGGTAATATACTATCATGGAACATTGAAAACATAAACTATCTTATTGGATAATTTATGATGATTCATACCGATATGGATATTACGGCTTGAGATCAAAATATAATAAAAGGGATATTTTTAGCTTAAAAGAATCCACATCAATATATGTGGATAAAAATAAAGAGATATCAGTTTCATTTCTATACAATGGAATGATTTCAAATAATTCAGAGTCAACAGTCGAGAATCCTCAATTTTCCAAGAAGATTAATAATGACTACCGTAAGATAATAGGATTAATTAAATCTATTAAAATCTATAATAATTTCATTTGAAATATAATATAAATAATTTTTTTATGATTTTACAAAACTCGTGCATATTAATATTGATTTCCCTAAGCTTATAGAGAATAAAATGTATGAAAAAATGTATTGGAATAGATCAATATATAGTAAGGAGATAAATGTAATTATTTCTATATAATGTTCATTAAAGGAATATTTTTGGGGATAATGATCACATTCTGAAGATGAATGATCTAATCTGGATGCAATTTTTGGATTCATGGAAGAGAATGGTACGGTACATTATGTTTATTAATCTTCCTATTAATCAGGAAAGTATTCCATTAATGGGTTGAATGAATAATGTCTTATATTTAATAGAAATTATGAATTATTATTAAAAATAATAATTTTATTTTAAAATGTTTCATATTATCTGAAATTAAAATAAACAATTGACCCAATCTGCTTTAGAATTGATAAATATTTTAGAAAAATATTTATATTTTTCTTTCATATGATATTGAAATTTGATAATTAAATGTTGAAATATGTTATTTAAAAGATAATATTAATTTTTTTAGTATGGTGGAGAATTTTAGATTTATTGTTCATTGAAATAATTGAGAACATAAAAAAATATATATAATATTAAGTATGTTGGAGAATAAAACAATATATGATATATTTTGTTCCTTGTTTAGATTATAGAAAAATATATAATATCACATTTTCCCTATTTAATAAATTATTATTTGAAAATTATTATTATATATGATATCCCAATATATATAGAATAAATAATGCATTTACATCTAAAAATTTATCAAATTTTAATTCTCAAATGTATAAGTAGATATGATTTCCAATTGATTTATATCTAATACTACATCACCCAATTTATGATTTGTTTTCATTGAGATAACCATAAGATAAGTAATAGAAAATATATTATGGATTGTGGATATTCAATAAATATGAATGGAAAAGTTTCTAATGTATAGTCAATTTGTAAAACCGAATAGAATTTGCAAAAAAATTTATAGTTAGAAAGAGAATAATATTATAATATTAAAATTTGGAGATCCAAATTCATTACACATCAAAGGATTAATTTTTTTCATGGTTTAAATAAATACATGTCATGTATTTCTCAAATTTATGAATAATTTTTTTTCAAATACTTGTTGATCAGTTGTAAAAGTAAAATTTATAAATTTCAAATCATGTGGAACAAAAAATTTCTACACTCTATATAATTATTCCTAGTGTAAATAATGAAATCAATTTGAATATATAAATAAAAATATATTTTATTAGGAATATAATTCATAGATATTTTAATTTCTATTTATTATGAATAATATCTATTAAAAATATTATTTTTAATTTTTCACAAATCAAATTGAAAAAAAAAACAATGTGATTCATTTCAAATGGGAATGTAACAGAATATATCATTCAAAATATTCAATGATGTTATATACCCTAGACTACTAAAACTTAATCAGATGTTGTTTTTGGCCCTTCTAGATCAATAATCATTGATGGGAAGTATTTATTTATGTTTTAGTTAACAATTTTTATTAATTACCATTGATTTATTTCTTAATAATTATCTGTGATGATTGATTTATTTTTATTATTTTTTGAAATGTATATTAAAATTAAATGGATGGTAAAATTAGTTCATTAGTATGTGACTATATGAAATAGTTTGAAAATCATAAACTGAATTCATTATTATAAAATTATGGAATTAAACATAAATTAAATTTCTCATAGTACACCCCAACAAAAATATGTTAGAAAACGAAGTAATAAGATATTATAATATATTTCTTGAATAATGTATTGTGAATATATCAAGATTACTCATTATTTGGAAGATGTTGTTTAAAACATGTTATATCATTAATATAGTTCAAATAAGGTATATCCTAAAGAATACACACTATAATATATAGATCAATAGAAATCCAATGGTTTGATACTTTAATGTTTTGTGATTAAGAGTGTAAATATTGAATAGAAATGATAATACTGTTATGTTTAATCTAATGTGGGATGAATGAATCAGCTGAGGTTAATATACAATATCTAAAGATTATAAAATTTCCAAAAGAATTTAATGACTATTTAAGGGAAGATTCATGGATAAATTGATTAAATTTGGTCCTTTTGATAAATAAATAATGTTGATGAATAATGTAATTATTATGATTTAATTAGACTTTAGTAACTTTTTGGGGAGGAAATCATGATGATGATGAGTTTGATTATGAAAAATCAATTTTTATGAAAAAATATCAAAAACCAATAATTATACATCCTAGACAGTCTATAAAGCTTAAAAGATAGCATAAGGAATCAATTATTGCAATCATAGATGAGGGATTTTTTACTAGTATGGGTTTTGGAATCCTTGTTGAATGTTATTATTTTCTATACCATCTTAAAAAAAATATATAAAATAATTTTAACTTATAAAATTTTGTGTTTCTGTAATAAATTTGAAGACAACATGTTCAATAGAAACAAAATGTGAGATTTATTTGAAAACCCCTATGATTATCTTATTAAATGAACTATATAGGTATTTAGAAACAAGCCGGATCATCATGAATTTATCAATAAAATTTATTATACAACATTCTCTAGCTCAATTACCAAACAAGTAATTAAATGATAAAAAATAATGTTATTGAAAAGAATATAATCAATATCGAATGCAGAAAATCATTTTTTGTCTCAAATATAAATGAAATCATAGAGAATATTTGAACAATATTTATTCCTACAACTTTACCACCTTTTGATGACACACTTCCAAGGAGTATGAAGATGAAAAAAGGATATGATGAAGAAAATTATGAATTCATTTACAACAATATTCCCATTGTATCTATACATATTATAACAGAGTCAAAGGTTGAAATATGAAAGTGGCATATTGCTTAAATATTATCTAACACAAAAATTGATACTCAGACTATCAGAAATACATGATTTCTTATTCTCTTAAATTACTATAAGTATGAAATAATTTGGAGTCTATAATACCATCATAAATCCATTTTTTAAAATTGGTATAACTAACCCATTAGACATCAAATTCTTAAAAAATTAACAGTATCCAACAAACGTTTTTTAAAATTGTTTTCTAGTAGAGTGATTTAGGATGGTCCAAGGATATCCTCGTAATACTTAATTTTTCCATTACATTACGAACTTTATTTTATACTATGCCCCAAATACACTATTTATCTATAGGATTATTTAATTTTTTTTTTATTTTTTTCGATTTTGGTTGATTTTCTTGTTAGAATAAATGCAAAAAACACTCTTTGGAGGAAACTATACAATGTAGCTTTATAACCAACAAAATTGATCATATAGTAATATAGAATATATATATATATACCTTTATATTTATGGAAGGGTTAATAATTCATATGGGTAATTTTATGTATGATCTTGTAATAATATTAGACATGTTTTGAAAACCGTTGAATGAAATGATCAGTAGATGATCTATGACAAAGGGTCCACCCAAGAGACATCATTATTCATGAAAAATGATAAAAGAGTGGTTTACAACATTTTATTTCTATAATGATCATGATTATCAAGATGTTACTTTTACATGGATTTAATTAGAATTATCTTCTAGAACAATACATCCTCCTACCTTCAGTGTATAATTAAAATTTGAAGAGATTGATGAAAAAAATTCACATGGGTTTTGGAATATATTTTCTCTATCAGGACGTTTAGTGGAATAGAAAAGAATAGTACTGATGTTGTGGGATCAAAAAAGATCCATATGAATTCTATTCTTACTATTTTCATGAAATTATATATTAATCATGGCCCTTATACTAATTCTTCTTTCTCCCAACATGAACCATAAGAGAAAACCAATCTTAATGAAAAATATTGATGTATTTTTTATTATGTGGTCGTTGATTATTATGTCCCTCTATAATTATATACCTTTTTTATTAATTTTTAGTTGTTTACTAATTTTTTCATCTCTATTAATTTACTTATGGTATTTTTACTTGTTTTATTTTAATTATTAACCAATTTACCTCAAAAATGATATATTTTAATTCAATTTAGTTGTAAATTCTAATAGTTATATAGTTTAGTGTTCTATATTGAATTTACTATAACATAATATTTTTTATCTTTTTTTAACATATAAATTCTTGTGACGATAATGGAATGAAAAAAAAATTAACTCACCCATCATATTCTGTTCCTTTTAATCAGTATTTGTTGTATGAAATATGTATTGAAATGTTTTCATTATTCAAATCTATAAAATTTTTTGTTTCATGTTCTATGGGTTATTGTGATCATAAAAAAGTGGTATATTACTTGACATGCCAATATTTTTCTAACATATTCCAATGTATCTTCTGTTTCAATCATCACAAACACCCCCAAATTTTGTAAGGATTTTTATTAATGTGTGATGATCTATAATTTAAATGTGTTATGTTTGTTTTTTAGAATATGAGAATGTTTGAGTTAATTTTTTCTATAATTATATTATCAATACATTAACTTTAAATGATGTAATTAATCCTTTATATTTGGATTTATATTCATTTGATGTTTAAGAGAATTTTTTTTTTCAAATTTCTAGTATTTATGGAAGGGCTATGAACAAACCATTATTTATGATCAAGTGTTATTTTCAATTAAAGTATTCAATTAAAGAATTTTGATCATAAAAATAGTTATCTATTGAATGAATATTTATGTTTAATTCCTACACTACAGGAGTAAAATATCAATAATGAATTATTATCATATGAAATCCTTATGATCATAAGAATTTTATGAATAGAGTGGATGAAATTAAAGATTTACTATAATATTCCATATTCATACGATCATGTATTGTATTCTATTTAGGGGTATTAGGATAATGAATATTTATGATGTTAAATACCAATAATCAATATTATTATATTTTATTTTAATTTAAAGGTTATTTATTACCAATTTTGAATATCAAGATAAGTATACACCTACATTACATTTTATCAAAAGTAATGATCTTTAATTAATGAAAATATATATTAATGAAAGATAATGTTTCCATGAAGAGAAATGTTTCTAGGTAGATGAAATCTTCCCTTACAGGATACCCTGTATTTTCTATTTCTAGTAGAATTCACATGATATAGTAATAGATTATTAAAATATGACTATTATATTCTTTTCTCATGAGTATTTAAATATTTCAAGTTTGAAAAATGAAGAATAAATGTGTGTGAAATTACTTTTTTGGTTGATAAAAAAATAGATAAAAATACACATATTCTCTATTTATTCTCAAAATAATTTTTATTAATATAAAAACATTTGATATTTTTTGAAAATATATATATATATATAGGAATAAAATTTCATTTTGAGCTTCTCAAATTCATTCAATCCCACTTTAGATGAGTTCTTTTTCTACTATTATTATCTACTTGAAATAATTCATTTAGTCATTATTTTTTTATATTTTATAATATTTTTTTCAAACTCATTTGTCATAGTGTGTGAAGAATGAGGAGGGTTATAGTAAAGAAATCGATCCATGTAGGTAGATTTTTTCTCATTTTAGGAAACAAGTTACAACTTCTTTATCCATATAGTCTATTTCCCTATGAAATGTTAAAATATTTTGAAAAAAAACTAATTCTAATAGTGAAAGTGGATTGGACTAGGCGATCCATCTGCCCAAAATTACTGAAAATCACATTTTCTAGTCTTTAATATTATATTTCTTCACATGTAATTTGATAAAATCCTACAGACTTTTTTTATGGTTGAATTTATTCCAGGGTTAAATTATTTTTACGAAGTCAACTAAACCCTATTTGGGTCATTTTTTTACTCCATTAGGGATAACCCCTTCCTCTTTCTTGCACCATCATTGTGGGTAAATGATGCAATATTACTATTTGGTCTAGTATAGAATATTGAGAAATTAGTATTCCCATAAAATTTACATCCTTCTTTGGAATGGTTGGTCTATTATGACACAACTAATACCATGTGAATGAGAGTGAATTTGGATAAACTACATGGAATTATTATCATTGAATTCATATCAATATGATCTAAGAGCTTTGGTTTTGTCTTCTGGATGTTATTATAACCCACATTGTCAAAGGATGTTTAGGTGAATGATTGATATGCATGGATTACACATAAATCCTCCATATTATTAATTGTGGATGCTTGATTAAATCATTTACTAGGACCTCATATGAGAAGAAAGGGATTGAGTGGTTTAACTTATTTTCAAATAAGACCCTGATGATCTAATTTCCTCCTAGATCATGAGTTTTCCTTTTAATTGAGTTAATGGGAAATATATTTCCATCAGTATGTTCACTCATTAGACTAATAAGAGTTACATTAAATCCAATAAGAAAATAAATCCAAGTAAAATTATTTACCAATAGTAACTTCCCCTTCATTTTTAAAAACCCCACATCTATACACTAATATTAACACGACTAAAATGGAAAAAACAATTATATATCCCATAATTATTAATATATGGATATTTTAGGCGTTGATTTTATGAATAAGGTGATTTCGTGTGCATATGGAGCCATGTAATTCCCATTAATATGTAAAATAAGTGACATGGTAGAATATAATTATTTTAGAGTCAACAATAAGATTGCAAAATTTGGTCTTTAACATGATCTTTCTGAGTGGTTGTTTCGTGATATCATTATATCAATGGATTATTATACTGTAGAAACAAATTCTAGTCTCACTATAGAATAAATATCATAGGTTCTAATCAAGAAAATAATTATCACAGAACCATTTTTACAATCGATTAATGGATAATAATCATATAAGAGACTACAAATATGTAAAATGGAATGATATGTCCGTGTATGGGAAATTTATGGTTTTATTATTAGAAATAAATGACTATATATTATTAAATTGATCCATTATCTACCACATATGTCACAACGACACTAATTTTATTCTCGAACTCTTAATGGATTGGTATAGATACAATGAGGAATTCCATGATCTATGAAAATAGCTGATGGGAATCTAGGACATATAGACTACCCAAAATATCAACATGATGCTTTGAGTTGTCATATTTATGGACCACGAGATTATATTTCCTATAGTGGGGATATTAATGACTTATGGATCTAGGGATGATAAAGACTATGCTAAAGACTACACCTATTTAATGAAAATATAGGAGATATTAGTGGTTTATTGCTTGGTAAGAATTGGCCTTCCCTCACCTTGATCTTCACTGGACGACTATATGTTTGCTCATTTTTCATCCACAATGAATGGATCCAAATGATCTTTGAATGCTTCCAGATCTCACATATGGTATTATTATGAATATTGAAATAATTTTATATATTTTTAGTTATATATGTATAATTCATATAAATGAATCTTAAGCATCAGTGTCCACCATGACTTAATATACCCCATTATCCTTGGTATATAAAACCTAAACCCAATTTTGGTTAAGGTAGTATTGTTCAAATTATTCATATATATCATCAAAAAACTGTCATGTTTAGTGGAATGCATTGACTGTTTTGTATTTTTAATCCAAAATAGATGAAAATCCCATTTTGGGGTGTGATTTACATTATTAGAATTATGAGGGTAGAGAATCACAGAGAGTCTGGGTTACAGTAGATATTAATGGGTTATATTAATCCTCCTCAATCTGGTGACAATACTGATTGCCTTGCATAATGTAAATTTTAGGAAAATAAAGATCTAATGTATTATTTAATATAGGGAATTGGGGTTATAACATTCCAATTAAATTTTCCACTAAGTTTTGAATGCACCTAGCAGACAGATTACTTTGGAATCTAGATATAAAATTTCCATGTTCCTTTGGTTGGGACCTCTTTCTACTCTTAAACTAATTATGGTGGAATGGTAAATAAAAAACCACCCTATGGTGTCTTGTTATGTAGACTTATATTCCCTATTTAAAACAATATGGAGTGTGTATATGGAGATTAAAAGTTCTTGGATGTTGTGTTTGACCACCTAATTGAAGGGTTATTATTTTGAATAATTATTCATATTATCCAAATTCAATCTCCAACACTTAGGAAATTTTATTAATTAAATATCCATGGATATTATAATGAATCCCAATACCTATAATTTTCATATGGAATACAACTTATTCCTCTCTTCCATGAATGTCAATGATTCTACACCTTATCCTCTACTAAAAAGGAACTATTTCTACTATTATTGTTCAAGGGTAGGAACCATATGATTTTGAGTTATTTTTGAAACTAGATCAAAAACTATAACTATATTGAGAAATATGGCCCCAATATATGATCTATAAATATTCTAACCTTTTAATGCTACTCATTATCTATATGGATAATTTTTTTGGGATGTAACTTATATATGATGATCTTAGGGAACATCCACTGGATTTCAATAAGTATAATCCCCATGAATTACAAGGGTCATAAAGTGAAAGGAAACATGATAGAACTTTCAGAAATGTTCCTATCAGTCTAGAAAAGGAAAAAATTCATAGGGTAAGGGGATGTAATAATTCCCCAAACCTTGTGGGTTGGGGTTGATGTTTCTTTTTAACCATCACATTCAAGATCCCCTATGGACTTGGTGATCATAGGGGTGGAAGTGGTTGAAAAAATGACCCAAAATTAGGGCCAAGTAATAATCATGTAATTCCATTGGGGAATATATTATTATTCCACTATGAAATATTTTTTCCTATATTTTTCCAATAGTTAAATGATTTTTTGAAAGTGGGATCCCATTTCTTCCATGGATTCTATATAGTAGTAGGATTTCGTTAATTTGATTGGAGAACTTCATGAACATCGTTTAACCTACTGATGGATCCTATCAGTGGATCACTCCATTTGAGTGTTCCATTTAAGCGATTTGGTATGGTATTATTATCTATTATTAACTGACTAGAATATTAATGTCAAATGTCAAAGACTTTAGTTGATGCAGTGAAATTCAATAATTCTTACCCCAACGGTCATTGTTGTCTATTGGGATCGGTGAAATATAGGGATCCATTTTCTCCCATCCCATATGATACGAAAATCATAAGTGTATTAGTAAATATGTATCCAAGTCTCTATATGTCATTGAGGGGTCCATGTTGGATTTATTAATTTTGATTCTAATCTGTAGGGTTTTGAATCACAAAAAAGGTGTCGAGGTCAACATAGTGACACAAGACTTTTATGATCTTAACTTAATTAACAAACTACATATAAGAAATATATATAATATCAAGAGTAAAGGATATTTTTTATTTGTTTTTCAAAATTAGGGGTATTCACTCCACATTCAATGCCTCAAGAATATTATGGTGGTGTTTAGAGATTGACCAAAACAAGATGTGCATTCTATTCTTTTACAACTCTTTCTATATGAACATAGTGTTATTATCGTCCACATTTAGGGGTTCTTTCACACGATTCGACCATAATGGTATTTTATTTACAACATCATAAAAAGGATTATGTTCTTTCAGATTATCCATAGTTTTGAAAATGATACATAGTCCATCAGAGGTGCAGATGATTCTGGTCAACTACTAATATATTTCAACTGGGTTGAGATTTCACTAGTAAGTGATAAAGGAAATGGTTAATACAGCCTATATTTCATGATATCCTAAAAATATAATGTAAAAACAGAGTATTTTTGATATAGTGGTGGACATATTTTTTAAACAATGAATCAGAATGAGGAGGTCCATTAAAATGAGTAGTATTTGGGGGATAAGCAAGGATGATGCCTAATTCAATATTACGGTGAAAACGTTCACCATGATTTTTTTCATATGAAATAATCATGAAACATATAACCTAGTGGGGAATAGTAGGGTTTTATGTGGTATTTACATAGGAATGGCCTATATGGTTACTCAATGTTGATGAGTTAAGAAGGAAGGAACCTCCATAATTTTTGATATTAAGGATTCATGGAGAACCTCTAGAACTGGAATAAGGTGGAGGAAGATCATGTATAATCTTCATAATAGATTAGGTATGTTCTCCATGATAGGTATTATAGAGGGATCCTTTAAATTTTATAATCATGGTAACATATAGATTACCTTCATGGTTATAATTTCGTTCTCATGGTGACAAAGAGGTTACATATTCTTTTTCTATTGTTAAAATACACTATAGTGATGCAAGAATATCAACATCTATAGTAGAATATTAATTCGATAAGATTACATATATCCCATTCATATGTCTTCAACACGAATTTTCTCAGATGGCTGAATGACGTTATAACATTGATCATATTTGGTGCACACAATATGGAAAAGTATCCTAATAAATGTGTTTCCTCCAATTTTACTCCTCAGTTTTCATTAGGATATAGATGAAAAAATTATGAATGTATATAGGGATATGATCATCCAATTTCATTTCTTATAGAATATAATTTTTTCTTTTTTTATTCGAGTAGATATATGATTTCATTCCATTGAAACAACTATAATATGGCAATGAATTTTATAAATGAGAGAGGGGACGTGACCTCAGTCTCATGTTTTTCAAGAACTGGCTAATGATCCTACCATATGATAATTGTTGTGTAAACATACTCCAGTGTTTTCATATAAATATTCTAATGATGATAAAATATGTTAATGGGATTTGGAATAATATCGCACTCACGATATTCAATTATATAAAGGATAAATGAAGAACTATCAGACTGGTAATGAGAGGAGTAACTTCATGACCCTAGGATTAATTTGGGATATTATAGAAAACATAATATACATGTGAAATGACATGTGAATTATCCTCAGTTTGTTTTGGGACATTGCAGAAGGCATTATGTGTTAAAATGAAAATAAGATCATAATCATACTCATGATCTATTGTTGTGATATATCAGGATTCTTCATGGGAGTAAACATGAATACAGATATGAGAATGTTATGGATATTGAGTGTCGCATCACCCTTATAGATGACTAATCCAATGATACTTGGATTAGATAACCAAGCATGATATATTATAGGTTTCCCCATATTATATTCATGATATGATGAGGATATTCAACTTTGGAGATAACATCATCTAGATGGATCCATAATTTCAAGCTTCTTGGAAACCACAAAGACATAATCTACATCATCTTTCATTTTCCATATTTAATTGAGTAATGTGTTGTTACATTATGGTGGAAGGATCTTGAAATGGTCGGAGGGGGAATCATATTCACCCATCTTCTCACCATCCTTTCACTGATTGTACAATCTATGGGGCTTCATCTCAGGAAATATTTTTTGATCCAACTGTAGTGTTAGTTTGGATATATTTATATCGTAATATCCAATATGGGAATTATCCAATTTGCTCCAGAGGTGTTGATTTGGTGATAAAACATGTTGGTTCTATAGGTCCATGACCTTTATGGAATATGTGGAATATTTCTAGCACATCAACTAGTTGTGGGAAATATTTTGTGTGTCCTTATATGCCCCACTTGATTTTATAGGGAGATTAGAATTCAATGGGTTTCAATGCGAATTTATTTATCTTGGAGGGAGTTATTAATGGAGAATAAACAAAAACAAGAAACCCATTAATGAATCCTCACAATTAAAATCAAGATAGAATTAAAACATTCATAGGTAAATGATTTATTTATGGTCCACCATTACATTTCTGATGAGCCCTCAAACCAGAGAGTTTTGAATCTGTGAGGACCTTATTTCCAAAAGAAGGTGTTCATTATAACATTATTGCACCACATTTAGTCTTGAATTGGAATAAATTATGGGCCCTAGTTCATCGACTTTTATGATTTTATGCATTTAAAAGTTTCTTTAATATTTTTGATGTATTCATAAATCCTTTCTTGTAATAATATTACTACTCATAACCAATGTGTATGAAATTGATCAAGACCATGAATCATAGTGAACTTCTGTGTAAATAATAGTATCTCCATTTCTTATATTAGCAATTATACTATGATATAATGTTACATTGTTGGACGAACATAATTTTATCACCATCAAGGGAGGAAGTAAGTATTTTGGAGTTTTAATCAAAACAATGTTATAAAATTCTAATTTATCTATATTAGGGAAATCCGAGCCCTTGTAGTTTATTTTCACTAAATAGTTTATGTCATACCATTTAATTTAATTCTACAATGACAACTGTGGTGCCTATTATTACTGTGTACATAGGGAATATGAATTATTTAGTATTTAAAATAAATGTGGGATCTTATATACCCATGTTATAATGAATCAATGCATACATATTTCATGTTTCTCAATTTAAATTCATATATTTGGACCAATATATGTTTTAAATCTTTTGAAAACTGGATTTTTATTCCATAACAAGGGATAAAAACAGATACTGAGTGGCGATTACGCATGGTTTGTCATCTCTATATTATTCTAGAAAATTTTAATAATACATGAGAAGACATGGTTGGGTCTTACACTGTAATATTTACCTATGAATTTATAACATTGATGTGGGGAAATAGTTTGAGATCATCCATGAGGATATAGATGGGGATTAAACCTAAAGAGGATGCTAATAAAAGTGTCTTCCTTTAGGGAGGGAAGACCAAAACCACGATTAATATGATCTTGTGAGGATGGGTTGGAGATTTTGTATGGGTTTCCCATATATTTATACCTAGATTATTGAGTGAAAATGGATTCTTAATGAGCACCCAATATTACAATATTAATTGCTATTTAATAAAAAAGATTGATCATATTGAGCCAATGGTTATTTAATAAATATATAAATGAAACAAATTCCATTTATCAATGGAACAAATTGTTATAAATAGATTGAGTTCCCTATAGATTAAGGAGGAAATAGGTAAATATACATTATCAAATTAAAATATGATCTAAGGGGTGTAGTCTGACATGTAAAATATATTATTGTATCTCAATAGTCTTTGGAGGAGGCTTGAGTGTGTAGGTGTCTAAGATGATGAAATGGGGACAAGGGGTTCCAATAAATATAATCATATGGAATTAACATGCATGTATGATACAATGGTTAATTGGAACCCATGTGTTTTCCATTAGTTATGTTTTCCCATGTATGGTACATGGGAGCATTTTTTTATCAGTATGAGCCTTTAGTGAATTGATTCCCTTTTATGAGATCATTGAGAATTTCTACCCTGGTATGGATCCAAGATTAACTGTTTTCAGGTTATGAGACTAAGGTGAATTTTTTCCTAGATATGAATCCTAGGATAATTTTTAAACTTTTTGGTTGGTATTGGAATGGGTTTTTCCTAGTATAGTTCTACTGGGATAATTTTCGCATGTGACTCTCCAGTGTTGTACCCCAAAACTGGTTTTGGTTTATAGTTCTTAGTTTCATTATTAATGGGTTAAATTGGGTGGGTGGAGATGTAGTATTGTACATATCCATATAGGGAGCGTCATCATAGTACTCATGTAACATACATGAGGTATTATTTTGTGAATGTTTAATGTGGGAATCATTAGATAATTCCATTACAAATGATATACCTTATCATCCTTGTGTTTTTTTCATAGAAACTCACCTAAAGGAGAAGATAGAGGGTCATGGGGGTGTGATCATGATGATTTTCCTCTTATAGTAGCTCTATTGGTTTTCTGGATTTCTCCAATTTCTAAAAACACATCGTAAAAATGAGAATCATGGTGCAAAATTTTTGAAACAATAATGATATATGATTATATGAAAAATATATAAACCCCATGTTCCCTACTATAGGAACCTAATTCATTTTCGATCCAGTTTTAAGGATAGCACATGGATGGGATTTTAATATGGTGTTTTAGGCATGGAGGTTAAGAACAAATGATTAACATGTTTTCCCCTCATATAAGCTTAAAATGGAACAAAGAAGAGGCTTCATATAATGGCACCGACATGTGAATATGATTATTCACGGGAGGAAAAAATTAAACACATAACGGTTCTTCATGACAAGATATAAAACAAAAATTTATAGAACAATGAATAAATGAAGAGATTTTTGAATGACTCCTCCTTTTTTTTAAATGTTTTATCCAACCAACTAATTTTATAGTCTTATCAAATAAATAAGAACAATGATGTCTATAGTGGAAACATATTTTTATATTGATGTTAAAATATTTTATAAAGTAACATTAGGTAACATTGATCTATTTGTATAAGGCCCTGCCTTAAACCTTACTTAATCTTGAGTTATTACAAGATTACACATTAAGGATCTTTTCGGGTTTAGAGTTTTAGAGAATTAGATCATAAAACTTGCATTAAATTCCAAATATAAACAAAGTGGTTACATAAAGATAGTATTCTTCTTTCCCATCAATGGAAACATATTTAAAATAGAACATGGATTCTTTCTTGACACTTCCTTGACACTATCATCATATCATGTACCTTTCCCTAGACCTGTGAAAAACATTTCAAAAAACATGGGATGAGCAGAAAAAGCTCAGTAAGGGATATAAAAATATGGAAAGGAAACAAGGGTACATATATAAATAAGAATGAAATCATACTTTTCCCATAAAACATAAGCACTTTAACATACCTCATCAAATCATGAATAAATCATAGAAATCATAAGACATAAAGGTAACTTGAGGCGTTCATAACATTCTTACGTAGGGAGTAACCGTCTTGGTTACGTTTGGAATACCCATCTTAGTATATTCCCTAAATATCTTCGGAGAAACCTTAACGTTTCACTCCTTCGCGTTACCAAATGCATTGGAGAGCAATATCGGTCTCACCCGCCCTTAGTTTATCACGGAATCACCTGTCTTCATAATAATGCCCAAGAACCACAACATAATCGTATCACATAAAACATGCATGAAGGAAACATAAAATTTCCCCCTTTAAATCACACGATATCAATACAACACATTGATATAAAAACATTATGAAAACCATTTTCAATACCAAAATAAAAAAAAGTAAAACATGGTATTTATTATTCTTTAAAAAAAAGGCATGGCTTGTAGAGGAAGCCGAAACTCAAATAATGGTAATGGCGATGGAGAAGTCTTTGTCGCCGCATACGTGCGACAAAAACATTCTCTTTTTTCATTTAGTAAATGCTTCGTATAAAAAAGATTCCTTTTGAATAAATGTAAAAGTCAAAGGGGTTTATACACCGTATAAAATAAGGTTGTGTATAAAACAAAATACGCCTCAATGAAAGGAGATTGAAATGAAATCCCATACCTTGGGTCCGACTTGACTCGATCGTTCTTTAATGTCCTAAATAATAAACTTGAGTTAATTTATACTTTCTTAAGAACCTTTTTCAAGTTCATTATTCCTTTTATATCACTTATTTCCATCTCATGAACACTATGTAATTATTTAAGTTAATAACGGTCATTTTAACGATCATTAGTACTTGAGTCAAAAATAAACCCTTTATAATTACAAGTTTTTCATGTATCCATTATATCCAGAATTATAATAATGATGTATATATCATATATATCTATTATATACATGCATTTATAATATTACATAATCATTTATAGGTAAGAAATGAAATGCACTGTTCATGGAGACGGTAAGTCGTACGTACGCATGAATGCTACTTTCATTTCTATTTCGTATTTTATAGAATGGAATCATAATAATATAATGGTATATTATAATTCCAGTATAATATCATATATAATATCATATTTCCATCCTTTATATGTCCCACATATGGTATTTAACGAATCAAATCACTTTGAGGGGGCGGTAGTCCGCACTTCCTTAAATGAAGATATCGCGATTACGCATAATGGAAACCATAAAGGTATGCCCAAAATGAAAAATACAGAAGCTTAAGGAAAACCTAAACATATTATATATCATATATAAATATAGTGACATCTTAATGGCCACCTTTTAAGGTGTTAAAAGAATGTTGAACAATCATCGTTTCGGGAGGCATAAATTCACCATCCACCGAAACAATATGTCCTTTAACCATTAGATGTAGGTGTTTGTAAGGGTAGAGAAAATCCTTCATATAAAAACATCCTAGTATATTTAATATACTGTATTTGTTACAAAAGGAATGAATAAAAAGAGTTTAGGGGGTTGAAGAAGCAAAATAAAACAATAGGGCTCAAGTGAATACATTACCTTGAAATCGGGTAACTCCCTTTAGTTTGAGCTCAATGGCTTCCTTGGGAAGACTTCTGCCCAAAGTGAGGCTTCAAGGAGTAAGATAGGGATGTGGAGAGACAAAATGGGCAGGGGTTGGCCGATCCAAAGGATTTGGGATTGTGGGTAAGGAGGTAGAGGTGGGGGCCTTTTATAAGAGGGGAGGATGGCACTCTTGGAAACTAAAGAAATGTTACTTTATTTGAAAATTATTTTCGGATTCAAAAGGTCCCACATTGATATAATTCGAGGATAAGGTGATAAGGGTTCTAAATCCACTCATCCAATAGGTTTTGGACATGTGTGGGTCTTATATTTTACATTATCTTTCCATTTTATTTAAATCTTTTATTAATGAGGTAATTGTTGCATCATCATGATGTCATAAATAATTTAATTTATATAAAGTCTAAAAATTATGAAAAAAATACTATGATGTAGAAAATCTTTTTAGATTTCCAATTAATATTTATAGTCTAAAATATCATCTACTTATAAAAAATTAAAAATGTTTTAATCAGGTGATACATTCTTGTTATATTTACTTTCTTTAAAAAAAATAAAAAGATAACAAGTCACTTTCCACAAAAGTGACTCCATGGGCCCCACAAGATTGGCACAAGGCATCCCATGGTCGGACATGAGACAACCAGTATACTTAGGACACATTTTGTGGTCTTTTTTTATTATTATGATATCATTTTATTATCCTTAACTACCCGAATACTCATTAATCAAGATAATTAAAGATAATTACCGTCCTTACTATTCATAATGTCCAAAATCAAGAGTCTTGATTACATAATTTGGAACATATGATTCCAAATATGTTATCCATTTTACCAAATTCCAAACACATAAATTGAAATAATTGATTTAAAAATAATTCCCGTTGTCAAAATAAATAGTTGTTTTTTTGAAACAATATCTATGAAACATTTGGCATTAGTTTATGACCAATTCCAAAGTGAAATTAATCATAATGACCACCATTGGATTAAATGGTAAAAATATATTCAGAGCACACTTTAATACCACTTATAATGTTAATATAACCATATAATTAAATTAAATGAAAAGGCAGTTTTGATGTAAAATACAGTATTTTCACTATTCATTAAAAAATGAACATTGTCAGAAAAATACAAAAAATTCACACAAAGTAAATTTTGATGTCCCAATCATAAAGAATAAGTTTATTTTGACAAAAATAGCTTATATAATTGTCAAAATATTGATTTAAAAATGGTTTTCCATCAAAAGGCAGTAAAAAAATCTTTTAAAAAATATTAGTGTATTCCATGCTTAAGATTGGATTTATTTTCATTTTAGGACTCTAAAACACTATCTAATTCATTAATAGTCATAGATAAAAATATCTATTATTCATTACTTACATGGTTTGTTACATCCTTCCCCCCTTTAGAAAATTGTGTCTCGTAGTTTATTTACTTATCGAATAAATGAGGGTACTTATCCCTCATTTCATTTTCAGATTCCCATGTTGCCTCTTCCATCATGTGGGTTTTCCACAAAACCTTTACCTGATTAATCACCTTATTTCATAACACTTGACCCCTGTGCTCAAGAATCTGGACCGGTTGTTCCTCATAAGATAGGTTCTCTTCCAGCTGAACTACCTCTGGACTCAAAACAGGAGATTGATCTGGAATATACTTTCTCAACATCGAAACGTGAAAAACATTGTGTACCTGAGATAAACTTGGAAGTAAAGCCACCTGGTATGCAACTGATCCAACTCTCTCCAGAATTTCATATCGTCCAATGAACCTTGGACTCAGGTTTCCTTTCTTACCAAATCGCATCACACTTTTCCATGATGAGACTTTGAGAAAAACATGATCACCTACCTCGAAAGATAGATCCTTCCTCCTGTTGTCTGCATAACTCTTCTTTCTACTCTGAGCTGTTCTCATGTGTTTCTGAATCATCTGAACCTTTTCTACCATCTCTTCTACCAATTTTGGTCCCATCAACTTCCTTTCACCCACTTCATCCCAGAAAGCTGGAGTTTGACATCGCTTCCCATATAATGCCTAAAATGGTGCCATCTGTATACTGGAATGAAAAATGTTATTATATGAAAAATAAACCAAAGAAAGATGGTGGTCCCAACTTCCTTGATAATCCATCGAACAAGCTCGTAGCATATCCTCCAAGATCTGAATTGTTCATTCTGAATGCCCATCTGATTGAGGATGAAATGTTGTACTGAAATTTAATTCAGTACCCAACGACTTCTGAAGGCCTTTCCAAAAGTTAAGAAGTGAACCTGTGATTACGATCAGTTACAATGGAGAGGGAAACTCTATGTAACCTAACTATCTCTTTACGATACAAACGGAAAAGTTGATCTAGGGAAAAAGTATCTCGTATAGCAATGAAATGAGCAGATTTAGTCAAGTGATCAACAATAACCCAGATTGCATTATTACCTCGAGATGTTTTTGGTAATCCCACAACAAAGTCCATGGATATATTCTCCCATTTCCACTCTGGCACTAGTAATGGCTGAAGCATCCCTTTCAGTAACTGCCGGTCTGCTTTAACCTGTTGACAAGTCAAACACTTCACAGTGAAATCAGCAATATCTCTTTTCATTCCATCCCATCAGTAATACTCCAACAGATCTCTGTACATCTTAGTACTGCCAGGATGAACTGAAAACGGAGAACTATGAGCTTCACATAACAACTCTATCTTCAACTGTAAATCACAAGGCACACACAATCTCTTCCCAAATCTCAAAATGCAATCATTATCAATGTTGAATTCAGGTAACTTACCCTTCTAAACCAACTCTACCTTTTTCTAAAACTCACTGTCTTGCTTCTGTGCTTGCTTGATTCGGTCTGATAGAGATGATCTCACTGATACCTGAAACAAAACAGAAGAACATCCTGCACCAACAACTTCTATGACAAAGTTCATCAAATCCTTAACCAAAGGATCACGTTCCAAACACAACATTGCTAATGAAGCATTACTTTTTCTACTCAAAGCATCAGCCACTTTATTTGCTTTTCCCAGATGGTAATGAATTGTACAATCATAATCCTTGATTAATTCCAGCCATCTCCTCTGTCTCATGTTTAACTATTTGTGAGTGAATATATACTTTAAACTTTTGTGATCAGTATATATTTCACACTTTACTCCATACAAATGATGCCTCCAAATTTTTAATGATAAAACAACAGCAACTAATTCCAAATCATGTGTAGGGTAATTTACCTCATGAGTTTTCAACTGTTGTGTAGAATAAGCAATTACCTGATCATTTTGCATTAGGACGCAACCAAGTCCTTTCAATAAAGTATCACTATAGATAACAAACTCACCATTCCTGGAAGGTAGTGCCAAAACTGGAGCATTTACCAATCGTCTTCTCAACTCCTAAAAAAATCATCACATTCTTTTGTCCTGATAAACTTAACACCCTTCCGAGTTAGCTTAGTCATTGGACTAGATAACCATGAAAAATTTCTAACAAAACCTTCGGTAATAGCCTGCCAAACCAAGGAAGCTACGAATTTCAGTTACATTTGTGGGTCTTGGCCAGTCTTCCACAACTTTTTTTTTCAGGATCAACAGTTATCCCATCTTTAGAAACAATGTGACCAAGGAAAGAAATTTTTTGCAACCAAAACTCACACTTGCTGAATTATCCATACATTTTCTTTTCTTTTAGGGTTTGCAAGATAACCCTTAAATGTCTTTCATGATCCTCTTTACTTTTAGAAAACACCAAAATATCATCAATGAAACCCACCACAAACTTATCCAAGAACTCATGGAAAATTATATTCATTAAGTCCATGAATACATCAAGTGCATTGGTTAGCCCAAAAGGCATTACTAAAAATTCATAATGGCCATATCTTGTACGGAACACGGTCTTCGGAACATCTTCTTCCATTACCTTCAGATGATGGTACCTCGATCTGAAGTCAATCTTCGAAAAATACTGACCTCCCTGGAGATGATCAACCAAATCATCGATATGAGGAAAAAGATATTTGTTCTTAACAGTGATGTTATTCAAGGGTCTATAATCAATGCAAAGTCTCATAGAACCATCTTTCTTTTTGACAAATAAAGTAGGAGCACCCCGTGGTGATGTGCTAGGTCGAATTAATCCTTTCTCTAATAAATCTTTTAATTGCTCCTTCAACTCTAAAAGTTCAATTTGAGCCATTCGATAAGGGGGTTTTGATATTGTCTTAGCATCAGGAACTAAGTCAATAGTAAACTCAACTTCCCGATCTGGTATTATTCCAGGCAACTCATTAGGAAAAACATCAGGATACTCATTTACCACTGGCACATCATTAATCTGAACAGTTCCCTTGTTTTCAACAATATGTGCAAGGTAACATTCATTTCCATCATTTACATGTTTCTTGGCCTCTTGATAAGTTATCAACAGTAAGGGTTCATTCTTGTACACAAACTGAAAGTCTTTCTGAAAAGAAACTTCTTCATCTCTACAGTCAATCTTAGCATGGTAAATAGAGGGCAAATCCTTAACCAGGATAACATCAAACTCTACTAGAGGTAGAACAATAAGGTTTTCAAGTAGGTTCTTTCCACAGATAAGGATATGAAGATTCTTATAAATTATTTTTGCCTCAACATTTCCCCTAGGTGTTTTTACCAAAAGTTCAAGAGTCATTTCTTGAGATGGTATTCCCATTTTACTAGAAAAGGCTTCAGAGATGAAAGAATGTGTAGACCCCGAATCAAACAACACACTGGAATAATCTGAAAAAACAAACAAAGTACCTGATACAACTTCTTTTGATGGACCAACATCTGCTGAAGTAGTTGCAAAGGATCTCACCACCCCTTTTTTCTTATAGTCTAACTGCTTCCCATCACTCAAGCTCTTTTTTAGACACTCGTTTTCATAGTGACCCATCTCATTGCACTTAAAACATTTCACTAACTGTAAATCAAATTTGGTCTTACATTCACCTTGATCTTTTCAGTGCAATCACGAGCCTTATGTCCCATCTTACCACATTGGTAGCACTTTCCAGAATTCAGAAGAAATTCTCCAGCATGCCTTTTTCCACATTTATCACAAAATGGAAACTTAGATTTCTTACCATCAGACTTTTTTAATGAATTCTTCCCTTTCTCCTGCCACCTCGGTCTCTTCTTCTGCTGGTTGTTATAGAACACTTGGTCATCGGAAAACTCCATTTCCACCTTCTCAGCACATCAAACAAGCTTTTCATAACTTTTAAACTCACGAGAACCTAATTTCCTTAAATATTTTGGTTTTCATCCTGAGTAAAAATGATTGATTTTACTATCAAGGTCTCGGATAAAATTTGGAGCATACCTTGCCAATCGAGTGAACCTTTCTTCATAGGTAGCCACTGAGTCTTCCTCTTGTGTCAATTCCTATAATTTTTTTTCCATCCTATGTAGAACAACCATAGGAAAATACTTTTCAAGAAACATACCATTGAATTCATCCCAGTCGAGAGCATCAATCTCATCAGTGTCCCTGATATTTGTAACAATCGACCACCACTGATCTGTTTCACCCCCCAAATGGTAAATAGAAAGACTAACCTTTTGATTGTCTGAAAACCCCATGACATCGAAAATATTCTCTAGTGCTTTAATCCACCCTTCAGCTAGCACAGTGTCAGATGATCCTCTGAATGATGGGGGATGTTGCCTCATGAAATGTTCCACCACTGACATGTTCCTATGTCGTTGATCTGGATGATATCGTGCATGGATACCACCAACATTTATCGCTTGAGTCAACTGTGACATTACTACAACAAAATGTTCAGTTCCAATTATGACCTTCTCAGGATACTGATTCAGAAGGTTATTTCCTTCTACCTGCCTTCCTAGCACTGCTTCCCTGTTTCCTCTACGGAAAACCATTCTGAACAAACATGTCTTAGATGAAGCAACATGGTAATATTCAAATAATATATCACTTAAATTTGACCATAAAAAAATATTTTTGGATAATAATTTAATAGATTTATAGTTCCTAAAGTTATCTAAACCGACCTCTGATACCAACTATAAGGCCCCAGCCTTAAACCTTACTTAATCTTGAGTTATTACAAGATTACACATTGAGGATCTTTTCAGGTTTAGAGTTGTTGATAATTAGATCATAAAACTTGCATTACATTCCACATATAAACAAAGTGGTTACATAAAGATAGTATTCTTATTTCCCATCAATGGAAAGATATTTAAAATAAAACATGGATTCTTTCTTGACACTTCCTTGACACTAGCATCATATCATGTACATTTTCCTTGACCTGTGAAAAACATTTCAAAAAAATTGGGATGACCATAAGAAGCTCAGTAAGGGATATAAAAATATGGAAAGGAAACATGGGTACATATATACATAAGAATGAAATCATACTTTACCCATAAAACATAAGCACTTTAACATACCTCATCAAATCATGAATAAATCATAGAAATCATAAGACATAATGGTAACTTGAGGCATTCATAACATTCTTACGTAGGGAGTAACCCTCTTGTTTACGTTTGGAATACCCATCACAGTATATTCCCTAAATCTCTTTGGATAAACCTTAACGTTTCACTCCTTCGCGTTACCCAATGCATTGGAGAGCTATATCGGTCTCACCCGCGCTTATTTTATCACTGAACCACCCGTCTTCATAATAATTCTCATGAGCCACAACATAATCGTATCACATAAAACATGCATAAAGGAAACATAACATTTCCACCTTTCAATCACAAGATATCAATAAAACAAATTGTATAAAAACATAATGAAAACCATTTTCAATACCAAAATTAAGGAAAAGTAAAACATGGTATTTATTTTTCTTTAAAAAAAACGTATGGCTTGTAGAGGAAGCTGAAACTCAAATAATGGTCACGGCGGCGGAGAAGTCATTGTCGCCGCATACGTACGACAAAAACATTATATATGGTCATTTAGTAAATTCTTCATATAAAAAAGATTCCCTTTGAATAAATGTAAAAGTCAAAGGGGTTTATACACCGTATAAAATAAGGTTGTGTATAAAACAAAATATGTCTCAATGAAAGGAGATTGAGACGAAGTCCCATACCTCGAGTCCGACTTGACTCGATCGTTCTTTAATGTCCTGAATAATAAACTTGAGTTAATTTCTACTTTCTTAAGAACATTTTTCAAGTTCATTATTCCTTTTATATCACTTATTCCCATGTCATTAACACTATGTAATTATTTAAGTTAATAATTGTCCTTTTAATGATCATTTGTACTTGAGTCAAAAATAAACCCTTTATAATTACAAGTTGTTCATGTATCCATTATATCCAGAATTATAATCATGATGTATATATCATATACATCCAGTATATACATGCATTTATAATATTACATAATCATTTAGAGGTAAGAAATGAAATGCACCGTTCATGGAGACTGTAAGCCGTACGTACGCATGAACGCTACTTTCATTTCTATTTCGTATTTTATAGAATGGAATCATAATAATATAAAGGTATATTATAATTCCAGTATAATATCATATATAATATCATAGTGCCATCCTTTATACGTCCCACATATGGTATTTAACGAATCAAATCACTTTGAGGGGGCGGTAGTCCGCAATTCCTTAAATGAAGATATCGAGTTTTACCCATAATGGAAACAATAAAGGTATGCCCAAAATGAAAAATACAGAAGCTTAAGGAAAACATAAACATATTATATATCATATATAAATATAGTGACATCTTAATGGCCACCTTTGACGGTGTTCAAAGAATCTTGAACAATCATCGTTTCGGAAGGCATAAATTCACCATCCACAGAAACAGTATGTACTTTAAACATTAGATGTATATGTGTGTAATTGTAGATATAATATTTCTTATAAAAACACCCTAGTATATTGAAGATATTGTATTTGTTACAAAAGAAACGAATAAAAATAGTTTAGGGGGTTGGAGGAGCAAAATTAAACAACAGGACTCAAGTGAAGACATTACCTTAAAATCGGGTAACTCCATTTGGTTTGAGCTCAAAGGCTTCCTTGGAAAGACTTCTGCCCAAAGTGAGGATTCAAGGAGTAATATAGGGATGTGGAGAGATAAAATGGGCAGGGTTTGGCCGAGCCAAAGGCTTTGGGAGTGTGGGTAAGGAGGTAGAGGTGGGGGCCTTTTATAAGAGGAGAGGAGGGTTACTCTTGGAAAGTAAAGAAATGTTACTTTATTTGAAAATGATTTTCGGATTCAAAAGGTCCCACATTGATATAATTAGAGTATAAGGTGATAAGGGTTTGAAATCCACTCATCCAATAGGTTTTGGACATGTGTGGGTCTAAGATTTTACATTTTCCTTCCATTTTATTTAAATCTTTTATTAATGAGGTAATCGCTGCATCATCATGATGTCATAAATAATATAATTTATTTAAAGTCTAAAAATTATGAAAAAAATACTATGATTTATGAAATTGTTTTAGATTTCCATTGAATATTTATAGTACAAAATATCATCTACGTAGAAAAAATTAAAAATGTTTTAATCAGGTGATACATTCTTGTTATATTTACTTTCTTTAAAAAAAAATAAAAAGATAACAAGTCACTTTCCACAAAAGTGATTCCAAGGGGACCCCAAGTTTGGAAAAAGGCATCCCATGGTCGGCCATGAGACAACCAGTAGCCTTAGGACACATGTTTTGGTCTTTTTGTATTATTATGATATCATTTTATTATCCTTAACTACCAGATTACTCATTAATCAAGATAATTATAGATAATTACCATCGTTACTATTCATAATGTCCCAAAACAAAAGACTCATGATTACATAATTTGGACATTCTGATTCGAAATATTTAATCCATTTCACCAAATTCTAAACACATAAATTTAAATAATTGATTTAAAAATAATTCCCGTTGTCAAAATAAATAGCAGGTTTTTTTGAAACAATATCTATGAAAAGTTTGGCATTAGTTTATGACCAATTCCAAAGTGAAATTAATCCTAATGAACACCATTGGATTAAATGGTAAAAATATATTCATATTACACTTTAAGTCAACTTAAAAGGATAATCTCACCATATAATTAAATTAAATGAAAAAGCTGTTTTGATGTAAAATGCAGTATTTTTCACTATTCATTAAAAAATTAGAATTTGTCAGAAAAATACCAAAAATTCACAAAAAGTAAATTTTGATGTCCCAATAATAAATAATAAGTTTATTTAGACAAAAATATCTTATAAAATTGTCAAAAGATAGATTTAAAAATGGTTTTCCATCAAAAGGCAATAAAACAATCTTTTAAAAAATATTAGTGTATTCCATGCTTAAGATTGGATTTATTTTCATTTTAAGCCTCTAAAACACTATCTAATTCATTAATAGACAAAGATAAAAATAAATATTATTCATTACTTACTTGGGATGTTAAAATTTGTTTGGGTATCTCATATATATAATGATATAACAATAGAATAAGATTTGGGATTAACAAGTAAACAATATATCTATATATTCATGCATCATCTAGATATTATTATGTATAACATATTCCAGGTGTCCAATAAATAACATAAGAAAATCTTGTATTATTTTAGTTGAATATTCAATATAATTCACTATATAACACAATCGAGGACAATAAAGGTTTAGTTTATTTTTACAATTGATATATAATAAAAAATTAATAAAACGATATTCAACATATCTGATATTGTAATACACTCAGAATACCCTTATTAGTAATTTCTTACTCCAAAAACATTTCAAAACCTAGGGAAAATAGAAACATAGGAATCAGTAATACCTAATTCTCAATAAGGGTGAAAATGTGAAATATCTATCGAATATCTTATATATAAATAATATATGAAAAAGGGTATGATATTAAGATTAATAATTACAATTTTCATACCCAAATTTTCATAGATCAGAAATAATGAGTCCTAGCACAAATAATTATCAATTCAAATGATGTGAGGAATGATGGTAATAAAATATCATTAATAAATCATGAAACACGAGAGAATATCATATCATAATCACATTTCATAGGAATTGTGTAATAATCATAATCATATAAAATCATTTCATTATACAAGGTTCAATTTATTAACTATCATAGTGTAAATGTACAATAGTTTATTAAGACAGCTCCACATTAAATCGTTTATGTTGTCATGGTTTATTCCATAAGATATCATAGTGGATAGTTTCTCATGATGAATATGTTTCAATACTAATAAAAATAGATTTTATCTTTTTTATTTATGAATATTTTCCAATACCATTGGAAGGATTTAATATACACAATAGTAACATATTGAGAACAATATATATATGTTTGATAAAATAACAAAACATTCATCAAATAATTAGAGAACAATTCATGTAAAAGAAATAGATTTCATAAACATTTTGCCATTATATAATTATAATCCATTCAAATAAATCACATGTATAGTATAATTATATCATATCCCAAAGGAATAATTATAAACCATAATGGATTATGTAAAAGGTTAAAAAACGTTTAAAAGATAATTTTATTATTTCATGTAATATAGAGGAAATTATGTCGTCTTTATTATAATTAAACTATAAATTTCCAAAACAGTTTGAAAAAATTAATCCTTGAATATTACCGTGGAAGATTGTAGAGGATGATATAACTCTAATAATGATCATTATGGAGATAAAATCCATTCTTTGGGTAAATGATAAAATATATATACAAATCAATAATTTGTTAAAGTGTCCAGAAGTAATTCATTAAAAAAAATAAGAATATTCCTGATTTTTTAATGAATATGGACATGGAAGATATTTTTAGTCAATTAAAGAGGACATAATATCTTTTTTTGTTAAATACATTATGTAAATAATTTTATATAACAATCCGAGGAGAATGAAATTAAAACATATAAAACCTAGAAAATATCCAGATGATAAGAATATAGATGGGGTTTAAAATATAAGGATTATATATGTTATTCAATAAAAGTTATATATAGATAATCCTGAATATTAATATGTTTTCTCACATAGACCCTTACTTCAAGTCATTTCATGTTGCCTATGTGTTCAATCATCCACTTCTTCTGGTGTCCACCATTGAAAGCACCTTAAAGATTCGAGGAGGACTCTTTTAGGAAGAACAGAACATTAAGACCATGGAAATTGATGTTGGGTGTGTGTTTTGATATATCATGATTTAGCTAAATAGATAAAATGGTTTTGAAAAGTTACAAGATGATTTCCCATTTTATAAGTGATGAGAGTGAAACACAAGTAAATATTATGAATATTAAACTATAGTCAATTTACCATAATTATAATGTGGATCCAAATTTGATGAATTAAGAAGATAAGATGATATATGATAAAAATAATGTCATCTAATAATATTTCATTTATTTTATATCTTCTTAACTCTTATCATTTTAATGTAATCTCTCATCAATCCTTTTTGTATTTGCTGAAGTAATAAATTTTTACCTTGGTTAATGTAGTAATGAAACAATTAGGGTGTTATCATTACCAAATTTAGATATTTTTATTCCAAATTTTGAAACAATTTTATCGACATAGATTTCTATATGTTATAGAAATTACTTTTTAAATATGAATGAAAAAATTGATTTTTTTAATAAAATACATTTTAATAATAAATTATAATCTATTATAATTCATATTAAAATAACAACAATCAAATTAATGGAAAAATATGTTATTTAATTTAATGTTTAAAAAAATAATCACAATTACTCATAAATATTGATTAATTAAATTTATTAAGATAAAAACACTTTATGTGCATAATTTGATTTTTATAAAACAACTATTTTTGATTTCAAATACATGAAATTAAACTTAAAACAAATTGAAAAAAATATAATTAATTTTAAACCTGATTAAAAATTATTTTATGAAAATTTAGATTTTCTATTCATACCCACCAATCGAATGGTCAATAGATATATGACACATTTAATAATCATTTTTCAACAAAATATCAGGGTTCATTTGAACTCAACATTTCTTATAAATAAACATATTAATTAAGTAAAAATTATTTCAAGATAAATAAGTAAAAAAATTGTGGTGTGAAAATCTAGCCCTTATAATAATTTCTCCCTCAAAATTCAATCTCCAAGATATATAAAATAGAGTATAATTCTGCCTCATCATGACCGTAGGTTTCTTATTAGCTTCTTAAAATTTATGGTTCAAAAAAAAAACATTGATCAGGTGATTGGTCTTATTATGAGAATCATTATATATTCTATATTAAATCTCAACATGATATTCATAAATAGAGAGGTCATGTTATAGTGGAATAGACTGTAGATTATTTACATGTGAAAGATCAGGCGTGTACTTTTTTAGGAATGATTCATGGAATACATTGTATAATTTAGAGAAATTTATAGGAAGATCCAACCAATAAATATCCATCAAGATATGATCATGAATGTTGAAATAAAATATATTAATAGGGATCAACATATGTTTATTTAAAAAAATATAATTCTCTTCCAAGGTGATATACATAGGAATACCTTATCACCAAATTTTTATTCTAGATCTCATTGATGAATGGCCACATAACATTTCTATAAACATTTAGATACCCAGATTTGCTACAAAATGGATCAGAACATCTATTCTATTTCACCAGATATCTTAATTCACAATATATTTCACTCCCTAATTATATCCCAACACATCGTAGTTTTAAACATCCAACAATATAGTGATTAATTAGGATGTATAATAATGCTCAAGTAAAATCAAAGGTTGATAGTCATCTAGACCATAGAAATTTGTTGGTCCTAATAACGTTTAAAAATCATAAAATTTCCGCCCTTCATTACTTCTAGGGTTTGAATAGTTCTCTCAGACTATCCATCTTCAATATTATGACATTTTGTTATAAATTCCTTAATTGTATTCAAATATTATTGAATACTTATCCATAACCTCAACGTAAACATCAAATCCAAATCAGACACAATATAATATCGTAATCTATGAAACCTGACCATTTACTTAATATATATCTACAAAATATGTTTAAGATAAAAATATTCACTTATTTTAATGAAATGTGATCACTTCATATAGTTATCAACTACAAAACAAATAATATCATGGCCATGAAATGTTTAGCGGAGTCCTATAACAAAATCCATGGTCATGTTTTCTCATTTTAGTGTTGGTACGTGTATTCTTTGTAACATCCCCTTAAACATATTTCCCATAGAATTAACATGAAAACATACAAGGCATTAAGATATATACTTTTAAATAACCTTTTTGTGTTATCCATCTAGAAATAAACTTTTAGTTTTAAATAATTCATTTTTTCTTTTGGGATTAATAGATTCTGACAGACTATAATCTTCATCCAAAAACATCTTTTTCAAATCTGGTTTTTTGAAGATAAAATGTTTTTTTTATAAACTTTAGAATTCCAACACAATATTGGTTTAACTTGAAAATATTCATTACCTTCATATATAGTTTCAAATATTTCATTTGCACCTATTTAATCCCCAAATTAATAGATGGTTGAATATTCATCTACAATAGAAGTTATCATTCTCCTTTCATTTTTATTTGAGCGTTCATATTCATTAAATACAAATGTATTGGATCTCTTCCCATTTCCATTATGAACAAACTGTCACGGTCTTTCTAACTCAAGATATAATACCCCTTGTTTACCTATAAATAGTGGTAAGGTACTAAGCAGTCACAATTTTTAACCAACACCAACTCTCTCTATTGATATATATTTTACTATTTCTATGTGAATACATACAAAAATATTGAATTATCAGTATATATACAACACATTTCACTGTAATGATGAGGAATTCGTTTTCTATGGAAAAATTGATGATGCCAACACTAAATCATGAGTTGGGAAAAGTTTCTCTGGAATATTTAATTAGTATGATGCATAAGGTTCCACAATATCATTCTACATGAGGATGAATCAGGAAAATATATTATTTTCATCAATATAGATCATAAAATACTCTCTAATGTAGGGTATTTTGAGTACATTATCACATTCAAAATTTTTATTTAGTTTATTTATATTTTCCACAAATATATTTTTCTACAAGAACATTGCTCACATATATATAAAAATCGTCATTGTATTTGATAACCATGAGAATAACTCAAAAGGGATCAATAAAATCAATAAAAAATAAGAACAATAGGTATCATTTTCATAGATTTTGGATTATATAATTTTCCAATAGTATTCATAATTTAATGAAGTACCAATATATCATTTCATGATACTATAAACACATGAATTGTTTATAGAGCCATAATTCACACTTTTTATATTTGGAATACGACCTTAAATCCACATAGTATTCAACTAAATCCTAAAAAGCCCTTAATTCTATCCCTTAATATGGTAATATATAATAATATCATATATAATTTCTATAAAAGAATAGATGTAATAGTTAAAGATAACATTCATTAAATTCAGAAAGATAATTGGGGAATTAGTATGTCCAAATGGAATCGATATAAATTTATAATAACCACACCTCATATGGATGGTTGTATTAGGTATTTACACACTAATTCCAATCAATATATTATATATATAATGATGTTCAATTTTGGAAAATAATTAATCTATATGTATTTGAAAAAACAAGTAACTAATAAGAAGTATGGAATAATTATTCTAAACAGTGTTCTTTTTAAGATCTTTATATTCAATAAAATGACTCTTTCATCTATATTTCTTCCTAAAAAAATTGGGTGAACAATATAGTGGTGTTCTACTGAATATGAGTAGGTCATAATACTACAAAATGTAAAGGGAGGTGAATTTCCCTTTTAAAAAATAATAGGAAACAAATAATGTCATGAAGACTAAAATTTAATTTTAGAATAATTGTATATAATTTAATCCATTATAATAGATAACAAAATTAATCATACTTTAATGTGAAATAATCATAATAAAAGATTTATAAAAGTGGATAATTAAAAAAAGATCTATTTTTTAATAAATGATTAAGCGTGTTTGATGTAGTAAACAATGGATTAATTGAAATAAATTAAGTGATAAATAAATAAAAATGTGGAAATCAAGCAACACACAAAATTTGGTATGGATGTTCAAAAATATCGTAAGAATATCCCATATATCTACCTCCTCAATTTCAATTGGATTTACTACATTACTCCCTTATCTATAACAATATCCAAGAAACAAAAACATCATTACATTTTTAGGTTATAAAATGGAAATAGAATTAAATTAATCACTATAATTTTAATTAGTATTAATACGCACTTCAAAGATTAATTTTTCCCATTTAGTAGTTATGGAAGGAAAACATGAATGCCCCACTTTAATGATAGTGAGCACCGACAAGACAAAATTTGGAAGAAGGGAGGATTCTTGGTAAAAATCAAGTTTTATTATAGAATTGATTATCACTAATGAATATAAAAAAACTACAAGACAATGTGAAATATAATGTGATTTAGGAGATATTAAAATAGGTAAACACTCTAGATTAGATAAGATATGATTAAGATAAGAGATCACTTCATATTGAATTGGAGAACAATTTGATGATAACAATTTTTCACAAGAAGATTTTTTTAAATGACATCCATGAAATAAAAGGGGTCTCTTTATAGCTTTAAAATAACATGGAAATCATTAGGGATACTATTACGGTAATTAATATTTTAAACACTAGATTAAATATATTTTTACCATCATTATAGGTTGGCTCAAAACTACTGGAACAAAGTCACTAACTTCAATATATATTTAATATATAAAATTTATATTAATTATACATTCCATAAAAAAGTAATTTAAAATAATATTTTTTTGGAAATATATCAAATATTAATTGGTGGTTTATGATATGATTTATAATAATCTTGGTTGTAACTTTCCTTCAAATACTTTTACTTGAATATTCCCATTAAAATGTTCATCTCCAATTGAAAAATTAAATTTCAATTTTAAAAAAATTCCCAACAATAAAATCCACAATGAATTTTTTACACATATAATAAAATAATAAAAATAATGTTTTATTGTAAAAAATATTGTTATATATTTAAAAATAATAAGGAAATTTGTAACCACATTTTATGTTATGACCCAAACATTTATCAATGGAATTTTCCGTTTTATAATTAGGGAATACTATATTATCCTAACTGTTGAAATAGTAATTTGACCATTTGGAATAGTAATCCAACCATTTGAATAGTAACATAACCAATTGAAGTATAAATATAATTTAGGTATCTTAAAATTTAAAATATTTTATATTTATATCCTAGAATATTAAAATTAAAGTTTTAAAAGTCATAATTTAAGAGTTTGTATTTTTATAAAAATTGAATGTTTACTTACAATTTTATAATAAATATAATTATTTAAAGGAAATTTAATTTTCAAAAAATTGGTTCATAAATTGTTATTATATTTTATTATAATTATTAGATAATTTTATGAGACCTTATTTAATTTTTGAATGGGTCAAAAATTCTATTACAATATTAATATTTGTAATTTATAAATAAATTATTATTTAATATATAAAGAAAATATCTCATATTTATAAAGGTATTTAAATAATATTGAATCCAAATTTGAAATATATAAATTTAAAAATTATAATTGTTAATTTTTGGGATTTTCTAATGTAGATGAATTTTTTCTGATTAGATAAATATGAAAATCTATAATATAAGTTAAATACATGATTTTTTTAATCACTGATGATGTATAGATGATATAAGAATAATTATATTTAAATATAATTCCCTTTTAAATATTTTTTTTCCATTTTAATCTACAGTGTTTATAGTTTTGACACAAAATAATAGATAAATAAATAAAATAATTAAACAACAACCCTCTCCTCCCCTATAAATACCTCCCCGCCCCACCTCCTGACCTCACTCCTTCATATATAAGAAATTTTTATAATTTATTCCAAAATAACATTTCAATACACTTCCATATATTAAATAATTAATAGTCACAATAAATGATCAAATATAATTGCATTAAAGTGGTTCTCAATGAGTCAATATTCAAAAGGTAAAATCCTAAATCGTTCTCGTTTAATTTCGTTTCCTTTATTGTTATCTCCTCAAAACCCCTTATCCAAATTTCCATTATAACATTATTATAATATATATACTGTAATTTTATTTTTTTTAATTCAATATCTATAATCATATCACTTATCTTCTTCTATTTTTTTTCTAAAAAATGAAAACATCATTCAAGATGTGTCAATTCACCTCATTCATGGATGAAAAGTTTTCATTTTCCACTATCACCATCAAGGTTGGTCGTAATACTATAAATATGGTGAAAAAATATTTCAACATTTATTTAATACCTTTTTTAATGTATTTGACTTAATTTATAATCATAATTTTTAATAAAAAAATTATTCTGTGATCGATGGGAAAACTGCCAAAGTAACCTAATAATTTTTCATTAATGTTTTAAGTAATGAATCACTCTAATATATGGGAAAAAATTTTATATGATACTATTTTATCTTATTGATTTTTATTAATAACACAGAAATTCCCTTCAATATAATTATTCAAATTTTACAAGAACACCCATATTTAAATACAAGTAAACTGATGATGAAACAATGAAATAAAACACTCCCAAAATGATTAGATTGAACACTATAACTCATAAAAATTTCTATATATGAACATAGTAAAATTATAATAAATCAAAATAATGTATAATAGGTTTTTATTTATGTAATTAATGAATCCAAATTGATTATCCATGATATAAGTGCATGTGGAGAATATATTTGGACACAAGTTAAGGGGAACCTTGACTCAACTTCCATTCTTCAAGTTATTCATCTTTTATACAATTTTTCTATGTGGATATCATTTTAGTATTTAATAAACATAATTTCATTATTCATTACTATTATTTTTAGCAATAAACTTGTTTTTAATCAGATTTTATTTCAAATACAATGATTTTTTTAAAATATCACTTCTTTCTAAAGCACGTCTTAACTCCTCTTGAGTTATTTATTCTTCAGTAAAAATGATGATTCTCATCATAAATATGTTATTTTACCTTTTACATTTGGGAGAACCAAGTTTATTCATTAAATTATTATTGATTAAATCCTTTTGAATTATATTTATTTACATGGTTAATTCATGAATTTTATTGATATACGTTCTATGTGGTATGCATGATTATGTAAATGTTATGTTGTGATAGGTGATCCTAGATCTATATCGACCTCGAATTTACTAGTTAATTTTATATTTATCATGATATAAGGTGTATTATGTCTAAACATGATGCAATATTTTTTCACAATAATGATTTTGTTTTTATCGGCATATGTCATGCTTGAACATGATGGTACATTTGTTTACAACCATGTGGGTATTTGACTAGTAAGACATGACGTTTCATTTTTATGCATTGTAAAATTTCATGACATTTTCTAATTCTTCCTTTATGATGTGGATAAATATATCAGTATTATTTTATGATGGGGATTCTTATTATAACTCATGTTATATTTTTCTATGTCTCATATTCATTCCTGTTACTGTGATTTTAGATCAATTATTTTATTGGTGTATATCCTCATGTGATTACATGTACTAAGTAGAACTCAATAAGAAATAAGAAGATATAGAAGAAGAAATCTAATCTATTTTTTGTAAAATCTATGAGTGATTCTAATATACCCAAGACACTAAATCTTTTAACCCTTGATATTCTATCTATATTATGTTTTCTATTATAAAATGTTGTAATAGAATGAATGAAAAATCATAGTCGATATAGTTATTATTAGATCAGGGTTCGGATAATATGATAAATCGGATTAGAGAACATTATTTAAAAGACTAAGGATAATATAAATATATATAAACATATAGGAATCATAGTTTTTGAAAAATTCAAAACATAGGGTTCCCATAAGATATACCTTTATATTTAAAAGTGGAAAAGATTAAATTATTCATTCATGATTTTTTGAATAATATTTAGTTCAAACCATATCTATTTTATAAAATATTGGGATCCATGAAAAACTATGCCAATATCCCATGTGAAGGACAATGGAGTGATTTCCCAAATGACATCCCCAATGCCATGAGAGGAGGAGTTAATAACTTTATAGAGATTTTTTACTCAGCTGTCTCAGGCTGTTTATAATAACCTAAACATTATGTAACTTCTTCCATCACCCAATTAGGATAAAATTTCTATTAAGTCCTTTATGTGACAACTACCACTGAATTTTTTTGGATCATTTAATCCACTTATTTCATAATAATGTGTTAACTAAATAAAGAGAGATTTTTTATGTGATCCATTATTCTAATAATGAGAGGGTGACTCTGTTTGTTTATCATTTAGATATATAGGTACATAAATGGTGGGAATTGATAAATACAATCATATAATGGGATGAAATAGATGACATGTTGTGGAAATACTATAAGGAAATATTTCTTATCTGATATTTCCATTGAACTATTTATACAAATATGGAAATAGAATTCACATATCTAATGAAAAATGATGTTTTATCTATCAGGTATTATTAAGAAAACATTTCAAGTTTTTCAAGATATCCCTTGGTTGTTTTTATCAATAATGATAGAAATATATATATATATATATATATATATTCTTTGTTGAATAAAACAACTCCTTAAAAATTCTCTTGATATTTTTGACTATTGGAGTTTGAAAGAATTTTATTAATGCAAACTCAATGTTGACATAGTGTTCAAAGAGTGGTCACATGGTTATATAGATATTAATATAATAATGTAGTTTCATATAGGATGGACCAATTAAAATTGATGAAAAAGGATATAACCAGCCATGGGGGAAAATGTGGGAAGAACCATTATGGTAATTTCCTCAAAGGGATTGGAAAATGCATCAAGTGTGGGGGAGTAGGACATCATACTCATGAATGTTGAAGAGACAATAAGAATCTATGTAACATGATGGTGGAATGGAAATAACCTCATAATATACCACATATTATACAATTCTACAACTATAGTAAGAAGGTCACTTTAGAAGCTACGCTACAAAACCTAGAGTCCTTGATGATAATCACCTTCAATAGGCACCAAATCAAAGGTAGAAAGTGAAATCATATTCCATCACTAATTATAAATAGTAGCAACAAAAATGTCATACAAGGTAAATTTTTTATTCAATTAATAATGTAAAAGGTCATATTTTATTTTTTTTCTATGAATTCCATTATATCCAATATGTTTTATCGAATTATTTTATTAAATCCCTAATACCATGATGTATAGATATACATAAGAGAATCTAGTGGTGTGATCATTGAATCCCAAGTGTTGTACTCTTCTACCTTTGGTGTATGTAGGAATATTCTTCATTAGAATCTCATAATACTTCCTATAGTGGAATTGTACGCTATACTAGGCAAGGATTGGATCCCAATATATCAAGAACATGTCAACTATTAAGAAAATGATATATCCTTTTATATTATGATAAATCCCATGATTCTATAGAAATTATAGGAGGATCATTAATCTCTTTTGAAAAATATCTCAATGGTGTGGGTGTGGGTGCCTTTTTAGGATGCATACGTTTCCAAAATAGATGTGAAAAAGGAAGGTATCAACATGGAGGAAATTCCCATTATGGGGAAATAGGGTGATGTATTTCCAAAAGAGCTACCAAGACTTCCCCAAGATCATTAGGTAGTGTTATTAATATAACATATACCCAGAGCCACACCAATTTTAAAATGTCCCTATGTGATGCCCCTCATCAAAATGGATGTGTTAAATAATCGGTTTCAATAGAACATGGATAAAGTGTTTTTTATGGACACACCCATCACTGGGTTCATATGGGTTATGGTCAGATAAAATTTATTACTTCCCGGACATTACAAACTACTCAAGCATACTACAGTTTAAGTGTGGGTTCGATCATAGCAGGTGTACATTGGTTCTTGAAGGTTACTGACTATATATAATTTTTGTAGTACTCCATTTAAATTATATTGGTGTTTGGGTGTTTTAAAAAATATATGGTTGATAGTGACATCAATAAATAATGATGATTCAGGTTTAATTTTGAGTATCTGGAGAATGGAAGACAATAATTCTTATCTTGGTAGGGTCATAAGGCTTCAGTTGTGAAGTAAACAACAGTCACTAGTTGAATTTGGTCTAGTCACCTAGTTCAACCTAGACAGTGACTATTCCAGGATCGGAAGATAATAAACTCCTATGTGTATTAATTTTTTCTTCTAGGGAATAAAGTGTCATGTACTAGTGATTATATCCTAGTTTACATTAATCGGGAGAGGGTCTTCCATTTCAAAATCCTGTGGTTTGGGATATTTACTTGAATTTTGTAGACTTTAATTATTTATCATGATAACTAAAACATTAAGGTTTCCAAAATAATTTTTAAAGATTGATTTTGATTCCAGATTTATCTACCATTAATTCCTACACCTGAGTTGTTTAGAAACTCGTGATGGGTTGGGATGCCAAAAAATGATTAAATAAAATCATTCTTGACATGATAGTTTAATTTAATGATTTATAATCATGTATGGTTTCATATTTTTATTCAGAATTTAATGATATCTGATTTAAAAAACATAAATCCTTACTTTAATAGATAGCTTACATGAGATTAAAAATATAAATGGATCTAACATGTGTTGTTAGAAATTAATGATAATCGATCTGAATCGATGTTGTTTCAATTTGAATGTGTTGAAGAAAACAAGATACTTGGATCATAAATGGAAAAAATGTAAAACACAATGAAATTTTGATTTTAAATTAGATAAGGGTGATGGAAACTCATAGGGAATGAAAAATAGAGAGATATCACATCCGGGAAGGATGGGAATTGCTCAGTCAAGGTTTTGTATGTATAGGGGAAATCAGTCCTGGAATATACTAGAGTTACTTGTTTTATACTATTTATTCTCATAGATCTCTATATATTTTGTATCTTCCATGTGGATTGTGCTTATCTGGACTAATTTATAATGTTTTACTACATATACGTCATGTGTGGTGGAATCACTATGTGTATTGATCATCATTGATTCCATTGACACAGATTTCCCATTAAACCTCTTTGGTTGATGTCATATTGTACACTAAGACTTTACGATGTGTAATGAATACTTCCTCTACTGACTTCATGACTGGGTCCATCGATTGGCTCACAACTTGTCACATGCGATGAACTCCCATTGCATGATGTGTAATTTCTGAGTCATGATGTGTAATAGGTGAATTATTCAAATTTCCGTATATTTCTTTTTTTGAAACCGTTGAAGCCTCATTCATGAAAAACTATGGATATACCAATTTAAATTATTGAATATATCTATGAAAACACATATATAAATTATAGAGAAAATGTATATATTAATTCATTTTATCAAATCCCACTACACTTAAATAATTTCTTGTCCCCTTGCAAAGAAGGTCTCAATAATGATTATCAATAAAGATAAGAAATCTATCAAACAAGAAATATTCATTTTGTCTAGGGAAATAAATTAACTGTAAAAAAGGCCATTTTCATGAATTATCCCTCCTTCAAATAAATTTCATGCCTTATTTTTCACTTCTTTAAAACAAATTCCTATCTATTAATTAAAATATTTCAACTGTTACATGAACTATATACCGATTTATAACTAACCTCCCAATTAATTTTCTGTCATCCCTTAGGGTAAAATTAAATTGGAGTTATGATCATAATCTAACTATATGTTCCTAACCATAGACCTACATTGGTTCTGTCATATCCACTTTGTAACGACAAGTAGAAAATTATAAAGAGGGCTTCAGTAGTAAGATTCTGATGATTGTGAAGCTATGGGTAGGTGGGTAAAAAGTGAAAATCATGTTCAAAAGTTGGGTAAGATCTAAATAGTAATTCATGAATTTCAAGATAAATGTTATACAATGCCTCATTTGATCTAATAAAGTCCACACTCTAGAGGTTTCAGTTTTATCTGTACGTATCTTGTAAGATTTATGTCCCTTCCTTTTTCTTTAGTATTTCTATTTATTCAATGTACTGTCCAGGCCTAATCTCACATCCATCCCCTAACCACAGATTACTCTTCAAGGAATTCATTGGTCTAAAAATAGTGATTTTTGATCTTCCTAGTACACAACCCATTACTTTTTTTCTTTTCTTTTGTATTTTTTAATGTAATAAAATAAAGTTAAAATGATACAAAGTATATTTTAATCACAACATAATAGTATAATGAGTATAGAATACCCCTCTAAAAATGTAATCATTCTATGTTTTTGGAACCCCCCACACTTGTTAAAAATTAATTCATGCATTATACAAGGGTCAAGGTATGAAGGAAAAATCATCTTGGAATATCTTCATCCTAAAAGGTAATTCATGATAATTATGGGTTAATTAATGTAAATATGTAATGTGGGTGTTAGGAAACTGTGGCTAACAAATATTGCCTCAATAATTTTAAATTTTCAGATGTTCAGTCATAGCCTCAATATGATTTCAATTCATGTTCTGATAGGTTTACATGACCTAGGTATCACCCATGAAATTTTATCAGAAAAGAGTATAAAATTGTAGTCTTAGAGTCCTCTAATGTAATGAGAAGGAAATTGAAACTAGAAATTTCAAGTGTATAAAACAATGTAATAACTAAATTAATCGTAATTTCATATATTTTAATTTGAGTTAAATTTCAAAACTCTGCAATAATTATAAAAATTACAAACAGAGAAGAAATATGTATTATAAAAATTTCCAACTTAAAAATTTCATTATTATATATGGGTATAATGTTTTACAATTTTAAAGAATGCTTATAATTTCAAAAAATGTCTCCTTGGCTAGTGAGTGAAAACAATAATTCATGTGAATCATAATTGAACATCTGGAGACCCCCCCCCCCCAATTAGAGAGAGATAGTGTCCACACATTCCATGAAATGCACGAGGGAGTGTTATAGAAATTAAATCTCATAAAAATTAAATAGATTTTCACATTTTTAAAATGATGGAATCGAGATATCCCTCTATATTTTCATGACATGAGTAAAGTTGGATATTTATATTCTAATTCGGGGTCACCTAAATAATGTGTTAGATAAGAATTCATGCACCAGATAACACATTAGTCCACATGTTTAACCATTTTAATAGTAGAATAAGAGGAAGGAGTATATGATAACTAGCATAGGTACACAATATTTATTTTATTTTATGAAATGTTTACAAGGTAGTTCAATCAAAGAATCAAATAAAAACGAAAAAGACTTAACTATGATTAATCCATATATAAAAAGTATATAATATGGGTTTCCTCCTATAAAGCACTAACAGGACATCATCATCCAGATGGATAGACCAAGATATTCTTCAATGGGTCCATCGCCTTAGGGGCTCTGTTTCTTTGTGTGCATTCTGGCTTCATTTTCTTACATGTCTTGAGGTCACATGGGTGGTTTAATGAGTTCATGTTCCACATCATGACTGTGAATAATTTGAGAAAAGAATGGGATCCCAACTCTAGGTGGATTCTACTGTGCTTGGATTTCCATGGAATGGTGTTAAATTTGACTTGTTATGTCTATAACATGTTGGAATACATTTTTCCCCAAATGGATGGTGGTATTGGACCATCGAGAACCACAAAAAACTCCAAGGAACTAGACATTACAATGTAATGAAAGAATGAATAGAAAATCAATCCAAAATAGAATGAAAAAATCAATCCACATAAATATATATCAAAACTCAGAACAAAAAGTGTATATAATCAATTGAAAAAAATAAATGGTCACCCTAATCAAAAAAAACTTTTTCATCCCCAAAAAAGAAACAAAATGGATAGATTAGGGATCCACACCAATGATCCCGTCCATCATCATACCGCCATTGGATAGAGGGAAAAGTTGTCCTATGAGGTTAGTATCTTTGGAAAAGTTGAGAAAATGTGGATTAGTGGTTATATAGAAAGATAATGGGGTCATGGAACTTTGTAAATGGGATGGGGTTGGTAGTGGTGAGGTGTTGATCCATATGAGGCCATGTATTTTCCATCTGGAACAAAAAATGGTACCTTGGGGTGGAGTTAGTGGTCTCTCCCTTGCCCCTCAAGGCTTACTCAGCTATGTACTCCCACTAGGAAGTGGAGTCAGTAAGTTAGGTAGGTACGTCTTGGTGGAAATTTGGGGGTTGGGGAATACTGGTAGATGAGGTGCCGACTGGGGTGGGTGGTTTGGTGAATGCCATAGGATCAAAGAATAAATGATAGAGGCTAGTGGAAATCAAGATTATGATTACCAAGATGTACTTATGGTTCACTCAGATAACACATAGGGTGGGTAGTAATGGAGTTGGAATGGGATATGGGTTGGAGGCATAGGTGTGAGGGGTAATGGGGGGCATTGGTGTAAGTGTGGAGTGTGGCTGAACAAGTGGATCTACTACTACTGCTGGTTATGGCTCCTATGGGGCTCCACCTAGACGCATGACACCAAGAAGTAAGCATCTTCATCCTTCAGTATCCACTGCATATTTTATAGCATCACAAGTTTGATAAACATAAATGGTGTTATGTAGGTTGGAGGTAGTGATGAATCGAACATTCCAAGGTGACTCTACAGATTCATATTGAATTATCCACCCATAGATGTAATATACTTCCTCTGGGCATGTGTCTTGTAATACTGGTCGAAAAAGAGCGACATGTGGATGGATGGGCTTCCCAGATCTATTACAAGGATGATAACATTCATGTGGATGGAACTACCATGAGACATAGCTTGAGAAAACCATCCAGGAGCCATGGATCATTGAAGTATACACAGTGCAGCGCCTTGCTGCTGAGTGGATTTCATTATCAATGGCTAATTGGTTAATAAGGGGTCGTGGGAAATCAAATACCACCACTTTTGATACTCCTCTCTTGGTGGATATAATATAATTGTATGATTAATGTCTAATGTTACAATCTTCTCTGTGTAAATACTAATCCCTACCCCAAAATCTGTGATAGAAAAATCATGTGTTTGTCCATCGAGACGGTACTAACAGCTATAACTGGTCATATAAAAATTGTATTAAAACATATAGAAACATTTTATGGATGGTATCTTGATGGTTGTTACAGATTCTAAAAATTATCAACATTCCTATATGGTCATGTGTCGCGTCAGAGATGTTCATCCAGGCCAGGATGAGCATGTCCATAGTCTTATTTGTATGTATAAATATTTCCTGCAACCAGAGAAGATTGACCAGATCCTATGGGTTGGGGAAACATAGGTTGGGGTTCATGTGAAGGGCCTCATCAGTGGAGGAGGACGTTTTCTCACACTATAGTGAAGTATTAGGTCATGGTGAAAATGGTTTGGTAGGTGTATCATGGGGGTGATTGTCTAGAGTCTGTTCTTCCAAGGTGGAGGATGAGGAGTTGGAGGATGTGGTGGGTGAGGGTTGTGGTATTTTTTTTCGGATCCATGATGACATGGGGTAAAATTTTGAGTAGATAGAGAGGATAAGTGGTTTCATTGTGGATGATGTGAGGTTGTAATGGAGTGGTTTTGGTGGTGGAGAGGAGGGAAGGGAGATGAAGGTCCAAGGGTTCATTGGGTGTGAATTTGAGAGGTTTGAAGGGATGGGGGTGAGGTGTCTGATCTTTTGAGGATTTCTGGTCATGAACCAAGGATTCACAACCTAAATATTTAAAAACAGACCTCACATAGTACAGTATGTGTACTAGATGTTCATGTCATGTATATGTAAATTAAAATGGATATTTGTGTAAAATTGTACACGTTGTAAAAAACTGGTATACGATGTGTACAAAACATTTTTTGCTCAATATTTTTAGCCATTTACTTTAGTTCTAGGCCTACCTACAATTATCATAAGAAGGTCCTAATCTATCCCTAAATATGATTTCATACCTGGTTTTTCCTCTTAGTAAGTGATTAATTTTTTGTGTTGATAGCATAAATCAATTAAATCTTATGTGAATTTAAGGATGATGGCACAACGTTCCCAAAATGGTTCTTAAAAAATATTCATATTTTAAAAATCATTTGAAATATTGGCCGGCCTTCTCTCTAGATCTAAATGATTAACTAATGGAATAATTGGGTGACATCAAATGATCCGGACCATCAAGACCTCTACTTCTTGAAGAATTGATTCAATCTCACGTTGAACAACATGACCTTATTCCCATGTATGAAGGTACTCCTAGAAATGTGATGGTCATTCCCTTTTATTATCTTTTAATTATAGATCCTTTTATTTTCATATGTGTTTCTCTTGATTTCTTCCAAAGCTATAAATTGTAGCATTCTTGCATCTCCAACCTTCTCAGAATCCAAATTCAGTTTCTTGACCTCCCAAAATGAATGATGATATAGCTCAACCAGGAGATTAAATGGTTTCCTATAAAATAGTATAAATGGTTTGCTGGCTATGGACATATTATAGGTTGTTTGGTATTCCTTCAGTGCATCATTTAGTTTGAGGCTCGAATCACTTTGGTTGGTATTCACATTTTTTTCCAAAATTTGTTTCACCTCTGTGTTTGACAGTTCTACTCACCCACTAATTTGTGGGTGGTAGGGAGATACTATATTATATCAGAACCCATAATTTTCTTGAAAACCTATAATATATATGTTTGTGAAGTGTCTTCCTTGATAACTAATGAGTAATCAGGGAAATAAAGATATTTTCAATACATTATTCCTTAGAATGTTCTTGAGTACTTTTGTTATGTCATGTGAGGTTTCTTCAACATCAACCATTTCCAATGTAGTCAAGGCCAACAAACCATTACTATTTTCCATGTGATTTGGGGAATGGTACCAGGATTTCATTGAAAAATAGTTAAATAATTTAACTTTTATGATTGGATTTTATGGAATCTCATTCCTCTTGCATAAATGTCTGGTCTATTGGAATCTATCACATCTTTGTAAAAATTACCTTCTATCTTAGTGGAGTGTGGTCCAGAAAAATCCACATTTTATTTTTTCTATTGTACACTCTGGTCCATGATGTCTTCACATTTCTAACATGTGACACATCTCAATCACATTGTTGGTTTCTTCTTCCGGGCTACAACATCATAATAGGGCATCGACACAAAACATGAACAATAGTGAAACATCACAGTAGTAATTCATTGCATTTGACAAAAATATTTTTGTTCAATTGGTAAGAGAGGTATTGATTTATGAATCTCATGGAATGATAACGAGTAATATCATAGAACCATGGTTGACCCTTGATGCTAAACCCTGTTTTATCTGGGAAATATACATCAATACCAACCTCCATATCATCCTTGATGATGTGTAGAAGAAGTATGAAGAAATGTTCTAAAATTGCATTATATAACCCATTTATATTCATGATCACATTATCATATTCCAATAGGAGGAGGATCAAATGTATCATAATCGGTTTTTCATCCTTCTTGCTCATTATGTATATAATGGTAGCATGATCAATATGAACAATCACCATAGAAAAAATAGATATAAAATAAATTTCATAAATGAATATACAACGGATTTGAGATATTTCTCTTTTGTCATGTAATTGAATTGAGATTCACTTATATTGAGGCCTATATAATAAATGGGAAATATGAATTTTTTAATTCATTGTCCTAACAAAGAAATACAACAAGTTCATTGGCATCACACATTAACACGATTTCATTATCCGAATTGAGTGAAATAATGAATGGTGATAAAATCATACATTTATGTAACTGATTTAAGGAATTCCTTTAGTCATTAGTGAATTCGAAAGAAACATCATCTGACAACATTTAGGTTAATGGATAGACCACTTTCTCAGAATTCTTCATGAATCGTCTGTAAAATCCATTATGACCTAGAAAACATATAATACCCTTTAGAGTTGAGGTTTCATGTAGATCCTTGATGATATTTATTGTAGTTAAATGAACATTGATTCACTCCTTGGAGGTTTTATGGCCATGTAAAATTCATCCTCACACCATGAAATGGAATTTCTCCCAATTTAGGATAAGAAATTTTTCTTCCCAAATCCCGGGTACTAATTCCATATTGGATAAACAGACATAAAGTGATCTCACATAGACTGAGAAATCATTCATGAATATTTGTAAGAAATATTCAATCATGTCTTCGATGATATGCTTCATGCATATCTAAAATGTTGTTAGGTAATTGCACATTCTGAATGACATTATTTTATAATAAATGATTCCAAATATGCATGTGAATGTGGTCTTGGGGTAATCAGCGGGGGAAACTGAAATTTGATTGTATCCTTAATATCTATCAAGGATACAATAATGTTAATGACCCACTAGTATTTCCATTATAAGATCCATGATGGGTAATGGAAATGATCTTTTTTGAAGCTGAATTTAGACATATTTTATGCACACAGACTTTCCATCTAGTCATGGTGCATGTTGAAATCTATTATTTTTCATCCATTAATTATACTATGATTCCACAAATATTAGGCATGATGTATAGGGGGCTCACCCATTCACTATCTGATGTAGGGAAAATGTTTATTGGCTCTAAGAGTTTTAGAACTTATTTTTTGATGACTTCCTTCATTTTCAGTGTGATCCCCTTTGAGGTTGTAGTTTTGGACATGTTCTTCATTCAAGAATGATTATATGAGTTCACCCAGTTGGTTTTATTCCTCTGATGTCAAACACTCAAAAAATAAAATTATTTCTTATTTATTTGAAAAAAAACAACCAATTTCTATTCTTATGCCTGAGATATATTAGAGTTGATAATGATTTTTTGAGAAGAAGAAACTCCAAAAATTGCGTACTTTAATATACTAGGTAGGGGATTAACTTCCATCACTGGTGGTTGAATGATGGAGGGGATTAAAGGTGGAAAGGTGTCCCTTTTGAGTAGTTCAATAAATATTACTTCCTTAAAATCATACACATCATAATTTTTGTAGATGGAATATTCACATTATTCTTCAATGTCCATGTACTCGTTTTGTTTTTGAGTTAGAGGGATGATGTTTCAATCCACAAAATCAATTGATTTTTGGGAAACATTTACCAGGTTGAACACTACATTATCTTCTCCAATGTTGAATATCATATGTCCATGTTTAAAATCAATGAAATCCTTTCATGAGGCTAGAATGGCCTTCCAAGTATGATAGGGACATCACCTTCTTCTTCCATGTCTATAACTAGGGAGTATGTAGGAAAGATGAATTTTTTGACCTTAACCAAAACATCATCAAGAATGCCCGTGAACTACATCACAGATTGGTCAGCTAGATGCAGTTCTACTCTAGTTTTTTGAGTTCTCGAAGTCATAGATTGTAGAAAACACTCAGGGACATTAAACTGATGCAGGATTCAAGATTGCACAAGGATCATCAAAAATTTCATTCCCCTATAGCACATGGAATTGAAAAATTTCATGGATCCCTAAATTTTGGAGGAAATTTCTATTTCACAATAGTAAAAAAATTTCTCATTTATATAGATGACCCCAAGATATTCTATTTTATTATCCTTGGATATCATATTCATTATAAATTTAAAAAATATTAGAATCTAGGCAATGAATTATACAAATGCTATGTTGATGTTTCATTTAATGGACATCTCTTTCAACTTATTATATTTTTCCAATTATCTACCATATCTTTCTATCTCCTGTAAGGGAATATGTGTCTTGTATGGAGGTGTACCAACCAAAACTAGTTCCATTGGCTATTTTGGCATTTGGTTATTCTCAACTAGTACATGTTTTTGAAGTGTGGTGGATATGGTTCTATCAACTTATATGTCTTCTTCTAGTTTCTTCTTAGGATCTTTTTTTTTGACTCTCATATTTAACTCTAGGTTGTTTAATGTAAAAACCATTCCCTCTTCTAGGTAATTCAGCCTTGGCTTCCTCTCTGGTGTATGTCTCAGTATTTCTATGTTGGTTCCTGTTAATCTATCATACATGGCCTTCGATATTTGACCAATTTGAATATCAATATTATTAAAAGTAGAACATTATTTTTTTCATTTCAATCTCTTAGTTATACATTATCTGATATAATTTTTGTATGAATGTGTCTTGGTTTCAATTTTTTTGATGGAAGGGGATGTTTTTTTGGATGTCATAGCAAGGAGGTTTGGAATTTTTTCTAAGGAATGTATTGGAAGGTTTGTTGTTGCATTTTTTATTGGGGTTATGTCACTAAGATCATTAGTGGACACCCTGGTTTTCCGTGATTGTTGAATTTTGAATGACCAAATTTTTTAATATAACCGTGAATGATCTAATGTTTCTACTGATCAGTCCTCTTCTGGTAATATTTTTACAACTATTGAAATGGATGGTTCTGTTGATTTTAAAAAATAAAATTATAATCAAGATATTCTTTATATCCGACCTTGAAATATTGGTAGTGATGCGAGCCACCACACATCTAACATGATTGATCCTCAATAATTGGAGTAGGAAGGGTTTTCATGGTTAGATCTAGAATTAATCAAGCATCCTTGTGAGTTTATCAACTTGGGCTACAAACCTCATGCTCTAACATACCTAGAAGATACCATGATATGGTGGTCCAAGATCACTTTTTCATAGTTATTCATATATAGAACCTTCATGTAGAATTTATCATCAATATTAGAGGGTTTTAAACATTAATCCTCTATCAGTGGAAGCATCAATAATAGTTCATGCGACTCGCTAGAGTACTTAATAAAAATTGTGCAATTTAATCTGCAATTCTAATCCATGGTGTGGAAATTTACTTATAATCTCTTTGAATCGGTCCCATTATTACCATGATGATTCTTTGTGATCTTGAGCAATGTTTTGGATATCGTTATGGAGTCTCCAGCTCAAGATTGGGGGAGAATATTTGTCCAAATTGTATTGGAAAGATCCACCATAGTCGTGATTGATGCATAAGCATGATTATTAATCTAGTTCTTAACTTTGTCTCATAAGGAGAATGAGAAGATACATAGTCTGATCATGTATGATGATACTCCTTTGTGTGAAATGTTTCACAAAAATCCAGGAATATGGTAATGTTCTCGTGTGGGTCTTCACTCTGGAGACCACTAAATTTTCCCATATTGTGGATCATGTGAATGAGTATAGGTTTAATATCGAATGTGTGAGATTTAATGGGGTACATTTGTGTCTTTAGGTTTCACCATGTATTGATGGAAATCCATAATTTATGATGAAATTTATATGATATTTTTGAAATTCCCCACGAATTACTTGATGAGGTTTGGTGGGTTGGGTCCTTGTGGATTTTATTACTCATCCATTACTGACATGTTGTGGAAAAAAAGATAACTTCAAATCTTTGGATCAAAGGTCATTAGGTTCTTCAAACTCATGGTTCCTTGAAAAAGTAAAGGGAAATTTCTACATTTAATATTTAGAAAAAAATAGGGATAAAATGGATTATTGAAATAAATGTGGTAAGGTAATGGTAATACTAGGTATTATGCCCAAATTATCAAAAAATAAAACATTACATCCTTGGTAATGATGCCAATATTTGATGCACCCACCAACATCATTGGGTTTGTATGGGATGTGATTAGATTAAGTTTATTGTGTCCCAAAAATTACATACTACCCAGGCATAGTATAGTATAAGTGCGAGGTTGATCCCATGAGTAGGATGTTGTTTCATGAAGGTTACTACATTAACACCCTTTTTGTAGGAGTCCCTTCAGATTTAAAGGGTGTTTGGGAGTTCAGTAAATCTATGGTTGAATGTGACTTGAAATATTTAATTAGGGTTCATGATAAATTTCTTGTATCTATAGAAAGGATGATATTAATTCGAATATTGGAAGGGCCTTAAGGCTTAGGCTATGAACAAAACCACGGTCAGTAGTTGAGATTGGTCAAATCACATTGTTCAACCTAGGAAGTGAGTATTCTATGATCCAGATATATTAAGAGCCTATATGGAATATTTTTAGCTTCTAGGGGATAATGTGCACTAGGATAATGATCATAAACTAGTCTACTTTAATCAGGATAGGGTTTTCCGTTTGAATATCCCATTTTAGGGCATGCTGGGAAGAGTTGGGTAAAATTTAATTAGTTAACCTGATTACAAAACTATTAGGATTTATAAGATTAGATTTAAATATTGATTATCAGTTCAGATATATAAACTCTAGATCCCTACCCATGAGTATTTTAGCTTCTCATGGTGGGATGGGATGAAAATAATTGAATAAAGAAAGTCATTATTGACATGCCATTTGAATGTAATTGATTCATAATCAAACAAGGGTTCATATTTGTAACAAGAATAATTATTAAATTTTATTTTCAAAAGATAAATATCTTAATTAATATATTTCTTATTTGAGATTAAATGTGTAGATGGATCTAACACGTGTTGTTAGAAGTTGATGATGAACATCGATAATTGATGGAGCAGGAATTTGGAAGCATTGAAGAAAACATAATCCATTACTCATAGAAAATTTTAATAAATAATGAAATTTTGAAATTAAAGGGGAGAGAGGAAAATCATACTAATAGGGAATGAAAATAAGAGAGAAATTATTTCTTGGATGCTATGAAATGCTTTGTGATAGTGCGGTATTTTTAGATACACTATGTCAAATACCCTAAGGGGGGGATGGATTTCAAATATAACATATTAAAACTACTAGCCCATTAGATAATGATTTATCCTTATACAAAACACAGTAATATTTTTCCCCCATAGTTATGTATGACGAATAATTAAATCTTGCACCAGACACAGATATTTGACTTCATTCACAATCATTGGGCTACATCCAAGGAGAATACAACGACGATTTCACGATGTATATAATACAGAAACGATCACTTCCAATTACAAGGTTTGGGTCAGATATTCTATTCCCAAGCTCACTACATTTATATAGTTTTAAGGATTTATCACTACATTACCAAGGGTCACTCCCTATGTCTCTTCATCTAGATCACTTTTGGTGGGAAGGATCACTTTCTTCCTATACCTTCACTCACTACTCTGGATAGGAATCCACCCATAGTTTATGGGCTTGTATGTCTCTTAATTTTCCTGAAATCACAAATCATAAACTATGTGTGATGCTCTTTTGATTTCCTATTTTCAACCATTGATGGATTACCTTTTTCAGGTACTATTAGGTCAGCATAAATTTCATTCAGGAACTATTTTAGTAATTTTCCAGGCTTCCTTGAGTCCTCTGTGAACCACCATGAAAATTACACAAACTATGTAGTGGGTATGCTTCGTAGACCACCGACTCCATGTAGTAGATCTTCTTTTTCATCCACTTACAGCATCCATGTACCATCACTGTAAAACTTCTATGTATACCACTTTCCATACCTAAATTCCTTCTTCTGCAGACTACCTCTTTTGTAGACCGCTTCTCTTCCACGAAGCACCTCTCTTCCACATAAAATTTCCCATTTTGAGATATAGTTCCCCACAAAAAATCTTCACAAACTATTTCTATAAACTCTTTATCCTTTTGTGGAATCCTCATCGTGACCCACTAATCCTCTATGTACTTCTTTCCTTTGAACCACATCAGACACAACACAATTCCTCAACAATAGAAGGTTTCTTTTGAAAATTGCTCTAAATAATGATGAAATTATTGCTCCTTAAATAAGAAAATATCTCCAAAAATCAACTTATATAAGTTTTCCATAATATTAATCCTCTACTATGCTCCCATATACTGTTCTCCCTACATGGCAGCATACTCCGCTTATTCCTTCGTAGTGGCCCAAACCACCATCTCATTTTCTCCAATGACAGCCTTCGTGGATTATCATTTCATCACCTCATTTTCATAAATTAAAAGGCATACCTTATAACAGAAGCCTCCAGAGAACCATTTATTCCTCCGATAAACACCAACCATATTCATTTACATTCAACTAGCTTTTTCAAAAAACGCAATCGCACACAAAACATATCGAGATGATAGCTTGAGTGGGGTTTTTCCCAACCATATCCCACATTGGGTTTGATTACAATTATTCCTATATTTGATACAATTTTAAAGATCCTTTATTATATTATCAACATTAGATTTATTAGTTTAAGGTAGAAAGAAATAATTTACTTAACACATAATCTAAGAGAAAATGATTCATGCTCAATGTGAGAAAAAAATAGTATAATGCAAAGTTCATCAATTAATTACTTAATTCGATTACAAAACCACTCTTCATCTTTCGTAAAAAACAAAAGCTATCATGATATATATACATTGATCAATAAATCATAGAATAATAAGATTTAATACCCCCCTTTCTTCACTACTCCTCATATCAGCTTCAACTCCCCTAATCTCACGGTTCAACTAGACAACTTCTCCCCATGTCGTTATTAAGTTATTTTCTTCCCTTTTGTAGCCATAATTAATCCTCCTTTGTCAATAAACCCAAAGGTCATTTTTTTAGGTCTGAAATACTATAAAGAATAAAAATTATCCCATTAGGAAAAAAACCATATCCCTATAAGAGGGGGGCACCATATCCACACTTTTTTACATGTGTGTATTCCATTGAACTTGTAGATCTAATTCATTCCATTAAAAAAATTCATTGGGTAAGGAAATTTTTAGAATTTCAGCAACTTTCTGTTATATAGAAACATAATCCACCTTCACATGACCTTTCTCCAACTTATAATTAATGAAATGATGCATTATCTTAATGTTCTTTTTACTTGATTGATGGGTATGATTTTTTGTGAGATTTATAGAACATGAATTATCACAATGGATTCCGATCAGTGATTTCACTTTAACTCCCATATCATCAAGTTGATGATTCCTCAAAAATTGTTACATGAAATATTTAGTAGTCGACATATACTCATCTTCTAAATTACTCAATGAAATAAAATCATGTTTATTTCATAGCTAAGAAATACACATTATTCCAAAAACATGCCCCACCCGATGTTTCATTTTTATCATCTGGTGAACCATCCCAACCTGCATCCATGTATCCCGATAACTCATTTGATTTTTTTGCATTATAAATAATAAAAAATACCATTATTACCTTTATATATCGAAGTATTCTTTTTCACTTCATGAATGTGTATTTTACTAGGATTTCTTTCATACCATGCATCAAGACATGTGGGAAAAAACATATCCAATATTTTCACTATTAATTGCAATAGGTTTTCAATTATATCTATATATTTCATGATATTAACCATTTTCCTTCATAACACTATGATAGTTTCATTGGGGTAGCTTCTAGAGTCGTCTTCTCATTGGAATCTTCAATTGAAAATATTCTCAAAACATCATTTTCAAATTTTGATTGAGATATTAGTGTTCCAATCTTACCTTCTGTTACCTCAAATTTGAGGAAATTTTTTTTTCACCAGTCATTGAAATTTAGAAATCATTTGTTTTTATTTTTTAAAATTATCTACCCTAAACATCATCTAATCATAAAATCTTTATGTCACCCACATATACCATCACTTCCATTCCTTTCGTACTATCATGGTTGACATATATATTTTAATCAACTATAACATGCTGAAAAATAATTTTTTTTTGAAATTGATCTTGACTTCAATACCATGATATTGGTTATTGCTTCAAACCTTATAAAGCCGTAATTAGATGATAAACTCTATTCTCATCTTCATGAATGTGAAAACCATCTAGACGATCAATATAAACATCTTTTTCCAAAACCACATAACAAATTCCTGACTTGATTTCCATTCAGAAAACCATGAACTTCCTTTGCACTATTGTTTCAAAGAATAATATATTTATCCTTATCCTTGAAACATGTGAAAATATTTCATCGGCCTCAATACCCTCTATCTGGGAGTACTGTTTGCACACTAATCAATCTCTGTTTCTAATCACAACACTATATTCATTAATTTTTTATTACCAATCCATTTTTTCCCGATGCCATTCTTACCTGTTGGACTTGAAACAATCTCACGTTTTTGAATATTCTCAAATTGGACAAGCTATTCATTAATAGATTAAACCAAATTCACATCTCCAACTACTTAGCTAAAAAATATAGTCTCAACCTGTGATAACTATGATGCTTTCTACAAAGACTTCATCCTCATTGTCTACATTAGTTCAATATAATCACCAATTAATTTTTTTTTGTCAATTTCAGCTCTTCTTGCAGGTCTCTGAGAAAATACTGATTTATATTCATCCTTATCATCATCTAAGTCTTCTTCGAAATCATCCTCTAGAATTAAAGCATCTCTTAATCATAGTTCATCATCACTATCCTCATGATATTTATCATGTATTTATTGACTATTCTGATCAATCTCAACTATGATTACATCATTGATTTCGAAAACATTACCTAGAAACATTTTGTATCATTTATATTCTTTTCTTTTCATTGAGTTTCCAAGAAATATCCTTTTATCTTCATGATATTAAAAACATCCTATGTTTCTCCTTTTTTTAAATGAAACACTTCCATCTAATGATTTTAATGTACTTAAATGATAGATTATTTCCATACCATATCTCATATGGAGACTTCCCTTCATTCCAACATATTAATTCTATATTTGATTTTATACGGTCATCATCCCCACTTCTTTCCAAAATGTATCTCTATGGTCTTTATCAATGAGCATTATTATGGCCATGTTATTGACAATCTAATCTCTTTATTCAACTACCAAATTCTATAATTGAGTTCATCTCATGGAACATAATGCCTTATACCTTGTTTGTTGAGATAATGCTCTTCTTGGAAATTTATTAACAATGTTATATTATCTATTCTGATCTTCCGGATTGTTTGACTCAACATCTTCTAAACTTCTATTCGATATGTTTTTATGTAACTGAATAACTAATATTTTTGTGTTATGACTAAAGCCCATACCATTTTTATATAATCATCAATGGAGGGAAAATAATATCTTCTCCCATCATGATATCTTGGTAAAATTGGTCAACAAAGGTCGATATGAATTAAATCAATAAATATTAGTATCCTTTTCTATTATTCCATATATGTCTTTTGAGTGATTTTCCCTTGTTGGGTGGAACCCCACATATGTGTACAATCACACGATAATCTTGGGAGGTCTAGAGCAGGATTATATTTCACTATATCATCCAAGGATATATGGATAATGTGACCATGAATTTTATGCCACAAATTATTTCCTTCATTCTTATATAGAAATAACCTATCTTCTTCTCCATTCATAAGGTATAGATTCCCTCTCATGTGATTTAATTTCTATTTAATAGCAGTATATTTTTTCATGATGACACATAATTTCCTAGAAACTCTTATGGCATGTCTTGAGTCCCAAAATTGAATTACGCTTAATATGTTGTGATCAAGACCTTCAAAAACCAAGAAATATTATTGTCTCATGTCTTATCCCTCAAACATTTATTTCATAGAGACAATAATTTTCCGACCTTCATCATTACCAAATCATACACAACCTTCTTTATCTTACCTGATTCCCGTATTGAAATCCTTGTTTCCTATCATATCGGTGGTGTATACAATGTCATTGATTTATATCCTACTGTGATCTGATGCCTAAAATGATATATCGAAAACCACTTCATACTTAAATATTTTCTTTTTGATCCATTTTTTTTACATTCATACATATGTGTAGACTGATACTCATAGCATTACATGGAATATGATGGACCAACATCATCTTGTAGGCTCGAGAATTGATTTTTCATTATCATATCATTTGATGATACATTTTCTACAGCTTATAACCAAGCTCATTATGCATTGTAACATTTCTCTATGTTTATGAGGAAATATTTATTTCCTTGTCTATGAATCATTCACACCTAACATTGTTAGCAACAAAAGATGACATGGAAAATTGAGATCTATAAGACTACCTCTATTGGCCATGTTGCTTTCGGTAGTTATTTTCTATGGAAAATAATTTTTTTACTGTACCATCATGCTGCAAAAATATCCTATTATATGGGGTGAATTCCATCATATATATATAGAACCACTAGTTATCTCTTTGGTTCTATGAATATTATTTTTATGATTCTTTCCAAAATCAATCATCAATATTGGAGTATGTTCTTGTGGTCTTACTTTAACTGTTACTACGTTTGGTTTTTGATCAAGGCCTATTCGAGCATTATCATTTAAATTTGAATAATGATTTTGTTCAACTTGAAAACCATGCTATAATTTCAAAAATCTTTTCTATGTTATCTATTTCCCAATGTGGATCAATCGGTAAATAGTTCTTCCCAATCCATAAAACATTTTTATAGACTAATGAATTTCTCTTCATGTAAGTTGATATGTTTGACTTGACCTCTTCCATTTTCAGTCAAACTATCAATCTATCATTTTTAGTCATCAATTTTGAGTTCATAATCAACCACCTTTTCAGAGATTTTTAGATCTAAAGATTTTTGTTCTTCAATTTCATCAATCGTCTCTGACATCTCTTCTTTTTTCTACTATATATATTTTTTAGAATCATGTCAACATTGATTAACTTAATTATTTGGTCCTTCTAAAAATCAATATTTTCAGGAGAAGATTCTAATTTGGTATAAAGTTCAATTCATCCTTTAACTTCTCCTTCTTCATTATCACTTTTTTATTTCGATAATGAAACTATGAAAAATTTCTTCAAAGGATACACTTCATGATCGCTATAGTCCACTGACTCTTCATCCACAGATTATTTTTAAATTTCATATTCTTTTAAAAGAAGTGTATTCTTTTTGATGAATTTTATCTTAGAAATTATCATACCATTAACATTTTATGAATAATTCTTTGAAGGATTTTTATCATTTTATACATTTTCATCTTCAATCATCATAAGACACTTTGTTACAAAATATCCAATCCTTTTGGATCGAAAGCATTCAAATGGAATTTTAGCTTTGAAATTTCCAATTACTATTTTCATATTTGAGGAGAGAAATGACATGAAATCATTCATATTATCTTCCTCTTGAATATCTTCAAGAGATAGAATCTCTATGGCCTTAAATTCAACTTCTTTTGAATTCCCCTTTTCTACAACATCATTATCCACATTTCTCAGTTCATTTGCAATAAGGATATAAATCAATATATCCAATTTTGGGTCCTTTTTATATTTATCGTCCAATAAAAAAACATTTGGATTAAATTGAGGTGGATGTTTCCCCAAGATACACATCACAATATTCAAATCTTTAATGACTTCTCCAAAACAACACATGTCTTCTACTACAACATTAACACTATCAAACAATACAAAAATATATTCATTTGGGTTCATTCTCAGATCATTATATTTAGTAAAAAAACATGTATATTTTCTTTTATGACATTCAAATATCATTCATAGACATTCAACATATTTGACGACATATCAATGATATTTTACATGACATTACCTTAATGAAAAATTCATTTGATATGGATCCCCATCAATCATTGATCTCTTTTGCATCAACATCCAATTTTCTTCTTTCCACTTCTAATAAATCAATCCTACTTATATTACATGATATTCCATACATTGAAGCTTTGAAAACCTAAATTTTTAATAATTGGAAGTAGTGCTAAATTTAATTCTTCCACAATTTAATTTTTTTCGTCGAAGATCATAATTACATTATGATTGACCACCTACATTTCTTCTAATGACAGAGAACCAGTGACTTTAAACCATGTACTATGGCACCAATTGTTAGCTCCATTATGTTGAATACCTTGATGAGGGCGGTGAATCTGGGTATGACAAATTAAAACTACTCTTACTTGGATATAGTTTCTTTATTTAAAAAACACACTTATCTCTTTCTCTCGTAGCTATGTATGAACTGAAATGAAATCATGCACAAGAAATGTAGATTTTACTTGCTTCACCATCCCGAGGCTATTTCCAAGGAACATAAAATAAAATTTTTCTGATGTACCGGATCCCCAAAATCCCCTTTCAATTATAAGGTTTGGGTTAGATCTTATATGCCCATGCTCACTGCCTTTACAAGGTATTAGGGTATGCTCACTAAATTCCCAAGGTTCGCAACCAATGTCTCATCCTCTGGCTCACTGGTGGTGTGATGGATCACCATATTCATATTACATATCACAATACTCTTGGATGTGATCTGAAAAATAGATTATGGAATTGTAGTTCCCTTAATTTTCATTAAATTAGATAGAAACAACTATATGTAGATGATCTGTTGAAGTCTTTTTTCACCCATAGATTAAATCAACTTTTCTACGTACTGTTATGTTAGATGAAATTGCCTTCCCGAAATGTTTTAGTGCTTTTGAAAGCATCATTGAGTCCTCCACGAACTACCTATCCCATTATGTGAAAAATGTTGGGGAAGTGCTTCGCATACAACCTAATATGTACGCTTCCATCAGTTTGGATGCTGCATACTGCCCCCACATGTCACGACCCGTCCTCAGGGCCCGTGCCGTGACTACCCCAAACCCACCTTCCATAGGCCAGGGGATGGCGACTAGCACCAAAGGAGTAAATCCCGATAACCGAGAAGGCATTGCCTTTATAAAAGTAAACAAAACACCACAGAGTACAAGCGGAAGTAAAACACTAAGTACAAAAGAAAGTGCTGAAAAGTAAATGGGCCAGAATACAAACCTAACTGAATGTACAGCTACAACTGAAAGAAAGTACAACAGAAAAAGAAAAACAACTGGAATGAAGGAAGAATCTCATGGGTCGTCCTCCTTGGATCCTACCTGAAGGTTAGGTACAGATGGTGCAGCTCCTGGATCGTCCACCATTGATCCTACATAAGGGTAGGTACAGATAGCCTCCACAACGCTCTCGCCCGTCAACCTCCTCCGAGTGTTGTTTCTCCGTGAAGTCCACCTCCAGATATAGACTCATCATCTAGTCCACCTCCGGGTACTGAATCGTCATGTAGTCTACCTCTGGGTATAGTCCAGTCCTCGAGCACTCAGCCTCCATCAGCATTGCCCGTCGTCTGCAACCAACACAACGAGGTGCGGGCATAGCCCGTGCAGGGGTGAGTACAACGATACTTAGAAGGGACATTGAGACCCTCAAGGTCTCGCTAAAACCAACAAGGATAACCACAAAGAAGATCTCAACAGATAACCTCAACTTAGATATATGCTCATGCATATACATAAGTTATCATGTAACCCAACCCAAACATGAGGAAAACACCAATATCATGAAATCAATGGATAACCTCTACCCAGGTATATGTACATACATATACCTAAGTTATCAAGTGACCCATCTCAATCATGAGGTAAACACAAAGGTTAGAAGACTCAACTCAAACCAGTATTTTCATTATCGAAATCGTAACTGCTGAAGAGCCCCGTCTCTGGAGTGTACAATGGTCCTGTCACGACTCCGAGGTACTGCTCAATAACCTAAGACTGCTGAGGTACTCCTCCTGTTGAGTACCGCGGGTCAGCCACCCAAACACAGTAGTGCTTTCCGCAGGGGTATGCCACCCAAACACAGTTGTGAACACCCCCTAGTAACCTGCAGAGGTACTCTCCGGACGAGTACCGCGGGTCTGCACTGTCACACAGGTAGTGCTCCGCCCTCCATGGGTCTGCACCTCACAAATTAGTGCTCCGTCCACTGAGCTAGTCAACTCACTCCAAGTCGAGTTGGTCAAGCAGTCGTCAGGTCTCAGTCGGCTACACGGTCTCCATACTCCGCATGCTCGACTCTGGGAGGGTCCGCTCCATGAGCTACAGGTCGATACTCCAAATATCTCAAAGTCCCATGAAGAAGTATCTCAAAGGACCGCCTCGTCATAGGGGTCTCAACGCAGAGACAGTGCGTCAATCAGACGCCCGGTCTGTGAGTTACTAGCCATTTCGTCCAAGGGGCCCGGTTGGTTTCATGAGCGAACCAACCAGGCCGTATCTCAACTGTACCCCGAACTCTCATAGGGTATACTCATAGAGACCATTTCTCAACGTGATCACCAACACCGCTGACGGTTTGTCAAACAGACGTCTGGTCTGAAAGATAACAGCTTTTACATTCCAAGGGCCCGGTTGGATTTCAGGTACAATCCAACCAACCACTACCCAACAGCAACCAAAACTTGGGCAAAGTATTCCAAAATTTCTGTCTCAAGAAGCGGAAATCAACGAGACAGATGGCGCATCGATCGAACGCCCGGTCTGTGAGTTATTGGCTTTTTCGTTCTAGGGTCCCGGTTGGTTTCCTGAGCGAACCAACCCGACCGCACTCCAGCGGCATCCAAACCACAAGCGGAGTATGCCAAAAGATCAGTCTTACTTAGAGGAATCCATCAAAGTCAATGGCACGTCAATCGGACATCCGGAGCTCAAGATATAAGCGTTTCCGCTCCGAGGGCCCGGTTGGTTTCGTATCCGAACCAACCCGGCCGAACCCAAGGTATTCCGAAACCTTGAGTGTAATATACCGAAACGACCATCTAGATCCAAGGATCGCATCACCGCTGACGATGCGTCGTTTGGAGGCCCGTAACTCACGTTATGAGAAAAAGACCGAAAAGGTCCGAAAATGGGGGGTCTCGGCCCGAACCGGGTCGACCCAACCCAGGTCTAGGTCCGACCCGGCTGAGCGCGACCCGGCCCGGCGGATCGGTTTGGCTTGGTCGACCGGCCGAGCGAGGGATCCACACACCCCCCCCCCACCCCCACCCCCGTACCCCCCGCGCGGGGGCTGTTCCGCGGCACCCGGACGCGGCATGCCAGTCGCGTCCCGCCCCTCGGTTTCGTGCGGCCGCGGAACCATCCTCGGCACCACGGCTTCAGTCACGGCGGGTTTTGCCTGCGCCGCACCGGGCGCCGCTGCCGGCCGCCGGCGCCGCCGCGCTGGCGTGGCACGTGGGAGGGAGCTTCCGTGGACCATGGGAGATGCTCCGGTGGTCCGTTTTGCATGCGGTCTTCGCCAGTGGTCCTCTCGGGACCCGATCCTCACTACAAGGCCCTCAAACGACATGGAGGCCGGCTTCATCTTCGTCCTTTGATCCGCACATCGATAAAAAAGTTGCGGAGGGTTGTCGGGCCATGTTTGTTTGGCCCGCACCTTCCGCGTTAGGTGTTATCAATTGGAAAATAATAAACACATGATTTTAATCATTGATGAGGGTATAATTTATCGAAAAATAAATTATACGAACAACTTTCAATCAAATACCCATGCACGAGAGTTTAAAAAAATGAATGCGTGGCGCGACGGCGTCGCCCATTCTTGCCGCTCGATCTCGCACGGCGTGACGATGTCGCGCATCCTTGCCGCTCGATCCGGCATGATGCAATGAAACCGCGACAATTTCATCCGATCCGCAACAACAAGAAAAACAATAAGGGAGGGGGACGACTGTGTTTGTGCGGTCCGACCTCCTCCCGTTAACTGATATCATGCGGTCCAAATATCGCGGATAAAAGACGGAAGAGAATCACGTATGGAAAATCACGAAAACCCCGTACAGTTTTCCCACAATCAAGAATTCCCAACCCGCAATATATTCATCTCGGATCAACTCGATGTTTAGTTGATCCGCGTTATTTGATTTATAAGGAAGTAACATGGGGTTCATTAATATTCACAAAACAAATCCCTACCTCAAGCGTCGTCGAGCGAGGGTTCGTCATGGATTTTATCGTCGTGGAAGAAGCCATTGTGGGTAGGGGATCGTCGACGTCACGTCGTTGATCACCAAGGATCTGGCGTTTTTGTCGACCATCCTCGGAGGGCGGCATTCTTCATTGGTGGCGATGCGTTTTTCGCGTTCTTCGTCGAAGAATGAAGAACTTCAAGCCTTGGGTCTTTCTCCCAACATCCTCTCGACAAGCTAACCCCCCCAAAAAAAATAAGTGTATCTCTTATTTTATTAACCAATTCATAAGTTTGAATTTAATAAGATTAAAACAGTTTATTCAATTGAATTAAATTCAATGCTTTAATCCCCCAAATTTAATAGGGACGTTTAATAACATATTAAAAGCAGGATTTGACTTGGCATTAAGAGGGGGTGCAGGTGTGTTACTTAGAGGAAAAGAAACGGTGGGGCTCATGCGGGCCCCACCTCACAAATATCATACCAAGAGGGTAGGATATTTTGGATTTCACCCTATCTGCTTCAACTCAGCTTAAGTAGATTTCTGTGGCTTTAAGTGGCTTTAAGTGAAATAAAATAAAGTTGTCGCACCACTTTATTTTATTTTCTTCACTTAACCCGGAAAAAAATAAAAACCACACCCGAGCAAACACAACCCCAGAAGAGGCATTTCTATGCAAATACCGGTGCTGCAATTCCATCAGTGCCCTCAAAATTCGATTCCGAGAACCAGTTCAAAAGTTAGAAAAACCCGCTCATTCGTTCACTGAACGTACCCGATCCAAACGTCGGAAAATGATTCCGGGCACACCGGGCCTCGGAATCAGGCGCCGTAAGAAACTGCATTCTTGTAAAATCCCAAAGAAAATTTATAAAAAAATTTCCCTTGAAATTTCTGGGTCTTTACATTACTCCCACCTCAGGGATTTACGTCCCCGAAAAGCTTCAACACAAACTAGGGTCACAAAAGCGGTATAGAGCACGCACCTGAGCCTTCCGCTCCCATGTGCTCACCTGGAGGTTCCCGTACTGCAAAAGATACTGCAACCATGTAATCGATCGTCCATGTAGGATATGCTCCTGTCGATCCTTGATTCCCTCTGGAACCTCCGTGAAAGACCCCCCATAGCCGTCGTCCAGCTCCCCATGGTCGATGATATGCGAAGGGTCGAGCACGTACCTCCTTAGCTGTGATACGTGGAAGTCGTTGTGAACCTGGTGAAACTGAGTTGGATGGGTCAAGTGGTAAACTACCTCGCCTACCCAGCTGAGGACCTAGAAAGGTCCGTTGAACCTTGGAGATAACTTTCCCCCTTGGCCACATCTCCGCAAACCTTATCATAGTGAGACCCGTATAAGGACATGATCGTCATCCTCGAACTCTAGAGGTCTCCAATTTCTGTTAGAAATGGAACTCAAAACAATTTCTACCACGAGGGTAAGGATGACCGACTCAAGAGTGATCGGTCGCACCCTCCTGAGCATGAGTTTATCCTGCACTGCCTTGGGTTTCCTTTTCACCGACCAAGGAAAACCCATCCCGACGTCATAGTTAAACCACAACCTTTTTACCTAATACCGTCAATTTGTGTATGAACTGTTATTTCCCAGTCCATACTCAAACCAACATCTTAAGGCCTCGATGCTGCCACCATGAGATTCCAACCGAAACTCTCACCTCGTGGGTCTGACCACACCGTTAGCGTAAGTGTGATTATCGAGTCTCCTCCCAAGGTATCTCTAGATGTGAGGGTCAAGTCCACGGATTACCGGAAACTCTAGGTCTGGAACAAGATTTGTGAAAGTATGGAATGATTAATATCAACATATTTTAGTACAACAGCTTGTACGGGACACAAACTGTCCCTTGAATCATTTTTAGAGCCATTGGGTCACACTCCTTGACAGCATGCAGCCATAATCTTCCTCCGCCCTCCAGCTCCCTGAGCCTGGCGGGGATAACTAAGGCGGGTGGTTGTAGCATATTAAAATTTACACCACCTCATGCTGCTCTCCTAGATCTACCTCCACGTCTACTTCTTCATAGACTCCTCTCTCCTTAAAGATTCATCTTCTTGAAACATTTAACACGCTCGAGTCTCTAAGACTGGAGCCGGTTTCCTATTTCTTACTACACTGTGCAGTCTTCATCTGATCCTGGATGATCTGCACCTTCTTTGCATATGATCTGAAAGAGATGCTAAAATTTCTCCTTTTCCGAAAAGAGAAACTCGGTCTTATCCCCTGGATGAACCACGCCCATTGCCTAATACAGTCAATCCTGACATGAATGTCGCATTCACGCCATGGATGACGTCGTAAGTCCTTGACTTAACTACTAAGAGATCAAACTGTCACTCTCACCTCCAAGTATCAAGTCACACCGTCGGCATTAGTGTGAGGTCACTGGGTCTCCTCCAGTAGAAATATCGAATGTGAGGTTCAAGTCAACAGTTTTAACTGGGACCACTCAGTATCAACCAAACAAAAGGACAGGAAAGAAAAAAAAGATAAGTGTCTTTTTATTATTGCAGCTCATAGTACAAAGACACGAATACAACAGAAACATTGAACTAGAAGTAAAAGGGACCTATCCACTAGTTCCGCTCCTATCTACCTACTTCCGGAGCTCTACTTCCTTGTCCACTACTCGGCTGTTGCTCAAGCACCCGCCGCTGCTTCTGCCTCAGTGGCTCCTCCAAAGCTTGCGGGTTAACTGTACGAGGAGTCAGACAGTCACGTGCCAGGTGACCCTTTCCGCCGTATGAGTAACAATGTATGTTTCTGGCACGCCTCGCTCTATCCCCACCCTGGGTGCCCCGCACCACCGATCCTTAAACCCGAGATCGGCCAACTTCTGGTCTGGTCCTCTTGGACCTCTACATCATCTGTCTACTGCCCACAGATGACTCGTCTACTGATCGAAAAACAAGCGGCAAAGGCAACAACTCTTGAACATGCTTGGGGTGTAGAGCTACCAGCACATATTCCACCCTAAAGAAGGTCTCGAAGTCTTCCCATGCGAAGATCATCCCGTCGCAAAACTAGAACAAGTGGCTCCACCACCTTCCTACTTCTGCCTAAAGAAGGCTGGCAGCAAAGATCACTATGAAGTCTGCAGGCGTCCCCACTAGCCTGAAGACTCTCACCACAGCCTCCAGCCAAACCTCAGCCACCTGCGGGTTCGTCTCTCCCCGGAACCTGGGTGGCCTCTAGTGCTGGAACTCGTGCAGCGCACTCAAGTGGCGTGCATCTCCTACTACTAGGGCTGGTGGCATCAGTGGCCCAATGTATGGTAGTAACGCTGGTGCCTCTGCTGGTGCCTCAACTGCAAGAGGGCCCTGTACCGAAGCCTCGTCGCTCGGCAGGCTGTCAGTATGCACATCCCTCTGGGCTGTAGTTGGTCATCCGAGAAAAGGCATCCTGAAGGAAACAATGTGACATCGTCAAACGATTATACCTGGTGAGCTGACCTGGTTTGAGCTGTTTGAAGGTAAAACCTTTGAAAACACACACACAATCAGTGTTTTTGTGCACAAAGTCGGAAATCAGTTGTCAGGGTCCTGGTGTATGGATACGTCGGCCACCCGCACCAACACTGGACTCTCTGAACTGAAAACCACACTCGGTACTCTTAACACTATTGCTTCACAAAAAGAAAATAACAGAGTTATAAGTTCTGTGGTAGAACTGACTCCTTTGATACCAATTTGTCACGACCCGTCCTCGGGGCCTGTGCCGTGACTACCCCAAGCCCGCCTTCCATAGGCCAGGGGCTGGCGACTCGCACCAAAGGTGTAAATCCCGATAACTGGGAAGTCATTGCCTTTATAAAAGTAAACAAAACACCACAGAGTACAAGCGGAAGTAAAACACTAAGTATAAAAGAAAGTGTTGAAAAGTAAACAGGCCAGAATTCAAACCCAACTGAAAGTACGACTACAACTGGAAGAAAGTACAACAGAAAAAGACAAATAGCTGGAAGGAAGGAAACAGCTCCTAGGTCATCCTCCTCGGATCCTACATGAAGGGTAGGTACAGATGGCGCAGCTCCTGGATCGTCCACCACGGATCCTACCTGAAGGGTAGGTACAGATAGCCTCCACAACGCTCTCGCCCGTCAACCTCCTCCGAGTGTCGTTTTTCCGTGAAGTCCACCTCCGTACACTGACTCATCATGTAGTCCACCTCCGGGTACTGACTCGTCGTGTAGTCTACCTCCGGTTACCATCCAGTCCTCGAGCACTCAGCCTCCGTCAGCACTGCCCATCGTCTGCAACCAACAAAACGAGGTGTGGGCATAGCCCGTGCAGGGGTGAGTACAACGATACTCAGTAGGGACCCTGAGACCCTCAAGGTCTCACTAAAACCAAAAAAGATAACAACAAAGAAGATCTCAACAGATAGCCTCTACTTAGGTATATGCTCATGCATATACCTAAGTTATCAAGTAACCCATCTCAGACATGAGTAAAACACCAAGATCATGAAATCAACGGATAACATCTACCCAGGTATATTCCCATACATATACCTAAGTTATCAAGTGACCCACATCAATCATGAGGTAAACACAAAGCTCAAAAGACTCAGCTCAAACCAGGATTTTCATTATCGAAACCATAACTGATGAAGAGCCCCGTCTCTGGAGTGTACAGTGGTCCTGTCACAACCCCGAGGTACTGCTCACTAACCTAAGACTTTTGTGGTACTCCTCCTGTCGAGTACCGCGGGTCAGCCACCCAAACACAGTAGTGCTTCCCGCCGAGGTATGCCACCCAAACACAGTAGTGCACACCCCCTAGTAGCCTGCAGAGGTACTCTACGGACGAGTACCGCGGGTATACACAGTCACAAAGGTAGTGCTCCGTCCGTCATGGGTATGCACCTCACAAAGTAGTGCTCCGTCCACTGGGCTGGTCGACTCACTCCAAGTCGAGTCGGTCAAGCAGTCGTCAGGTCTCAGTCAGCTACACGGTCTCCGTACTCCGCACGCTCGTCTTTGGGAGGGTCCACTCCATGAGCTACATGTCGATACCCCAATTATCTCAAAGTCCCACGAAGAAGTTTCTCAAAGGACCACCTCCTCATAGGGGTCTCAATGCAACATATGGCGCGTCAATCGGACGCCCAGTCTATGAGTTACTAGCATTTTCGTCCTAGGGGCCTGGTTGGTTTCATGAGCGAACCAACCGGGCCTTATCTCAAATTTACCCCGAACTCTCATAGGGTATACTCATAGGGACCGTTTCTCAACAAGATCACCAACGCCGCTGACAGTTCATCAAACAGACGTCCGGTCTGAAAGATAACAACTTTTCCCTTCCAAGGGCCCGGTTGGATTTCAGGTACAATCCAACCCACCCACTATCCAAAAGAAACCAAAACTCGGGAAAAGTATTCCAAAAGTTCCGTCTCATGAAGAGGAAATGAACGAGACAGATGACGCGTCGATCGAACGCCCAGTCTGTGAGTTGTTGGATTTTTCGTTCCAGGGGCCCGGTTGGTTTTGTGAGCGAACCAACCTGACCGCACTCCGACGGCATCCAAACCTCGAGCGGAGTAATCCAAAAGATTCGTCTCACTTAGTGGAATCCATCAAAGTTGATGGCACGTCAATCGGACATCTAGAGCTCAAGATATAAGCGTGTCCGCTCCGAGGGCATGGTTGGTTTCGTATCCAAACCAACCCGGCCGAACCCAAGGTATTCCGAAACGTTGAGTGTAATATACCAAAATGACCGTCTAGATCCAAGGATCGAATCGCCACTGACGGTGCATCGTTCGGAGGCATGTATCTCATGTTATGAGCCAAAGACTAAAAAGGTCCGAAAACGGGGGGTCTGGGCCCGGACCGACCCGGCCCAACCCCCCTGGGTCGGTCCGAACCGGGTCCGACCCCGCTGGGCGCGACCCGGCCCGATGGGTCGGCTCTGCTCGGTCGACCGGCCGAGCGAGGGATCCGCAGCCCCCCCCCCCCCCCGCGCGGGGGCCACTCCGCGGCACCCGGACGCGGCATGCCAGCCGCGTCTCGCCCCTCGATTCCGTGCGGCCGCGGAACCGACCTCGCCGCCGCGACTTCAGCCGTGGCGGGTTTTGACTGCGCTGCGCCGGCGTGGCGCGCGTGAGGGAGCTTCCGCGGACCACCGGACGCGCTCCGGTGGTCCGTTTTACGTGCGGTATTCGCCAGTGGTCCTCCCAGGACTCGATCATCACAACAAGGCCCTCAAATGCCATGGCGTCCTGCTTCGTCATCGTCCGTTGATCTGCACATCGATAAAAAGCTGCGGAGGGTTGTCGGGCCGTGTTTGTTTGGCCCGCACCCTCTGTGTTAGGTGTTATCAATTGGAAAATAATAAACACATGATTTTAATCAATGATGAGGGTATAATTTATCGAAAAATAAATTATACGAACACCTTGCAATCAAATACCCACACACGAGAGTTTAAAAAAATGAATGTGCGGCGTGACGACGTCGCCCATTCATGACGCTCGATCTCGCACGGCGTGACGATGTCGCGCATCCTTGCCGCTCGATCCCACGTGGTGCGACGACATCGCGTCAATTTCATCTGATCCGCAACAACAAGAAAAACAATAAGGGAGGGGGACGGCCGTTTTTGTGTGGTCTTGCCTCCTCCCGTTAACTGATATCATGCCGTCCAAATATCGTGGATAAAATATGGAAGAGAATCACGTATGGAAAATCACGAAAACCCCATACCATTTTCCCGCAAACAAGAATTACCAACCCGAAATATATTCTTTGCGGATCAACATGATGTTTATTTGATCCACGTTCTTTGATTTAGAAGGAAGTAAGTTGGGGTTCATTAATATTCACAAAAAAATCCCTACCTCAAGCGTCGTCGACTGAGGATTCGCCGCGGATTTTCACGTCACGGAAGAAAACGTTGCGGTTGGGGGATCGCCGACGTCACGTCATCTATCTCCGAGGATCCGGCGTTTTTTTTGACCTTCGTCGGAGGGCGGCGTTCTTCGTTGGCGGCGATGCGTTCTTCGCGTTCTTCGTCGAAGAATGAAGAACTTCACGCCTTCGGTCTTTCTCCCAAAATCCACTCGACAAGCTAACCCCCCAAACAAAATAAGTGTATCTCTTATTTTATTAACCAAGTCATAAGTTTGCATTTAATAAGATTAAAATAGTTAATTCAATAGAATTAAATGAAATCCATTAATCCCCCAAATTTAATAGGGTCGTTTAATAACTTATTAAACGCAAGAGTTGACTTGACATTAAGAGGGGGTGCAGGTGCGTTACTTAGAGGAAAAGAAACTGTGGGGCTCGTGCGGGCCCCACCTCACAAATATCCTACAAAGTGGGTAGGATATTTTGGATTGCACCCTATCCGCTTCAACTCAGCTTAAGTAGCTTTATGTGGCTTTAAGTGGCTTTAAGTGAAATAAAATAAAGTTGTCACACCACTTTATTTTATTTTTTTCACTTAACCCCCAAAAAAATAAAAACCACACCCGAGCAAACACAACTCCAGAAAAGACATTTCTAAGAAAATACCAGAGCTGAAATTCCATCGGTTCACTCAGAATTCGATTCCGAGAACCGGTTCAAAAGTTAGAAAAACCCGCTCGTTCGTTCACTGAACGTACCCGAGCTAAACTTCGGAAAATGATTCCGGGCACACCGGGCCTCGGAATTAGGCGTCGTCAGAAATTGCGTTCTTGTAAAATCACAAAGAATATTTAGAAAAAAATTCCATTGAAATTTCCGGGTCATTACACCACATACCACCCCCAAAAACTGCTTCTATGAAATATAAATCCATTTTACGCATACTTCCACATTCGTAGATCACTTCTCATTTGATAACAACCTCCCTCCCACATAACATATTATTTTATAGGCTACAGTTCCTTGAAAAAAACTCTTTGCGACCCATTGTCATCAACTCCTTCTCCTTTTGTGGAATCCACCTCACAAACCACTTCTCCTTTGAGGACTTGTTTCCCATGAACCACTGCCAGCCTAGCTAAATTCCCACATAAAAGATGTTTTATTATGAAAATGTATCTTCTTAATGATGGTATTAGAACTCCATATATAGGAAAATATATCCCAAAAATCTTCTAATTCATGAACTCCAAAATCTTCACAGCATACCGTGCTCCCACGAACCGTTCTCCCTACACAGCCTTGTAATGTTTATATTCCTAAGCGGTGACCCAATTTTTTGTTCGACAACCCATTTCTGACCTACAATCTATTTCCCGTACGCAGCCCACATACATTTTTTTCTTCCATGAACCATTAAAATATACCATCATTTCTATCCATGAAATGTGATTTATTTTGTACATACTGTGTACCCCCAATGTTTACATTATCCTTTTTCCAAAAACCTAACTCATGATTTCGCGACCCCAAAACATTCAAAACTTTATGAAATCACACCACCTTAAAAAATGCTTTCATTAACCAACAACTATACTAATTTTTGGTCATCTGGATTTTTCAAATAACACAATAACACCAAAAACAGACTTATAAAACACCTTGATAGATTTTTCAATATATATATATATATATGAAAAATCATTCACATTTTATAATAGAGTTACACATCGTATACAATTGATCCATGTAGATCTCTGTGGATTTTTTATCTTTCATGATTTTTACTTGTATCTTGTCAATTTATGATGTTTGAATACCTACATGTTGTATATGAAGTCATCATGATGTGTACGGATCCCCATCGATTCCACTAGCATTGATTTCTTATTCATTTACATTGACCGATGTCACATTGTGTATTGAAACAACCTAATGTGTCATGTGAACTTCCTTTGCGGACACCACGACATGGTTCATGGATTGGATGATTACATTTCACATTTTACGAACTCCTATTAAACAATGAGTAATGCCGAGTCATGATGTGTAATAGGGAAAGTCTACAATTTTTCTGTATTTCATTCCATGAATCATTTGTAGCCTTATTCTGGAAATACTAAGCATATACTATGAAAATTATCAAATAAATAAATCAAAATACATACGTAAATGAAAAAAAGTATATATTTTTTTTTCAGGGATTATATTCCCTAGTGCATCAACTTAGGGTGCAATAGTACACTTTTTAAAAAATATCACTGCATCAATAAGCTATGTATCAATTACCAGGATCTCAATAAGATCACCTTAAAAAGAGAATTAACCATATTCCAAATATAGATGACTTCTTTGATCGACTATATGCTTCACAATACATCTCAAACGTGTATCTTCATTCCTGTTATCATCACCTGAAGGCGAATAAGGAATATATTCATAATGCTTCTTCTCATACGAGGTATTGGAACTATGATTTCATCATGATTCCTGTCAATAAAAATAACCCCCCTTCATTATTCATGGATATGATTAATATATCCTTTAGAAACTACCATGAAAATTCATGGTAGATTTTATTCATAATATTCTAATCTACTCCAAGTGGATGGAGGAACTTGATGAACAAATAAAAATTATATTGGAGACATTATAGAATTATATATCATATGATATGTTCCTAAAGTCTGTCATTTGGACATAGCATGTAACATTCTAGGGACAATTGATAACATGAGAGGGAGTTTCTAACCACACTAATAAAAGTAAATTGAGAAATTTCCCAAACCCACTAGTGTCAGGGAAATCCACATTTTTCATGGCTTTGTAGGTTACTACCAAATTTCTTTTGAGAAATTTATAATTATATACTATCCCCATAAATATTTTACCATGAAAAGGGGTAATTTATGTTTGGACTGAATAATTGGTGGAACACATCAAATAGCTCATGAAGAGGCCAATCACTGCACCTTTACTCACACTACCAACAAATGGAGAAGTTTTTATTATATAAATTGATGATTGAATGGAAGTATTAGATTGTGAACTAAAGAAAAATTATATAAGGATATCCTATGCCTCATAGAAATTTAATATCTGTGAGAATATCTAACTGATTAATGATCTGGTACTGGATATTATGACAATCTCCTTGATAATATGGAGGCACACCGCTTTGGTAGGAATTTTTACATATATAATGAACATAAGAGTCTAAAGATTATATTAATATAGAAATATCTCGAAATTATTCTTAGAATATCGTAACAACTAATCAATGAAAAATATTGACCTTTTAATTACCATATGAGAAATGGAAACAAATTAGATGCTACTATTTGCATAAACAATCCTGCAACTCTATCTATGACATGGGTTGAGAAAGAAAACATATTTATATATATGAAATATATGGATTGGGAAATAATAATTATAGAGAATACATTATACCATTCCATGTGATTTACTAACCAATTATCTAATAGAAGATCATGGAGGTAGAAACAGATGATCTAGAGCAACAAATGAAGGTGAAGGTGGTAATGTAAGGTAAGCTATAATTGTCCCAAATTGAAGATGATGCTGTGATTTTGTTTTGAACAATGATTTGTTCCCTTCATCTCCTAATATATGGTAGGAGTATTTGAATAATGCACATAGCTCATCATTCTCCATCCATCTTGGAGGCACCATGATGTAGCATGATCTTTGTGAACACATATGGTGTGACAATATTGAGATGGAGATTACAGAGTATATATTATGTTAATTGAAATGTCAAATGTTTATGTAAAAAGAAATAATTACAAAGGGTTGATTCCCCCATTTATTATACCCATGTAAAATGGTATAATATAACTATGGAATTTTTCACTAATCACGTGATGGAATCCCAAGTAAGAAATGAAATATAAATTACGGTGGACCAACTCATAAACAATTCCCATTTCATTGCTATTAGAAAAGATTTATCTCTTGTGAAACATTCCAAAATATATTTGAAGGTATAGACAAGGTGGTATGAAGTTTCTTTTTCGATCGTATCTGATCATATACAAGGATCACATAAAATTTCTGAAGAATTATTAACAGTTATTTGAGTACTGAATTTAATTTCTATATAACCTATCACCCCTAAAAAAAGTAGCAATGTGAATATATATTTAATACGCTTGCGGAAACGTTGAGATACTACTCAATGAAATTTAAAGTATGATGTGATCATCATATACCATTGGTTGAGTTATCAATTAATAATATATTCCACATGACTAATAAAATGGATCCTTATAAAGAACTATATGGGTAGAGATATATAACTCCAACTTGTTGGGAGGAATATAGAAAAAGCAAGACACTTGTACATGATTTTTTGGAATAGATGAAAGAGAAGGTTTATTCCATCCAACAATGTATAAGATCTGTTCAACATCATAAAATGTAATATGATGAAAAGTGACAAATTAATTTTAGTTTGATGTTACATATAATATCATAATTTGAATATCACCATGGAAGAGAGGCATGTGGTTTGTAATGAAAGGAAATATTAGCTCAATGTAAATTGGCCCCATTGGTATTCATGATTTCATATGGTAAGTAAACTATCAAATTTAACATAAAAAAACTATGACTCTTGTTCATGATGTATTCCATGTATCCCTCCAGAGGATGTACATACCAGATCTCTAACATGAAATGAACTCAAACGTGGTAACGAAGTAAGATAATATCTCTTATAAGGAGTAACTTGTATAGAGTTTGGATTATATGGATGTGGTTTTATACATAAAAACCATACTCCTGGTCAGTGTACTATGAAAAAACCATATATATAATGAGGCTACAAGGGATCCTATGGAACCAATGAAATAGAAGTACCCACACATGTTTTCACCATAGCATGTAAAACCAAATTTTGAGGGTAATATTTTTAATTGGTGGAAGGATGTAATGATTGATGATGTTATCAATGAAATTTTTCTTATCATAATTATGTCATAAAACAAATTCATCAGATAGAGAACCCAACAAAAAAATATTCTCATAATTATAGAATAAAATATGTGATTTCTATATTAACTAAAGAACATTTACCGATGGAACAATAACTTGAACGTTTGAAGAATAATATTATTATTAGGAATAGTTATACATCAATTTAAATATGAAAATTGCCTTAGAAAGTATGAATAATATTTTGGAAACTAATAAAATAATAATTTATATATTTATATCATGGTATAACTAAATAAATGTTTAAGTAATGATTAATTGTGTGTTCGAATTTCTTATAAAAGATAAATGTTTATTTAGAATTTTATAATTAATATACTATAATATAATTGAAATAATAATTTCTTGAAATATATTCATTAATTAATATTATGTTTTATCATAATTATATAATAATTTTATGAGACCTTAGTTAATATTTCAATGGTTCAAAAAATCAATTATAATATAAAAATTGGTATTTTTGAAAAAATGATGATTTAATATAAAAATTAAATTTATCATATATATATATAAATTTCATAAAATTAGAGACCATTTTTGAAATCTACACATTGAAAAATATAGAGGATGAATTTTTTGGGTTTTTCTAAAATATTTTATTTTTTGGTTGAATAGTGAAATAAAAAAATAGATATAAGCTAAATAAATTAATTTTAAACTCATGGATGAGGTATGGATAATTTGAGAACCATATTATGAAACTATTCATACCAATTTACTATTTATATTCATTTAAATATACATTATTTATAATCTTGATCCAAAAATAATAAACAAATGAATAAACTAATGAAAAAACACCTCTCTTGTCACCTATAAATATCACCCCAAAATTGATTTTTAAGAAGATGGAAGAGAAAGAGAGGAAACCTCAGTCACCACACCTCATAGATTTTTATGCCCTAACTCACCCACGTTGTGTCAATATTCACTCATTTTATGCGTTTCGACTCCCAAATCAGATTAGTCCGGCCCTAGATGAAAAAGATTAAGGACCATGAAACTATGAATATCCTTTCCCCATTCTAGGGTTTCTCAGGGGATCCTTCATTCCTCTTGAAAATCATGCGCCCCTCGAATAATTTTGAAATGGTTAACAATGCATGTTTCAGCCTTGGAAGATGTAATATCATCTAGGATTGATCTATGAATGAATTCATTTATAGTTATAATCTCTATAATGAAAGGTATGAAACCCTAGTGGACTTTCGATCTCATCTTTCGGTTTGCTGATATTTGGGAATTCAATGAATTGAAATGCGCATCCCTAAGTCGAGGTTTTTTTTCATATCTTGTTTCTTTCGGTGGAGCTCAATGGTAGAGTTTGGAGTATTAGTTCCATCAATCTCAGGCCATGTACACATAGATTTCATGAATGGAAATTGAACTTCAATTTTCTTGATTTAAAGATACTTATGTGTAATTATGGATATAAATTCATAGTCTAAACTGGGTAATTTAGCATGCTATTATTTTGTTTGATGATGCATCTACTATTGGGATTCCGATTATAATGGATCATGTTACAGAATTAGTAAGCTATGGTCATTTTTCTCAGTTCCTAGTAAATGATAACCTTACCACTATTTAATAGATCATGTGATTTTATCAACTCAACAAAATGATATTTGACATCGAATTGAATATGAAATCACTCATCCTTTCGGTGTTTCTTATCATGTTATTGGGCATGAAGAACCTATAAGCAGAAGAAATGTTATATGAGACAACTGTAAAATTAAAGGTCATGACCTACAACACTGTAGAAAGACACATAAACAATGTATGGCATAAATAACTGAGCATAATAAGACGACTGAAGTAATTGTTAATGATCTCCTGATGGACTCTGATAGAAAGACTATTGTGTATGCTGAAAAATATCAATGTTCTCTGGATGAAGAACCCAAATCAAAAAGGGGTTGTTCTGAAGAACCTATCAAGACCAGCTCTTCATCACAAAAAAAGAGTTCTCTTATCCTAGGCAGATCTTGGTGATGATATTCTTATATCCATAGATGAAAATTCTGATATTTCTAGTATGAATGGAACATCATTCAAAGAAATATTGTCAAGGGGTCTCATAGATGATGAAGATTATGAATCAATAGATAACCTTGATGTTTCTGAAAATACTACCAAAGAAGATACAGACTCTTGCCTATGACATGAACAAATTTTGGTCAATTCTAGAATCAGAAAAGGTAAATAAAAGATGGATCTTTTTATCTCAAGTAAATATCAGGGAAGAAATGAGGTGACCAATGTTTGTAACTATACTTCGGCAATGTAAAATAAAAAGGTACAGCCCTCCGGTCAATCATCTTACTCAAATAGAAAAGACTGGTTTTTGTTTACAACAGATATAGAAACAACCTCTGTTTATACAGTTTATCATGCTGCTAATATGGTGGTCTCCCCTCCAGAAGGTACTCCTAGAGCACATGTAAAGTCAGTTTATATTATGGTTTTCTAGCTAAGTCTAGTACCGGTAATTCTTCACTTATGCAAGTGAAAGACAGCGGGGATATTGTTTTTGTTCTATAGTATGTACCTCTTAAAAAGACTAATGCACAGGAAGATATGAATACCCATAGCATACACCATAAATCTAAACCAACATGGCAGTATAAACAGACAGGTCTCGTGATAGAATCTGTCCAAGGCTCCTCTCCAAAAGTGCATGTGGACATTCCCAGTTTGGGGGGTAAAATGACAATGTGACGTGATCATCCCAGCTTCCACCAAGTTGTGGAACCCCTCAATCTCAAATTCAGAATGTTATGAAATAGGTGAGTACCTATAATTCATTTGAATTTCTTGCATCTTCCAATAGTGATGAAGGCAAAAAAACCATGGAAGATCAGGATGGAGTTAATTGTGTGAACATTGATGTAACTTCTGAAATCCCGAATGACGGTGGAGGTCCCTGGATGCAGGCAATGGCTGGGCAGAGGGGGAGAAACCATGTACCAGGGGTGCACAAATATCTCTTCATAGTATGAACACTCACTCACGAATGTGTTGATGTCATTTTCATTTACATGTGTTGTGGTATTTAATCCTCTACCATTACATCTTGTCTGACTTTCTATTTTAATAATAGGGGCCTTTGCGCCTCACCCATCTTAATAAAATAATAATAAATAAATACCACCCCTCACAACCACTACTACTAACACCTATAATGCATTAAATGCTTTCTAAATTCTTCAAAATAACCCTCCCATGCTTCTTCCACAATTTTTTCCCTAATGGATTCAAAACAAAAATCAAAATCCAAGTGCCCTATGATTTTTCTCAAGGATATAACTTTCAAGAGGTAAAATCTGCATTCATACTCTTTTAATATCATTAATTTTATTATCCAGTACTTACCTCACCTTACTAAATTGGAATGATAACTCATGTATTATATATATATATTGTAATATTATTGGGTTAATTTAATATTGGTCAACAAATATCTTATATTATTATTATTTTTCTAATATTTAATATATTTCCCAAGATTTGTCAATTTACCACTTTTGTGGATGATGAGTTTTCATTTTCCATTACCATCTTCAAGGCTGGTCCTAAAACCATTGTATTGCTAAAAAATCTAAATGTTCATATTACAAATTTTTTAATGTTCTAGAACAAATTTATAAACATAAGATTTAATAAAATGAAATTATTTTTTGATGGATAAAAAACCAACCAAAAAAGTAATCATTTATTATTAATGTTTTATACGATGATTCATTCTAATATTAGAAAATAAATTCATAAATGAGACCCTTAAAATTTATACTCTAATTAATAAAACATAATTTAACTTTTGAAGAATTATTCTCATTTTAAAATAACATCCATAATTATATAAAATTTAACATATTATGAAAACATTAAAATGAACACTCATAAAATTATGATATTAAAAACTATAACTCATAAAAATCAAAATAAATTAACTAAATGGAATTATAATAAATAAAATATGTGTATAAGGGGTTATTAATTATGCAATTAATGAATAAAATATTATTTTTTTGGGAGATTAAGTGGAACTGCAGAATGAACTGGGAAATAACTTAAGGGGATTATCAAACTCAACATCCTTTCTTTACATTATTCCTCTTTCATGCCAAATTTCAGGGTGGATATCCTTTTAATAGTCATCAAACATAATTTAATTATATTTCCCTTTTACATAAGTGTATATACATGTCTCAAATATTATTTTCAAACAAATACGGTTTTATTGAAAACAAATATTCATTTTAAACCATATATTAACCCCCCGTGAGTTATTTCTTCATCGCTCAAAAATGAAAATTCATAAACAAAATATGTAATTTTTCTTTTTCCATTTAGTAAAATGTAGTTTATTAATTAAATTATTATGAATTAAATCATTATGAAATACATTCATTTACCTGATATAATTCATGAATTTGATTGATATACGTTATATGTGTCATGCGTGATTATTTAAATGTTATGAAGTTATGGGTGGTCCCAAAATTATATAACCCTAAAATGAATTAGGTAATGTGATGTATCTCAGGATATAATTTGAATTATTTATAGACATGATGCTTTATTTTTTCTTAATGATTGTATTATGACTATTACCGTATTTAATGCACCACCATGATGAAAGATTTTTTCACAACTATTAGAAATATTTAACAACTGTGACATAATGTGTCATTTTTTTGAATTGCTACATTCCATTCATTTATCCAACAATTTTCTAATTATTTTTATAATGGCCCCATTATAATATTTTGATGATTATGATTATCCTCACCCATGTTATGTTGTTTCATGTTCCCTATTCATTACTCTTACTATGATTTTATCTCACCAATTCAATAAATGTATATCCTAACTTTATTACATATAATATGGAGAACAAAAGAACAACAAAGAATATTGAGAAGAGAATATTAAATAATATTTATATTTATTGTTACATAAAAATTATATATGAACCTAATTTTTCAAAGACACTAATCTTTTTTATTCTGGATATGGTATCTCTATTGTGTTTATTGTCTTTAAATTATTTAATAGAATGAAAGAAAAAAGAAGGGTCACTATATCATAAAATTAGGGAAAGTCACATATTAGATATTATAAACCTTATTTTCATCCATTCATTGAGATGGAAAATATTTATAATTGTTTCCTATAATTTTAAGGCATAAAAATTTATATCAATATAAATTTGAATGATTAATATATCAAAAAATGATATGAAATGTAATATGGAAAATTCATTAAAAACTTGACAAAAATCTTATCTGATTGAATACATTTAAATGAATGAATTTTCCCTAGATGTTGTTTAATTAAATGAATATATTTCACTTATATATTTATCATAATAATAGTTTATTATTTATAATTTCTATTTCTAAGGTTAATATTAAAATATAGTGAACTAATAAAAATAGAAACCGAAAACCCCATTTCTTTTTTAAAAACCTTATGCATAATAATAATAACTATAATAAACAAATAAAATTCAAAATTATTGTTTCCGTCTATAATAATATTTTATTAACAATTTTTTTATCAAAATATCAATAAAATTATTTTTTAATTATCAAAGCATTAATAAAATAATGTTACCCAGAGACAATCTAACAATCTCTCACTTTTTTTATAATTATAAAACAAAAATATTAGATTCAAAACCTCACCAAAATTATAGAATTCATTAAAGACTATAAAATGTGAAGTTAAACTTCAACTAAATGTAATAGAAAAGATATAAATTTTACAAATTCTGCCATAAAAATTTTCCCAATATAAATAATTTATACTAGAAATCTGCTTTCTAAAAAGGAAAAAATAAACTATTCAAACAAAATAAAAAGTACCCATACATTAGATTATGATATAATGAGAGAGAACTAAATTAATATAAATAGATTATATTTATATATCCCGTTTAATTTATGATGCAATTTAATCTTGTATATATCCTTAAACTATACAATAACTAAAAATACTAAAAGCAACTATAGAAACTATGGTTAATGGTTAAATAGAATTTTTAAAACAACGTAATAATTATGGTGTGCAATTATAATATGAATAAAAAATGCAAGTCCAATGTTTGGGTGAAACCTTATTTGTATTAGTGGCCAATATATTAAGCCCAAGATGAATACCATGTTAAAACATAATCAACTCTTTTTTGGATAAAACCACAAGGATCATATCTACTAAAACAACATCCACTACTTTATATTAATATAATGATGTTTTCATAGAAAATTTCATTATATTTCACAATAAACAAATATATTATTTCAGAAATAATTATCAATTTTGAGAAAATATATATTTTTAATAACTATAATAAACCATTCATATGATATTCAACAATGAACAACTAATATTGTTTAAAAACATTTTATTTTAAAAATTATATTTATAATCTCAAAAAATTATTTGGAAAGGATATATGTTTTATTTCTCAAATAAAAACATTATTCTTAAAATATCAAACAATTAAATTAACCATTCCATGTGAATAAAAAATTCATCTTATACACTAGAGAACATAAGATACATACAAATAATCTTCAAGAATATTTATATTTTAGAATAAGGATCCACAAATCGTGTCTAATTAATATATTTAATTATTAAATGATTATTCAAAATGAAATAGAAATTATTATAAAATAAAAATAAAAAATTATAATAATATTAAAAATTAATTTTAAAAATATATTTCAATAAAGAAATTTAAAATTAACATTTAATAGATAATTTAAAAGTTAATTTTAAAATATATTAACAAAAATAAAAAATAATTTGGAAATTAAATTTGAAAAGAATCATTGAAAAATAAATGATGAAACAAAAATGTAGATCATTTAATTTATTAGATAATGATTTAAAAAATTATCTATTGATGAAAAAACATAAATTAAATCCAAATATACATGGATAAGATGCTCAATACTACATAAGGATGGATAAGATACTTATAATTATTAATGATTGGATAAAGGTGAGAGGGTAAAAGATGGATTATTGAAACAAATACCCCTATATAAAATAAGTTAGTATATAATTTAATATACTTCATGGAGTTTTATTTTTTATTCTAACTACATCTATTTTACATTATTTATAATACACTACTATATAGATAAAATGACTTCTTTATTCATTTATTGAATAAATAAAAAAATATGTTTCACGATGCTTTAGTAGAATCATCTGAAAGATATAAAAATAGAGTTCATTTACATACCCAAATTTTTTTTCCATATGGGGTATTAAATAAAATATTTGCAATCAATATTTTTTTTGAAAATATTTTTCAAATAGAAATATTAATAGAGAAATGAATTATCACTGATCTACTATATATATATTTTTATTAATATTTAATTTATAATATCGTTCCTTAAATTTTATATAATAATTTAAAAATTAATTTTGGAATATTCCTTTCAAAAAATTAGTTTTTTCTAATCAATTATAAGAAATGATTTGTTACAAAATAAATCCCCTTATTACATGTGAAAAAAAATTTAGATCCACAAATTTTCTCTAAGGATTTTTCAGAATGGGTAAAATGGGAATAATAGTTTTGATATATTTAATTTGAATGTTCAGAATTTTATTATATATTTATTCTTTTAGTTCACAAAAATAACTATTTCTTAAAATATATTTTTTTTCAAAAAAATGTTTTAAATTCTTTTTAGAGTCTCGATATTTTGAACTATGTTTCTAAAAATATACATTAATTTGATACATATCATAAGTGTGATATTCCCATGTTATTGAAGAGGATCAAGAAGAAAAAGAGTAAGAGATAAAGCATGCAAAATATACATATTGGCATTTTTCATGAGTCACTTTGGATATTCATTAATTGATTAATATGTTGAGATTCAGTTTTCTTGTGCACTCCATGTAGATTCTTGTTAAGATTCTATACCTTGCATAGTTTCATTGGTATTTTTGTTTGTGTGAAAATCCAGATTAATGCAGACCTTTTTTTTATAATCAAAATAAGTAACTTCTATTTAATGATTTTCTTTTATTTAAGATCTCATTAGATATTTTAATGTTTATTTAATTGATTTCTCTCTTAGAAATATTATAAATATCACAATAATCTTTGGATGTTTCATAATTTATTGGTTTGAATAAGATTGTATTTCTTGATTATTTTACCTCATTTTCCACTATTATATAATGTAATTTCATTTTAATCTAATAGTTCATGATACATCTTATGATCTCTAAAACCATAATATTATTAACTTTATAAGATAATTGGTTTGTTGTTAATATGGGTGACTAATAATTTTTTAAAACCCAATGTATTGTTTGTAATAATGTGTATATAGTGATAAAATCACCAGCATCCTCTCACCCATTACATATATCAGAAAATTGAGTAAACTTTTCAGAAATATATTTTCTCATATGCATAAAGAAACATTTAAAGTCTTGTTTAATCATATCCAAATTAGTAAATTTTTCTTTTTTGTTACTTATTGATTTAATTAATTTTTTGTTCAAAATTTTTAAGTCATTTTGCATGTTGAAAATAAAATGAATACATTTTAATCCAAAAAAATTTAAATCATTCATAGCATTGTAATATAATTAAAAACATGAAATATCATCGTGGTTCTATTTATCTTTTCCATCTGTAGTTTGAGTATTTCTTTGAAGAAGAAATTTTCATAAGGGATAACCAATATATCTATGAATGTTGGACACGAGAGTTCTCAAATAACCATAATTATTGCAATAAAACATAAAGCATAACCCATAGATTATCCTTTTAGAGAACTATGAGTGTTTGGAGAATCCATTTTACATCGGATATATCTTTAAAAATCAACTAATCATTTATAAAAAATACATTTAATGTAATAAAGAAATTCAAGAACTATTAGAAACCAAATTTAGTTCCATGCATACTAAAATAGAAAGAGGGGGGATTGGCCTTTAAAATAATAGGGGAACATAATATTGAATGTAAGGTCCGGAATTTCCCCAGAAGATCTCATACATTTACCACATAAATTGGTGGAATATTTAATGAATTTTTCCCTTGTCCTTAACGATAGTTAGTGTATCAAAACCCCCAATCTCTTTTAGTTATATAAAGAAACCAAAATTTAAATATAAACATTATTTTTATAAGGTTTAAGAAGAAACATTATTGAGTATAATATCATTCTTTTTAATGATTATTGTAATGAAACCCAAATACCTCACATTAATGGTATCGAACGTGAGTACGAATAATGAAGAATAAGGGAGGATGGCATGGAGAAATCAAATTTTAGAATAGTCTCAATTATATTTGATGAATATGAATAATAACTATAAAAGAATGAGAAAGAATATGAGAATGATAATATATGACAAAAAACACACAATCATGATTATAAAATAGAGTACATAGATAATATAATAGATGGAATGAATTTTTGATTTATTTAATGATATAGCTATTGAACAAGTTGATTTTTGTGATTGTTTATAATCCATCCATTGGGTAAATTTATATCATTAAAATTAATCAATAAAATTATAGAATTCATTAGGGTTAATTATTTCAATGAATAATAGATTAATTTCATTTTGATAATCATGATGTTGTGTCATTGAAATTCTACATCGATATCAATATCCGTAATATCTATTTGTATTAAAATGATTAAGTACGTGTCAAATTATAAAAAATAGTATTCTAAATTTGTAAGAATAATATTTCAAACATATGAAATACCTATGGGTGTTCTTAGATGATCTCCATTATAAATTCTATTATATCATTTTAACCAATATTATTACTAGAAGATGGACATTTAATAATAAATATAGAATTAAATATTACAATTTGAATTTTAAATTTGATTTCTATAAATAAACCCCCTTGAATATTGTTTTGTAGTTTCAAAATATTTATAGTTTTACTTCCAATAATGTATAATAAAATATAATGAGAAAAATGAAATTTATATCAATTTAATAACACAAGGATTAGTCCAATATTATACACTCTAGAAACAATTTTCAGTCTTCAATCTTGTTGAGAAAATTTCATATAATTTCTGTATTTTTCCATGATATCACAAAAAAATATCAATAGCAATATTTATTCTTACAGTATCACTAAAAAAATATAATATTTATTTTCAAAATTGATATAAAAAACATAATGAAACTTTAAATCAAAATAAAAATATAAAAATGATGAATTATCTTCAGAAATAAGTTAATGGAATATATATATATATATATATATATATATTCATTATTAATATTAATCACTCAATTCATTGTTCTATAGAATGGGTTTTGATAAAAATATAAAGAACTAATAGATTTCGAATTTAGAAAAAATATCCCTTTATCAAACCCCTATGTCTGACAATAATAAAAATAATTAAATTAAATTAAACATATTTACCTTTTATAAAATTATATTTAATAAAAAATAATCTTATAATAAAAAAAATTAAAAATACATTGATATAATAAATTCATAAATAAAAAAATTGACTAGGAGACAGTTTTACCTGAACCCCTTATTAATATTCTCATGGATTTTTTTTGTTAATTACAATAAATGAACCAGTGGAAATATATATTGATTAAATAAAATTAGTATATCAATAATTATTAGATCTACTGAAAGTTCCATATCATGATTTGTGCAAAACATGCATTCCTTTAGGAAATATATCATCATATTCAAAAAAAAATGTAATTTTAGAAATGTTGAGTTTCTCCCAAACTATTTGAGATAAATATCTCTTATTAATAGGGAATAAGATGTGTATATTGGAATTAAATTCCATTTGAAGTTCATATTAATCATTACAATAAATATGATCACAGGATGATTCTAAATATCATGTTTGAATTCCCTTCAATGGATATTTATATAGGCTCTATAAAAGTAATATTAATACATTCCCAAAATAACATCAAATTCAAGTAGAGGGATAATGACATGTTATTTAGGAATAAAAGTTCCACAAAATTATAATAGATATGGGATATAAACATTATAGGAAATAATCATAACATTATGAGTATTCATTGATAATTCAATATCTAATAAGTAAGGTAGTGATGTCATTTCCATAAAAAATTCATTATGTATAAAATATTGTATTGGAATAGAATAAGTTAAGACATTTATATTATTTTGTTGTGATAAGAGTACCTTTCACCACATAATTCTGGTGACCCACTTTTGTTGTTATGATCTCAAGAGATATCTATATGTCTCTTGGAATAAGAGGACGTTGAATTATATTATCATCATTTAACATTCTACAAAAGAACTGGTTGTTATAATTACCGTAATCCTTTCATTTGGGGAACTAGAGTGTGGGTGGTTCATTAAAATATACTTTCTTCCCATTCATTTCATTGGATTTTCTATATACATCCCTTCAACATTCACTTTCTCGATGAGATTCCATTTCACACTAACATTTTCCAATCCATTGGAGAAATTTCCCATCAGTAATTTCTAAATATCTTTCAAAAATTATTATTCATTTACATTAATCTATGGGATTTATAATATTAATTTCCTAAAATTAACCATCTCTCAATTGTTATAAATACCATAGGGAATGATGAGAATAAAAAATCTCCAGTCTTACCTTGATTGCACATCGAATGTCTTATTCATATCTATTAAAATATTTGATGCATAGAGAATTTTGTAGACTTGGTTTTATGTCATTAATAGACATATTAATTTTCATTTGTGTTTTGATAATAAATTGGGAAGATTCCACACATTTCAGATAAATAATTTCATCATAGGTTCAAATAGATTCATCATCCTTCTATATCTACACCTGGAAATTCATTTTTAATTTTAATGCGAAGTGTTTATGGAAATACATGCCAAAAATTTCCTAATAAATCACATCCCATTCCATAGAGTAAATTTATTCCTATTTTCTAATATTAAGAAAATATATTACAACATTGGTCTACATCACATAAAAATGATACTATTATAGGCCATATTTTTCATTCAATGATCACCTGAGTGTGAAAAATATCATTTTTGGGGTACTGATCCATTCAAAAACACATATTCTTATGAAGAATATTTGAAAGATGTTCGATGTTTCCTAATAAATGAATCCATGTTGTGTTGGAATATCTTATTATAATTTTTAGTTTTATCATGATTCATTGATTGATATATATTTATTAAGAAAATAATAGTATTTTTCATTCCAACCACTATGTCGTTTGGTAACTCAAGAGGAAAATCATTGAATTTCCATCCACATTTAATGATAACATGATTTCTTTTGATTTTATTTACTGAATAAAGGAAAAAAGAACTGTGAAATAATCATGAAACAATAATAGAAGTGTAAATCATATAATCTTGAAAATAATTCAAGATATGTCCTAAATAATAAGACATTATTATCTATAAATTATAATTTTAGGATACACCTATATCACCTTAAATTAATAATATGTTTTATTGTATTTTCTATAAATATTACTCATAATATTATTCCCAAGAATAACTAAAATATCCCCTAAAAACTATTGAGTTACGCTAAGAATAAAATATAGAAATATGGAATAATTTTATTAATATTCAAAAAAATTTAAAATAGTACATGCGTGAGGACTATAAAGGATTAACGACATTAGAGACTAGTTATATAATAAATTTAATTCAAATAAATTTCAAAATATCCCTATATGTTCCCCTCTCATAGTACCCTACTTAGAAATTTATTACATGAAAACATTTCTTCATAACCTGGGAAAAATAGAAACATAATAAAGGGTGAGAAATTATGGTCAATAGGGGAAATCATGGGCGAAATCAACCAATTATTAAATTAAATAATAATATTTATATAATGGTATATGATAATGATTATTTATTAAACATTTTTACCCAATTAATAATAGATCCTAAATCATGATTAATGGAAAACGCTTATCCATATCAAAAGGAATGTGTCATACGAGTGAGGAATCATCATTAATCAATCATGATTCAGGAGAGAATGTCACAATATTAAGAAAATGACATATTAATTAAGGTATGAATATTATTGTAGAATATAATTTCCATATGAATTTTTTCTCTTAATACTATCATAGTGGACAATGTCCCGTACTCGATTGGGTTTACACCCCATTCCATCATTTCCATAGTCAATGTTCGCTTCCTTGACTAATATTGTGGACAATATCCCATACTGAACTGGGATCAGACCCCATCATATTTAATATTATCTCATGAGATATCAATCATTACAAAATCAATTGAAGGTATTTAATGTAATCTCTCAACAAATAATGAAAACAAAACACATGTTTCCTACAAGATCATAAAAATGTGTGTCAATTTATTATATAATAACCCTATTAAAAATAATGGGTTTCCTAAACTATCCATTAACAGATAATCATGTTCCATATAGAGAAATAAAATCTATGATATCATTATATAATATCCCATTTGAATAATAATAAACATAAAAATATATTTACACAGAATAAAAAATCCCCTTTAAATGTAATATTAAAATTTCATTGAAAATATGGGAAAATATCTTCTTCTTTAAGAATATGTCAACTAAAAATTTCAAAATTATTGAGAAACAATAATTTATTAGAAAATAAAAAAGAAAAATCTTATATTAATATTTAAATAAATAAATGACCATGATGGGGTTATTATACATTTTTTTAATAAACATTAATATAAATTATCCTTTAACACAATTGGTAAAAATTCCAAAATTATATTATTTTTATAACTATCAAGAAAATTAATATTATAACAATATAAAATGTTATATATGGCTGAAAATAAGAATATATAATAATTTCATAATATAAAAGTTTATTTTCGAAAAAAATGTAATAAATATGGGCATGGAAGAAAACCTGAATCAACCAATGAGTAAATAAGGTCATCACTTCTTAAAAAACTATTTCTCTATTTCCCTATCTATTATTGAGAATAGTATAATGAGAAAAAATCGAAACCATAGAAATTTGTAGACGAGAATAAATGTATTCCATTTAAAGAATAAAGAAAATAAAATGTACCTTAATTGAATCATAAAATAATTAATCATGAAAAGAAATGATATTATAACATTGATTTTACATCACACAATATCTTACTTTTCATTCATATAAACCTAGACTTATTGAATTATCCTCCTTTTAGAAGACCAATAAGGCTTCTTGGATGGGTTAGTTGGAATGAATAGAGCCTAAAGGCCATAGATATGGAGGTTGGGAGATTATTTCGGTGTATTTTGTTCATGATAGATTTGTGATGTGGTTTGTATAAGAGTATAGAAGAGGTTCCCTTTTATTGTCGAGGAGAGTGGGACACTAGTAACTATTATAAATGTTAAAATATAATAACTTAACACTAATAATAGAGTATCTCTAAAATGGATGTTGTTTTCATATAGGATTATATCAGAATGAAATAGATTCATTCTAGAGGATTTAGAAATTATTTTGGACTATTTTAATACTAATTATTTAAGGATAACCCCTCCTAAACCATTAAATCCTTTAAACTGGTAATAAATTTTATCCTTCATTAATATTATGAATGTGAAAATATTGAAGCAACATCATTGCCAAACATGGACTTGATAATTAAAAAATGTAACCATTTTAATAAAATCAGATTCATTACATGGACAAAATTCATTTTAAAACAATCAATCAAAACACAATGAAACCCTTTTTTTATAAAAATTATATTTTAAATAAAATTGAATTTATTCAAATTTCATGTCTACTAGTATCCATTCAAGAAATTTTATAATATTTTAATAAATAATTTATGTAATCATTAATTTTAAATCATTTTGAAACAATAATTATTTAATTTTATTAATAGAAAATCCCATTGTGTACATAAAGTTTTTTTCTAGAAAAATAAATCTATACTACTCTTAATGATTTTATTTTGATTTATAACCCATTTATTAATTTTCAGAATGTTTGAAAAATGATTTTTAAAAATTTAGTAGGTATTATTCATACCCATCAATCTAAAGGAAGTGTGATACATATCACATTTAATATTAATATTTCTATAGTATATCCGGGTTCATTGAATACAATTTATTTTGTAAATAAATCAATCAATTTTATAAAATTTATTTAATGATAAATATATTATAAATTTTCATGGTGTTATAATATGTGTTTATAATATTAAAATAATTTTATTTTTGTAAAATTAATTTATTAATATCCACTTATATATTAATATTTTTATTCTTAAATATTTAATTTAGGAGTAACATAAATAATTAAATTCCCTCGCGTATATATATTCTTTTCATTAGTGGTTTTCCATTTTTTAATTGATGCACTTATTTTGTATCATAAATTTTATTCCATTATAATTTTTAATTTGTTTAATATATAAACTAAATCTAATTAGATTTCAATGTTTTATTTAATATTATAGAAATGTCAAACTATTATTAAATTTTATAAAATACTTTATTTATGAAATAAAATAGGAATAGTTTACATCAAAAATATAATTTATAATTCATGTTTTCAATGTAAATATTTTGATAATAAAACATATAAATGGATTGTACTTATTTGGTAATATTGGAAATGTAACGGATGGGAAAAACAATTAATACTATAAATTTATTATAATTTTATGAAAATAAAATGTGTCTTTCAACGAATATAAAATTTGAGATTAAAAGAAATATAGTGTGAGAAAGGTGTTTTGGTTTTTGTCGTTCTCTAGTGGAACCATGTTGGGTGTTTTTTAATAAGATTTTATATACTAATAATGAATTAGAGATCAGTATATGTAGAATGTTTTAGGAAAAATATTATTTTATATTTATGAATAAGGAAAACAATGCCATTGGGAATTTATAATGACCCACATTATTACTATTTTATTTATAAATTAATAACATTTTGTTGAGAGAATTGGTTTGGTTGAATTTCTGAGGTTCATTAAAATATTGTATTTTAAATAATTGAGTGATTGTTATTTTTGTTTTGTGAAATTATAATGTTAGTATTCAGAGTTAGTGATATCTGTAGAAGAAAATTGAAGGTCCATTTTATTATTTATAAAATTAAAAATTTAAAGGGTCCTCTATAGTTACACACAGAATAATTGGTTTAGATTCACTGGGTAACCTGTAATCTAATAAATTGGAATACGCCACAAGATATTCTATCTAGAGTCTATTGGTATTCCACTCTTTTATTGGTGAACCATAGTATATTAGGTGGAGAGTCTTTGGGTAAACAGTAGTTCCAAAACAATTTTTCCAAAACATGATATTTTTTTCATTTCTCCACATCTTTAAAATTCACCTCAGAGCCATTTAGTTTAGATATTCTCCATAATTAAAGGTACCTTCCATTTTAAATCCTCATTTTACCCTTCTTGTGCCTCAATTATCATTAACATTCTAGGAAGTTATGGTTAACCAAATCATGGTAAATTATTACCATTATCCATAATATCATCCACTACGTTCCTATTCTGCGATTTCTATTGGTTAATTATGGTATTTGGTTAGTGATACTACTAGATCATGTTGAAATCAAATCAGAATGATCTTTATATCATGTTTCATACTAGAGGTGGATATTGATGAGATAATATTAGATGGTTAACAAAATGTTTATTAAAGTTAGTCACATAGTGTATAATGTAAGTGAATCTATTAGTTAGAAAAAATTGGATTGTAATTTGGTCCTAGAATATCGTTATTTTACTCATATAAAATTAAAGGGCCTGCTATGTTTTTTGGATATAATTTTGGTTTTGTGTTTTTGGTACTATTATTCATGGAGTTTGTTTATAATTATCTAGAAGAGACATTTTGTTAATTGTTTTGGGATTCAATCATCATCAGGTTAATGATGTAGGTTGTTACTACCCCCATTGTTGATTAATTTATGTTTTTTTGATGTTCTTTTTATATTATTTTATCAAAAGATAATATAGTTACTGAATATACATATATATTTGAATTTTGTAATAGTATTTTTTCTCTATGAATAATTTTAACATATACTTGATCCTATAATAGATATATTTTTCTACAATAATGATATATGAGTAAATAATTCTTTATTAAACTCTTTTTGGTTCACATTCATATTTTGGTCTTTATGTAAATTTTTACATTGACTACATAGTGTCTGATGTAATGTTTAATAGAACACATTATGATTAGGTCATAATGTAAATTTTATAGTGATTCTTAAATTTTATATCATGTTTTTAAATTCTAATTATGATGATAAACCTATCCATTACATTTATAACATTAATGAATTATATTTCTAAAAATTGAAATTCATCATCGTTTGGGAGTTTTCATCAGTGGTGAGGTAAATCCTAGGTTTAGTAAAATGGTAAGGAATGGTTTGACAATATTATTTTGGAAGATTATTATTAAATGAATTATTTAATTATAAATATTCAGTATTTTTATCATTTTTCTATTTAGGTTTGATCAATTTAAATAATATCGGATATATATATGTGTGTAAGTATTATATAATTTCCCTTACTCAATGTTTTTATATAACTAGTTAGGGAATTGTTATTTTGGTGAGTTGAGTTGTATATAGTTGTGATTATTTAATTGGGTTAATTTGTTATATATTCATCTATATTTATTTAATAAATGATTTTGTCTATTAGGAATTAAAAATTCCCTTGATTATTAATAGTTTTAATTTGGTGGAGAATTATATGTCATTTAGAGACTTATTTCTGAATCTTTATGAAATTTCAATTTTGATTTTTATCAATCCACATGGGATGATTACCGTCATTCTATGTGGGATATACGTGATCAAATGTAATAATTATTTATTTAAATGGGGATTTAATCATGAAAATGTATAATTAGTTTTATTGCATATTTTTAGTGAGTTTAACAGAGAGTTTTCATAAGGGACTATATTGAAATTTCAAGAGTGGGTATATTCTATTGGGGGTGATTCATTGCCTTTGAAGTCATTATGTTAAACTAATGGATTTATGAAATTTAAGAGGAGTATAAATATATTACATGGGATTTATTTAAGACATCAATCAAAAAATAATATAGTGGGTTGTAATAAGAAGTATATTTTTTAAAATGTTTGATATTTTGTTTAATATGATATATTTTATGATAAAATATATCCTTGATTACGTTTTCATTTGACATACCATAGGGTATTTTTTTCATCTCTGTAGATAATCCAATTATCATTTGACTAATAAGAACACATTTTCTAGATGAATGATATTGATATCCAATATTTCATGTTAGAATTTATATTTCATAGTAATATATTTTGTTTATAGTTTGAAACTATATAATTTTAATTTATATTTCTACTTATATTTCCAATTGTACTACTTAGATTCAACCTAATGTTTATCATTTGGGTTACAATTTTTTTTACGACGTTGTAGGTAATTACACTGAAATTGTTACATTGATACCTGCACTATTATATATTATTTATTTTCTTTGATAAGTAGGATTTAAATATGTTATTTTTACTCATAATTGTTCTTTGTGGATGTTTTTTTTTCATGATGGGATTGAAATATTATATTCCATGCTTGTATGGATCCTCTTGGTGGTTTAAGAGTTATAATTCCAAGATATCAGTGTTTTTCCTCATGGTAGTGTGAGAGGTGTCTATTATGGTTTTAATATTACTTCCCATGGGGATCTAAGAGATTTATATTATCACCCAAGGATTTAAATTTATCTATCTTTATTAATATATAATATTTTTATTCCCTTTGGTAAATTATATTTATAAATACCATAGAATCATTCACGTGGATGATCATCTATAATTTTGGGACTCAAAGAATCAATGTGGGTTTTTGTAGGGATTTAGCTTAATACCATTTATAAATATCATGGTTCATATTCAGTTTAATATTTCGAAGTATATTTCTAGAATGATTCATAGAGGTATATTATTAAATGAATTATGTAATAGAAATTCATTCGTGATGTAGTGTTAGACTCCATAAAGTAGTGAAATGAGGCTAAGAAATATTTCAGGAGACTGCCTTCAGAATTTAGATGAGGGGATTCCAATTTGATATCTAATTTTTTATATTAAATATCATGTTTTGGTATGTCCAAAATATAAAGAGTAATTTCCATGATTTTTTATGAATTTTTTATTTAATATTTATTTCTAGAAATAGATATATTGATCCCTAATAATTGATTTAGATTGTAGATGCTAGTTATAAATCATTTACAATCAAAGAATAAACCTAAGACATGTGGTGGTCCAGTTTTGGCCACTGAATTATCCATCATTGGTTGATACATTATTCTTCCAAGAGATTATGTTTAGTTAATTATTTATACCCATATTAATTATGTAAAGTTTGGGTGGATCATATTCCGAGAATGTGTTGATACAGGAATGGAGGTTTTCACTAGTGTCTTGGTTGGAACTTGGAAAATGGACACCCAAGGTAAATATATTTATTTTTCGTCATCCAATTATTGGTATAAATAGTTAAAAATTATATTTTTTTATTATTTTATACCTATATGGTGTTTATTATATATGTACTCACATTTATTATAGTGTGGCTGGGTTAGGTGGTGAAATTATATAGGATGTAATTTTCTTCAAAAATACATACATTCAATCAGTTATATATAGGTTATTATATATTTGTATTATCAAAAGTGGGAGAAAAGTATTGAATTTTGATGGAAATATAATGGAAAATATATTATAAGGGTTTTGGGAGTAGCTGATAAGAAATATTCCATAGATATGAGCTTTATAAATTATTGAGTTTTCACTTAAAGGGTTATTTTACATTTTTATATAAATTTTAGCATCAATAATTTACTTTTTATCAAGAAATACATTCTTAGATGGTTTACAATTCCATTTGTAATGTAATTATATATTTTATAAGAATTATAATTTTTAGACATTTCTTTGGTTAATTATTTATGGATAAATTAGGTTAAACAACTCCCAAATAGGTTACAATTTTGTGTCAGTACTTATTCTATCATATTACAATTAAATGAATGCATGAGGTCATAGAATGATCTCAGTTATTAGAAATTGCATCAGATCTTCTTTTGACTTTTAATTATCTATTTATTAGTTTTATAGGATTAATTTGAGCTCTGAAAGTTGTAGATAGAAGATTCTATTTTCAAGACACAACATTTAAGTATTAAATATATTAAACCAACATAATTATGGTTAATTTTTGGGTTACAATGGAAGTTCAGGTTTGTATGAGGTCAACTATACCATAAGGGGGTTTTTCTATTCATTTTATTCTAAATTTCTAGTTGGGGTTCTTATATAATAGCATAAAAAGATGAAATTTAGTATAAAATTATATCTTCCATGAATTATTTTGGGATTATAACATCCCCTAATAGGAAGAAGCTAACAGATACCCTGAGTTGGGTCACAACATGACCTCATGTGCATCTCCCAGTACACCTTAGGATGTCAACTAGCTGTTTGGGTTTTTTGAATCACGTGGGGTGACTGTATACTATATATCAATGTAATCCATAAAATATTGCTATAATAAATAATGGATTCAATAAAAAATAAATTTAATCATTTAATACCAACCTTTTACCTAAGAGGGTACCAAAATGACCAAACAGTGAACATTTCTTGTCATGGTAGTGATGCACAAGTGAAGGAAACCCAAAACCAGAAGAAATAGATGAAACCCCAAAACAGGTCATAAATCAAAGTCTGAATCTCAATCCTTGACCATCATGATCCTAATAAACTCCCTGTCATTATTCCCTTGTCCCTTTCTTGATGTCCAATCATGAAATCTTCTTAGGTTCCAAACAATGGCCCAAGGAGGGTGTGAGAAGAACTCAGTATTCCACCACAAATGGTGTCTACAAAATATCTAATCAAAATTAATTTTTCATTCATATAGTAAATTAATTTCATGGTAAATGATATAGAACACTAGTTCAAATTTGGAAAGAATATTTAATTGGAATATTTCCATTACCGTTTCCATTTTAATCAGTTAAATCATCTTTACTAAAAAATTAATTTTCAAAACATGTTCTAAGGGTTATGAATTTACTTATTTTATTTAATATCCAAAGTAGACAAATCACTATGCATATAGGGATAATCATGTTCCCTATATCACCATGGGAAACATATCATAAAAAAATACATGCCACATACCTTATACCCTTAGACTATAATGTTTCATCCAATGAAAAAGTTAGGGACATGGAGACTCAGTTCGACTCCCAAACCCATGCATTCTAGGGGTGCGGTTTAGAGCCACCATCCAACCTGGACCTTGGACTTAGAACCTGAATTAAATAACCCACCTATATCCAATCCATGTCGACATGATTACTTATTCTTTCAACACATATTTCATATCATAAATCAAGCATTACCCTAAACACATAAAAATCACATTTAAATTTTATTTGGACACATAAATAACCCGGATGTCTTAATTCCATAATAGTATATCTATTTAAATTGCATATCCCATTTAGCCCATTTCCATTTATATGCCTTAATATATTTAAAATATTCATCAATTTCTATATTTTAATCCCCTAAAACCATTTATCAATTCAAGAAGCATTTACTCATTGAACATATTCACCATTTCATATTCATTAACCCAACTATTATTTTTATGTAAAATTATTAAATCACAAAGAAAAATTTTGAATATCAATATTGAATCAAATAATATTAATTTAAACAATCCTTCATGACATTACCATGTATAGACACCACATATTCATATGCCATTTTTAATTCAACCTAGCATACCAACATATTCAGCATGGGATCTTCCTTACCAAAAATTAATTTTGGGATCCACATTACTATTCCATATGTTCATATTCATTGTAACACCATATGGGTGTACGTAAATTGATATAGTCAACTTCATTTCCCCTGAAGAGTGTTATAAGGGGTTCAAATCCTCATTCATACAACCCGTATACCAAATATTATAATGGATAATAAACACATATCAACAAGAAGGAAAGCACAAAATCATAGAAAAAAAATAAATATAAAGACTATGAGATAATCCTTTTATACCACAAACCTAAAATATATTGTTTTACATACTCCAAGTTATAACCATGGATCCAAATTCAAACACTAGTTGAAGACTCAACCCAGAGCATTGATCCGCTGACAAAAACAATCCAAATGGACTCAAAATGAGGGAGATCGATCCATGGGAGATCATTAGGGTTTATGTTCTTTACTAGGGTTAGAGGATGAAGAAATGGGTGGAAAATATGGTGAGAACAAAAAAAATAATGATGGGGAAATGGAAATATACCACTTTATATGGGTCACACAGTTTTTTCTCACAGTTTTCTAAACCACGTGCCAACTGTGCGCCATCTTCATTATAAGAGGTGTTAATCAACATTGTTACATGTGGATGCCAACATGGTTTGGAAAACTATCCACACACCATGTGATAAGCATCAATCCACGGTTTCCCTATTTTTTTCCACCTCACCTGGTTTTCCCTAACTATGTGAAAACTATGTAATGTACACAGAATGGTCTAATTTCTCCATTAATTAGTGTCCTGAGGCCCCAGAACATCCTTGAACTACATCACTTAACCAGTAAACATTTACTTGTCCAAAATTAAGCGATTAAAAAAGAAAATGTAATGAAGTTAATACTCTCATAAAATATGGGATCTTATAACCACCAACACATATAATGGATCATCCGCGATCTTCACTTACCCTATCTACTATGAATCTAAAGAAAATAGATCAGGCCATAAGACCCTCATATCTGACTCCCATTCCAATGATTAATCTATCAAATTTACGTACATCCAATGAACGCAAATCAATTTAACAAATCTTTTCCCACAATCCCTTCTCACCGCGTTCTATAATACAAACCAGATGCTCATCAAATTATGCATCAACCTCGAGCCCTATATACTCAAAATCAATCATGTGAGATAGGTCAAGATTAAACTACCTAAAATTTAACACAAGAAAAATCTCATTAATATAAAAATACTTCTCTAAAAGATCCAATTAGTATTCCATCAGTCTGATCCCCTCCCATGTATCATACTACCCCACATAGCTAGCCGCCAACTTATCGTACGTCACAATTTCATGCTGACCAAACATCAGTGAAACACGAAGGAACACACAGTATCCCACCATAACCACAAGAGGCTAAAATGAATGATCTTAACAAGATTTATTTCTACTATGATCTATTTTCATACGTCTCTAAATAAAAATAATATATTCTTTCCTCTCCAGCACAATAATTAGTCCTAATAACCTTGTTTCAATAGCCTATAACCAAAACACTGGAGATCTACATGTTCTACCCTGGAGCACCTGAAATGGTGACATCTCAATCAAATCTCAATAATTATTATTGTAAGAAAACTAAACCAATGAAAAATTATTAGGCCACAATCCACCAAAAATCTGGAACACATGCTCTCAACATGTAATCTAATAACATAATAGTAAACTATGATCGTCATTCCTTCTACGAGTGAAATGTTTTAATAAAAGACACATCAGTTCCTAGCACCCTATGAAATCCCTGCCATAAGACCAATATAAATCATGGTTCTTAATCCTAAAACTATCATTTGTGGAACCCATGTAACTAAATATTTCGAAAACATACTACTCAACCATATGATCCATGGTAAAAATATCTCATGTCGATAGGAAATGATCCTTTGTAGCTAAATTATCCATAACTACCAAGATTGCATCTTTCAACCATATAGTCCTCGAATGACCCAAAAGAAACCCATCATGATGTCAGCTTATTTCCCTTCCATAATAGGAAATTTTTGTAATAATCCTCTCAACTACAAATGCTCATCCTTGAAAAAATAATAGCTAAGATATTGTGCTATGAATCTTGAAAACCCTTTCTTCATTCCTTGACACCAATACTACCTACGATGATATCTATGAATTTCAATTAGACTGGGATACATGGGCTACATGGATGCATGAAACTCATGCATGAACTCTTCCCAATTACATGATGAAAAAACAACATGTTCACAAACATAAATGTTCGCGTCATATCTAATGATCCAACTATAAGGTGACTATACACATTTAAATAATCCACTCAAAGGCCATAAATTTATGATCCTCATACTTGCCATTCTTAATTAGGCTCAAAACCATGGAATTGACTTCTAACGATGAATGTGTTCTCTTCCACTAACCTTCCTGCACCTTGAGATGCATCTCAGAAAAAACCACCATCTTCCACTTGGAACATAGTTTCTGAACAACCTAATTTTGAGCCCTCTAGTTAAAAGAATATATAATGTTGTTTCCCTTTCCTCGTGTGTAAAAACCTCAAAATAGATGGACTGATGTGACCCCCATCTTCACCATCTTTGATTCAAACCTCATTGTGGGAATATATAATTTAGGATTTTATGATCAATATATAGCACAAACCATTCTCCCAACAAGTGTTTCCACTAATACATTAAGGAATACACCACCTTTCCCAATTAAAGATCATGTGTTGGGAAGTTTCATTCATAAATCACTTATTATTGTCAACCATAAAAAACTACCCAACCATCTTGAATCAATACTATCCAATCCCAAAACCAGAAAAATCACAAATAAAGGCATATGCTTTTCCTAGCTAGGGTATAATGAAAACTAGTGTGATAGTAAACAACTTATTTAACTCTTGTAGAGAGTTCTTACATACATAAGACCATTAAAATTTGACACCTCTCTTGTGAAAACGATAAATAGGATTTTCCAAACAAGAAAAGTCTTTAATATACCATTTATATTATATGGAAAAACCCAAAAAACATCAGATATCTGAATAAATCGTGGGATACTCCCAGGAAACCACCACATGCACTTTATTCAAATCTATAGACACACCTTCCATTGATATAATGTTCCCTAGGAAATTTAGTATTACAATCTAAAAATTAATTTCAGATAGATGGCCTATAACCTATTTTATTTTATTATGCTCTTGATGATGTCATGATGTTTGTCTTGATCATCACGAGTTTTGGAGTTCACTAGGAGGTCATCAATAAAAAAACTATGAATTAGTCTAGGTAAGGATGAAATATTTGTTTCATTATCGAAATAATCACACTCAATGAGTTAGTCAACCCAATCAGAATGACCAGAAACTCATAAAACCCATACCTTTTCCTTATGATACTCTGTGGTATTTCAAAAGGTCTTACATTTAGATGATGATACCATGACCTCAAATTAGTTTCCAAAAACACTGAATCACCTCACATCTAGTCAAAAAGTTCATATATATGAAGAAGAGGGTATCAATTATTAACCATCATCTGTTTTAGAATCCTAGAGTCAATTCAGAACTGTAGCGATCCATCAGATTTCTTGGAAAACATCATTGGAGATCCCCAAGGTGATGAAATATGATGTATAAAACTTTAATTATATACCATCTCCCACTTATTTCAAGAACATGTAGTTATTTTGGTGAAATTGTATATAGAGTAATAAAAAATGGTTCTTCTCTCCATAATAGCTCTATTGTGATGTCAATATCCTTACATGATACATCGCTTAAAAATATTCTTCAAATAGATCCTGAAATTAATCCACTAACTGAGTAAATATTGACTCATCTAGTCTAGAAAAATCAAGAATAAGATAAGGCACTCAAGCTATGAGTTCACTCAATTGCAGGAAAACTGCCCTTGCTAGGCCATTCCAAATATCCCATTATCCATGATGGGAATATATGTATCCCTATAGAGATGCAAACAATGCCCTATGATTTTAATGGTCAATATAGGGTTGATATTTCACAATCTAATCCATCAAAAAATCGAATCAAAACTTGAAATCTCACACAAATAAAAACCCATGATGAAATGGTACCCACCAAACTTGAGTGGAAACCCCTTAAATTTCACAGTATTTTATACACACACCCCTAAGAGTATATCAATAAATATATCCCATCACAGTGACATATAAGAGAGGCCCAACACAACCACAGACTGAGAATAAATAAATGAATGTGAGACACATGTATCAAATAATTCACTATAACTTGTAGAGTCCAAAAGAATCATACCTAAGATAGTTGATGGACTAACTTTACCACCCCTAGGTGTACATTGAATTGTGTGAAGTTGAATTTTTCACTACCCTGGTATCCTATTTGTGATCCTTTGGATGCACTGGACAATTGGAATGGATTCTCTATTCCTAAATTTCCATGACCAATGCCACGAATAGTACAACTTATTCAAATCTAGATGATTTCCTTTTATGGGGGTAACTGACCCACAACATACACTCTATACTTACATTGGATCGCAATAAATACCCATATTTCAATAGTTTCCACAGATCCTATGAACTATATCTAACTTAATGCACACCCGACAATCTACTGGTGGTCGGGGACACTGATCAAAAATATGTTCTGACCTACCACAGTGATTATAGAAATCTAGATCGCTGCCCTGGGATCTTGAATCACTTTTCTAGATACCATTTCCACTACTACCCTGATGAATTCTCTCATAGTAGAACTTTGTACAATCGAAATATTCACAACTGGATCGACCAATCGATACTATTCGACGACATCCATGGGCCTCCTAGAGATTTCCTTTACAATTAAAAGCATGTTATACTATTTTAGTATAACTCTTTAAATGGAAAATAATCATAGGGGAATTAATATCATGTGTATTTCAATAATGGAAGTACCTTGTAGTTTCCTCCTCCCCCTCCAAAGAATTTTTTCCCTATTGGTGAAATTTCCAGCACATTCCATCACTAAAATTGTTCCCAATTTCAACCCCAGGAACTCCACAGCCTTCCACATCGACAAGGATTATAGGTAGATGTGATACAATAAAAATTCTTAGAATCCCTTCCTCAACATAGAATCAACATGATTATTCTAAACCTAGATGTCATATATCATTTTTCCCTACCTATACAACATTTAATCTAAAAACATAAACTTTTTCTCAGGAGGACTATCTAGATTATCAATGATTATTTAGATGGACTATATCGGGACTTCATATACCTAAATCACACCATCATCATCAAAACTCTGAGGGTTCTGTAGTTGAAATTCCCTAGCGAGATGGACTATGTTTAGCACAACCACCCATGGGTCCTGCAACATCATTTTCAGAAACTAAGAAAAGCTCTTATATAACTTCCCTTCTCCCATATTATCTTGAGTCACTGGGTTCCCTTGTTCAACCTCTAGGGGTATTCTTTTCATAAACATCTTGTTAACCAACAAGAACACATTGACTTGGATGAATATTATTAAAAATATAATAATGAGTCTTTAGAACATATAACATCATGGTTGGACAATTTTATAAAGGATTCTGTTCATTAGAAAAAAAACTCACCCATCAAACACTATCCCAATGAACATCAATACACCATACACAGTACCATCAACCATACCTACTGCGAGTCATCTATAATTTGAGGTGTTGGGGAAAGACAATATAAATGGTGGAAACCTTTCCATTATATATCATTTTAAAACCATTCCAACTCTCATAATATAATTTCGTCCTTTTAGTCACATTTCTCATTAGACTACTTATTACAGAAAACATATTAACTCACATAAAAAACATGATTATGTGAAACTCTATTCACAATTTTACATTTTCTTCATATTTATTAGACAACATTTTATTTAAATTTTAATGAAGATAAAATTCATCAAACACTCTATGTCCCGCATACCCAATTCTTGTGTGCCTTTCATAATTCATAACACATATAACAAATGTTCCCTACAATGTAGCATGATTGATCAATCTCATGGCATCCCATGCACAAGAAAACTATCATAATGTAGTCACATAACACTAAAAATTCATCACTCCCTGGTGAAATATCATTCTATTGTAACAACACATATCTAGAACAACAATTTCCACCCCTTGGTGACATAGTTTTCCCCCATACATGGGTTAAATACTCTCAAGAAGGATCACATTGCTAAGACCCATCTTATTATAATATCAAATATACCATCCCAAATAATAAGACCATATAAAATAACATTCTATAATACCTCATTGTAACTTCCCGGACATGGAATCCACTAATCGATGCCCCGGGATGAGTTTCCACATGACCTCAAGTGTTCCAACTCGTATGCTATAGGATTTCCGACTAATGGTGAGGGTCTACTATAACACATGGTGGAACTATACCATATTTATCAGAGGAAGACACAATATATTACAACAATAAAAAATTTAATAAATAAAAAAAATATAAACATGAATTACATTTCATTTCCCAGGCAGGGCATAAGAAAGACAAAATAGTGATCTTGTTATGTTATTATAACAATGCACAACTGAAGGAAACCTAAAATAAATTGAAATATCTAAAACCCCAAAATGATAAATGAATCCATGTCTAGATCCCCATCCATGCATATCCTGACCCCAAATAATCACCCTAGAATATCACCCTAGCCCTAGTATTGACCTATAATTAAGAAATTTTCCTGGGTACCCAATGATGGCCAGAGCAGGGTGTGAGTACAACTCAGTAGGCCACCCCCAATGATATCTACAAGATATAAATTCTAAATAAATAGTTCATGAATGTATTTAATAAATTTCAATGTAAATAAATATAAACTGAAATGAAAATATTGTTTGAAATTTTATATGGCCTATTCCCATTACTGTTTACATTATCATCAATATATCATTTTTAATTCCAAAATAATTTTCAACACCAGTTTTAGGTGTTTCACATTTAGTTCTATTATGTAATAGCCTATGAAGACACATTAATATGAATATAAGGATAGTAATGTTCCATATCTCAATAGGGAAAACATATCATAAAAAAATACACCATACTATCCTTGGATCCATAATCTTGGTAGTTTTATCCAATGAAACCATTCGGGTCATATCACCTCAGTCTAACTCCATGACAATTTTATTCTAGGGGTGGGGTATAAAGCCTTAGCCCAACCCAAACCGTGGGCGTAGAACCTTAAGCCAATACCCCATATACCACTAATCCATTTACACATGATTATTTATTTAGTCTCCATATATATCATATCAAAAAAAAAACAAATAAACAAAAAACAATTAAAAACACATTTCACTTCTTGTTTAACACATAAATAACCCTTATGCCTTAACTCTTAACCTAATTTTCCTTTAATATTCATAACACTCTTAACCAATTTTTCTTTTTATTCCATAACCCATTTATCATATTGAATGATTTCCATATGTTAAACCATTCAACACATTTATCAATTCAAAAGTAGTTACTCAAATAAAATCTTCACCATTTCAAATGCATTAACCCACTCATTCATTTCATGTATATTTCTTAAATAACATATCAAGATTTCATTATTTAATACTAACTAAATTCCTGTTAATACAAACAATTTATCATTGTAATAGAATAACTGGTCACAACCTAATCATATTTCTTTTTTAATTCAATATAGTGTTCCTAAATGTTCTCCATGATATATCTGTTACTAAAAAAGAGTTTCAAGATTAACAACACTATTAATTATGTTCATAATCATTTTAAAACATCATGTGTGGCACTGAATTAGTCTACTCAACATCATACAACCCATGGGTGTCATGAGGTGTTCAAATACTCATTTAGAAAACATCTTTACCAATTCATACTATGGATATTAAACACATAACATGCATTCTGAAAACAAAAAACAATGATAGAAATGTCATTATAATTCAATGGAAATTACAATTTTAAAAATAACCTCAATATGACATATAATTCACATCAATACATCACTTTATATCCAGATTCAAACACCCATTGAAACCTCATCCTGAAGCATTGTTCACCAACCAATGGCGCTTCAAATAGCCTAGAAGTGAGGGAGATCAATCCTATGGAGATCATAGAGTTTTAGGATGATCACAATGCCTATATATAATAGAAATTTTATGAAAATATTGTAAGAAAAATAAAATAATGAGGGGGAAATGGTAATTTTCCACTTCTTAAGGGGACAAACAGTTTGGATGAATATTTTTCCAAACTGTGTGCCATCAATGCGCAGAAGTCTATCTAAGAGGGGTTATATCACATGGTTACTTACGAAGGCCCACAAGGTTTGAAAAATTGTGCAATAAATCTCTAATAAACCACTATCCAACGATTCATGGGTTGGATTCCCCCTCACATTGTTAACCCTAACCATGCGTAAACCATGAAACATGCACATAATGGCATGATATCTCCTTTCATTAGTTCCTTAAGACCTTGGAACATCCCCAAAAAATCATCACAATCCCAGTAAACACATATTTAGAAAATTATAAGGGATTCAAACCAAAATTTAGTCTTGAAAAAACAATCATAAATACCATGATTTTAATGGATAAGTATAAACCATTAAGAACATATATAGTTTTTCATAAAATAGTTGTTTTTTGGTTATATAATTTCCTAAAAAATTTGAATGTTTGGGTCTTATTAAATTTCCGCATCCATTTTATAATGAACCAACCCTTAATACTATCTCAATTGATATATGATCCTATTATCCACTAACTCAAAGATAGATATCGATCTCCATAGGCTGGATACAAGCACATGGGAATCAATAAACAACCATTGGGGATGATATCTCCATCCATGTTTAACAATAACAGAGTTAAATGAAGAAACATCATTAGATATATATTCATCAATACATACATATCAATGTATAAATAGGCACTATGAAACTTTTATGTGGAAAATAACAACTAAAACTCGCCTCATGGTGGTCCAAGACCACCCACCATGCCCCATGTCACCATCTCATGGTCCCCATAACTCTCAATCCACAAAGGATTATGAGATCATGAACACTACTGTTATGATAAAAAGGGATAAAAACACCAAAAGGTACAATACTGTTTTAATTAAAAGATACTAATAGGAATCCATAAAAAATTCTATAATGCTACATCATAAAGTAACTCAAAAATCTAAATGGAGGAGTAAAAATGATAGAGTAAGAGGATTATTGTAAAAATAGAGTATAGAACATTTTAAAATTATTAATCAACCCAAACATGTAAAACATACCTTTTCATAAATAAATGAAATAAACATTTCATTGAAAATCATTTTAAATGATTTCTTAAGATAAAGATAGAAAATCAAGAAAAGATGAGAATGTGCACCTTATATGTAAATATGAACAAGAGTTAATAAAATTGAGTCACAATGCATGATAATATAAAATGAAGAAATCAAGGAAACACTATTTCTAAATAGTGACAATGAACACTATCATGTATTAAGTATCATGTATATGGATATCATGTGTACAACATAGGTATGATAGTGAGTCCACATTAGAATAGCTAATAAAAAGACATTATTAATTGCCTTGCATACATATATTATCATGTTTCAAAAGCAACCAAGTTCTACACAAACCCAGTTTCCTGAACCAACTTCCATAGCCTAAAATATTCACATTCTCTATGTATGCACTATAAGTGTGTAACTCTATTAGAGAATCATATATCAAGGAAATCCTATCAAACTATATAGTTTCCCATGACTAGTAAAATGATTTGGTGAAATAATCATGTTTTGAGGATCACATTGGGGTCCTTATCGAGATCATCTCACTCTCACCCCCAAATTATCTCGATTTAAATAATACCTTTTAAAACCCATAATATTGGTAATTGTAAGAATCAAAAACATGTTAAAATTAAAGGATTATCACATGGGAAAATTATAATAATGTTCCACATGGGATGTTAAGAATCATCAATTTCAATTCAAATTATTTTATATGATTCAACATTAAAAAGTTTAATAATACCCATTATATTCACAATTCATAATAAAAATTCAAAAAGGGCCTTTAAAACCATAATTTTTTTTAAATAATCCTAAAAAATTTTAATGCATGTATTATAATTTTAAAATGATTGTATAAATTTAAAATCAATGGTTTAAACCCTTTTTCCATGCGAATATATAATTTGTTTACAATAACCCATGATAAATCATTTCAAAACAATGTTAAATAAATTAAACATTATTCTTCACTATTTAATAAATTCAAATATTTGACATATAAGTATAAAACATAAAATATTTATGTTCATTTAATTCATATCATGGATGTTTATTTAATAAATCAAAAATATTTTCTAAACCCATCAATTTCACCAAATATACTTTAAAACATCATTGAAAAGAATAAAAAACCATGGATTTAATTGATTTAGAAAAGGTGATAGAAATTAATGTCTTATCCAATTAATCCATTCCTTATTTAATTTGTAATGAAAATGGTCATAGAAAATTTTATAAGTTATTTAATGGAAAAATTTCATAGAACATGTGCTAGAAATTAAGAAACGCGTATCTATAAATTCTCATGAAAAAATGAATCCAAAAAATGAAGGATATTCATAAAAACACCTAGTTAAGAAAAAAATAAATCCAACCATATTGAATTTGAGATATGTTGCTTTTGATGATGATCACCAGATCGTAGAAGGTAGATCTTAACAGACGAGAGATAATATCTATGCTGTACAATTCCACATCCATAAAAAATCATCCAAATAAACACAAGTCCATCACAACCATTAGAATGAATAAATTAATCAAAGAATGGATATCAAATACAAAGAAGATAATATCCTGCTAAAAGTGAAGATCTCTACTTTTACTGGTACTTCAATCCCCACCAAAATGAGTTTTGGAGAGCCATATTTCCACCAGAGATATCCCAACATGCTAAGGATCATATTATGTTTGAGTGGTAAGATTTTGGGGTTAATTACACTTGTTTGGGACTTTAATTAAAAATTTTATAACATTAATTACTATTTCATGGTTTCCAGAGCCTTGCCGCACAGTTGGTAATGACCATATTAAAACCGTGTAGCCCATAATTCATAGGTTGAACACTTTGTTTCAAACCATGACCATCCATACAACATGTTGAAAAACATATTTAACAAAGTGAAAACCATTAATCACGTTGATATTTTTTAACCATTTACAAAAAATGAAAGCTAGACTAAAACTTAGTTTATTCATGGACAATTCATGCAATGGCCCAAAAACTATAAAAAAGGTTTCATAAAAACTGTGCAAAAACCCACAAAGAAATCCAACCATTGTATATTAAAATTAATGATTAAAAACACATAATAACAAGTAACATGATTCTATAACATCAAAAACATTTGGATTTATATCACCATTAATTATCCATTCTGAAAGAGAGAATACGAAGATACAAGAAGGACACCATCACTCATTTTATGAGGCGAATTGTTCATGGTCCAGATGTGAGACACACCCAATGGTTAAAAACAAACACACAACTCCAAGATCAAGACACTAATATAATTTCACATCTCCAAAGAAGTGAAATTCTGGAGAACCCATGTAGGTATCCCCAAAATTTAGAGACTAATCAAAATGGTGTAATGGATGAGAAGAACATCCCTTAGAAAACAATAAAAGCTACATCAACCACTCACTACGGAGAAATAACCCAGATGAGGAATCAAATAACAAAGTAAATCACTAAAATGGGTTTCATCCATGGGTTTGTACTCAATTGTAACATTGGTTTTTTTTCCAGGCTGAGTTACATACCTCAATCATATCATCAACACAAAATATAGAACTACATGTTGATCGATCTATCAAGAGTGCACACCATCCTAGTTACTACAGAACATTCATAGGGTCTATCCATGTCCAACTAGACTGTACTCAAACATCCAGGTCAGTACAAAAGAGGTAACTACACTCTCACAAGAAATATCATCCAATATACCAAAATTGAGATCCAATAATCAAGTAATAATAATAGGACACCAAGGAACAACCAACAATAAAACATGAAATTAAACCATTATTACATCATAAATCCCCAAATGACCCAAAACATGATCCATAATACATCATCAAAAACATCCCAAAATTAATTTTTTCCAAAAACATGCAATATATAGGATGGAAAACTCAAAAAATTTACACACTAACATTGACAATAATAAGCTGGGAACCAAAATATATTCCTTTGCGTGAAAAGATTCACTCTGAAGCATATTGATGGAGCCCTATTATCATGAATTATTTGTTACCTGATATTAATGTAATGATATTTATCACTAAATTTTATGTTTCGAGTTTTACAACATACAAAACCTCTGAAGGTGGCATCAATGGCCACATAATTCACAATCCATTGAAGAATTAAAACAATACCTCTTCAAATTACCAGGTGATCCGCACTAGAAGAACATGGGATATAACATATTCTCAAAAAAGGATATCATTTTTCCAGAAATAAAGGGTTATTCCATCCTTGATATTTCTTCATTATATTCTATTAGGTTGTTAAATCCTTATTCATAATCCACAAATAAGAGATCAACCATTCCATTGACATGAAGGTAAATATGTATGAGTGAAGAGATTTTCTAAAATGGACTAACATACTAAATAATCATAAAAAATCCAAGGTATGAAACATAACAAATGTTATAATTTCATGGAATACAGTATAACTAATATCATTTCATGATAAAAAACATGGAACTCAATAAAATTTATTATTCTTCACTTCCACAGGATACTTGCACCAAATAGAGATTGACATAATGATTTCCTAATACATTAATACATGATGAAAAGAGATAATCAAAACACTATAAAACCTTTGACTAGGTACCTTGAATAAATAGTTAATAGACATAACCTTAATACTATCCAAGGACTTGAGATAATCCAAATATCATAAACATCAATAATTCTCTTTAATTCATCAAGAGAACATTTTTCACCGTTATAATAAGTTATAAGAGAACACAAGAATTAAAGGGTGAGGTTCAAAGGCTTATATGTATAATGATCTTCTACAATATATGGAGTATGGGTATAGTCATTGATATGGGGTTCTACTTGTGAAAAAACAAGAGGAATTACCCCGAGAAGCCGACCGTTGGACTAACATTCTATCATTCTTGATGGGATTTCTGGGTGTCAGTTATGATCACCAAAAAACAAAATAATATCAAATAAGACATAAAAGGATAATAAAATAATATCATAAAATATTTTACATTAATTCACAATCCACATTATTGATTCATTATTAATTTCAAAAAACAAAACATTTAACCATTTATACAAAATTTCCAATTTATTTCAAAATGATGAATCATGACATAAATTAATGAATATTTCAAAAAACCTTTACAAGAATATATAAATTATTCCATTATTTCAGAATAATTAATCCCATTTTGCAATTATTATAAAAATTCACATTTAAATCCATCACAAACTAAAATTTCATCTTAAAACAAAGTTTTGTCACACCACATATGAGTAATTTAAAATTAGTTTTTCAATCCAAACATTCCATAAAACTCACTTATTTTGGTTATTAAAAAATTTCAGAAAGAACATAAGAAAACATGAATGATCACAAAATAATTTTTCATTATGGATTTAAAATTATTAACAGATGGTTATATTTGAATCAACCAAACAAGAGAATAAAACAATCCAAATCCATAACAAACATATATAACGTTACATTAGTGATGTCACATGTAAACAAATGTATAGAGTTTCATGTTTAGAATAAATTTATCACTGTAAAAGTCTTCGTATTATGGTATGGTAAACCAAACACCAACCTCCAAACTATTAATGGGTGGACATCCAAATCAGTCACATAGATTCATCGTGGTTTACTAGACCTTGAAAACAAGATGTGATTGTGGTTATCCTTCCCTTTTGGTTCCACAACACATATGAGATTCAAAGATTAAAATATAGACTCATTGGTAATATAAACATAATTTTTCAAGAGAAAACATGTAACTCAAAATGAAGGCTCAAGTCCTAAAATCCCTGATTAATCAATTTTCATCATCAAGGGGTGATGATCATGAACCAACTCATGGACTACCTATTGAGTCCTGGAACATTATTAATCTGTTTTTAACTATCAATGACCCCAAATAATATAATTATTTAAAAGTTATGTATTCCCTTTTAATGAAATGCAAAGATCTAATACCATTTTCAATGAACCAACCTAGAATAATCTCATTTCATATCCAATCCATTTCAAAACTATCCCAAAGAGCATTCCCAATATCCACCTGTTATTGACATGCACTTGGGAATCAATAAGGAAAATTGGGAATGATTTCACCTTCAAAATATTACAATAACAAAGTTTAATTTTGAAACATCATGAGATATTTATAAATCAAAACATACATATCAATGTACAAATAGACACAAAGATTACTAAAAGTGAAACATAATTACAAAAACCCACCTCATGTTGGTACACGACCACCCACTATGTCCCAAGCCACCCTCCCTTTTTCAGTATTAGATAAAAACCATAATGCATGGTGATATCATGACCAGCTACTATAAGATAAAAAGGTATAAAAACAAAAAAAGGGACAATATTGGTGTTATCTAAAGATCCCATTATGAATCCACCAAGTTTGCTATTGAGTTACTTCCTAGAGTAACAAAAATGTGACAAAATAGGAGTAAAATAATTATTTAAGTGGATTAGTGTAAAAATATAGTTTTATAAATTTCAAAATAATTTATCAAACTAAACTTGTAAACTTTGAATTTCATAATTTAGAAACTACAAAAAATTCAAGAAATGCTTCAATAACTATTACACAAAGAATGTTAGACAATCAAAAAAAGAATATAATGTCCACCTGATATGTAAATATGAACACGATTTAATACAATAGTGTCATGGTGCTTGATAATAATAAATGATGTAATAAATGAAAATTTTGGTGCCAAATGGTGGAAACAAATTCTATCTTGTATCATGTAATAAGTATTTGGATTTCATGGGTACAACCTTGGTATGATAGTTAGTCCACCATATAATATATAATAAAATTACAAGAAAATTTTTTGGGCTTACAATTATTCTCGCAGGTCTAAAGAAAACTAATTCCATGCACACCCACATTCTGGGGCACACATCCATAGCCCAAACCATTCATGTTCTATAGGTCCACTAAAGGATGTCATATCATTACTGAAGTACAAATCTTGGTCATCCAATATATATATTTAGGTTCCCGTGACTAGTAAAAATAAGTAGTGAGATAAACATGTTTTTAGGATCACATGAGGATCCATATCAGCAACATATCACTCTCGCCCCCTAAACTCTCTCAATGTGAATAATCATTTTTTGAATACCCACAATAATATGAATTATAAGAACAAAAAATTATAATTAATGGATTATTACCTGCAAGATGTATAGTAATGTGCGAGCATATCCGTCAACCATCATCAATTTCAATTCAAAACCATTTATATAATTAAATATTTGAAAGGAAATAATACCCTTTGACATGTAAAATTTATTAGAAAATTCAAAATAGGCCTTTCAAATTCATTTATATCTAAAAAACTCGAGCTCATTTAATGGAATTCGTAAACTTTTAAAAGGACTGAATAAATTTTAATACATGGGTGTACAACCTATTTATACGTGATTAAATCATTTCATTAAAATAACACTAAAAAATGATTTTAAAACAATGGTTAAATAAATCAAGGTGGTTTTTTGGTCTTTTAATAAATTCAAGCATTTTAAAACTATTTATGAAACATAAAATATTTTCATTCACTTAAATCAAATCTTTGAAGACCATTTAATAAATTCAAATCTATTCCAAAGCCATCAGTTTCACCAAAATTTACTTAAAAATATCTTTAAAAATATATTTGAACTAATATGGAATTTATCAAATAAGAATAAATGTGAGATAATTAAATGAAATATCCATTTAATATAATCCATGTTTAATTTAGAGTGATAAGGGGAAAAAATATTTCATAATGAATTTAATGGAAAAATTTCATAGAAGATGTTTTATATTTCAAAATACATGTATCTATGAATTCTCATGAATCAATGCATCAAAAAATGAAGGAACAACCTAAAACTCATACATGGGAAATATGTAATCTAAATTCAATGAATATAAGGCATGTCATCTTCAATGTAAAAAACTAGATCAAATAATATTGATATTGAATGAATAGAGAGAAAATATTAAATATAAAATTCCACATAAAACAACCGTGATCCAAAAAAACACAAGGCCATCATAAACTTTTGGAAAAAGGAACATGTAGAATATGTGATATCAAATATCAAGAAGAGAATAACCCACCAAAATAGACGATCTTTCCTTTGATTGGTGATTCAATCCACTGTGAAATGAGTCTGGGTGAGCCAAATTTTCTTTAGAGGGATCCTTAAACCCTATGAATCTAGTCATGACTGAGTGAGAGGAATTTGGTGCTAATTAGTGGGTTTTAGGGACATTAATTAAAATTTTCATAACATTAATACCCTTTTGAATGGTTTCTTGGGCCAACACACATGGTTAGTAGTAACCATGCGTAAATTGTGAAACCCCCTTTTCCCAAGTCATACACATTGTTTAAACCATGCGCAAACCATATGAAAACTCTGCAACTGGTTGCACACATTGATTAACCCTGTGAAAACCCAAATGAAACCATGAAATAGTATATACACTTTGTTTATCCACTCACATTCCATGAAATTAAGGTTTCACAATTAGTTTATAATTTCCTATCCCATGCCTAGAACATGTGTAAAACATTAAAAGGCCTAGAAACAATCAAAAAGGATTCATAAAAACTATGGAAACTACCCACAATGAAATCATATCATTATATATAAAAATGAATGGCCTATATCACATATGAAAAAGTAACATGATGTTACACATACTGTTATGAAATTTGATTGATTAATCATTTTTTAATATAATTTATGAATAGTGAATTATTTAAATGGTTATTTTATCTATGTAATTATCATGGATTGAAAATTTTTGTGTTTATAAAACTCCATTGAGTTGTTTAAATATTTATATGGAAAGGGTTTTAGAAGTAAAATTTTAATTTTTACATATAATGATTTTAGAAAGATCAAAATGGGGGTATCTAAATTAAATTTTATGAAATAAAATGAAATCATATATTCAGTTCAATCTTATGAATGATTTTAAAATTTACATTAGGTAATTTTTTTTTGTTTTCATTTGAAATAAGGTTCATTTTTCTTATATCTTCTACACACAAAATTCAATTAATTTTTATAGTGTATTCATGAATGTATTAGAAAAATTATTTATGTGTATAGTACAATACTTTATGGTTTTTTGGAATGTTTATTTATTATTCATTATAATAAAATATATTTACATTGATTGTGTAATATACGATGATTGATTGAATTTGATGTATTTGTAGAGATAATGAAATAGGATTGTGTTTTTAAATGGTAACAATATGAAAAAACTATTTTTCATATTTTATTGAGTATCATAATTTTATTTGGAAATGAATATTTTTAATAATATTTGTTTTGAGATTTTTTTATATAGGATGTATTTATTTTGTTTTTTATTTTAAAATCAATGTGTAATGGTTTTTTATTTTCAAAAACATCTTAAGAAGGTTTTTAGGGAAATATGATTTTTTATTGGAACATATAATCTTTTGAGAAGGATATGTGGTTGTACATGTTAAGAACTATATATTTTCATTTTTTTATCTAGAGATATATGTCTTTTTTGTCATATTATTCTTTTTTTGTATTAAAATTGGTGGATATGTTTTTGAAAAATGTTTTGATGTATAATTCTAAAAATTATATTTATTACATAAAAAATGTTTCCAAAAATACTTATTAGGGGTATAATAGACCATTATGAATGGTTTATTAAATTTTCTTGGTTGACAAATGTCATATTTTATGATTTCAAGAATGGTTATATTACATTGAGTGTATTTTTTTTTTAAAATGTGGCTTTTTGATGTTGATGATGCAGTTTTTACAAAATGAATCCATTTTGTTAATATCGATGAATTATTTTTATGGAAAATGGTGTTGGGTTCCATAATGATGGACTAAAAAAATTTAATTTAGATTGAAATCATGTAAATTCACAATTTGGATTGAAAATCAATGAATGAAAATTAGTGTTTTTTGATACGAAATTTTTTTTTGGAACATTTTGTTCTTCTATTTTAGAAGGTACTTGATTATATTGATGGTTTATAATTTATTTTTGAAATTTTTTGTTTTCAAAAATTTTATTTTCGTGATATTTTATAATGATTTTATTATTACTAATTTGATTTTTTTTTTTGTAATTTTGTAAAATAAACTATAATAGTTTTATGAATGGTTCACAATTATATGATTATTAAGTTTTAATTTTGAATACAATTTTATAGGTTTATGATTTCGCTTGCATGTTTTAATTATATAATGTGAAATTATTATAAAACATGATAACTTATTTAAAATGGTAGGTTTTTCATTTATCTTGGTTTTGATATTATTTATTATTGAACTTTTATTTTATTTTATTCTTTACAGTATTATATCATGAATATATGTTATATTTAAAGACAAATCCACTATATTTTTAATCATAAAAGGTTTAATTGGGTGTATGTTTAGTTAAATGATTTTTTAAACATTACGATTAAATATGTTTTTTTTATTTTGGAATAAAAATGACATCTAATTCAAGATTATATATTAATTTAGTGTTTTTCATGGACAATATAAAATGGTTGATAAGATAATATTATTTACCATTAATGTTGTTTGATCATGGTTTTGGATCTAAATTGAAATGTAAATCTCATCAATATGATCCTGTTTATTTTATAATGAATAATGAAATGTTTTTCTATTCTCTTATTATATGTTAGTTCAAGACATGAATGATTTAATTATTATTTTATTGTGTGTTTATTATATGGTACTGAGCGTCATGTTTTTTATAAATAAGTAACTAATTAATTTAATTAAGTAAAATGGTAACTGATAATGTATGTAGATATCTTTTCATCTTGATTAGTTTTTAATAGTTTATCATGTGTGTTTTTATTTAAAAACAAATCTATTGTGAATTGAATTGATTGATTTGAATAAATTAAATATATAATATATTTTATAGTGATGATACATGGTTCGTCTTATTGTTCTACAATTTTAATTTATTATATAAAGATATTATTACTAATAAATATGAAATGGTTACTATAAATTGAGTTAATGTTGTAATAAAAAACATTATTATAGTTAATATATCAATAATTATATATTTTAAATAGTCATAAAATTGATTAATAGGGTAAAAAATATAGGTTACTTATTTATTGAAAAATATTGAAATTTTGAATTGGGGTCTAATTTTGTGATATTTTAAAATTAAAATCATATATATAATTAAATATTTAGGACAAAATTATTAATTTATAACAAGAATAAAGAAGATCCAATATTTTTATAAGATTACGAATTATTTTAAAAAAATCCATACGGTATTCCATTATTATTTCCATGCATTAAAATTTAATTTTTTTCATAATGATTAATAAAATATTTTGTTGTAGAAAAGTGAATTAAAAAACATTTTATTTACAATTTTAAAATTTTATCCCCAATTGAACGACAACTTCATTTATAATATAAATTATTTTTTGTGAAAAAACGTTTTCATTTTATGCGGGTTGAATAATATGTAATGATCAATTTTTAATTTATTGTTAGTGTCAGTAATACATGTTATATTTTGTATTTTTATCTGGATGACTTAATTGTGGTATGATATTTTATTTTACTAATTTTTATTAATATAAGTATAAATCAAAAAAATTATTTATGGATTATTTTCATAATTTTTCTATTCTCAGTAATGATAATTTTCATTCTATAATATAACACATACGGTTTATAAATTATTGAATTAAATTTAAACATTAATTAAAAGATGAATTAGTAGTGAGGTGATAATTGGTTTATATCAGTCAAGGAATATGATAATTTTTATTTATGTATTCATTTGAATTTTTATTTTATAATTGAATATCTTATATTAACATTATTTTATCATATTATTTTGATAATTTCATAGATGAAAGACCACCCTTTTGGTTATTTTATAATATAAGATGTTAGTATATTAATATATTATACATTCTTTCTAGGAGTCTCTAATATAAAGATGAAACCAATCCTTTGTGTTAGTATGATGTTAGTTTTTTTAAAGAATCAAATTGTTAATTACATAAATTTTTGTACACTAAAATTGAGACATAAATGTGCTTATTCGAAATGTGGAAGTTGGTAGTGGGGAGTTTATATTGATCTACATAATTCCTATAAGTGTATTTTTTTTAAATATGTAGTATATAATTAAATATTTATAAAATTTAAGTGTTAATGGAGCATAGAGATGGGATATATATATGAGAAGAGTTATATGAGTATTGGTGTATTAGGAGTAACATGTATCCATAATAGTATAATTATATACCTTTTGTCCTTTCGTTGGGTGATAAGTAGATACTTCCACCTATTTCTGATGGAAACTATTGATCCTTACTTATTCATGGAAATTCAACATGAATTCAATTCTAGAACACCATTCCAATGGTAGACTGAAACAACCCAGAAACATATATTAAAAGAATAATAACCTTGATATCTTCCTTAACTGGCAACACTATGCTTTTGCTGAGTTGGTGTGTATGATAAAATTATTATTATTTAAATGTTACATTTTCATTAAATTAGTTGGCATGAATATGAGTAACCAAATTATGAAAAATATGTATAATATACTTAATTAAAAAAATATACTAATAAATTATTTAGAAATAAGAACTCAATTTTTAGTAAAGTGGTTTTATTCTTAAAAAGATATTTTTCTTAAAAAACGTGGTTTGTTGTATTTTTTAATAAAATATTATTATTACTTTGAAGAACATTTTTGAAATTTTATTTAATAAATTTTACTTTAAATTTTGAATTATTATATCCAGAGTATCTTAGGGTGAGATTTTGCAATTTTTCAGAAAATATTATGTTTCTAGTGAATAGTTAAAAATGCTGATTTTAATTGAAAAAAATATTTTTTCTTCAATCATATACATTGATCAATATTATTTTAATATATTTTAAAAGAAAACATTGTTATATTATATTTTTAAAAATTTAATTATGTACATTAAAATCCATTTCATTTTTTAATTTGGTATAGAAACATATATATACATAAAACAATTATCAAAAAATGATTACATTTCTATTGGTCATTTTATCATAAATTAATTTCTCCCACTTCTAGGAATGAGATATTGAATAATTAATTCGTTATATGGAATAATGAGGTTATTTTATTAAAAAAAGTGTCATATTTTGGCCATTATTAACAATAATTGTAGTTATTTTTTATTTTCTTGGTGTGGGAAATATGAGTAAAATTGTGTGAACAATTTGGATAAATCATTATATTTTCTATAAAACTTGTTTTTATTCTTTTATAGTTGTGTAGTTCAGTTATGTCCATCCATGTGTCGAATATATCCCAATTCATTCCCTTTTCCCTTTGATTATGACATTTATATATTTTATGAAAATAATAAATTAAAATTGGCACACTCTTGAATTTAATATCACTAATTTGTTTTATCAGGATAAATAGAAAAAAAAAATAACTAAAAATATTTAATTTATATATTAATTATATTTTTTTATCAATGTAATTTTCCTTCATTTTTTTAAATTTACGAAATGTTTTAAATTCTAATTTAACTTCAACACAATATTTATATATTTAATTGAAAATTAATGTACTTTTTAAAAAAATATTAAAATAAGAAAATTATTTATTTTTTTGTAACATAAATATTTATATTAATATAGGATATTTGATTTGTGTGAAAGTGTTATAATCCAATTCTATTATTTTCATAATTTTAACATAAACTTTTCAAAATAGTTCTTAAAATTCAATAATTATCATTTCATGAAAAATATATTTTATTAAATTATTTATGAATAAAAAAATTCCTGAAATATGATAAGTACAATGGTAATGGTTCAAAAATTTCATTCCATGGTAATTTATAAGAAAATGTTAACATATATGTAAAATTATAGCCCTATATGAATGAAAAGTTTGTTCATACGATGAATGATAAAATTAGTTAATGAAGTTGTTAAAGTATGTGATAATGTTTAAAATGTTTCCAAATCTAGTCCAAATTTTATACGATAATGATATTTTGACTTAAAAACTTTCTTACTCAAACCCTTATCTATTTGGAAGGATTTCACTTCATAAAGACATAAATATATTTTATTAATTTTTGTAATTCAAGTTTGTCTTTTCCATCCCATATAATAGGACACCCATTCTCTCATTTCATTACTCCACATTGATCCATATAGAAAAAAATAACTTGAGAAGTTATATTTGAATCATCTATATCAAGGAATTAGTGTATTTGGTTATCGTATATGTGAATTATCAGACCCCTAAAAATGAATAAAATGAGGCCTTCAAAAGAATAAAAAATCAATTTACCTGAGATCATTCTAAATTTAAATTATTATACCTTATATAAATATATTTTATTCATCCTAAAATAATATATTATGTATCCTAAATATACTTAAATGTTATTATGATTATTTAACCACCAATATTCACTTTTTTATTTCAATAAATATATATGGTTGTTTCGCTCAAGAATATATGCGGACTACGACCTCCACGTACAAATAAAATTTATTTTCATTCACCATATTTCTTGGTTGATTAATATGATGCTATAAAATTATAAAATATATATTTATGATATAATTATCCTTCCATAATTTTAATAAAATATTTTATTACTTAACATTCAATCTGTTTGAAAATTATAATGTCACTCGTGCGTATGTGCTAACTACAACATCAATGAAGCAACATCTTGCGTTTTTTCTTAATGTTTTACATGTATTTTAAAAAGGACTAGTATAATTAATAGATATGATATTTATAAAATTATAATGTTTTTTTCATAATTGAATTTTTATTTTCATTCCTTTCATTCCATTTATTCAAAATTGAAAATACTGTTCTTCTCTAAGTATGACCTACCATCTCCACGAACCATGTAATTCATTTTCTATAAATTATTTTTAGTAATGAATCTTTGTTTAAATTATATATATATATATAATATCATTATATTTTGACTAATATTATGGAATTTATGAATCCATTCTCAATGTGTAATTATCAGGTCTACCCGAACGAATAATGAATGAAAAATAAGCATTTATCTCCGACAACAAGTTATTTTAATAATGAATTCCTAATTCATTTGTTATTAAATATTATAAGTAATATTGGGTATGATATATACATATATATATATATAATTAATATTTTATAAAATAATTATAATAAATCAATACCTATTATACATAAGGGTTGAACATGTATAAAGCAAGACAATACATGTGTTCAATTGATTTTCATCTCACTGTTATTTATTTGAGACATAAGTCATGTTCACTACTTTTTCTCCTATATCATGTGTATAATAACTATGAATATATTTTATAATGTTTACTATTAAAATAATATTTATATTTACTTATCACTATTATTGTTTTCTTTTCTTGGGGATTATTATTCAAAAGATACAAATGTGGTAAGGGATTTATGATACCATCTCATTTTTTGTTGGTATTGTCTATGAGTGACATCAAAATCATTAAATTTAATACTATATATATCATAAATATTTTCAATTATCATCTCATATTGTTTAACATAATACTAAAGTTTTTACATTCATTTACTTCTTAATAACTACTCCAGATACTAAAAGATAGTTTTTAAGTAACAATAATTTTTTTTCACTCTTTGGTAAGAAATAATTTTTTATCAATATCTATTCACAAAAATAATTATATGAATTTTATTAAAAAATATTTTTAATTTGTCAAATAATTTTTTACCTTGGTTCGATATTTACATAATTTACTCAAAGTAATGTTCTTGTCACCTCATAAACAAAATATATTTAACATTTTACAAATAATTTAATAGGAATATTTATTTTAACATACACAACATGAACTAATTACCTCCCATCACAACCCCTTAGTAAATTTAATATTAATATATAATTTCCAAGGAATTTTTTAATTGAAAAAGTTTTCATAATAATTTTGATATTTTAACAATTTTCTAGATTTATTTCAATAGGAAAAGTGTATTTCCATACAGAAATATACCAACTGTAATTTGAAAAATAATATTCAACGATGATGAAATCTTTTAATTTCACTTATAGATTAATTGGGATATAATCTAATGATACCATCCTTATTCAATTGTTTGCATGGTTTATGATTATTATAATGAGATGTGTATGAAACATGTTTATTTCCCTAGGATCATAGTATATGATAAATTATTTATGATGTTAAGGCACACATATGAATGGATTATGATTATGTGATAGGTATGCCATGAATTATATGTCCCTCATATTAATTTTGTAAATATGGTTAACTCATCAGGTAAATATGTGATACATGAATTTGATATCATGATGAAAATTTTATTCAAAGTCCATGGTTTCATGTCTATATATTTATGTGATGACCAAGATATCATGTGAATAATATTATTCATGACTATTATTTCATGTCCATAAGGCCATGCATATACCCATTTTCTTGTACATATGAATTTTTAGGGGATTATTTTCATGTTCCTTACAAAATTAGTGATCCTATTTTAATTTAAAAATATTAACAATTTTATAGACTAATGAAATTCCATGATTTATAAAATGACTCTCTATTTTGATCTGTGATATGAAGTCTATGGTTTTAAATTTTTACTACAATTTTCTCATACACATAAGATCCTTCTATTCTTAATTTATCATTTATATCTGACTTGTTTACTATGGAATCCCACAAATTTATTACATAAATGTTCATAATATTGTACAAAAAAAAGATATTTTAATGTATAGTTTCCTGGAAATGAGTTACTTAATACATGAAAAATAAAAAAAATTATAATCCACTTAAAATATATTATCATTGGTTTATAATAAGTATATTTAATACTTCTCATAACCTGGCAACATGAATTAAAGGAAATGGATGACTATACAATATAGTATGGGAAATAAATGGAAACAATTTAGAAGTGACCTTGAAGAATATGAATAAGAACATGAGTAATATCCTTATATATTGGGAAATTGAGGATCATCACTATTATATTAAAAATTTAATTTATCATAACATTAAAATGAGTCTACAATAGTTAAACAAGACATTCATAAACATATCACTATGGGTTTTCACTGAGGTGTCCTAAAAATTCCCAAGGTTTTTCAAATAGGTATTGTAAAACATGTAATATCTAAAGATTAAATTATTTTCCGAATGCATTGGAGAAATTCCATGGATCACCCATAACAAGTAATAATAAATGTGATCCACATAGATCAGAATCAAACATTTTTCAAATATCCCACATAAAATAAAAAAATGGGTTTCATATAAGAAATTATGGAGTTTTAAAATGTACAAAAAGACAATATCATTATGACATTTTTCCATAAAAATGGAATTTGGGTTTCATGTATGTTAATACATAATTCCAAAATAACATTTTAACATATTGGTGAATACACCGGTAAAATAAAGAGTATATTGTATTCAAAAAAAGAAAAAAAATAACCTCATTAGGGGAAAATAGAAATTTTGTGAAGTATATCATACAACATGACAAGTATAAAACATGGTTTTAAAAAAGGTAAAATTATAGGGGGAAAGGGATTCCCATTCATAATAAATAATTTTATGTAAGGGTATAAATAAAATGGTAATAAAATAGTGTAATAATAAGGATTAGAAGGCATATAAAAATAGGTTCTTGAAATGAATAGAAAATAATTATAATTTTCTTTACATTAAAAAGTATCCCCTAAAACCTGTGGTTTTGGACCTTAGATGTTTGAGGAAACCATTGGAGGCCTCATTAGTATGTATGAATTCATGATTATATTATAGGATTGAATTCGATTAAAATTAAATAGGGAAATGGGTAGGTATTTATATCAAAAGTGGAGGATTTTATTATTAACTACTATATATAGGCCTAAGAAATATAGGTTGTGGAAAATGAAAAACTGTGTGCCTTAAAATTGTATCTTCCTATAGTGTATTCCATTTGTGCTAAATGTTATGTTATTATAATCCAAAATATTCCTAAATCATTTTATATTACTCAATTTTTTATGGAAAAATAATGTTTCCACGAATATAATTTTTTAAATGTAGAAGTTTCAATTTTAGAATTTGGAATGTAATGTAATGTTTTCAATATTGATAACAGTATATTAAAATACTTTATAATAACAAGATAATATATTTTAGTCATTGTATTGGGTTTAAATAATTATGAAAAAATTTTGAAATTATTATTAATTCATTAAACATAATAAAAATATAAGACTATTATTTTTCTATTCATGAAAAATAAAAATGTTTTAGGAAATACTCATAAAATATCCATAACATAATTTCACCATGAGGATTTAAAATTTTAATTTATTTTATAATAATAATTTTTTAATATAATAATTATAACATTTAAATATAAAAAACCTTATTTAATAAAAAAATAATATCACGTTGAAAATGCATGGTAAACAAATGTATAGAGTTTCATGTTTAGAATAAATTTAGAACTGTAAAAGACTTCGTATTATGGTATGGTAAACCAAACACCAACCTGAAAACTATTCATGGTTGGACATCCAAATCAGTCACATAGATTCATCGTGGTTTACTAGACCATGAAAACAAGATGTTATTGTGGTTATCCTTCCGTTTTGGTTCCAAAACACATATGAGATTCAAAGATTAAAATATAGACTCATTGGTAATATAAACATAATTTTTCAAGAGAAAACATGTAACTCAAAATGAAGGCTCAAGTCCTAAAATCCCTGATTAATCAATTTTCATCATCAAGGGGTGATGATCATGAACCAACTCATGGACTACCTATTGAGTCCTGGAACATTATTAATCTGTTTTTAACTATCAATGACCCCAAATAATATAATTATTTAAAAGTTATGTATTCCCATTTAATGAAATGCAAAGATCTAATACCATTTTCAATGAACCAACCTAGAATAATCTCATTTCATATCCAATCCATTCCAAAACTATACCAAAGAGCATTCCCAATATCCACCTGTTGGTGACATGCACTTGGGAATCAATAAGGAAAATTGGGAATGATTTCACCTTCAAAATATTACAATAACAAAGTATAATTTTGAAACATCAAGAGATATTTATAAATCAAAACATACATATCAATGTAAAAATATACACAAAGATAACTAAAAGTGAAACATAATTACAAAAACCCACCTCATGTTGGTACATGACCACCCACTATGTCCCAAGCCACCCTCCCTTTTTCACTATTAGATAAAAACCATAATGCAATGTGATATCATGACCAGCTACTATAAGATAAAAAGGTATACAAACAAAAAAAGTGACAAGATGGGTGTTATATAAAGATCCCATTATGAATCCACTAAGGCTGCTATTGAGTTACTTCCTAGAGTAACAAAAATGTGACAAAATAGGAGTAAAATAATTATTTAAGTGCATTAGTGTAAAAATATAGTTTTATAAATTTCAAAATAATTTATCAAACTAAACTTTTAAACTTTGAATTTCATAATTTAAAAACTACAAAAAATTCATGAAATGATTCAATAACTATTACACAAAGAATGTTAGACAATCAGAAAAATATTATAATGTCCACCTGAAATGTAAATATGAACACGATTTAATACAATAGTGTCATTGTTCTTGATAATAATAAAGGATGTAATAAAGGAAAATTTTGGTGCCAAATGGTGGAAACAAATTATATCTTGTATCATGTAATAAGTATTTGGATTTCATGGGTACAACCTTGGTATGATAGTTAGTCCACCATAGAATATATAATAAAATTACAAGAAATTTTTTTGGGCTTACAACTATTCTCGCAGGTCTAAAGAAAACTAATTCCATGCACACCCACATTCTGGGGCACACATCCCTAGCCCAAACCATTCATGTTCTCTATCGGTCCACTAAAGGGTGTCATTTCAATACTGATGTACAAATCTTGGTCATCCCTTATATATATTTAGGTTCCCATGACTAGTAAAAATAAGTAGTGAGATAAACATGTTTTTAGGATCACATGAGGATCCTTATCAGCAACATATCACTCTCACCCCCTAAACTCTCTCAATGTAAATAATCATTTTTTCAACACCCACAATAATATGACATATAAGAACAAAAAATTATAATTAATGGATTATTACCTGCAAGATGTATAGTAATGTGCTAGCATATCCGTCAACCATCATCAATTTCAATTCAAAACCATTTATATAATTAAATATTTGAAAGGAAATAATACCCTTTAACATGTAAAATTCATCATAAAATTCAAAATAATCCTTTCAAATTCATTTATATCTAAAAAACTCAAGTTCATTTAATGGAATTCGTAAAATTTTAAAAGGACTGAATAAATTTTAATACATCGGTGTACAACCTATTTAAACGTGATTAAATCATTTCTTTAAAATAACACTGAAAAATGATTTTAAAACAATGGTTAAATAAATCAAGGTGGTTTTTTTGTCTTTTAATTAATTCAAGCATTTTATAACTATTTATGAATAATAAAATACTTTCATTCACTTAATTCAAATCTTTGAAGACCATTTAATAAATTCAAATCTATTCCAAAGCCATCAGTTTCACCAAAATTTACTTAAAAATATCATTAAAAATATATTTGAACTAATATGGAATTTATCAAATAAGAATAAATGTGAGGGAATTAAATGAAATAACCATTTAATATAATCCATATTTAATTTAGAGTGATATAGGGAAAATAATATTTCATATGGAATTTAATGGAAAAATTTCATAGAAGATGTTTTATATTTCAAAAAACATGTATCTATGAATTCTCATGAATCAATGCATCAAAAAATGAAGGAACATCCTAAAACTCATACATGGTAAATATGGAATATAAACTCAATGAATATAAGGCATGTCATCTTCAATGTAAAAAACTAGATCAAATAATATTAATATTAAATGAATAGAGAGAAATTATTAAATATAAAATTCCACATAAATCAACCGTGATCCAAAAAACACAAGGCCACCATAACCTTTTGGAAAAAGGAACATGTTGAATATGTGAGATAAAATATCAAGAAGAGAATAACCCACCAAAATAGACGATATTTCCTTCGATTGGTGATTCAATCCACTGTGAAATGAGTCTGGGTGAGCCAAATTTTCTTTTGAGGGATCCTAAAACCCTATGAATCTAGTCATGACTGAGTGGGAGGATTTTGTTGCTAATTAGTGGGTTTTAGGGACATTAATTAAAATTTTCAAAACATTAATACCCTTTTGAATGGTTTCTTGGGCCAACACTCATGGTTTTTAGTAACCATGCGTAAATTGTGAAACCCCCTTTTCCCAAGTCATACCCATTGATTAAACCATGCGCAAACCATATGAAAACTCTGCAACTGGTTGCACACATTGATTAACCCTGTGAAAACCCAACTCAAACCATGAAATAGTCTATACAATTTGTTTATCCACTCACATACCATGAATTTAAGGTTGCACAATTAGTTTATAATTTCCTATCCCATGCCAAGAACATGTGTAAAACATTAAAAGGCCTAGAAACCATAAAAAAGGATTCATAAATACTATGGAAACTACCCACAATGAAATCATATCATTATATATACAAATTAATGGGCTAAATCACATATGAACAAGTAACATGATGTTACACATACTGTTATGAAATTTGATTGAATAATCATTTTTTAATATTTTTTATGAATAGTGAATTATTTAAATGGTTATTTTCTCTATGTAATTATCATGGATTGAAAAGTGTTGTTTTTTATAAAACTCCATTGAGTTGTTTAAATTTTTATATGGAAAGGTTTTTAGAAGTAAAATTTTAATTTTTACATATAATGATTTTAGAAAGATCAAAATGGGGGTATCTAAATTAAATTTTATGAAATAAAATGAAATAATATATTCAGTTCATTCTTATGAATGATTTTAAAATTTACATTAGGTATTTTTTTTGTGTTTTCATTTGAAATAAGGTTCATTTTTATTATATCTTCTACACACAAAATTCAATTAATTTTTATAGTGTATTCATGAATGTACTAGAAAAACTATTTATGTGTATAGTACAATACTTTATGGTTTTTTGGAATGTTTATTTATTATTCATTATAATAAAATATATTTACATTGATTGTGTAATATATGATGATTGATTGAATTTGATGTATTTGTAGAGATAATTAAATAGGAATGTGTTTGTAAATGGTAACAATATGATAAAACTATTTTTCATATTTTATTGAGTATCATAATTTTATTTGGAAATGAATAATTTTAATAATATTTGTTTTGAGATTTTTTATATAGGATGTATTTATTTTGTTTTTTATTTTAAAATCAATGTGTAATGGTTTTTTATTTTCAAAAACATCTTACGAAGGATTCTAGGGAAATACGATTTTTTATTTGAACATATAGTCTTTTGAGAAGGATATGTGGTTGTACATTTTATGAACTATATATTTTCATTTTTTATCTAGAGATATATGTCTTTTTTTATCATATTTTTCTTTTTTTTGTATTAAAATTGGTGGATATGTTTTTGAAAAATGTTTTGATGTATAATTCTAAAAATTATATTTATTACATAAAAAATGTTTCCAAAACTACTTCTTAGGGGCATAATAGACCATTATGAATGGTTTATTAAATTTTCTTGGTTGAAAAATGTCATATTTTATGATTCAAAGAATGGTTATATTACATTGAGTGTATTTTTTTTAAAATGTGACTTTTCGATGTTGATGATGCAGTTTTTACAAAATGAATCCATTTTGTTAATATCGATGAATTATTTTTATGGAAAATGGTGTTGGGTTCCATAATTATGGACTAAAATTAAAATTTAATTCATATTGAAATCATGTAAATTCACAATTTGTATTGAAAATCAATGAACGAAAATTAGTGTTTTTTGATACGAATTTTTTTTTGGAACATTTTTTTTATTATATTTTAGATGGTACATGATTGTATTGATGGTTTATAATTTATTTTTGAAATTTTTTGATTTCAAAAATTTTGTTTTCGTGATAATTTATAATGATTTTATTATTACTAATTTGATTATTTTTTTTCTAATTTTGTAAAATAAACTAAAATTGTTTTATGAATGGTTCAAAATTATATGATAATTTAGTTTTAATTTTGAATACAATTTTATAGGTTTATGATTTCGCTTTCATGTTTTAATTATATAATGTGAAATTATTATAAAACTTGATATCTTATTTAGAATGGTAGGTTTTTCATTTATCTTGGTTTTGATATTATTTATTATTGAACTTTTATTTTATTTTATTCTTTACGGTATTATATCGCGAATATATGTTCGATTTAAAGACAAATCCAGAATATTTTTAATCTTAAAATGTTTTATTGGATGTATGTTTAGTTAAATGATTTTTTAAACATTACGATTAATTATGTGTTTTTTTTGGAATAAAAATGATATCTAATTCAAGATTAGATATTAATGTAGTGTTATTTCATGGACAATATGATATGGTTGATAAGATAATATTATTTTCCATTAATGTTGTTTGATCATGGTTTTGTATCTAAATTGAAATGTAAATCTCATCAACATGATCCTGCTTATTTTATAATTAATAATGAAATGTTTTTCTATTATATTATTATATGTTAGTTCAATACATGAATGATTTAATTATGATTTTATTGTGTGTTTATTTTATGATACTGAGTGTCATGTTTTTGATAAATAAGTAAATAATTAATTTAATTATGTAAAATGGTAACTGGTAAGGTATGTTGATATCTTTTCATCATGATTAGTTTTTAATAGTTTATCATGTGAGTTTTTATTTAACAACAAATATATCGTGAATTGAATTGATTGATTTGAATAAATTAAATATATAATATATTTTATAGTGATGATACATGGTTCATCTTATAGTTCTACAATTTTAATTTATTATATAACGATATTATTACTAATAAATATGGAAGGGTTATAATAATTTGATTTAATGTTGTAATAAAAAACATTATTATAGTTAATATATCAATAATTATATATTTTAAATAGTCATAAAGTTGATTAATAGGGTAAAAAATTATTGGTTAGTTATTTATTGAAAAATATTGAAATTTTGAATTGGGGTCTAATTTTGTGATATTTTAAAATTAAAATCATATATATAATTAAATATTTAGGACAACATTATTAATTTATAACAAGAATAAAGAAGATCCCCTATTTTTATAAGATTACGAATTATTTTAAAAAAATCCATACGGTATTCCATTATTATTTCCAAGAATTAAAATTTAATTTTTTTCATAAAGTTTAATAAAATATTTTGTTGTAGAAAAGTGAATTAAAAAACATTTTTTTACAATTTTAAAATTTTATCCCCAATTGAACGACAACTTCATTTATAATATAAATTATTTTTTGTGAAAAAACGTTTTCATTTTATACGGGTTGAATAATATGTAATGATCAATTTTTAATTTATTGTTAGTGTTAGTAATCCATGTTATATTTTTTATTTTTATCTGGATGACTTAATTATGGTATGATATTTTATTTTACTAATTTTTACTAATATAAGTATAAATCAAAAAATTTATTTATCAATTATTTTCATAATTTTTCTATTCTCAATAATGATATTTTTCATTCTACAATATAACACATACGGTTTATAAATTATTGAATTAAATTTAAACATTAATTAAAATTTGAATTAGTAGTGAGGTGATAATTGGTTTATATCAGTCAAGGAATATGATAATTTTTATTTATGTATTCATTTGAATTTTTATTTTATAATTGAAATTATCTTATATTAACATTATTTTATCATATTATTTTGATAATTTCTTAGATGAAAGACCACCCTTTTGGTTATTTTATAATATAAGATGTTAGTATATTAATATATTATACATTCTTTCTAGGAGTCTCTAATATAAAGATGAAACCAATCCTTTGTGTTAGTATGATGTTAGTTTTTTTAAAGAATTAAATTGTTAATTACATAAATTTTTGTACACTAAAATTGAGACATAAATGTGCTTATTCAAAATGTGGAAGTTGGTAGTGGGGAGTTTATATTGATCTACATAATTCCTATAAGTGTATTTTTTTAAATATGTATTATATAAATAAATATTTATAAAATTTAAGTATTAATGGAGCTTAGAGATGGGATATATATAAGAGAACAGTTATATGAGTATTGGTGTATTAGGAGTAACATGTATCCATAATGGTATAATTATATACCTTTTGGCCTTTCATTGGGTTATAAGTAGATACTTCCACCTATTTCTGATGGAAACTATTGATCCTTCCTTATTCATGGAAATTCAACATGAATTCAATTCTAGAATACAATTCCAATGGTAGACTGAAACAACCCAGAACCATATATTAAAAGAATAATAACCTTGATATCTTCCTTAACTGGCAACACTATGCTTTTGCTGAGTTGGTGTGTATGATAAAATTATTATTATTTAAATGTTATATATTCATTAAATTAGTTGGCATGAATATGAGTAACCATAATATGAAAAATATGTATCATATAATTAATTAAAAAATATACTAATAAATTATTTAGAAATAAGATCTCAATTTTTAGTAAAGTGGTTTTATTCTTAAAAAGATCTTTTTCTTAAAAAACGTGGTTTATTGTATTTTTTAATAAAATATTATTATTACATTCAAGAACATTTTTGAAATTTTATTTAATAAAGTTTACTTTAAATTTTGAATTATTATATCCAGAGTATCTTAGGGTGAGATTTTTCAATTTTTCAGAAAATATTATGTTTCTAGTGAATAGTTTAAAATACTGATTTTTATTGAAAATAATATTTTTTCTTCAATCATATACATTGTTCAATATTATTTTAATATATTTTAAAATAAAACAAAGTTATATTATATTATTAAAAACTTAATTATGTACATTAAAATCCATTTCATTTTTTAATTTGGTATAGAAACATATATATACATTAAAAAATTATCAAAAAATGATTTCATTTCTATTGGTCATTTTATCATAAATTAATTTCTCCCACTTCTAGGAATGAGATATTTAATAATTAATTCGTTATATGGAATAATGAGGTTAATTTATTAAAAAAAAGTGTCATATTTTGGCCATTATTAACAATAACTGTAGTTATTTTTTATTTTCTTGGTATGGGAAATATGAGTATAATTGTGTGAACAATTTGGATAAATCATTATATTTTCTATAAAACTTGTGTTTATTCTTTTATAGTTGTGTAGTTCAGTTATGTCAATCCATGTGTCGAATATATGCCAATTCATTCCCTTTTCCCTTTGATTATGAAATTTATATATTTTATAAAAATAATAAATAGAAATTGTCACACTCTTGAATTTAATATCACTAATTTTTTATCGGGATAAATAGAAAGAAATCATAACTAAAAATATTTAATTTATAGATTAATTATATTTTTTTATCAATGTAATTTTCCTTCATTTTTTTTAAATTTACGAAATGTTTTAAATTCTAATTTAACTTCAACACAATATTTATATATTTAATAGAAAATTAATGTACTTTTTAAAAAAATATTAAAATAAAAAAATTATTTATTTTTTTGTAACATAAATATTTATATTAATATAGGATATTTGATTTGTGTGAAACTGTTGTAATCCAATTCTATTATTTTCATAATTTTGACATAAAATTTTCAAAATTGTTCTTAAAATTCAATAATTATCATTTAATGACAAATATATTTTATTAAATTATTTATGAATAAAAAATTCCTGAAATATGATAAGTAGAATGGTAATGGTTGAAAAATTTCATACCATGGTAATTTATAAGAAAATGTTAACATATATGTAAAATTATAGCCATATATGAATGAAAAGTTTGTTCATATGATGAATGATAAAATTAGTTAATGAAGTTGTTAAAGTATGTGATAATGTTTAAAATGTTTCCAAATCTAGTCGAAATTTTATACGAAAATGATATTTTGACTTAAAAACTCTCTTACTCGAACCCTTATCTATTTGGAAGTATTTCACTTCATAAATACATAAATATATTTTATTAATTTTTGTAATTCAAGTTTGTCTTTTCCATCACATATAATAGGACACCCATTATTTCATTTCATTACTCCACATTGATCCATATAGAACAAAATAACTTGAGAAGTTACATTTGAAACATCTATATAAAGGAATTAGTGTTTTTGTTTATCATATATGTGAATTATCAGACCCTTAAAAATGAATAAAAGGAGGCCTTCAGAAGAATAAAAAATCAATTTACCTGAGCTCATTCTAAATTTAAATTATTATACCTTCTATAAATATATTTTATTCATCCTAAAATAATATATTATGTATCCTAAATATACTTAAATGTTATTATGATTATTTAACCACCAATATTCACTTTTTTATTTCAATAAATATATATGGTTGTTTCGCTCAAGAATATATGTGGACTACGACCTCCACGTACAAATAAAATTTATTTTCATTCACCATCTTTCTTGGTTGATTAATATGATGCTATAAAATTTTAAAATATATATGTATGATATAATTAGGCTTCCTTAATTTTAATAAAATATTTTATTACTTAACATTCAATCTGTTTGAAAATTATAATGTCACTCGTGCGTATGTGCTAACTACAACATCAATGAAGCAACATCTTGCGTTTTTTCTTAATGTTTTACTTGTATTTTAAAAAGGACTAGTATAATTAATAGATATGATATTTATAAAATTATAATGTTTTTTCATAGTGGAATTTTTATTTTCTTTCCTTTCATTCCATTTATTCAAAATTGAAAATACTGTTCTTCTCTAAGTATGACCTACCATTTCCACGAATCGTGTAATTCATTTTCTATAAATTATTTTTATTAATGAATCTTTATTTAAATCTAATATATATATATAATATAATTATATTTTGACTAATATTATGGAATTTATGAATCAATTCTCAATGTGTAAATATCAGGTCTACCCGAACGAATAATGAATGAAAAATAAGCATTTATCTCTGGCAACAAGTTATTTTAATAATGAATTCCTAATTCATATGTTATAAAATGTTATAAGTAATATTGGGTATGATATATACAAATATATATATATATAATTACTATTTTATAAAATAATTATAATAAATCAATACCTATTATACATAAGGGTTGAACATGTATAAAGAAAGACAATACATGTGTTCAATTGATTTTCATCTCACTGTTATTTATTTGAGACATAAGTCATGATCACTACTTTTTATCCTATATGATGTATATAATAACTATGAATATATTTTATAATTTTTACTATTAAAATAATATTTATATTTACTTATCACTATTATTGTTTTCTTTTCATGGGGGTTATTATTCAAATGATACAAATGTGGTATGGGATTTATGATACCATCTCATTTTTTGGTGGTATTTTCTATGAGTGACATCAAAATCATTAAATTTAATAATATATCTATCATAAATATTTTCAATTATCATCTCATATTGTTTAACTTAATACGAAATTGTTTACATTCATTTACTTCTTAATATCTACTCAAGATACTAAAAGATAGTTTTTAATTAAAAATAATTTTTTTTCACTCTTTGGTAAGAAATAATTTATATCAATATCTATTCACAAAAATAATTATATGAATTTTCTTAAAAAATATTTTTAATTTGTCAAATAATTTTTTACCTTGGTTCGATATTTACATAATTTACTCAAAGTAATGTTCTTGTCACCTCATAAAAAAAATACATTTAACATTTTACAAATAATTTAATAGGAATATTTATTTTAACATACACAATATGAACTAATTACCTCCCATCACAACCCCTTAGTGATTTTAATATTAGTTTATAATTTCCAAAGATTTTTTTAATTGAAATTTTTTTCATAATAATTTGGATATTTTTACGATTTTCTAGATTTATTTCAATATGAAAAGTGTATTTCCATACAGAAATATTCCAACTGTAATTTGAAAAATAATATTCAAAGATGATTACATCTTTTAATTTCACTTATAGATTAATTTGGATATAATCTAATGATACCATCCTTATTCAATTGTTTTCATGGTTTATGATTATTATAATGAGATGTGTATGAAACATGTTTATTTCCCTAGGATCATATTATATTATTAATGATTTATGATGTTAAGGCACACATATGAATGGATTATGATTATGTGATTGGTATGCCATGAATTATATGTCCCTCATATTAATTTGGTAAATATGGTTAACTCATCAGGTAAATATTTGATACATGAATTGGATTTCATGATGGAAATTTTATGCAAAGAACATGGTTTCATGTCTATATATTTATGTGATGACCAAGATATCATGTGCATAATATTATTCATGACTATTATTTCATGTCCATAGGTCCATTCTTATACCCATTTTCTTGTACATATGAATTTTTAGGGGATTATTTTCATGTTCCTTACAAAATGAGTGACCCTATTTTAATTAAAAAATATTAACAATTTTATAGACTAATGAAATTCCATGATTTATAAAATGACTCTCTATTTTGATCTATGATATGAAGTCTATGGTTTTAAATTTTTACTACAATTTTCTCATACACATAGGATCCTTCTATAATTAAATTATCATTTATATCTGACTTGTTTACTATAGAATCCCACAAATTTATTACATAAATGTTCACAATATTGTACAAACAAAGGATATTTTAATGTTTAGTTTTCTGGAAATGAGTTACTTAATACATGAAAAATTAAAAAAATTATAATCCACATAAAATATATTATCATTGGTTTATAATAAGTATATTTAATAATTCTCATAACCTAGGGACACGAATTAAAGGAAATGGATGAGTATACAATATAGTATGGGAAATAAATGGAAACAATTTAGAAGTGACCTTGAGGAATATGAATAAGAACATGAGTAATATCCTTATATATTGGGAAATTAAGGAGCATGACTATTATATTAAAAATTTAATTTATCATAACATTAAAATGAGTCTACAACAGTTAAACAAGACATTCATAAACATATCACTATGGGTTTTCACTGAGGTGTCCTAAAAATTCCCAAGGTTATTCACATAGGTATTGTAAAACATGTAATATCTAAATATTAAATTATTTTCCAAATGCATTGGAGAAATTACATGGATCACCCATAACAAGTAATAATAAATGTGAGCCACATAGATCAAAATCAAACATTTTGCAAATAACCCACATAAAATAATAAAATGGGTTTCATATAAGAAATCATGGAGTTTTAAAATGTACATAAAGACAATATCATTATGATATTTTTCCATAAAAATGGAATTTGGGTTTCTTGTATGTTAATACATAATTCCAAAATATCATTTTAACATCTTGGTGAATACACCGGTAAAATAAAGAGTATATTGTATTCAAAAAAACAAAAAAAAAATAACTTCATTAGGGGAAAATAGAAATTTTGAGAAGTATATCATACAACATGACAAGTATAAAACATGGTTTTAAAAAAGGGTAAAATTATAGGGGGAAAGGGATTCCAATTCATAATAAATAATTTTATGTAAGGTTATAAATAAAATGGTAATAAAATAGTGTAATAATAAGGATTAGAAGGCATATAAATATTGGTTCTTGAAATGAATAGAAAATAATTATAATTTTCATTACATTAAAAAGTATCCCCTAAATCCTGTGGTTTTGGACCTTAGGTGTTTGAGGAAACCATTGGAGGTCTCATTAGTATGTATGAATTCATGATTATATTATAGGATTGAATTCGATTAAAATTAAATAGGGAAATGGGTAGGTATTTATATCAAAAGTGGAGGATTTTATTATTAACTCCTATATATAGGCTTAAGAAATATAGGTTGTGGAAAATGAATAACAATGTGCCTTAAAATTGTATCTTCCTATAGTGTATGCCATTTGTGATAAATGTTATGTTATTATAATCCAAAATATTCCTAAATCATTTTATATTACTCAATTTGTTATGGAAAAATAATGTTTCCACGAATATAATTTTTTAAATGTAAAAGTTTCAATTTTAGAATATGGAATGTAATGTAATGTTTTCAATATTGATAAAAGTATATTAAAATACATTATAATAACAAGATAATATATTTTAGTCATTGTATTGGGTTTAAATAATTATGAAAAAATTGTGAAATTATTATTAATTCATTAAACATAATAAAAATCTATGACTATTATTTTTCTATTCATGAAAAAACCAAATGTTTAAGGAAATCCTCATAAAGTCTCCATAACATAATTTCACCATGAAGATTTAAAATTTTAATTTATTTTATAATAATATTTTTTTAATATAATAATTATAACATTTAAATATAAAAAACCTTATTTAATAAAAAAATAATATCACGTTGAAAATGCATAGTAAAATTTTAGAGAGTTAATATTTTTAAAATTATTTTAAAATTTGTTTTCATATAACAGTTTGTGGTCATATTATTTCAATAAAATCTGTACTATTCATAATTTAGTATCTTATTATCAAAAAAAAAATTCTATAAAGTATAATTTATGTTTGAAATGAAAATTTATCAAATTCTATCTCAAGTGAACAATTTTTTATTATGATAAACTATTATTAAAATCGAATGGATGGAATTAAAAATTTATGTATAAAAAATAATTGCAGTTTTTGTAACATTGTCTTGGAAATATAACCCCTCAGTACACCCATATATTCCCCATGAGTAACATGTGTGATTGGGGTAGTTTTGTGGGATGTATCAGCAAACATTGTTCAAGTGGTAATATCCTCTAACTTGAGCTTATCCCATAAGATATTTTGTTTAATATTAACTTGCTGAAGCGTAGATCGAACATGGTCAAGGGTATACCCTAGTGATGATACCTCCCTTGTAGGTTCTGATATATGGGCTTCAAATGTCATGACTCAACTAGTTTATACCATTGAACCTTCCTTCTTCATCAATTATCCTTTTTCAAATTTTACATATAAATACTAATTACAAGGTTAAAATTTTTATATAGGGTTTAGTTTTAATTTTTCATATTGACTAACGCTCATAAATTACCAAAGGTTGTTTATAATCTGAAACCAAATGTGCTCATTCCCCTTTATAGTAGATCACTATTAAATTGATATTGTTTTGTTTTATTCTATATAATATTACACAAATTTTATGGAAACAATATAATCCTTAATGTATGGGTCATTACATTCTTACCCCCTTATAAAATTCCATCCCTGAAATTTTAAATTGTTTTGTTAGTTGAGAAAATGTGTTGGTATATCTTCTTCATTGTATCTTACAGTTCCCTTGTTTCTTATTTGTATTTATGTTTCTGAAAAAAAATTAATGAGGTTAATAGTGTTGTTTCATAGATCCTTGTCTATATAGTAAATGATCTCTACCAGTATCTCCACATAATAGATGTCATGTTCCAATTGAACCGCCTATGGATTTAGTAAATGTGATTGAATAAATATGAACATCCACCAGTGATATATACAGAATACATCTTGAACTTGAGCTAGATTTTTTGTATGTGCTAAATGATAGTATGTTGTTCCTTTGTGATCAAGGACTTCATTGGGGAAAATGTTTGTTGGGATAAGTTTCCCTTTCTTAAAAAATTCATCACTCACTTACAATGTTATATTCAAAGGAACACTTGGTTTCCAACCCCACACTCTAAGTACCTTCAGCGATTGTTAGCATAAATTTTAAACAAACTCTGAGAATCTGTTATGTGGTGTTGGATGGAAAGAAATTTTTTATCACCAATTTATCATGTTATGGACCATGCATCTTTATCACACCAAATTCATACCAATATTTAATAGTTATACATCGTTTCCATAGAAATATTCATAGGGTTCCATTTTAAAGCACAAATGGAATATCTTATTGTATTAAAACCCAAATAATAGGATATGTTAATCCCATTAGCCATTAATTTCCATTGATCATGGTATCAACATTTCATAGATGTTTTAATAGTCCATTCATATGTTCCATCAGTTTGGGGTTGATAGATCACAGTAAACATCCATTTGGTACTCAGAGAGTGTTGAAGACTTTTAAATAAATTTTATGTGAATCACTGATCATGATGAAAATGATTGAATATGTAAATCCCTGAACTCTCCCCAGTTTACATAAATCTCGTAATGTTTTTCAAGAGATAAATCTTCCCAAATAGTGATGAAATGGGAATTTTTGGGGAGTTAGTCCATTATAACCGATATCATATTTTTTCTTTTGGATGTTCTTGGTAGATTAGTGAAAAGGTAGATAGTGTTGTTTTCCAGGTTCCATGGGGGTATGGGTAGTGATTTAAAACCCCATTTATGAATGTGTCGATCTTCATTCACCTATTGAGAATCAAAGAACCTTGTGGCATAGCCAGAATATATTTTTTCATGTTATCCCAAAAATTATTATCCCAAAGTTTCCTATAAATTTTAGTGCATCCAGGATTTATAGTGAATGTAGATATATGAGCTTCATCCATCATCTCCATTATTATTTCAGGAATATTTGAGAAAAATATTCTTGTATGAAATTTTAGTATACCTTTTCAATCAATATTAAAAACATGATAATTTCCATATTTTACAAACTCTATCATATTTTATAACAAGGTATCTTCTATTTTAAATTTCTTAATCTTATATAATAATGACGGTTTATAAACCATTTGGGATATGGTTCTTGTTGACCCTTCCATTAGGATTCTGTTGTCTAGATTTACTAGGTTTTATATCGAATATTCTCCTTGAACCCCCATCATTTCCATCACAAAATGGATGTTCCTACTTAATGCATCATGTATTTGTTTTTTTATTTTATGATTATAATGTATTGAATAATAATATTATTTTAATAGGTTCTAACCATCTTTTTTGTCTCATGTTCAATTAATTGTGTGTTAATAAATACTTAATAAATAGGTGGTCTCTATATATCAAATGTATCCCCATTAATAATGTGCCTCCATATCATCAGAAAAAAATATTGACAGATAGTTCTAAGTCGTGGGTATTATAATAATGTTCAATAAATCTTAACTTTTGAGATTCATAATAAATCATCTTATAAATTTTCACGAGGACTCACCCAATCCCATTCAAGGATGCATCGTTAAAAATATGGAATGCATATCTGAAGAGGGCAGCGTTAACACATGGGTAGTAATAAATATCATCATCAGCTATTGGAAACATTCATTAGACTCATTTTTCAAGATGATCAATGATCCTTTTAAAGTTAACATAGTAAGGGGATTTAAATGTAATTAATTTTTTTCAAAAACATCCAATAATATACTAATAATCTTAAGAAACTATGAATATCATTAAATATTGTTGTATATGGCCACACCTATATAACGATTTTCCTGGTAGTGTCAATAGAGATTCTGTCATTGGGTACAATGTTCTACAAGAAAGAATATTTTTCGTAAAAAATCACATTTTTTGTGCTTTACAGATACCATATCCTTCATTGATGTTTTAAATATAACCCATAGATGAACTAAATGCTTCTCATGAATTCGGTAATATATAAAAATATCATATATAAAATTATACAAAAATATATCAATGAAATCCTTAATGACTCTATTCATAAAATAAATAAATGTAGCTGGAAACTTTCTTATTATTAGGGGAAAAACAAACTCATAATGACCATATATTTATTAGAAGGAGGTATATAAATATATTCTACATTCACAGAAAATTTATGATTACCATATAAAATATCGATATTGGATAATAATCGATCCCCACGAAGTTGGTCAAAGAAATCATCAATCATGGGAGATGGTACATGTTCTTCATTGTGACCCTATTAAGTTCTCTATAATCATTGAATATCAAAATTGATCATTCCCTATTTTTTACAAAGAAAATAGATTATCCCAATTATAAACAACAAGTAAGATAATCCCCATCTCTAATTGATCTTGAATATGATTCATGAATTCTTGTACTTATGTATATTCTATTCTATACTGGGTCATTGATATTGTCTTGGATCCACATATGAGTTAAGTGGATAACTCTGCCTCTCTTTCCAGGGGAGTTACAAGTAACTATTTAGGAAATATGTCAATATATTCCTAAATGATGGAGAAATTTTGGATTCATTTATTTTCCATTCATTCTTCCTATTCACTGATCATATCTATAAATAATGATACATGAGGTTCTTATAAAACAAGATCCAAATGTGATATATATAATTTTAAAATAAGTGTATGTTGTCTATTTAAGAATATTTCTGTTTCCTTACTTCTATAGTTGATCCTATAATTATACATTGAGATAAATTCCATCCCTGGTATAATGTGAAATTATAACATGGGAATAACTGCTAGATTTACTATGAGATTTTTCACACCAACGTAAATACTAGAGTTTCAATACAATGTGTATTCTTGGATAATCCATCTAGGATTCCTATTTGATAACTCTATATCTATAATATTATGTATTGATTCTATATTCTTTGGAGACATGTATGAAATAATGGATTGTGTAAAACTAGATTAAAATTATGTATTTCTATCTTTGAGAGAACAATAAGAGTACCTTCCACCACATCATCTAGAGCCTTTAATTATTCCATTTTCATAGAAAATTACATAGCATTATCAATTGTCAAATGAGGAAGTTTATCGTGAATCCCCTCTATTACCTTTTTGATTTGATCAATAATCAGAAAAGATCCCATCTTGTTTACACCTATTTAATTGGTCTTCCCGATCGGCATGCACCATATTCAGATTGTCATTAGTGTTGATAAGACGAGGATTCACATATCTACGAATGTTATAAGCTATATGTCTATCTCTTTTACACTTTTAGATTTGTTTATGCCTTATAATGGAGATACCTAAATTCTTTTTCCCGCATTTTTTTATGTGGGATGTTTCACTTTCATTACGCCTCTTCAGTGAAAATAGATCCTTAGTAATTTTGGATAAAAACATATCTTAATTTAACTAAATCTTCAGGACAATTAATTATATCTAAATTTCATTTAATCATTCAGAGCACTCCTCACTATCTCATATCTGTTGTCAGTGGCTCCTTTTGAATGATTCTATCATAGATAGGGTCTTAGTCAACTAATGAATATATCAATATTTCTATGAGGATCCATAAAAAGCTACAGGAATAATGATAATGTCTTTTAGTGTAAACCTCAGAGCATCCTATGTAAATCATTTTCCTTCTTATTCAACTCTAGGAATTCCTTCTCAATTTTTGTTCTCATCAATCAAGGGAAATATTTATCGAAAAAGGATCATCTCAACTATTCCAACTAAAATTCCTCAATCTCCCTTTATGTCTTCGTATTTTTTAATCATTATCCACCATTGATCATCTTTTCCATCTAAGATGTATACATTCAGGGTGACTTTATATTCTTTTCAAACAACAAATTATTGAAAATTACTTTTCAATACAAATTATCCATGGTTATAAATCAATTGGATGATAGATCCATTGAAAGTATGTGGTCATGGAAACATAAAGACTCTAAGGAAATTTATTCCCTCTACGGTGTGTCCTGATATTCAAATTGATTCATGATATTATTCATAAGTCTATATTGTTGATACATCATTCTCTAAAACTTTTTCATTCTATATTCCATCAAAGTGATGTCAACGAATAGTCCGTTGCGCTAACCATTCATTCAGTTCCTCCTATTTCCCTCCATTTTATAAAAGAATAAAAATATAGCAAGAAATGTGTTTCTTTTTATAATCCAATAATTCTTGAGGCAATTTATCCCTTAATACATCATGATTAATTATGTTAGTCATTAACAACAATTAAATTTCCTATAAATCCATTATAATGGTTCGTAAATTTATTTTTATTAAAAAAACATATCCCTTTAGAGTGTCAAACAAAGAGTGGATTATGGGCCACTGTCATGCACAAATTTCTATTTCATTCAAGCTCAAAGTAGTTATTTTATGTGTTTCCCCATCATACATAAGTTCCATATCCACATCAACCTTTTTGTATCTTGAAATTGATTTCTTTTCTCAGAATGTTATTACTTAATACCTTACATGAATACCAGGATGTTTTCGTAAGTTTTTACATTTTCCTAAGATTCATCAATAATATTTCAAATCCTATTCAAGGAAATTTACTAAATAGTTCTTTGATACCAAATGTGGTATCCCACCTATTTATTACATGAGTTTTTATTACATTATACAAGCAACAGTCCTTTTAAATTTTAGTATCTTGAAAATAAGGCACATAAGAAATAAAAAAGTAATATATTCATCTAATACACAAGAAAATATTATTCATTATTTCAAATAAATTACATTTACTAAATCTCATAATCTAACTAAAAACATTTCAATAGATTGGTTACCATAATTCCCAGTAATAGAAATAAAGGGAAATAATTTACAAGTGATCTTGAGGAGTAACAATAAGAACACGTGGAATATCATTATGGATTGAGAAAGAGAAAATGAAGACTATCATCATAAAAACTAAATTAATCATAACATTAAATATAGGTGAAAAATATTTATGAGACATTTATAATCTTTTCATAAGGGTTTTCCCCTGAGGTGTCTTAAACACTACCATGATTATTCACCATGGTATTATGAAAAATGTCATCTCGTGAGATTAAATTCATTACCAAATAAATTAGATCACTCTCAGGGAACACCCATCACATATCATAATTAATTTTAGGAACATTTGTCAAAATAACACAATTAATCATTTCAAAAAAAACTTGTGATGAGCATAAACATCTCAGTAAGGGTTATAAAAATATGGAAAGGAAACATGAGTTCATATATACATAAGAATGAAATCATACTTTACCCATAAAACACAAGCACTTTAACATACCTCATAAAATAATGAATAAATATTAGATATCATAAGACATAAAGGTAACTTGAGGCATTCATAAAATTCTTACATAGGGAGTAACCCTCTTGGTTACGTTTGGAATACCCATCATAGATAAATGGTTTTTATATAAAAATCATCGTGTTTTAAAATGTAATTAAAGAAAACATTGTTATGTAATTATACCCAAAAGAGGAAATTAGGATTATTTTATGATTATAAAAAAATAAAATAAATTATTTTTACATATACGTGAATACATAAGCAAAATAAAGAGGTTTGGTTATTAAAAAAAGAAAATAAAAGTCAATTTCTTGAGTAGAAATGATAAATTTTGATAACAAAATGAGGCATCATGATGGGTATAAAGCATGGTTTAGAAAAGTGTATGATGAGAGGGTACAAGGTTCAGACATTCAGAAAACACAATTTTGTAGTTAGGGTATGAATAAAAGGGTAATAAAAAATAGCAATCATAATTATTAAAAGAAACATACATAATGTTGATGTCTAATTGAATAGAAAAGAAAGGTAACTCCATTAGATTAAAAAGTATATCCCTAAACATGAGGATTTGGACCTTGAGCTATTCAGCACACCATAGAAGGACTTATTGGGTGGAAACACTAATAGAGATATATGGATTTTGGATTTTGGGTGAATGTAAATGTTGAAATGGGTTAGTATTTATATAAAAAGTGAATAATTGGTTTATTTATTTCCAAATATAGGCCTTGTAATTCTGGGTTGTTGAAAATAAAAAACACTGGACTTGACCACAGTTTCACAACTTTTTTTTGACATTTGGGACATATTTAATGTTATTTTAATCTTTAAAATTTGAACTTCATTTCATATTAATTCTTATAGCATATAAATGTATTTTTTTACAAATATAATGTATTTAATATTTGAGTATCAATTTTAGACTTTGGAATGTAAATTATAGGTCTATAAATGGATTATAATATATTAAAATAATTTATTTTAAAAAAAGCATATTTATGTCCCTGAATCTTTTGTTTATTTATTTATAAAATCATTATGATATAATTATGAAGTCATTAAACATACTGAAAATCTCAAATAGTAATTTTACTATTCATGAAAAAACTATTTATTTTTGAACAACATCATCATTTCACCCTAAATGAATTTCAACATTATTATTTGAAAAATTTATTTTATTTAATCTTAATAATTTTCTAAATATAGGTATTTTAACATTTAAATATAAAAATATTTATTTATTAAAAATAATATTGGGTTGAAGATTCATAGTCAAATTCTTTATAGTTAAAAATTTTAAAAGTATTTTATCATTTATATTTTAATAATTGAGTTTTTTCATAACATTTCATTAAATTAAGTATTATACAAAATTATTTATTTTACTATAATTTTATTTATCTTTTATGAAATGTATAATTTGGAGCAAAAAAATTATCAAATTACATATCAATTAAAAGTATTTTTATTAAGAAAAAATCTTATCAAAAACAAACTAGTGAAATAAAAATTTTATTTATAAAATGGAATTAAAAATTAATTAAATAAGGCCTTGAAATATAACCCCTTATTAATCCCATGTATTCCATATGTGTAAGTTGTGTGATGGAGGTAGTTTCGTGGGGTGCCTCTGCTAACATCGACTGAGTGGTAATGTCTTCTAACTTGAAAATCTCGTTTAGGATATTTTGTTCAATAAACATGTGTAGATATTTGAAATGTGATTGGTGTTGGGTGAACCCAAATGATGATACCTCCATCCCATGTTCTAATAGATGGGATTCAAACTAAACATCAATACTAGTTGATTCCATTTAAAATTCTTTACATATCAATTTTCTTTTATCAAAACATCCATTTATACATTAATTATAATGTAAAAATTATTATCAAAAGTGTAGTTACTAGTGGTCATATTGAAAATTTTTATTAATTGACCGTTGTTTGTATCATGTTTCATTTTATATGGTAACATTTTTATTTATATTTACATTATTATTAAATAGATTTTGTTTTGATCAGTGAAATATAATACATCACACATTTTTATAAACAAACATAATTCAAAATTTATAGGTAATTAAATTTACCCTTCATAAATAACTATGATCACCCTTTTAATGTTCCCATTATATAAGTTATATTTAATGGTTTTAAGTATAGTATGTCTATAAAGAGAATTATGTGGGATGATCTTTTGTGTAGATGTTGGAAAAAAATTCATGGCATAATAAGATTGTGAATATAGTTCCAAAACACACTAAACCATTATAATTTTAGGGTGTGTATTTGTGAAATAAATTTTATTTTCCTCAATCTATATGTAACATCTATTAATGAACTGATCAGTTTTCTATAGTCAGTATTAGAGGGTATGTTTAGTGAATATTTGGAGATTCAGATTTGTGATATTTGATAAAAACCCTACAGATATGTGTACGAATATGATAACTTTATTATGTTATAGTAAGTAATGGATTATATGTTTTTCTAGAAAATCATTTATTTTTGGATAATTCGAGTGCATGTGGTTTTGGAATAGATGAGTATAAGGGTAATAACCCAGAAAAGAGTTGGTTGATTATATCACATCCAAACATTTAGTGCATAGATTATGTTGCCTTATGACACACATTTTTTGAAACTACCTAGGGATATTCATATTTTAATGCGAATTTTGCTTATGAATCATTTTGAAGGATTTGAATAGATGAAAACCAAGGATGTTCTTAGTCAAACCTAAAGTTTCATATATTGAAAATTTGTTATAATTTACACATCCTATGAATGATTTTTTAGGATTTTATGATTTATCAATATGAATGTTTGTTGCACGAAATATATATTTTTGGTTTTATTCAAGGATAAAATCTAAAGTTATCTTGTGTATAATTAATATTACATTTAAAAAATTGATAATCCTCATGAGAATCCACATTTATTATGAGTTGGGATTTGATATTATTTTGACTACGGTAACTCAACTCTCTAAATCTATGAGTTGTATCTCGGGTTAGATGAATATTAAAATTCACCAAAGTGGGAGAAGCATGCTATTTAATCATTCATCCAAAAACTTCTACCATCAATCAGGGGGTATTTTGATCCAATAGTCACTATGAATGTACTGAATACGATGGAAAATATATTTTCCATTCATCAATTGTCAAACCATGATAATATTTTCCCATTCATTTATATTTTTGAAGGTGAATAATATAAATAGTGTAATCTTATTATTAAAATTCAAGATGATTAAATTCACTACATAGAAAGGCTCAAATTTTAGAGGAAATTTATCAGAATTAAATTCCATCATATTCAACATACAAATATGTTGAAGGAATTAAATTTTCTTAAGTAGAAGGATGATTAATCCATTGGTAACTAGGAGGAAAATATTACGAGACACCCAAGCTATATTTCTGTTTTAATCATCATACTTAATATAAAAATAGATATATTTATTAGTGGTTTGAAACTAGGAAATCCATTAAAATTATCTATAAGGTACGTTGGAAGCTATGAAAAAATCATTAAATGTGCATTCAAATCAGAAATGAAGCTATAAATATAATGGTTTTGGTGATAAGAAAGGGATATTGTAGTTTTATAGAGACTCTAGTGGTATGCCACAAGGAGGGAATAAAAATGGAAACCTCTTACTTTCAATAAATTTTGGAAGGATAAATTATGTTAAAAATTGAAATAACAATGAAGAAGAATCATGTGTTGGAAGCCTAACAATTGAGATAAAAAATTCAATGTTTCGTCAAGATTATAGTCAATGAAATTAATTGAGAGAGATATCAATAGAATACAACATTCACACATCAATTCCATAGATACAAGGAGATTGTGAATAATGTGAATCAATTCCATAATCCATAAGATAATGGGGATAATAATCATCCACAAAAATTTATGTTATAGGAAAAAGGGACATATTATGTAGTCATAATAGAAAAATTAAATCATTATAATTAGGGAACACATAGCCTCTTATCCAGAAATAGGGATTTGAAGATGTTGTTTATACGAATGATCACTATAGAAATATTAATGGCCATCCTTTAGTAAATATTTTAGGATTATAATCACTGATTATCTCAATCTAAAAATATTATATATTAATTTCTATGAGAATTAAATCATATTTGATAATCTGAATCAACCAATGATCATCTAATGTTGAAATAATGGACAAGAAAATTCAATGTAAATATTTTTGTCTAATAAATTGAATTATTTAAGTAAATAATGGGGAATTATCTATTGGAAACATATAAGATTTTATTTTGACTTTATTTTGGAATACAATTAGTTCATTTGTTACGATATATGTTCAAGGTATATAAATTTTTGTTTTGAACATTATGAGTGATTAAAATTATTCTTGGAAAATTATTAAGATGATCATGGAAGGATATGAAATCAAATCAATATAATATTTGTTTTAATTTTTTATAAATATTTTGGAGTATTCTTATTGATTAACTTTAATTGAATGAATTATGTTGATATTTTGGTATTATTATTTTGGTTTTATATATTAAGGTTTTATTTTTATCCATATTGGATAACATATACTAAGAATTTTGGTTTTCATGATAAATATATATAGAATGAATGAAATAGTATTATTTTATAGATATTTCTATTGAATAAATGCTAATTTTACTATTTCCCGAATAAAAAATTCTTCCTCAATATTCATTTTTGGGGTGAAAGATGAAGTATAAATTAATCAAAGCACATCCAATGGATTAAATAATATTATTGAAATTGAAATAAATTAATTATGTAAATTTTTCGGATCTCTCTATATTGATAAAAAATATTCCCCGATCATTTAGAAAGGGATTATTAAATAATATGTTAATATATTTTTTCGTAATTACAAATGAATCGATGGACTTTTTACCAACCAAAAATTTGTGGTTGTGTGTTTGTTATTATTCTCATATCAATGTTCACTATAAATCTATATATAAGTACGTGGATGCTAGTTTTCTCCTCCACGTCATAATTTAATGACTCAACAATATTCTCCTTTTCTAAGAACACAATTATTTTATATTTAATGTAACCTTTGTGTTTCTAAATTTATATTTTAATTAAATTTCTTATTATCCCTCTATATGATGTATTTATTATATATAGGCATTTCAAATATTGAACCTTTGAGGACTGGGCTAAAAATATGATGGTGCAATTTATTTATGTGGAGTGGGGGAGAATCTAAAAACGTAAATATGTATTATATAATAATTATAAGATTGATATCTTTCTTTACAGACAACATTGATCTTTAGGTGAATTGCGGTGTATTATATAAACAGTATTGTTAAATATGACCCATTTTTTTAATTGGATTATAAGAATATGTGGAACCAAATTATTAGATATATGTATAGTATTAATAATACCAAATTATTGATAAACCAAATTTTCATTAAAGTCATTTTATTAATCAAAGGTACACATTCATTGAATTTTTTTTTACATTTTCAGAATGAATTTTATAATTAATTTTGGGAAGACTTGTAAATTGAATTTGATAAAGTAGAAACACTTTTTTAAATAATAATTTCAAAAAAATAAGGGAATGTTTTTTGGTTTTTCTGAAAATATAGAATTTCTAGTTAATAGTGACAAAAAAGTATTTATACTGAAATTTATATTTTTCGTCAAAAATTAAAAATTTATAGATAATTTTTTTTACCAATTATAATTAATTCTATTATATTATTAATAATCTAAATATGGTCATTGGAATCAAATTTGGGGTTGAATTTGGTATAAAAATATTTTATAAATATACAGATATTTTCTAGAAAAAATATTATTCATTTCATTTTTGTTATATATAATAAATATTTTTATAACACTTATTGAAATTTAAAATTCAAAATTAATTCAATATTTGGAATATAGATGTTTAAATTTTTTAAATAGTTAAATTTCATTTTTCATCATTTTGAGTTTTTACCACATTAAAATTTTATTAGGATGTTATGGGTAAAATAAGTAAAATTGGATTAAAATGTTTGGATGAGGCCTCAAAATTTCTCCAAAGCATTAATTTAAAAATTTTTATAAGTGGGTTTGGTCCATTTCTAAAACATATAATATATATGGAATCTTCGTTCCCTTTTCCTTTGATTATGACCATTATATTATTTTAAATAAATTATAAAATCAAAATGTCACTTTGTTTACTTTTGATATCTAATATTTTTTACATAGGGTAAAATAGAGGAAAAGTTTTTTTCTAGATATTTATATGATGGAAAAATAATTATTTTCATCATGTTATTTCATTAGGGTTTTAGTGACATGAAAATTACTTATATTTATTATGCAATATCGACACACTATTTATTTAATTATTGGAAACATAAATATTTGATTTTTAAATATTAAATGTAATAAAATATGGATTAATAATTGTAAACCAACAAAATATAGGTTAATATAAAATTTTAGATATTTTTTAATGTTTCAGATTTCAATCCATTACCATCTTATTGTTTTCACTTCAAAATTATGTTAATTTTTCTTCAAATATCATCAATAGTATTTGATGATAAACATATATTTTATTAAGTTATTTAAAATTAATAAAATCAGGAAATTGGAAAATTTGGTTTTGAAATAGTTTATAATTTCATTTATAGTTTATTTATAACATAGTTTTAACTTAGATGTAAAATAATAACCATTAGATTAATGTTTTACTACAGAGATTAAGGTTTAAATTAGTAAAGGAAGGGGTAAAACCAAAAGATAGGGTTTAAATTGACCCCAAAACCTATAAAAATTCATTTTCTAATCGTATTAAGACAATAGACTTTTCTTAATATAATGCCATTTGGAATAATTTTTATTCATGATGAATTAGTTATATTTTAATGATTTTGGTAATTCCATGTGTGTCATGTCCCTCCCTTATAAAAGGACATCCATATTCATTTTCATTACACCACATTGACGCATATTAACCAACCAACCAATAAAATATTATCTTATCAACATACATATACATGAATTACATTGGATGGTATTCTTAAAAGTCTATTCCATGGTTCCTTATGAATGGATCTAATGGATGGTTACAAAATATTAGGTAATCATTTTACCCAAACTACTCCAATTTATTAATTCTTTATAGACCAATAAATATTTGGTGTTCATTATTATATAATAAATTCATTATCATCAATATAATTAAATGTTATTATGACTATGTAAAACGAAATATCCTATCACAATTCAGTCAATTGGGAAGTGAAAGTATCACTCTTTTGTATGTGTGGACTACCACATTCCCATAGGGATTTGACAAATTTTGTATTACCAAACTTAAATAATTTTAATTACAATGGGTTTATTTTTTCTTAAAAATAACTATGACGTAATATTTATTCTTTGATTATAATTACTTTTATTCCATCTAATATTATAATCCATTAGAAAATGGATGTTTCGCTCAATAATTGGTGTGTAATGAAATGATATTCAATTTTCATTTCTACATTACATGAATAATAAAAGAGGATTGTTATAATTAATATAAATGATATATATTACGTAATAATGTTTAATTAAAATTTATTTATTTTTTAAAATTATTTTTTCTATTTATCAGAAAGTGAAAACATCATTCATGTGTTTTCCCTACCTAGTATCTATCTAAAAGGAACAATTCATTTTCAATATCTACCATTAATGGATGAATCAAAATATCAATATAATGAATGAATATGTAATTAATATAGTGGTTATAATTTTTGATATGATGTAAAAATGATTAAATAAAAAATACACAGACTTCCAAAATGAAACATTTACAACAAACTTTGCATTTATTAAATGGAACAAGTTATTTTAATAATGATTTATTAACAAACGATTGATAAATTATTATATATAAATTATCTATTGAATAATATATATATTTATAAAATTTATGTATAAAAAATCCATAATGATTTAATAGTATTTTTTTATTCATAAAACGTATGATGAGACCAGATGAAATAGTATTTTCATCACACTATTATTTCTTTAAGAGTTATTCTATTTTCATAACTTTTTTCCATTTTTTTTATATAATTATCATTAATGACTATTATCATTATAATAAAGAAATATTATGGAGATTTATATATCCTTAAAAGTTTTTTTCTTTTATGGGGATTGGAAATCAAAAGTATCCAATGGGGTAGGGGATTTATGTTACAATCACATTATTTATCGAATTTGTTTATGATTAATTTTCCAATGACAATATTGGATAGACTTTCATTGAATAATATCGTTAATTTTCTTATAATATGGTTATTTATTAAGAAAATTTTCTTCCTTTCACTTTTTTCAACTATTTGTACATATTATAATAGAGGAATGTTTTTAAAGAAATTAATTTTTTTCATTTTGGTAGAAATATCATTTTTTGTCCATGTTTTTTTCTTAAACAAATGAAGAATTTTAGTACTACACTCCAATATTTTTTTAAATTAATAAATCAAATTTTTTTATTTTAAGAATCAAATTTAAAAGGAATCATCTTATAATTTTTTGAATGACGTGCTATTGAAATTTTACTGGATATTTGAAATAAATCATTATTGTAATTTACATTTCCTGAATAGAACATCCCAATATCCGGATTTCATAATTATTTTTTTATTTCATTAAAAGTCACTATTTTTATTTTTAATGAATATATATTCTATTATATATTGGATATTTTTTTTAAATACTTGTTTTAAAAGTGAAATTTTTATTTTCCAAAGAAATATTCGAAGTGATATATTAAACAAATAATCATCTGAGATAACATAATATGATGTTTGTTATCTTTTACTAGGAATATGATACAATGATCAGAACCATACTATATATAAGGAACGTTTCTGATTTTTATTGTCATATATTTATAAAACTGGTTCCCATAACATGAGATATGATATATAATGAAATAATTATATTATTATCTCACATATATGAATGAATTATGTTTTGGTGAAATGTTATAATATTAATATATAAGCCTGTAATGAATTTTTTTAAGATGGATAACTCATGAGGTAAATCTATCATGTGTGATACTAGATTCATGTTCTAAATTTTATGCATAGACCTTGTTTTATTTTAATAATATTATGTGTTGACATAGTTTTCTGTTTAAATGTTTATGCAATGACGTATAATTCAGTCCTATAAAGATCATACATAAACATAACATATTATAATTTATTTAGATATGAAATATTATAAATAAATTCATGAATATAATTTCTATTTTATATTGTTGGAGTGTTATGTCATTAACCATACATAAAAATACCAAAGACTATTGTTTTGAAAAATCAAATTAGTATCTATAATTCCCTTAATACGAAACTTTTAAAAAGATGAATGTTCTCATTTCATTTAACAAACCCACAATTTTTATATCAGTCTCTTTATTTTACCTATTCATGCTTCAAACATATATGAAAAATATAAAACATCGGATTAATAAAAAATTCAGTAAAGTAAATGAATAAAAATAAAGAAACACATTAGTTCCTGAAAAATTTTCTTTTAATAAAAAACAGTTTCATGGCTCAAAATGGACCTTTTCTTACCCACTAAAACTACCTTCTCTGCCCAAATTGTTTCATAAAACAGTTCATAAGAACAATATATATAAAATAATTCACAATATAGTTTCTTATAAAAATGGTAAACTCATGAAAAAATTATCATGAAGAAATACCTTTCATATTTAAAAAGTGGTAAATGATTTATTTATAAAAAATATCATTTCATACCCTTTATGTAATGAAATAATTACCATAAAACCTATAACAATCCTAGATAACAGACAAAAGAATCTTTGGACATAATTATTATATAGATTCTTTTGAATGGAATAAAAATGTGTTCAACTTCAATACACACCACACATAAAAATGTAATAATTATACGGGTGACCTCCATACTCATTGAATTAGTGGGCTATCGTGCACCCAACCATCGTTGGATTACCATAGATCCTAATATTACTGCTTTATAATGTAATAAACTGTCATAATTTAAAATATGATTCACATAATCATATCACGTTAAATATTAAAATTTCTATAATTTCTATCATAATACATTATTTTTCGATATAAAATACATGTCATGTTATTGAAATAAACAATCTATTTTCAAAAACCATTTTCAATTAAAAAGTAATTAGAAAAAGGAAAATGGAGTTTATTGTTATTTGAAAATAATGTGGGATTTTAGTGGAATCCAAATATCAAATTATGATTCTAGTGGAATATTTTTTTTGTTCCATATACATTAAAAATAACATTCCATTTGTCGTTTGTAAAGATATACAATACATTCATATAAAAAACCGTGAAAATTTTCATTTTTGAAAACTATTGACTAAAATTCAAAATAATCATAAAAATTTATTTATAATTCTATTATATAATTAAAACAATAAAATAAAAACATGAATATTGACATGGAAAAAATATTTTTAAATTAAATCAATTAACATTTAAAAAGTTAGGTCTGAAATCATATTGTCTTATACGATATTGAATCATTTGAATTATATTTACCAAGAATGAAAAAAATTTATCAAAACATTAAATTACATGAGAATAAATAAATTCATAGTGTAATATATCAATGTTTATGTATATACACCTCATAAAAGAAGGATGGTACATAACAGAAATACATGCTTCAATGAATAGAGATTGAGACTATTGATTCCTTCTAAATGAGCACCAATAAAATAAAAAAGGAATGAATAACTGAATAAGGGTTTTATTTTCCCCATAAATGAAAATAAATAAGAACATGTTTGAGACCAGTGGATTGTGTATGGATTCAGGTGTCTCATGATTGTGTTACCATCATAAGGTCACGTGAAGTCTCCACACATTGTGTATAACCTATATAATACCCTAAATACCCCATTTCTACAAGTCTTCCTGCTCTTGTGAAGGTTCATTGGACAACCAGTGAGAATACAATGACTTCCAAATATGACCTCTTGACCCACAAGATTCATCATCAGTAGATTCATAAAAGACAATAAAAAATTACTTTGTAAGTGGGGGGAAATATAAAAATGGTGTAAGACTATTTTGGTAATAAATATTACGTCACGTGTCACCAATGTAATGGGTAACTGTCCTTGGAAGCATCCATGAACAATCATGAGCCCCCCCCCCCCCCCCCGAGAAATTTTATAACAAAACAAAGAAATAAAATATATAGAAGGCAGAATCCTATCTTGGTTGTAAAAGACATTCGACATATCCCTGGAAGCCTACAAGACATCACAAGATCCCAGTGTTATGCCCTCCCTGTTTCTCAACATCCAATTGGATTTATAGCCTTATCATGTTGAAGGAACCATGTTCTTATAGGCAATGATGTGATTCACATTTTTCTCAATAAGGATAAATGGATTCGGTTTTCAACAAAATGTTAGAGTATATTAAAAAAATCTATTCATTATGTAATGAAACATAAAGAGGATGAGTAATTGCCTTAGACATTACTCATGTAATTTCAGATGACCCTTGACCATTGGTGAATAAATAAAAGGAAATAAAATAGTGAGGTGGGGGGGAAACCTCTAACCGTAATAAAATTATTATGAAACACTATGGAATTCTATAGCAAGATTATGTGAGGCTTTTTGAAAATTTACCTTAATGTCATGGAGATCCTCAAATTATTTATCCATGGCTCGAGAAATATAGCAGGAATGGAATCAAGAATCTCATGAATTCCATTCAAATGGCACACTGATATCATGAAAGCCATTAGACATATCAATATGTAAATAAGGAAGTTCCTTAACATAACCACATTGTCCAAAAAATCCCCATTAATTATAAATAACCCAATTATGCAGGAATTTAAGAGAGGGAGTGATTTTTTATGAATATAAGACAACACCCTCTGTTTGATACTTGAAAAATAATCATGAAGATGCATGTTTACAAAACTCCTTCACCAACACCCTCCTAGATTCAATCCAAATACCCCACACAAACCGGTGAACCTCTAAGATAGTTGGGATTGTAAATTCACCACCCAAACAAGATAAATATAACAAAAATGTATACCACACATGGATATCTCTGGACTCTTGTGTGCAAAGTGTTTTTAGCACTCAAATGCACCAGTTCTAGAAAGGATGTCTTAGAGCTATGGATCTCATGACTAACATATTCCTCATCAGGAAATATACTAGAGAACAACCAAATAGTTCATGAAAACTACCTTTTTTCTTCACATGATCACTCATAGATCTCGCAAAGGTCTTCTTGCAGGACATGAAAAGAACTTCTCACAGACCCAATCAATCGCTTGCGACATAAAACAAGATATCACTGAATAATTATAAGTCTTTCACTGTATAATTTTTGGTTTTAAGACTAATAAATGGGAGGATTAAGTGAAATAGAGATGTGATCATCCTCATGTGCTTCATAGAAATGGACCATTTCATGTGAGAACATTAGTTTGTATCACCAATGAATCACGACAACCCTTGGGTGTACTATTTTGATCAGGAAAATTCCTCATGACATGTCAATGATTGCCATATAGATCCCTCATGAATTCACCCTTATATCGCGAATCCCTTTGGGATCATCATACAAGCCCGATGATGTACTTTAGAAATGCCACCATACTAATATAATGGAACCATTTCATTGAAGCTGATTCTCATGGTAGCACCTGGGAATGAAAACTATCTCTCATGATTCCCTCCGAGTATTCCATCCTATCTCGCAATGCCTTCTAGGAAAGTCATACAAGACATGTGACATCCTCTGAGACATGCCATGATAACTCTCATGCCTCACTATATATGTGACAGCTAGCGCTCATGATGACTCTAGGTAAAGTCAGCTAAATCACATGAAACCTTCCATGAAAAGCATTATGGTTCATGTAATGTCTTCCCGGAAACCCCATGGGTCTTGAAATGTCATCCGGGTGATCAATATTTGATTACAAGGCAACCCTGTAATATGAAATATAGTGTATTTAATTTCACTTAGAGTGGTCTATTGTATCACATGATTTCCTTCTCACATGTCAGATATACATTTTTCGTCATATCAAGTAGATATCCAAGGCTTGTAGATTAGACAACCAATGAATGACATGTAAAAAATTGGTCCAGGTCTGAAGGGAAGCCTCAATGTGCAAGACCTGATCATAATGGTAATGTTAGAGTTTAATCATGACTAGGGAACTAGAGAAACTCTGATTCCATCAATAACCAGGATACATAGGAAACCTCCCAGATGATCGACCTCTATATTAATCATCAAATGCAACGCCATTGTGTAATTTCTAACCTAGGAGATATGGTGACTATAATTCCAACTACAACTACGATACATAGGACATGTTCATGTAGTTGGAGCTCCATATTACTCATCCAAGGATGTATACTAGTGTAATCCCCAATCACAGTAACTATAGAGACTCTAATTTCTGTTACAACCATAATACACATGACACCACCCAAAGGTTTGAGCTTCACATTAATCGTCAAGGGAAGCCTCATACTATAATATTGGATCAAGGGATCTTTGGAGACTCTGATTCATGCCAAAACCAAGATATGTAGGACACCACCCAATGGTTAAAGATCCATATTAATCATCAAGGGAAATACCAGTGTGTAAGCCTCAATCAAATAAACTACAGAGACTCTGATTCCATCCATGTTCATGATACATATGCCTTATAATCATGGTTTGAACACCACATCAAATGACTAAAGGGACATCGAAATATCCTTGTACCTCACGCGATATGTGATAACATTGATCATTTTTCATCCCATGTTTCTCACATAGAGAATAGATCAAATGATATTAATGAATTATAATGATCATGTCATATGCACCATATGTCTCGACAATGTTAAGGGAAACTGTAGAGTGTAAAACATGAATAAATGAACTATGAAGAATCTGATTCTCACTATAATCAAGATATGTAGTATATTCCTATAAGAATCGGTCATAAACCCCTTGTGTCCCTTAGCACCAATGTAATTCATTTTCATATGATGTTAAACTACACGAGTCCAAATAAAAATATGGGATTTGATTCCTGAAATTACCATGATACACAGGATGCTTCATAATGGTTCAATCCACCCATCATAATTTTAACCAAATCATTGCATGAAAAAACATTATATATTTCATGATTATATGGCTTCAGAACATAAGAAACCATACATTACTAGAAATTGATGGAGAAACACAGATACATAGAGATGAATTCACTAAATAGACCACATTATTTCTCAAATGAATGACAATAAACCCATGACCATTTTTTTGGGTAATTGGTCCTATATTAGGATTCCTAATAGACTCACGAACATATATTCAATCTATAATGGATCTCATATTTTTAATAAATACCTCAAATAGTGTGTGTTAATCCTGATATCCCATCCTCCCGACCAATGTGAGTCTCCCATAGTCATTGGCTCTGAAAACCTAGATGATTACAAGCCTTTGTAATGTTGGTCTGTACCTAGATAAAGTAGAGGGAACCATGTGAGTTTCTAGTAAGATTGACAATGGTAATTCTATGTCTATGATGGTATACAACATGACCCCCCCAATCATCCATCGGGACAAACCAACCCAACAAAAATGACGGTTACCAATCGCATCTCAAAACACAAAGAAATAAATATGGTGAACAAAACATGAATCTATGTAATAGAAAATTAATCATGTTATAATCCGTCTAGCCATTTTGTTTTCACCACCTATGAAAACAAAATGGACACGCCCAACATGAATATCTAAAATGACTGAATGGACAAGTTGTAAGCCAAATAGTTTTACATACCCTATACAAACAGTTTTGAAGGACTTTCCTGATCTTATAGATGGAATTATGTAACTAGTTTTCCCTTGAAATATGTACATCCTCACTTTGATATGTCCAGGAGAGCATAATGGTCGAATCGGTAATAAATGATAATTTTTGTTAATCATGCAACTATAATTGAAAATACCATGCCTATGATATTAAATGAATTAGTAACCTCGTTATTTGACATCTTCACAACTGAAGATACTTCTTTCAGCATCCCTATTCGAGAAAATATATTCATTATCTACAGATTTCATAGATAGATCATATGTGGATTAATCCCCTACAGATCACAATGATATATAACTTTATAAAAATGTAAACATCTGGTGGAGAAAATTATGGTACAAGAGTACCATAGATGTAGTACAATACCTTCCCTTTATTCTACCGATGAGGTTCTCTATGAATGGAAACTGGTGATCCACATCACCCAATAAAAGTTTTCGCTAAGCTAGTAACCCTTGATGCAACAACCAATTTAATTGGGATATTATCCTAAGAGTTAGAAAACTTACACTTCCAGTCTATGATAGTGGTTGATTATGATGTCAAATACGGCTCCCTTTCTATTTAGGTACCACTGATAGGGGAACCTATCAACTATTGTTGCCACAAACATCATTAAAGTACACACTAATTCCATACTAAAGGTACCACCCAACACATGGACACCTATGAGGCCCAAGAAATTGAATCAAAGAAGGATCATCAGAGGAGTAAGGTGTTGAATATAAATAGCAGGGCTCATATATCCACTCCTACTGAGGATTACTGTTGGCATATTCCATGAGAAACTAGCAATAATTCACATATCCCTACTAACTCTAACCAATTATTTGGAAATATTACCACATCCAGTATGGGGGAGGCATATATCCCAACCCTATTCATTAAACCCATTGACATACTCTGATGGAATAGGGAACAAACAAGTTGCTGAATATTCCTACTTCAATCAAAGACATCTACCATTGTATAATGGATATAGGATTTTTATAAGCATAAATTCATGAAACACTTCTCTAAAATACCTCTATATTTTAAAAATAGCTGATGAACTCTGTGAGTATATTCTAGAACTTCTACAGACAATGGTATATGTTTGTACTTCTATCCATATATCTAGATAAACTCAACACTCTGATCATTTAGAACAAGATGTGCCAGAGAAAGTGCACATTATTTCTCCCTTGTATGAGTATTATAAGAATATTATGATAATGGACAAGAAGTTAGAGATGGATCATACTCCCATTTCAACCTATTCTCACCAGGTGATAATGGTACATGCCTCGGGATAGGGGAACATTCATATCTAAAAAGTTTTGTGATATATTCCAAAGCCTTATGATTGGGATCATAACCCAATATTGGCCTTGGATAAATACATGAGAGAGGCACAAACCTCAAGACTGGATTATATTAAGTAAAATAATTCCCTCAACACAATCTAAAGGCCCATGATCAGGCATGAAACCCAATTATGATGAGGGATGACCAAGTGAGAATGACACGTGCCTCTAGAAAGACTCATATTACTATTAGTGAATCAACCTGGCATATTATTGATGATTGTTATTGTCATGAATATATTCCTACTATCACTAATGAACTACTATTCCAACCTCATTCCAGGGTAATAATGAAGGATTCTCATATCCCTTATCTTGTTCCAGAGGTCTGTTGGTATATTTTGGAGGGAATTTCATATTCAGGACACACTTATATCCCTATTCCAACCGTTTATCACCACATTATAGCAGTACAAAGATTGGGGAAGGCTCATTCTCCTTCCATGAATGACAAGGGGAATATATCTAATGCTCTGGATAATGATACCTTTCCTATATTTACAGTGGAACACCTAGTAATAATGGTACATGCCTCAGGACATGCTTCTATTTTTCTCAATAATAAGTCATTTTACTAGCATATTCTAGCATATTCTCACCTCCATGCTCATACACCCTTTGCCTCAAATATTTATATATATGTTTTTTCATATATCATACAATATGCTCATATCCATGTACAACTCGAAATGAATGTCTGGAATATACCTACTACAATGTAGAACATGGTACATATTCATAATCTTCTCAATGACATTTTCTTTGAGTTTGTTCAAGATAGATTCTCATCACCAAGAGGGTCGTTTGACACATCTATTGAAGGTGAACCAAAAAACCAACATTACCACGATAGTCCTCCTTGTGGTACTGTAGAGAGTTATCACAATGGACTTTACTCTTGACATCCACAATGGTAAACCTCACAACATTGATATCTCCCATGGATAAGGAAAACCTCCCCTTCCCATGAAATCTCAGTATAGATTTATTTTCAAAACTACGACACCTTTATATAAAGAGGTTCTCAAAACATCATATTTAATATGGTTCCATATAAAAATCTAGTGGCACTCTACTCCCATTAGCAGGATACAATCATCTTCTATGTTATAACTTAATGGAGGCGTGTAAGTTATATGAAGAGGAATCTGACATTGAACTATGGAGAAGGATAGCTGAAAACAATATCTCCAACCTGTTCTAGACACACCCCACATCAAACTATAAGATCCTAGGTGAGATGTACAAGGAGTGATTTCCTTACCTGCACTAGACTACGTGGGATAATAATCCAAAAATAAATGCTCTACATATACTATATACAAGATATGAGTGTCACCATCATAAAATCAATACACAATTTTATCAGTTAGAACTGGCCACAATGTCCATGGATTGGGATCTAAAAATCTAAAATAACAACACAAATATGCGATATGATTTCAACCATTGCATCATGAAACATCAGTAGAAGATCCACAATGAAATGTCATGGATCTTTATTTGAGGATGGGGACTGTATGGAGCCTTACACATTTCCACACCCCTAGAAGAATAGATATCCTTTGATTTGGTGTCCTTCAATGTTTTAGTGCAACACCTCATGTATCCACGGTATGTTTCCCTATGAATAATGTAATAGCTTGCGATGTACGTAATTTCATGATTCTAACACATAAAAACCAATCAAAGTATCCATTATGATGAGTAATACCGACTTATTGAAATTTTATAAATTTTATTTTAATGACCGGGCTTCATTTTTTAATTAGGAATTTTGAAATTAATATAGGGTGAATTTTGGTTATTTTTCTGAAAACATTCATTTTATTATGAATAGTTATAAAATACAGCATTATTGTATAAAACTGAATATTTATTTAAATATTTATTTATTTAATTTAAATTCATTTTATTTCAAAATAGATACATATTACTTATATATGTTCAATGTAATTCATTGGATTAATTTCATAATAAGTTTAGATATATAATATGTTTATTGAAATTTTTACTGTCTTTTACCCACCTCCTAAGAGCGTTTGCAAATTTGCATAAAACTAAATTTTACGGATTCTGTGAATTCAATTTAAAAATTTCTAGAGACAGCATTTATATTAATAAGTAAAATGTGGTTCAACAGGATTAAAATAATTTTTGAAGAATAGTAAGTTTTAACTTTAATTTACCACGATTAATAGTAAATAGGGAAAATAAAGGTCAAAATAATATTATTATTTCCCAAACACATGTCATAATTATATTTTACAAGTTAATTTCAACCAAATAACCCTTAGTAATAAAATATTATCTGTCCGGTACACATGGATTAGATTAGGACATTTATAATTATTCAATTTAAAGAAGAGTAAAAAGTGTTAAACTCAATTTTTCATAACTAAAAATTTTTTATATAGGGTTATACAAAACATCAATTCGACTATAAATATTCATTAGAAAGATAAAAATATTTACTACATAATGGTAGTTTATTTATAATTTTTAGAAATTAAATAAATAAATTTATCTATGACATAATGATGATACAATAATTACCATATTAATGAAAGAATAAAATAATTGATATTATAAATATCCAAATATATCTAATATGAGACTTTGGTTAAATTACACTAATTTTATAGTTTACTATGACATGGTAGGGTTTATTAAACGAATTGTTTTCGATGTAGTCGTGTTGTTATGACTTTAACAAAAACAAAATACCAAATAGTGTCAAAATTGTCATATAAGAGTCTATAAAACAAATATTATGTTATTAATTGATGTAATATTCCTAAAAATATAATGATCGGCCAAAGGACATATATAATGATTGTTATATTATTAATTAACCATTGGAGGTTATTTTTTCATTTTATAGTATGTTTATTAATCAATTATAATAATAATGCATGAATACGTGGGAAAAGTTATACTATTTAACTAGGAGTTAAATCTAATAAATAAGGTTAATATGGTGTCCCAAACCTGTCTAAAACCTACTCTATGAGAGTTGTTCGACCATAAACCACATTATCCTCGAAATAAATCATTATAGAGCCATTATAAACCGAAAATGGTTTTATTATAAAATAATATTTCAATTTTTTCCTATTGTGACCCTCACCTCTCTTATAAAAAGGAAATTCCCCATATCTCAAAATCACACCTCCAATGCCATTTTTATTGGACTACCCATTCCCAAATATCCCCTAAATTATCCTCTCTTCACCCTATAGGCCTTCATTTTCTCATAAATCCATACCGTGGAGCCATTTTGACCGAATCAATAGGATGAACTTGAAGAAGAGGTAAACATTTCATCACCACATTCAAGTTCTTTTCTACTTCCACTTCTTAATTTGTTGTTGTTTCCATTATAATATAATATAATCATTATATATTGCATACTATGATATTATTATGAAACTTTCAAAACCATATTCATTATTCTATCCATTATATGAATGACAAAGTCATCATACGTGCGTACGTATGGCTTACCGTCTCCACATCGTGATGTAGTTTTTATTCAATACATTATTATTTGGATGAGTATAATAATGATGTATAATGGATATAAATAATAAATATAACATATTAATTATTCTTTATATATGTTATAACATTAAATTATATATGATTTAACCTTCAATTGAGTGATATTATCGCTCATTCGAATGTATAGATTACTGTCTCCACGAACGCGATGAGATTCATTTCCCCACCGTAACCATTCTAGAATAAAAATAATTTGATGAATAAAAATAATTTTAAAAAAAATTAATATCATAAGATATATGAATCATATAAATCCTATCCATAACAAACATAACCTATGTAACAACAAATATAATGGAAAACAAATCAGTTAACACCCAATACAACAATAATAATAAAATATTATTAACAATGAAATATTAGAAGATCATATATGATGTAATATTTATATATATAGTTATTGTATAATTTAATAACAATTATATAGTAGGTTAAGGAAAAATCGACCAAGGAAATGTACATGGTAAGGGTTAATTCTACAATCGCTTCATTATCAGAGGTTGTTTATACTTAATTATCTACTAGGAAATCTTTATCATCCACACCAATGTTTCTTAAATTGTATTTCAAATTTTTTTTACTATTAAAATGACTATGGGTTAAGGTTATTTATACACTTGATATAATTTTTATATGATTTTCATAAATAAATCATTCCGTCATTTTCCAAACAAGGTACCTTATGACATTTTTGACAAAATTGAGGAAAGAATGTTTTTTAACTTATACGGTGGGTGAGGCTATTTTCCACCATTATAACACCATCAATGCTTCCCTTGAAATATTATATGAATATTTACACAATAAATGTTTTCTTTTAAATGATTTCAAAAAAAAACATGTATTTCTTTCATATATTTTTCATTCCATCTATTTATCATCCTTTGTTGGATTTTAAAAATGTTTGATGTTGATTTAATGTGATACAATTATTTTATATTTTATTGACGGATATGAGATATGATTGAGTGTGGATGTGTTTTTTTATACCATTCATGGTTTATGGATAAAGTATTAACATGTAGTATACTAGTTTTAATACGAATGATTATGTTATGTTTAATCCTTTTCATACGAGGAATGCATTGGACATTGTTATTGATGAGTGGAGCTCGCTATAGCTCCTTGATGCATCAGTAGGTCTCATGAGACAAAATATTATCTTGAAAAAAGGCCTTGAAAAATATTATCTATAGTCTGGGAACAAGGACTTGACTACGTGGTTATGAAGTCTGACATTATGAATTCCATCATTATGAAACTGGTTATTGATATCGCTTATGACTATTCATCTAGTTCAATAACCATGTTAATAAGTCAATGGAATTATTTCTATATATATTTTCCATATAATGATGATTTTTAGGTTTAAAATTATGTTTTTAGTCTTTTACATTTCCTTAAATGTTTGTTCTTATTTATGAATGCTTCCACTATATTCTTATCCTTACTGAGCATCTAAGCTCACCCCATATATGTTTTATTTTTCCCATGATTTATATTATTACTAACCTGGAAGGATTGTATAAGGGAAATGAATGTGTTCAAAGAAAAAAATGTTTCTATTGTTTTTCATTTTATAACGTAATGTAAAACGTATGAATGTATCTATAAGTTCCTAGTCTATTAAACTAATCGTTCTTTTTAGAATTGATCTTTTGTGATCATACGAATGTTATGTAATAATGCACTAACTCTGGATAACAATGGTCAGGTCATTACATTTGGTATTAGAGGAATTTTAGTATAAAACATGGATCTTCATCAATGCGACCAGTTAGTGCCATTTGTATCCCATGATGACCCCAATTCTATAGGGATGGGGGAATTTAATTTTCATCATTATAATAGATATAATTTGTCTTCTATTTGTGGGGAGTATAACGAATTAGTGTACCACTTATCCATCCCAATATAAGAAAAACCTCTTATGTTTGGGGCCCATAAAATAACCACCACCAAAAACACCCGTAATGTAACTATTCATTGGAAATGATGGGAGGATCATATGAAAAAGGAGATAAAACACCAATGGGGTCACAAACCAAAATGGAATAATATGCCAAATTGTACAAATAACTACCCTAGTGAATGATACACATAATCTGTAAGAACTTGGTTCTTATTCAGGAGGTATGGGTATCATATTTTCCTTTTTCATTAACTGTTTTTGAGAAAATAAGGAATAATGGGAAAAAAATGTTGTGGGTACACACCGTGTACTTTTCCACACACCGTGTACTTTGGCTGTGTGGGAAGAGTACACAGGACTTGTAGGACTGCCTGCGATGTAGGGTGTAAAAACTAACTACATACCGTGTACATAGAATTTATATGCCATGTAATCAGTTGGAAGGTGAATAGAAAGGCGGTGTTAGTAGCCTCCAGCTGAGTGACAGTACACGCCATTTATTCAGGAATACACACAATGTACTCATGTCGACAGATGAAGAGTTCGGTGGTGAAAAGTAGCCAATACAAGAACAATTAAAAAATGAAAAGTACACATCGTGTACTTGAGAGTAGAAGCCTTTCAGTTTTTTTCTCTTAAAATGGGAAGAAGCCTCCTCTTTTGATAGAGGAAGCTTAGAACATCAGAGGAGCTTAGGAGAGGAGGATGGACCTTGGAGGAGCTCTCGATCATACAATGGAACTCGGATTCATCTACTATTGATCTTTTTGGAACCACGTGGGTGTGTTATTCCCTCTCTGTGAGTCTTTCCTGAGAATTAATCCTCTAGGGGATGTTATTTATGTTTGAACGGGAAATCTTTTATTTCCAGATCTATGCCAGTCTTGGTCATTTTGAGAGGCATTGTTCGTGTATATTGATTAGAGGACATCAATGTAGGTGGTTTGATTTTTAACTCAAACTTTCATGTTGTTTTTCTGTACCACTATGTTATGCGCCCATGTTTGGGGAGTTGTATGGCTGATGCTATGATTAATTAAATTCCTATAATTTCATAGGTAATTTAAATAATATGTACAACTGATGTTTGGGATCATTTCTTGGATCCAGGGCCACCGTGTGGGTGTTTCCCCTTTTTTGGCATTTTGGACAGGTTTCCAGAGGGTATACCATGATTGTAGCATGCTTTTAGTTTCCTTGAGATGGATTGTATATAAATTTCTTGTTTATGTGTTGAGCTCAGCCCGGTTACTTGCTTAGCATGAGGGCAGTATTTCGTTTAGCTTGTGGGAAACTTTAATCATGCCTATGAGCAGTAGTTTCGATTCCTTTGGGAAACACCTTGTATGCCTGCGGTCAATATTCTTTATGCATTTCGGCAATCACCTGTGGGTTTTGATTCTAATTACTTGAGGGTTAGCAATTGCATGTCTACGAACATTGTTTAAATTTTGAATTCACTGTGGTGATTTTATTTGGTTATACCTGTCGTGCTAAAGCATAGTCTTAGCATGGTTAAATGAATTTTAAAATGGAAATGAAACTGGTAGTGATAGTTACTTATGTGTAATTCCTAGTTTACTGCATTTTATTTCTGCACACTATTATTTCACTTTATCACTGACAGTTGGTCTTGATCCTTTGGTGGTAGCCTAATGGGATTTATTTCTCACCCCCTATTTGGGTAATGTCTTGGAACCAAATATATTATATTGCTGCAATTGTTGACAAGGTCAAGATTCCATATGCAGGTACTTGATTGTTGCAGAGGAGTGGGAGAGAATGGGTGCATGATTAGGCGTGTGATGTTGTAGTGTTCCTGCTGCACTGTTTTAGTTTGATTTTTGTACTTAGAACTTTTTACCATTTTTTATTTTATTGGTGTGTATCATGTTTTTACTTCTTTTTTAGAAATAGAACATAATTCATCATCATGTATATTTGACTATTAGATATCTCTTATTTCAGTATTTTTGTCCATTCAGTTGGGTATTGTCTACTGCCTCCACTTTTTTATGTTTATATCTATTTTTGCTGTGCTACACATTGACAATTGTGGGCATAGTTTCCCCACTATCAGACCCAGTCCCTCACTCATAGTCAGTAGCCTCTGGAATTTGGGGAAATGGGCTTGAGGTCATGCGACCAACCGGGTTTGAGGCACCCATTGAGTGACACCCGGATTCGGGACATTACAAAGTGTTATCAAAGTATTCTTTTCTCTTGACTTACTATTTGGCACCTATAGATAGGGATAGGATGGAATAGGTACATCGTAATAAGTTGTGCCCGAGAGTAGCTAACCTGTGTACAGGGAAAAGCTAATCTACCTCGGGTTGTAATTTTTTTGATTTTGTAATTTTACAGTTGATTTGATTTTCTCTGTTGGGTGACACACTTGTGGTGTGTTCTTTATATTTTTATAAATGGTTTCTTTTTAGTTGCAACCCGATTAGATGAGGTTATTCCATCACATGCATCATTTAGGCACATTTTAGAATCAAATGCCCTGCCTAGTTTCCATGCCATGTAAGTGCATTAGAAATTTCATGTTGTTTTGATAAATGTGGTGCTAGTAAAATCATTCGGTTTTCATAGATGTCTTGATAAAATACCTACTATTTGATAGGTTATTGTTATGTACGGTTTTGTAGAATGAACACCAATATTTGGTTCTTGAGGAGTATAGGCCCTCAATGACTGGAATTTGGTCGATCATTGACTTTTTACCTTGATTATAACATGTATAAGATGCAAAAAATGATTCGCAGGGAGTGTGGGACCTCATAGATTGAAATTTTCCACTTAGTTGTTGTTTTTAGTTTTTTATGGGGTCCTTAGTAGTTTATAAGGCTTACTGTCTGGAAAAATGCAGAATACACGCTATGTAGTTTTGACTACATGCCATGTATTCATCTATTTGGAAACAAATGAAAAAAAAATTAAGTACATTCCGTGTACCATATGTACACGCCGTGTAGTTTCTACCTATGTCATAGGATAAGTGGGAAGAAACACATGGTAATGAAACTTTGAAAACACACGACGTGTACAGCTTGTACATGTTGTGTTGTGTTGAACATATGTCTTCCATGTAACTAACAACACGAGCGGAGGAATATGAGCTTATACATGCGATTTCAATAATGAACATGCCGTGTAATTTAACCTGAGGATCTGGTCGTGTAACTATCAACACAGGTCAATGTTAACTTATAGTGTACATGCCATGTGCTTGTGGGACACGCCGTGTAGTATTGACTGGGGTGAGACCATGTTGAATTGGCCATGTGGATGGGGAGATGGAGTAGTGTACATGCCATGTGCATGTGTAACACACCTTGTAGTGGAAGCCGAGTAGCCGGTCGTGCCACTAACAACACGGGCAGTTGGATTCTAACCCGCACATTCCATGTCCATCTAGAACACATCGTGTAGTCTGAGCTGTGTACCTGGTTGTGTAACAGACAACATGGGTGGGTGATTCTCATCATGAACACACTGTGTAGACCTTATTCACTCCATGTAGTCTCATTTAAAAGGTATATTTTTGGCTAAGCTGTGTAGAAGGACTCGGGCAGGGAAGAAATTTCAAGTACATGCCATGTGTATGGACAACATGTTGTGTGTTTTGGGTGTGTTACACGACCAGTTCTGGAAGAGGTACACACCCATGTGAAAGGCATACGGGAACACGCCGTGTAGTTACTATACACACTGTGTAGTCTTATTTTTCCAAAATTGGATGTTTTCTATCTCATGTTCCCTAGTTATGCTCCATGTTTTCAATCCTTGATGATCTTGATCTATGTGATGTGTTTGACTTTGTAGAGTCATGCCGCTGAGAGGACCTAGCATTTTTCTCCAAGAGAGCAACAACGAGTATACTCCAGAGATAGTATGACATGGGATACATATGGATCTGTCAGCATAGCAAGATGCAGAACCAGCCGTTATACTGGACAGAGGCACTGATGCATAGTTTTGTGAAGGCTTCATGTGGTTTATGCATACCTTCTAGGGAACACCGCCGACTGCTACATCTATAGCAGAGCTGATGCATATATTCCAACAGCAGCATCTCCCTACATATTCAGGGAATGGCAGACCACATGCTGTGGATTTTTGGATGGGTTCTATGTAGACTATTTTTCGAGCATATGGAGATTCCTCCTCTATAGCGGGTCATGCTTTCTACGTACATACTACGTGATTCCTCCATGATGTGGTTGGATGTTACCACCCGGACCGAGCATCACTGGGACATGGCATGGGAAGTTTTTCATGTGGTATTCTATGGTTTTTTCATTCCAGATACGTTGTGGGAAAAATGCTTTGAGGATGGTATTCGATATGACATCCAAGCTCTGATGAATGTTTTTAGGTTGCCTATAGTTCATGCTATTGGAACCACACACTGATTACTGAGAGGAACATACAGGGAGCTAGTGGTGCAGGCCAAGGCAGTTTGACACCAGTTACTGGTACTATTTATACTGGTAAGAGGAAGAGGCAGATGGATTTCTCTCATGGTGGAAGTACTATCCCGAAGAAATCTTCAGGTGGTCAGGGCATGCACACCCAGTGTGGTAGAAAGGGGAACAAAAGACCTCAATGTCCATGTGACCCAGTGGAGTGTCGCTCTTGCGGTAGGATTGGTCATTTCTAGAATTTTGGCAGGGCGTTTCCAATAGTGTCTAGTGAGAGGGGTTCTGGGCAGACTCCGTGTATGGTAGAAGGGCTAGAAGCTTCTTACCTGTCTGAAAAGTGGGATACGTTAGGACGTACAAGTAGAGGTGGTGGTTGTGGTCATGGTAGCCAGACACAAGGATCTCAGAGACAATAGTTTGGGTTAGTTCAGTGTATCCGGGCTGTGTTGTAGGGCCGCATCACTGGGCCGACATATGCAGTGCGATAGACCCAACAGGAGCAGGATCCCAGACCTTCCAGTATCAGAGGTACTAGTCTAGTTGCTTCAGTTTTTTCTTCATTACCTTCCGATATGAGTGCTACACATAGCTTTATATATGTTCCCATTGTGTATATCCTTGGGATATGTGTTTTTTTCTGATATTATGATTCTAAAAACACCGTTGGGGACTAGAACGACTGGTGTGTGTCAGTACATGGAGTGCCCCTAAGAGGTTGGTTGGTGTCACTTTCTATGTGACCACTATGTCTTAAATATGATGGGCTATGACATATTTCTTAGGATGGACTGGTTGGTACCCTTTCGAGACATTGATGATTGCTATCATCATTGGGTGAGTTTCAAGTCACCAGAGGGTGAATAGTTTCTATACAAGGGAGAATGGGATGTCCAGGCGAGCCGAGCTTGACCCGACCATCATGGGTGAGTTGGAGGGACAACCCATATTGTGAGTTTATATCTGGATGACCCGGGGACTTGTCAGTAGGATTTCCATCCAGTGGATGATCATTTCAGGGATGTCATCCTAGATGACTTTTCAGGTCATCCTTCGAAGAGATAGGTAGATTTCTCTATTGAGATTGTGTAAGTGGCAGCACCGATGTCCATTCCTCCTTATAGGATGGTTACAACAGAGTTGCAAGAACTCAAGATGTAGTTGGAGGAGCTATAGGGAAAGGGTTTCATCTGAACCAGTACTTCTCCTTGGGGTTCTCCTATCCTATTTGCTAAGAAGGCAGACGGTACCCTCAGACTTTGTGTGGATAATCGGAAGCTGAACCAGTTGACGGTCAATAACTGATATCTATTACCTAGGATTGATGATCTTTTTGATCAACTTCGAGGATCATGTGTGTTCTAAAATATTGACTATAGATCTAGATATCATTAATTATGCATTAGGCTATTATTGATACCGCTTACATATTTTCGGAGTAGAAATCTTTTCTATGAGTATTTGGTTATGCTATTTGGACTCACTAACGCATTTACAGTTTTCATGGCGTTGATGACTTGTGTGTTCCACCCTTACCTGGATTATTTTGTGGTATTCTTTGTGGATGATTTCTTGGTGTACTCTACCACTTTACATGACCATGCTAACTTTATTGAGATCATTCTATGAACACTAAGAGAGCATCAGATATATGATAAGATCACAAAGTGCCACTTTTGGATGGACCAGATAGACTTCTTGGGTCATATTATCTCAGAGGTAGGAGTTACGGTATACCCAGAGAATGTGAGAGTAGTAGTTTCCTACGAGCATCCTAAGAATCTGTTTTTGATATGTAGTTTCTTGGGGTTGGATGGTTACTAAAATAGTTTTATATAGGACTTCTCCAGCATAGAAGTGTCATTGACATGTTGGACTAAGATGTGTCTGTAGTTCATTTGGTAAGAAGCTTGCAAGACATATTTTTCAGTTGCTGAAGGGAAATTTGACATCAGCACTAGTCTTGATACTTTTAGAGCAAGGGAAGATCAATACGATTTACTATGAAACATCATGTTTTGGGCTGGGAGTATTGTTGGAGCAGTTCGATTGAGTTGTTGCGTACGATTCTCGGCAGTTGATGCCACATGAAAGGAATTACTAGATGCATGATATCGAGTTGGAAGATGTTGTTCATGTGTTATGTTTTAAGAGACATTATCTCTTAGGAGAGAATTTTGTGGTGTTTACGGACCAAAAAAGTCTCAAGTAAATATTTACCCAGCGTGACCTGAATTTTAGAAAGCATAGGTGGTTTGAATATATTCAGTCCTTTGACATTGTGCTTCCCTATACACCTGGTAAGGGTAACGTAGTTGCTGATGCACTATGTAGGTGGAATCAGTTACAGGAAGTGCATGGGGCTAGTGTTGAGTGCCATCTCATGGATTTGTTCTCTGAGATGCATTTGGATGTGCATTATAGAGAGGGGAAAACATATCTTTCTCCCTTAGTTCTGAATTTTACCCTCCTGGATAGAGTGAGGATGAGACAACTATCAGATTCAAAAGTCCTAGTCATGCAGGAGTCAGTGGAAAGTGAGGACACTCTTCTTGGTTGGAAAATATGCGATGATGAGGTACTACGTTTCCATGGACGAGTACGGGTTCCAGGGGATATGCACGAGTAGTTGAGGTAGGAGTTTCATGTTTCAGCTTGGGCAGTTCATCCTGAAGTAACCAAGATGTACCGTGACTTGAGACATTAGTATTGGTGGCCAGGTTTGAAAAGAGAGGTAGCTAGTTTTTTTATGAGATGTTCCACCAGTCTGCAGGTGAAGGTGGAGAATCAGAGGCCATCTGGACTGTTACAAAAGTTACGCATTCTGGAGTGGAAATGGGATGATGTCGCGATGGACTTGGTGACCAGGTTTCTGAGGTCACCTAGAGGCAATGATGTTATGTGGGTTGTTGTATACATACTTACGTAGGTAGCTCACTTTTTGCTGATCAAGTAGACCTTCGTTGATGACGAGGTCAGGATATTGTACATCTGAGAGGTAGTACGCCTTCATGGGGTCCCTAGTTTTATCATTTTAGATAGGGAAACACATTTTTCATCTCATTTCTGGATGATTTTTCATAGGGTACTTGGTACATTGGTGATTCTGAGCACAGCTTACCACCCTTAGACCGATGGCCAGTCAGAACATATGATACATGTGTAAGAGGACATGCTTCGTGCATGCGTTCTAGAATTTGGGGGCTCTTTGGAGAAGCACATACCCATGGTCTAGTTATCCTATAATAATAGTTTTCAGGTAACTATTGAGATGGCAGCTTACATGGATTTATATGATTGGACATGCCGATCACCTTTACGCTGGTTGGAGGTTAGTGAGGCAGCTTTAATGGGACCATGTCTCATGTAGGAAACTTCACAGAAGGTCTAGTTGATTCAGAAGTGGATGGATACTGTACAGTCTTTTCCGAAATCTTATGATGATCACTGTAGATGTCCCTTGGATTTTGTGCTCTGGGATCAGGTTTTTTTACGTGTTTCATTGAGGTTGGGAGATAGGTGGATCATGAGACAAGTTAAACATTCACCAAGGTATGTGGTGTCGTTTGACATTATAGAGAGAGTCGGGCTGGTTTCCTATTAGTTGCAGTTACCACAGATGTACTAGGTCATGCACGATGTCTTCCATGTATCTCAGCTGCACTGTTATCACTCCGACATGTCTCACGTCTTTTAACCCGAGGTGAATGAACATCATGACGTTGTATCCTTTAAGTAGAAACATATTAGTATTTTTGATATGATAACGAAGGTTCCCCGAGGTAGGTCAATTCCTCTGGTACGAGTGATATGGCAACATGGTCGATTATAGGAATAAACCTAGAAGCGGGAGACCGATGTATGTGCTCAGTGGCTAGATTTGTTATGAGATTTATATTCACCACCCTGGGGAGGGAAATTCGGGGAAGAATTGAATTAAGGAGTTATGTTTGTAAAAACCCTATTTTTATTCTTGGGGCATGAGTATCTTATTTTCCTTTTTCTTTAAGTGTTTTTTAGAAAATAAGGATGATGGTGAATAATCCCTAATTTTGTGGGTACACTCCATGTTCTTGTCCAAACACTGTGTACTTTGGCCATGTGGGATGAGTACACAGGGTGTGTAGGACTTCTAGTGATGAATGGTGTGAAAAATTACTACATGTCGTGTACATAGTATTTACACGCTGTGTAATCAGTCGGTAGGTGAACAGTATTGCGGTGGAAGTAGCCACCATCTGAGCGACAGTACACACTGCGTATTTAGGAATACACAACGTGTAATCATGTCGACAGATGCAAAGTTCGGCAGAGAAAAGAAGATGTTAGGGGAACAAGTTAAAAAAATGAAATGTACAAGTCATGTACTTGAGAGTACATGCTTTGTAGTTTGTTTTTTTCACTTAAAACGGGACGTAGCCTCCTTTATTGAAAGATGATTCTTAGAACACTAGAGGATCTCATGAGAGGAGGCCGAACCTTGGAGGAGCACCTAATCATACACAAGAACTCTGATTCTTCCACTGTCGATCTTGTTGGAACCGAGCAGGTGAGTTCTTCCCTCTCCGTGAGTCATTCCTACCAATTTTTCCTCTGAGGGATGTTATTTACATTTGCACGAGAAATGTTTTACCTTAGATCTGTGCTGATTTTGGCTTTTTCGAGTGGCATCATTCCTGTATATTGACTAGAGGAGATCAAGGTTGGTGGTCTGATGTTTAATTCTAACTGTCGTATAGTTTTTGTGTACCACTGGGTTACGTTCCCATGTCTGGGGTGTCATATGGATGATTCTATGATTAATTAAATACCCAAAATTATGTATGTAATTTAATGAATATGTACAACTACTATTTTGGATCATTTTTTGTATACAGGGCTACCTCGTGGGAGCGTTCCCTTATTTAGCCGTTTGGCCATGTTTTTTGAAGTTATACCATGATTTTAGCATGCATTAAATTGCATTGAGAGGAATTGTATGTAAATTTCTTTTTTATGTGTAGGGATCAGCCCAGTTACATGCTTAGCCTGAGGGTAGTGTTTCATTTCGAATGCAGGAAACTTTTTTCATGCATATGGGTAGTAGTTCTGGTGCCTATGGGTGATACCTCGTACACCTGCGGGCAATATTCGTTATTCCTATGGGAAATCACCTACGTGTTTCGATTCTGATATCCTGAGGGTAAACATTTGTAGTTCTGTAGACAACGTTTATATTGTGTATTCACTGTGGTTATTTCCTTTAGTTATACCTACCATGATAAATCATAGGCATGGAATGGTTAAATAAATATTAATATGACAATGAAACTAGTAGTGATAGTTACTTTTGAGTACTTCTGAATTTACTGTATTTTATTACTTCAAACTACTATTGCACATTTTCACTAACAGTTGGGCACATGCCTTTGGTGGTTGGCTAGTGGGATTTATTTCTCACACCCTATTTGGGGCATGTCTTGGACCCAAACAGATTATATTACTGCATGTGTTGATAAGGTAAAGAGTCCCTATGCAGGTAGTTGATTGTTGCAGAGGAGTGGGAGAGCATGGGACCATGCTTAGGTTTGCTATGTTGCAGAGTTCCTACTGCACCGTTTTAGGTTGCTTGTTATACATAGTACTTACTAATATTATGTATTTGATTACAGTGTATCCTATTTTGACAGCATTCTTAGAATATGAACATATTTCATCTTCATGTATGTTTGACTTTTTGATATCTCTTATTTTAGTAATGTTGTCCTTTCCATTGGGTATTGTTTACTCCTTCTGCTTTTGTTTTTTTATATCTATTTTTGTTGTGATACACATTGAAAAATGAGGGAATAGTTTCCCAATTATCAGACCTAGGACCTTGATTCTAGTCGGCAGCCTCTGGCGTTTGGGGAAATGCGTTTAAGGTCATGTGACCAACCAGGTTTGGGGCACCCATTGAGTGGAACCCAAATTTTGGATGTTACATTATCAACCTACATAGCTAAATGTAATGGAACAAAATCCATTTCCAAATATGTCATTTTTAATTTAATAACTATCAGCATGATATAAACTGATCAATATAAAAATGAAGAAGGCCCAAACAAGGAAAATACACCCAAAGAAGAGGGTTATTTAGATCCACTAACTAAGGTAGCATGAACCCATAACAAGAGAAGGCACCAAAATCTAGAATCTCCAAATAAAACATATGAGATCTCCAGGTGAACTCTACCAACTAAAAATGGAAATGTACAACTAAACACAATAACTATCTAGAATATTTGAAATTTATTCCATGGATGAGAAACCATCACAATATGTGAGTGAAATAAAAACACTCTAAAAACACAACATGGATCTACTCAAAGGAAACACTCTTGATAGGTATCATATTCAAAAATAGGATAATATGTTCTCTTGCATAGATAATATGCCACTGAGAGCAGTATCTAATAATTATGTATGTCTGGGACTAGAAAACCAATCTACATAAATGGGGAAGTCAGAAAATATTGTAACTACCCTAAATTATGTAAATGGACTCACCCTCGGTTGTGAAATCATTAGGTCCTAGGAAGAATTGATATTCAGTGGAAGGTGATGGTGGGACCACCTCATCAACCCACATGTACACTCTATGGATGATAAAACTCTCAAAAAACAGTTCACTTGAGTTAAATAATGTCATCGAGTCCTTGGATAATCGACTGGCAGCAATAGAAGGGCCACACAAGCTTGTGAGGCAGAAAATGAATCCATATCCTAAAATGGTATATGAAACTCCAACTATAACCAAATTTTGATACATTCTCTACCTTTTATAGAATAGGTGACCACAAAATAAAAATAACTCAATCTGTATCCCTATATGTGTTGATGATGGGACCTAAAGATTAAAATGGGGTTACAAAACTATGATGTTTCATACAGACATTAATAGGGTCATCCTTTGTATGGTAAAGCATTTTACTAACAAGATCTATTGTAGGATGGGGAGACCTTCTTCATTAGTTCCATTATCAATTTAGCTTTATGATGATGAAAATGGTGATCATAAACCTGATGAATTGAATATAACATGAGAACAAGATGGTTTTTGATTTCATAGTAATGTTGAAATATTTAACCTATACACATAAAACCCATTGATTACAAGATGATATTCTCGTACACTATGATAAAAATATCAGGGATTATTTGTAGATACCTCTTATCCCCATGAATAATCTAGGAAGGTTATTTTTTTTCATATAACAACCTTTTTTTTAAAATCAATTCAGAGAACTAGATACAATGTTCAAATCTTTCTCCAAACCTAGGGGAACTGTCCAGAAAAATTAGATGCCACAACTATCTCTCTAAGGACAACAGTAGTACCCATTGAAGCAACTCATAAGGCCCTGAAGCTCCCATCACCTCCTCTCGAGTGGAGATATCTATAGAATCCCAATAATCAAGAAGCACATTGAAATTACGGTCTCTTGGTATTTTATGAATGGATTAAAAAAGTATCATCCTTATAAAATGGATAAGTCCCTTGTTATTGCTTGGTATCCATGGAAAATAGTCAACTCGGACTCCATATTTTATGATTTATAATGAGGACTACCTCACTAATCACACAAACTACTATCATTACCAAATATGTCTTGGTCATAATACCCATGTCTTCTTGATCTTTGGAGGTGTACTTCAAGGAATGGTGGATTCCAGATAGGTTGTGTTAGAAAACTCCCCATATCCTGTGGAATTCATAAACATTTTATAGACATAAGATCAATATTAATGGTAGAATGTTCCACTAAGGTGTTCGCAAACATTCGATAAATAAATGACTCAGATGAAAGCTGATTGATCTCATGCCACCCTGATAGAATAGTTGGGCAGAATCATAATATCTCCACCATAAAAGAAGGATATAACAAAATTGCCTCCAAAATGATGGTATGGCCACTAGAAGTAAGAATAAATATAAGATTATGAATCATATTATGCTCCCATGCAAGACCTACCTCTGGATGGTTTTTCCCTGAAACATTCATAGCCTAGGAACCACCCCAAAAAATGGGATCCTAAAAGGATAGAGAGCTCATATTATGTTCTTTCAGTGCAATACAGAAGGGAAAACCCCTTTTCGAATGATGAAAATTAATCAAAATATGGATTTTACGCACATAACTAGGGGACAAGAGGCAGCATGCATCAAAACCGAGGTTACATGGGACAAAATGGATGTTGTTGGACATAGTATTCCAGTAATATCCCCATGGAGGACATATATGAACATGAGACTCAAAGGAAAGAACTCCCACATTCCAAAAATAGGCTGGAATGTTCCTCAGATCCCCCTAGATATCACCACACTCGATTTTCATTCTTGAATTCCTAGAAATATTTAAATCTGACCCTCTAAATAAATAGAGATGGTCAGTGGAAATTGCAACACTAGAAGAAAAAATTACCTAATCATATGAACAAAATCGGGTCATATCCACCTTGAATGACTCAACTTCTAAATAACATTCCCTGGAGAATACCAATATTGGGAAGCAATGACCTCTAGATAAAAAACAAGACCTATTTAAATAGATTTATATTTTTTAAACCATGTTCTCAAAACATGATCCACTCCATCATTGAAAATAAATTATGGAGGAACATGTTTAAACCCTCTAGAACCATCAAAAATTCAAAAGTTAATTTATTAAGGCCACAGTCTATCGAGTGGAGACCATGTCCTCAGAATTGCATGTCACCGTCTCATTCTCTGATCAAGAAGAGGAAGAGTACACCCAAGGGCACATCAGACCCTTAAAGGTTTTGGGAGGAATCGATATTATCCATATTCAAAGAGATTTTATTTATAATGGTTCTATGGTCAATATCATCCTTGATTGAACCCTCCCTTGTTTTTGATATGTATAAGGGGATATATCTCCCATAGAGGTGACAATTCAATGTTATGATAAGCATGATCAAAGACCTATTAATAAGAACAAACTCGAAGACCTTTTTGGGGAACTGATATATAATAATGAGTTCATGGTTATCCATCAAGAAACCACATATAATATCCAAGTTAGAAGGTCATGGTTACATAGACACATTGAAGTACCAAAAACATTCCTTTAGTTTTTAATGTACCCCCTTGATGGAAAATTCATCATCTTGCAAGGTGACAACACCCCCTTTGAAACCCGAAGATCCATTTGTGTTGAATAATATTTATATTAAAAGAGAGGAAATAAAAAAAGGTAGATGATGATATATTGGTTTCATCTCCCAAGGTCATGGGGACAACCCCTATTAAAACATTGAGTATTGTTTCTTCTAGAAATGGGGATGACCTTGTTTGCTTAAGGTTCAAGCATTCAAATTTGTTTCTAATGAGTTTATTCATAGAACCAGAAACTCCAAATGATTCTATATCCATTTGAACCTACTTTCTAAATGTAGGTGCTCATTATTTGTCGACTGATGAGGCTTAAGAATATGCATTGGTCAAGAGGAAGGGAGGTCAGGCTCATCAAACCTTTTTGGGGGGAATTATTTCCTACTCTGATAATATCTTATAGATTTATTTTATGTTCATGAATCCTTATTAATTCACCAAGTATGAAAATAAGTTTTCTATTGTATTTGGAAATTGAGTATTGATATGTATGGGATTTAGAGAATCTTTTATATGCATTTGAGGTTCTTCTTCGATAGAGAATCATCTCTGTGTATTAGAGATCCTTATTCAATGGTATCTATAATATATTATATTTAAATCTCTTGGTCATTATGATGACCATACTAGTTTTAAATCCACTAAGTGGGGAACATGAAGTTTATTGTCCTTCATAAAGGCATGTATTATTTTAGAGTTGGGGTCATACCCGCAGATGGTCTACCTACGTATCCTAGTTAAAAAGAAATCAAAACCGACAAAGTTTGATAATAAGGATATAGTTTAACGTCATATGGGACACAGAAGAATTATTGAAAGATGTGCTTGAACCATATAAAGGATTCCTATGTACTCTACATTTAAGGTAGATATCAACGTCCACGTAGTTTGGGAAAAGAAATATGGGTTTTATGCATAGTTAATGGCCCAAAAAGAGATGTCGTAATTATTTTAACACTCTAATATCACGTTAGTCATGAACGGTGTGAGAAACAATAGGTATCAATAAACATGACAATGGTTCTACAAAAGATGAAGTTATGAGAAATTATGTGGGGATTATGTATATATCACATCCCATGTAAATGTAGACCACGTCTTAAGAATGAATCTCAAGATTAGGAATCATAAATTTATTTTTACTTTATGGAGATTCATAATTATAACCCAGGCTTACTATTGAAAAGGAGGCCCAAATTAAGAGGGACTTATGATTGGGTTATATACCTGAGAAGGAAGCCCAAATCAAAATAAATTAATATTGGGGATTACTTCTAAGGAGGATTCCCAATTTATAAGATAACTATGACTGGGCATTATTCCCGAGAAGGAGGTACAAGTTCAGGGGACTTGTAACATGGGGATTACTCCTGATAAGGAGGCCCAAATCAAAATATCTTCTTGTCTCAAAGGATGAGGTTATATAGGAATCCCCTAACCGTGGTGACATAAATCTTGTATGTTATGAGGTTTTGGGTGAGGTTCTCAGAGAATTTCTTTCAGATAAGTAAGCCAACAAAGAAACCATGCCATAAATGGATTTGAAGAGGTTTTTGAAGGCTATTCCTTGAAGAGGAAATATGGATTTGAGGATAGGAGGTGACTAGGAGGGAGGCGTGCAAGTATCGTTCTGGCACTCAATTCCTGGTTGCGAAAGTAGACTTGAACGACATGAGTCACCTTGGACGACGAAGAATCTATAGGGTAATACTTGGGAGACATTGAACTCAATCCCTTATTATCATCCCTAGAGGATTCCAAATTGGTTGAACGCAATTTCCCTTCAGAGAGGAAGGTGGCGCAAATGTTCCTTCTTTTACCTTAAGGGATGGACACTTAGGCGCACAAGTATTGATGAGCTCTAACACTTACCCTTATTATTCCACTTTAGAGCTTCCCTTCTTGTAAAATAATTACCTTAGATGTGTTTGGAAGACGTCAGACAATGACTTGGGTGACCAGAGCTTGAAACAAGGTTTTGGAAATTCATCCTCCAAATGGGGGGCCCACAGGGGCTATTTACAAGACACTGGGAACCATGTCTGAAAAAAGAATAGGGCACGCAAGTGACATGCGTGATGTGTAGGAATGTAGTGTGACTCCCTCCAAATGGGTTCCTGGTCTATGCCTTTGTCAATTTTTAATGTTCTTCAAAGGGTGACCCTCATTGTGCTTAAGGTATTCCCCTTTTCCAGTCGTTGGACTCTGTTACAGAAAGGAGCATCAACAAAATCCCCCCCTCAGAGTTGGATCTAAAAAAGGAAAGATGATTTGACTCTGAGGAAAAAGAGAAACCATGGTTCAGCAGTGCACATGTTCTAGGCACGTATGGTTTTGGGATCGCCTATATATATGGGCCTCACTTCACACAAAAAATCCTTCCTCAAAATATTTTGAGCTCTCATCGTGTAAGTTTATTGCTTTTCCCAGTAGACCACTCTTCTTTGTGTCATGCCTCTTCCTTAAGGATTTTGTCTTTTCTTCATCATTAGTGAGAAATTACTTGTGCGGAAATACCTATGTGGAAAAAATTCATGGAAAAACATGTTCGCCTTAATTACATAGCCATTTTTTTGTTTTCTTGAATAATATTTCATAAACATAGACTTACTTAAATGTTAACTGCTTGATGTTTGTTCAGATTCGATGACTCCAAGGAAGATTGGATCGACTGATGAGCTGGCCAACAAGAGAATAGATGACATGATGAACATTTTCGGCCATGTATATTATGTTATATATGAAAGAACACTCCCAAATTTTGCTATGTAATTGAAGAAATATCATTCCAATTTCCAGCATAGCATTTACTTTCTTTTATATGGCCATGGTCATCTGTATGGAGTCAACGTTCTAGAGGCAATGAATTATATTCCTCCTTCCTGGTTTCAGACTTACACAAATTTCTTTTTGGAAAATTTCTTAGGTGTAGGATCATTTGTCAATGTTAGTACAGTGGAGAAGGCATTCATAATGCATCATATCCCATGTTCTCCATATCTGAAGCCTCAAAAGCCTATGCTACAACCGTATTTCTATCCCTCTATTTTCTGAAATTCTCAGATGGACCAATCCAAGGGATGGAAAATGAGTAGGAATTTCTTTCCTAGAGGAGTTGTGAAGCTTACTTGGATGTGGGAATATTGGGTGTGACAAACCTGTGCAGTGTTTTTCAAGGATCTGAAGGGAGCTGATTTATATGAAGACATCTCGGTTGGGCATAAATATGTCTACAAGAATAATAATTTTTTGCCAGAGCTAATCAGGTGATAGAGCCTAGAAACTTGTTCTTTCCATATAACTCATAAGTAAGTAGGCATCAGCTTGTGGGATGTCTACAAGATCCCGGGGGGGATCCAATTCTAGAAGACATGTATGACAAGTTAATCCCTTCAAAGGCAACGTTGAATGATTCATAGAAGTCTCCAGCTCTAGCTCAGTAGTTGATGAATATATTTTTCAAACAAAAGAATACAAAGTCAAAAAAAAAGTCATTCTAGAAACAATATTCATTCATAGGAGTGGATGGATATGTTTCTCATTAAGAAGAAGGAGAAGGTGACCACCTGTACTCGTCCTACCCGATGCCCCAGAGAAGAGAAGAGGGGTTCTCATGGAACATTCGGGCCAACTATGGAAGAGGGAGAGTTTGAAATTTTGGGGTATGAAGTGGATCAATGAATCCCAGAGATGACCCATATAGTAGGATTCTTATCCATGTGGCTCAGTATTTATCTTCTTACAGTTAGGGATTCTAAGCAAGGCGTCAGTCTTGGGACCTTCGTTGTTGAAGCCAAGTTGGTTGAGAGAAAAATGGTTGGGTTGGCCACCCCAGTTTTAGTGAAGATTCACTGGAGAATACTCCATGTCTATATGGGTATGTCTCTTTTGAGAATAGTGGAATCATTCAATGTTTTTTGGGGATGGATCACCACTCACTTCAGGAAATACATTGTACAGATCAGAGTACAGGTTCCATGATGTTCATTTAGGCCATTAGTGCAGGTGTTTTCCAGAATTTCTCCATTTTCCCTCAATTCATATGATCTAAAGGTGAGGCTGAGAATGTTCAAGGAATTTCATTACTTGAATTATGGAAAGCCGCCAATTGGGCAGTTTGTTGACAATGGAACAGATATCCTTGAATTGAGGTCATATATGTTTTCTTGCAGAGATGGTGTATTGGACACGAGAATTGACGAAGAGATTATATGAGAGGCCTATGATCCATATAGATGTTCATGCTAATTAAAGTTTCTATAAAATATTGTTGTATCCCCTCTTGTGCAGGTCAGGTCAGAGTAGCATCCAATGGTTGCCCGACAACTATGGTTGCCGACATCTATGGAGAAGACCGGTGTAGTGTTAGATCAACCAGTTGCTGTAGCGGCGAGTCAATTGACTACATGGTATCCCGAGAACTGGGTAGCATCATACCCATAAGGGGTATTGAATCTTCATGTCTCCCAGTTGGGGAGTAAAAAGAGAAGTTTCAGGAAAGAAACCTTTCATATGGAAGATGAATATTCCTCACCCGGAGCTGATTCACCAGGTTCTTCCCTCGGGGCTGATTCACCAGATTCCCATGATAGGGATTATGAGGCACGACATGCGTCAAAATGGCCTTGTGCAAGATATAATCCTCCTTCCATAGTCAAGAGTCCTACTCTATAGACTCATGGTGAGTTATATCATTGTGGAAATTTATTCTCTATTATTTTATAGAGAAACAAGTTTCATATTCTTATCCTTTATCTGTAATTGTAGGACCTTGGAAGAAGTTGACATCCCAGATTGTAGGACCCTCCTCGCAGCCATCTAGTGCACATTTTGAATATTTATAACCAGAGGCTATCCAGACATGGTGGAGTTTATATTGTGATGCTGAAACTACCTAGATGGACTTATTCGAAGGGCTACATATCCCCGGAGTGGGGGATATCCGGGATTATGATGATATCTGCTACGAGGATAACCCCATGAAGTGCAGGCTTGCATTAGAGAGATTGAAATGCTCGTATATGCCACTGATGATTCCATTCCTATCACAATGAGGGTGAAGGAAATGACTGACTGAGGCACTAGTGATGGAATTGGTGGTTCAGTAGACGAGGAGGGGCACGATTACATGGCTTATGAAGATGTAAATTTCATTACATATTTTCTTTACAATTTTATTTCAGTCAAATCCTTTTTATTAAATGAATTTACCTTCTTCATCATGTAGCTTGTTAAGGAAGTAACTAATGGGGTCCCTTCACCGTAGTATAGCCCTGGCGGCACTGCTCTTGGAGTCCCTGAATATCCTCTTGAGCAAGGCGAAGTATCTCCAGGCAAGCAAGTCATGGTCGAGAAGTTAGACATGGCTTTATACTCTCTGATACATATATTTTGAGGTTACGATGTCAACGCACCAAAAAAGCCAACAAAGAAAAGGCATCGAATGAATAATTCCACTGCTAGATGCTTCATCAGTAGTGGAAAGTCCTTCAGATAGTCATGAATCCTAACTCATCAAAAGGTTTCACATACTTATTGGGATTGCAGGGGCTTCTTAGATTTCAGCTTTGAGGGAGAGGGCTGACCCTCCTCTGAGGATGACGGTGGGTGCTGGTGAACTGTCACAAATTCAGGCTGATCTGGCTGCTCCTGAAGAAACGATTAGAGAAGAGGAGCTAGTGTCTATTCCCGGTAATGCTACTATTGTTGCTATAAGAAGATAAGTTTCTTATTCTATTAAATTAACAATACATCATATAACATTGAATGAAAACATCAACTGACTTCCATTCTATGATGCTTTAGGTTCAACAACTACACAAGACCATTTTGCGACCATTGCAACTGACTCTGCAATTTTCTCTAAGGAAGCTATCTGGGGTCAGAGGTCGCAAGACAGGGGTATCCAAGAATACATGTCAAATTATCCCACTGGTGAGACTAACTAGGAATCTAGGATTTCACTAGATGAAATTATGAAACGTGGCACGTCTTTTGAGAAAATTTTAGATCATGATAAATTACCATGTTATTTAGAAGATTCTGGATATGAGTGTTATCCTTCATCCTGTTAATTTTTTTATTACATATCTGACCTTGATTTGTTGAAATATGCAGTTCCGTTTGAGCAAACTACTGATCTTCCGATGCCTAAAGTGGGTAGAGACAACCCTATCATTGTAGAGATTCTAGATTAAGTGGAGATTAACCTGAAAGAGCTTCCTGAAACTCTTCCTGAAAATCCGGTTGAAGCTAAGAAAGACGGGGAGGAGCCTTCTCATGTTGTTGATCTACCATTGGGTGAAAGTTGATAATATTTGTGGCTGTAATTAATTTTCAAGACAACTAATCAAGTTTTTTTATCCTTTGAAACTAACCAAGAATTTTAATTTACTATGATGGGCCATCAACATCAGTGGCTAGAACCATAGGTGAAACCTCAGACTCAGCCCCAACAGGAGTAGAAAGTGAAGTATAAAGGGTTAGGGGGGAATGAGAAGAATAGTAAACTTCCTTCAGTACATTAATCTCGGACTATATTCCCCCATCTGATAGTGATGCTGAATCAGACCCATAGGTGAAAAAGGTTCTCCAATTCTCACATCGCAAGGAATGACCTAATATATGGAAGATCATATATAATGTTTCTCTTGAAGAGTTATTTTCAATGATCTCGTGACTGTCATCCTTGTTCGACATGTTGGGACTTGGTGCTTTTAGATATCAAGAGATCCATACCGCGGTGAAACAATTCGTCATAAGGAGGGAGCAGGAGGAAAAGTGTCGTCATGATCTGATCAGAGCGAGGCTACTGACCAATATCGGTGAATTCAAGTCTGCGGGGTCCCGAGCTGGGGATGATCATTCTGCAATGTTGAAGGAGGTGAAGCATAAAATCATGGTGATAGTTTTCCAGTAGATTCCCCTTCAGCAACAGCTAGATGTCTCTCATGGGGAACTTGACCATCATAACAATTCAATGGATGGAGTTCCATTGATGGTATGAAATCCATCAATGACTCAAAGAAAGAACACCAACGAGATGAAAAGTTTGATGTTGGTCGAGTGAATGAATTTCATGTGGCTGTTGATGATGCTTGGGATGCTGTAAATCAAATGAAAAGTTATGTTTGAAGCCTCTTTTAATTCATGAAAAAGAGAAGATACTCTAATCTGTGGATGTTCTTTTAATCTTGTGCATCAATGAAAGAGACATTTCATCTTCAATCATTCGTTCATGCATTATCTTGTTAACTAATTAATTTTTTTACCAAAACCAATGGGCCTAGTAGGCATAGTTTGATTTTTTCTAGGATTATACTAACAACCCCACAAATTTTTCATCTTTTTATTGCTAAATATTTCCTAAATCATACAAAATGTGCGTTCAGAGAACTAGGACTCGAATTTTGTTTATAGTTCCTATTACAGGTTCCCAATTTAATGAGTACCATGTCTCTTATTGGTAGTTTAAATTAATGCATGTCAGACATAAAGAGGATAATGTTTATGGTCTAATTTCTTTGACCGAATGGATTAAAATTAACTCCATTCCTTGATAATTTTTTGAAAACATATTACCACATTCAAGTATGTGGAAGAACATTTATACTATGTCTTAAGAAAATCGGAATCTGAGTGATGATATGAAAAAGGGATAAAATGAATTAGAAGAAGTCTTTCCTAAGATTGAAGTTACCAGTAATTAAAAAACCCGTTAGGGGGTTGAATTGTGCAGTGCCACTTAAGGGCATTGGATGCATAGTTAAAAAAATAGAATCTTTTTTCTAACAGGTCCGTTATGTAGACTACTTATGAAAGGAAACCTAAGGGCATGTGCTGCATAGTCTGGAAAAATTACTCTCATATATTTTACTTTTCTATTGCTAAAATCCATTGAATGTTTATGTAGAATAAAATTTCCCAAAGCATAGAGTCTACTGTATGGAGAGAGGTACTTGAATATAGTGGGGATATTCTCAATAAATATTGTCAATGAATTGGATGAATGTCACTCATGTGATGTTCTGACCCAAACATAGGGAAGGGAAATATAAACCATAGACTTGAGTACTTTCTGATCATGAAAAGGAGTATGGGGAAATATGTTAAGTATGGTTGTTTTTGCAGATCCCTATATATCGTCGTTAAGATAAATAAGGAAAAAATAGGTTTTCCCCCAAATAATTAAGTTACCACTATTTTAGAAACCCGTTAGGGGGGTTGAATTATGCAGGGCCACCCAAGGGCATTGACTACATAGTTAAATAAAAGCATCTTTTGGATGTCAGGTCCGTTATGTATACTATTTATGCAAATGTTGACTAAGGGCATGTGATGGATGGTCAAATAATAACATCTTTTGACTGAAAAGTCTGTTATGTAGATTATTTATGTAGGGACGCCTATGGGCACGTGCTTCATGGTCAGGAAATAGAATTCCTAGGTATCAGAGATTTTGTGACCTGATGTCAAGAAAAGGGTTATAAAGATCTGGAAGTATTTATGGTTAGGAGTATGACACATGAAAATGGGTATTTTACAATGCATGAATGAGATACCAAGACCATTTTTGACCATAATCATGTTGTGGCTCGATCCTGAATTGAGATGCAGGACTTCACTACATATCTCATTAAGATGAAAATCAAGCCATACGTAGTTCTTGAAATAGAATTTAACATCATTTGGGATGAGAGCGTAGGAGATCATAGTGTAGGTTCATAGAGCTCAGGAAATAATGAGTGAGACACATTGTGTGTTTTTTATTAAACTGATGTGAATAATGACCAGGGTTTTCATGTAACATTCATGTGCTCACAGGGGGACTTTTCAGCCCAGGGACTAAAAGTGGAGTTTGTGGTTAGGCTGAAAGACTTGGGGCTGTATTTGAGGGATTCTTGAACATTCCTACCATCCCATAGGGATGGGAATCAAACCATACATAGTTCATGAAATATCATCTCTATATATTTGATTCGTACATTTTAAGGGTGAAAGGGGACATTAGTGCAATGATGGTTGGACCCCAGATTAAAGGTTTGGGAATTTCCATGTATGCACGTATTCCTTGGAATATGACATGATTTGATATCAATTTCAATAAAGAGTCTATCTTAGATGATGGTGTCAGAGAATGTTGTAGTTTTTTTTTCATACAAAAAAAAGTGTGAATAGTTTAAGGTCATATGCATGGACATGTGCTGCATTGTTTAGCATCATGAAAATAGGATGTATTGCTATGCAGTATAATGTCTTACCGAGAGGACAAGAGGGAATGTATAGTTTAACTTCATATACCAAGGACGATGGTGTTGCATAGTTTAATGTCATATAGGAGGGACAAAAGGGACGTACATAGTCTATCCTAATGTTGGAAGATGGTGAACCAATGTGAAGATATTGGTTTCAGGGGGTGGGTTCACGGATCAACATCGTATGAGATAGAGGTGAACCGACGTGAAGATATTGGTTTTGGGCTTGAACCATGGGAGGTTGCCTACATACCTAGCCTAGAAGGCAAGGATCTAAGTCCGCGTAGTTCGATTGATAATGAATTTGTGATCGATTTTTACTTGAGGACAACGACCCGAATATGGTGTTGGGACATACAAGTGGTTAGCGGCCAAGAGATGGTGTTATGGTTGAAGCTTACTCTAAGATCACGCGAGTCATGCTCGGTGTGAGAAACAAGAAGTACAACAACCCTAAAAATGCATAGCTTAACGTCATGTGGGATAAAGGGTTCTATACTGTTTAGCGTCATGTAGCTATAATGTATTGTTCTAGAGTTTGACATCTTGCAAGACATATGAAAATTTTAACGACATTTATGACGTATTATGGGACTTTTTCACAGTTTAAACATCATGTAGGATGAACATGTACAGTTTAACATCATGTAGGACTTATTAAGGGACTGTTTAAGTTTTAACAACATACAGGATGATAGAATTTTTATTACACATAATACTTATTCAAGAATATGACATTTTTTGGAGTCGTGATGATTTCTCCATTAATTAATATTAATGAATATTCTCTATTGAAGTACACCTTATGTATTGAATAAGGTCGTTCCCAAAATGGCTCATGCTATGGAGGTTTCTTTCCTTGCATCATTGGTGTTCTGAGGACCAATACCAATTGTCCATGAATGAATAAACGAAAACGATCTTTTTTTATTGAAATCCCATGCTATTTGATTCTTATAGACTTCCATGTGGTGCAGGGTGCACAATATATATTCATCTAATAGTTCAAATTCATCAAATCACTTCGGATATTGTTCATCTGTGGAAGACTGATCACAAATGGATACTCTGAGCGAGGGTAATTTAACCTTAATGGGCGAGACTGCTTCTGTTCCATATACAAATGAATATGGATTTGACCGCGTAGTAGTGCGGGTGGTCATCCAATAAGCCCATAAAGCAAGAAAAACTATATCAGGCCATGATTTCTAATCTTTATCCACCATATTCTGTAGTATGTTTGAAAGAGTCTTATTGATGGTTTCTATTTGGCCGTTGGCCGCTAAATGATATCGAGATGAATGGTTGGATTTGATGTTGTATTCTTGATACAACATTCTCACCTCGGATGAACAGAAGTTGGTTCCATTGTCTGTCAATATAGTATGAGGGACACCAAATCTGTTAATGATTTTAGACTTGAAGAAGCTAACAATGCATTTAGAACTAACTTCTCTGAGAGGTATTGCCTCTTCCCATTTTGAAAATATGTCATTAGTAGTATGAATATACTTAAACTGCTTGGATGTAGCCGGAGGATATTGTTCTACTACATCAATTCCCCATGTGGATAATGGCGATGAGTATTTAGATGTATGAAGCAACTCTGGGGTTTGATGAATGAAGTTGGAACATAATTGGCATGAATGACACATCTTAGAGAAATCAACACAATATTTCATTATTGAAGGCCAGAAGTATCCAATCCTACGAATTTGACCAGAAAGGCTATGTGCAGACTGGTGGGCACCACAAGCTCCTGCATGAACTTCACTCATGACAGCCATTGTCTCTTCACCATCAATACATCTGAAGATAATTCCATCAAAACCTCGCATGTATAAATTTTTTTGGTCATCTGGGATATCATACAGAGTAAAACTGACCACATGTCGCCTGAGTTGTTCTTTCCTGGCTCTATCATGTGAGAGTGTTCAATTGTGAAGGTATTCCTTGATTAGTGTCATACGTCCTGTTGTATGACCATATGGTTTATAAATGGGATTGATTTCATTGATTACCTCTATTCGGATTTGAAAAAAGGTGAAACTAAATAACGGTGGGTAATAGTGATGATTGTTTAATCCCGGCTTAGATCTGCCAGGGCTGTGGCTACATTACCCAGTGCATCAGCTTTGGAATTTTGTTATCGATGGACATAAGAAAATGTTGGTTCTGAATGAAATTCCTCCATTAACTCTCTAATGTAAACACACAAAGGTATTAGATCTTCATTTCTGAAGGCATAATCCCTATTGATTTGTTTGATTAAAAAATATGAATCACCTTTTACCATCATGTGATTCACTTATGCCAGAAGCACGAATTCCAAGCCTGTGATGAGAGATTGATATTCTAATTCATTGGTTGTATCTCCTTCCAACAATAAGAAGGAATATTGTAGCCCTGCCTTTTCTAGGAAAATAAGAACGATTCCTAACCCAATATTGTTGAATTTTGGATCTTCCAGTTTCTTCCCTGTTGGATATCTAGAGGCACCATAAATGTATATTTCACATGATTGAGGATTATCGTGAATAGAGAAGACTTCCTCACAAGGAAGATCAATATTTAAAGATGTTTCTTCTACATATGGGTGTTCAGAAATGAAATCGGCCAGAGCATGGCCCTTTATTTCCTTTCGAGATGCATATTAGATATCATACTCCTTCAAAATAAATACCCACCATGCCAGAAGTCCTGTAATCATTGGATGACTAAGGATAAATTTGAGTATGTTATTGAGAGATAACAATTGGTCCTCATGATGTTACAGGTAGTGTCACAATTTCTTAACTGCAAAGATTAATTCTAGGAAGCACTTTTCAATACATGAATATCGGGTTTCTTCCTCAAGCATAGTCCGACAAAGATAGTAAAGACTGTTTTCATTCCCAATTTCATTCTTTTGGGAATGTAAGGCACCAATTGATCGCTCTAAATCCATCACATAGAGAAGAAGTTGTCTTCCGTCAACAGATGGAATTAATAACGGTGGACTCAAGATATATTTCTTGAAGATATCGAATGCTTCTTGACATTCTTCAGTTAACTGGTAGGTGACTCCGTTATTTAGTAATCTGGTGAAGGATAAACACTTTCCTGCCATATTGGCAATGAAATGACGAATATAGGCCATGATTCCTTGAAGTCCTCTTAATTCATTCAAAATTATAGATAGTTACCAGGCAATTAATGATTTTGTATTCTCAGGATCAACTTCGATACCACGATGGCATACAAAAATGCTGAGAATCTCTTTTGATGTTACCCAGAAAGAACATTTCAAGGAGATTATCTTCAAATTGTGTTGTCGATGTTTGTTGAATATGATTTCCAGATCGGCCACATGATTAGAACATTGTTTGTATTTAACCACAAAATCATCCACATAACATTCAACATATTTCCCAAAAAAAGGTTTGAAGATATGCTGCATGGCACGTTGATACGTTGAACCTGCATTCTTTAGGACAATGGGCATTACCCTATAGCAAAACACGCATTGAGGATCTCTGAAAAATGTATATTACTCATATTTAGGGGAAATTATTATTTGATTTTACCCATAAAATCCATCCATGAAAGAAAGATATTTTTAACCATCTATTGCATCAATTATGATTTCTGTGATCATAACTGAAAAATCATCCTTGATACAATGCCGATTAAGATCTCTAAATTCAATGAAAACTCTAATTTTCCCATTCTTTTTTATCATAGGGACAATATTGTCCAGCCATTTGAGATATTGAACTTATCTGAAAAAGTTATCCTTGATAAGCCTAACAACATCAGTTTCAATTTTGGAGGCATAAGTTGGGCGTTTTCTTCTTGCTGCTTGCTTGAATCCTCAATGTTCTTCAGGAAAACCCAAATGATGAGTGGAAACATTGGGATCAATACCTGAAATTTATGTATAATTACAAGCAAATAAATCTCTATTTTTATTTATAAATGACGTATACAATTCTATCTCTTTAAGATCCATGGATGTACTATGTAAAGTGGGGCGTGGATCTTATTTTGTACCCAGCTTTATTTCATTGAGTTCATCCACAGTGGTAGAGATACCCTCTTCAAATAATGGAGGAGCATCCCAGTGATCTTTCTCTTCTTCTTCAATATGTTCTACTTCTTCTATTTCTACTTACATAGTATATGACGAAGCAAAATGTCCATGTTCTTGGGAGAAATTAAAATTTGTACATCCTGGAGAAGAGGCATCAATTTCTGACCCTATTGATGATAATGGGTCTGTATGGGGTGATAGAGAGGAGATGATGAATTGAGAATTGACATCATTGTTTTCCTCTGGTACTTCGATACCTTCTACTGGCCTGGTTGATGAAGTATATAATTGTTGTATTTCAGTAGATGAAATGAAGACATCTCCATTGTTGCTTTCATCACTATTTAGAGAATCAACAATTTCGTTCATGCTGTAAGGCTTGGTAGCCATAATTGACATTATGGAAGTTTCCATAGGAGTGTCTGGAATAAGACACATCTTGTCAATTTGACAGATAGGTAACCCATAATGTGTACTCACATGTATGAATGGGTTTATTGGAATCTTTTCCAAACCTCGTGGAGAATTAATTATGGTAACCTTCTTTGCTATGGATTTTTCCTTTCCCTCCATGTTATAAAATTATGCCTCAATGTATTGGGATTAACATGTTTTGAATGGGTCTTTGTCACCATACAATGCCCCAATTTTAACATTGAAACAATATTTCAGACATTGATGGTATGGAAAATGTACAACCGCATGTTGATGTAACCAAGGGCTTCCAAGATAAATGTTGAAATCTGTGTCCTGACGAACAACCCTGAAATCTGAATAAGATACAAGGAATCCAAAATGAATTCTGAGTGGAATTTCACCAAGAGGTTCTTGTTCATTCTTATCATATCCTTGCAACATCAATGTAGAAGGAGTTAAATCATATTTGGTGAGGCCCAATCGAAAAAGTGTATCAATAGGTATGAGATTGAATCCCGAGTAATTATCAATGAATGCTCATCGGATGTCTATATCATTGACTTTTCAAGATAGATACAAAGGTCTGATATGTCCATGTACAAAAATCAATTTCATCATTATCTGTAAAATATATCACTGCATGGAATTCTGTAGGATCATTATCTATATGGTAGACTTCAGCCGCATCAATTTCAGTTTAGAATTCTTGAGGACTTGAGAAATCCTCAATAATTTCCTCCTGATGATCTATTGATAGATTCAAGGAATCTGGAATTGATAAATGGCCGATAAATTAGACAAATGATTGAATAAATCATTATTTTGGTACAAAGGACTTCGTTTCCAATCAGGAAAATGTGGTTTTGCAGGTGTCTTGGAATTAGATTCTTTGGCAGTAGATGCATCCCGTATCGGGGTAGGAGTTGAAAATTCTCTTGGATTCAATAGATTAGATTGACTAGGTCAATCTATTCACTGAGGGGAAGAAGTTGTGACCTCTAATCGGTCTTCCAATATATCAGTGTGAGGACCGGATCTACCATGTGCGGAAGAACTTTCTAGTTCCTGTTGAGTCCGCTGAAGGGATTTTCCATGGGTTTCTGCCATATATACAGTTCTAGCAGGGGTTGTATTGAAATAGAAGCTTCTATAATATCCACATCTTCCCTTGTATCCTATACCTATGTCTCTTCTTTTAATTCCTATGTTAGATATAGGGAACTTAGGCTCATCATAATCAAAACTATCATTAGCATAAGGATCTGTTAAATGAATCATGTTAACAGAACCAAAGATCAATTCTTCATCTGATGGAGATTCTTCCTGATTAACCAGTTCGGGTTGTGCCTTTTAGTGGGGCGGTTCCCATGATTTTGATGAAAATGGCATAAAATTTGCCAAAATCAAAGACAAAATAGGTTTCGACATGACTTCATATTCTTCTGACTGCTCTTCTTTCTTCAAATTAGGCTACTTCTTTGAGCATTTTCCTTCTGATGAAGGGGGTTTTGTTGTGGAATTAATAGATGGAGACACAATTGGTTGATTCAATTGTGTTTGTAAAATGGTATGATTTTGGTTGATCATTTTCATGACCATCCAATCATCATATATCTGCAAATTTTTAATTTTGACTTCATGCCACTTGACTTCTTCCTCTGGATTAGTAGAAGTAACACATGCTACCTGGGCTGATGAACCATTCACTTTTACTTGTCCAGAGTCAACCATATTTTGCATGAGCCCTTTGAAGACAAAATACTCTTGAATGGGATGCCCCAACATCTGATAAAATGGGAAATAGTTGGGGAGGTCTTAATCTCTTTCCTATTTCGGCCTTTTGGACCTTGGAAATTGAACCAGATAGTTTTGCAGAGCCGAGATGAAGTATCCATGAAACTTCTTAATTACAGAAAGAAAAAACATTGGTCATCAAATATTAAAATTTTTTCTACCTTGGATCACATTGATCATCTTGATGAGGATGTCGTTGTTGTTGATTCTCAAGAGGTGGAGCCATTTGATATGATAAAGGCATTGAAGTTGAAGAAGGTACAAGTTCTTGTTTTAGTGTAACTATAGAAGCCTCTACTTTCCATATTATCCTTCCTGGAACTGATGGAATTACACGAGTTTTAGCCTTAGTATTTATAATAGATTCATATATCTGCTGAGTTATTCAAGTAAGGTGTCGAAACCCTCCAGTGTATTTCGCAGGGATCAACGGTGTGCATAATTCATCACATATATTTTCTACACATATTTGCAACAACTCTTTTTGTGGGAGTTCTAAACATAAGTAATATATTAATCCCTTCCAGAGATCAATGAAATATGAAACTCTTTCATTTTCCACTTGTATAAAATTGGTATGATTAAAAACTGTCATCTTTGACAATGTTGAGCAAAATTGAAGAAGAAATATTTGATGATGATCTTCCCACCAAGTAATTGACCAAGATTGCTAACATGTATACTTGAAAAAAGCATTTCCTTGTAATTACTGCACAAAATACCTGAGCATAACTGCTTCTTGTTGTTGGGAAGTTTCCAACATAGGATCACAATGAGAAACAAAATTTGTTAAGTGTTTTTCTTGATCCCATGATCCATTAAAAATTGGGAATGTGGTATTCACAATATTTTATGGCGGAGGGATTTCATGCACCCATTCAGGGTAAGCTCTTTTTTCTAGTTGAACTTGTGCACACTTTCCTTCCATAGCTTTCAACCGAGCTACTAATGACTCAATGATAGTCATTAATTTTTGAGAAACAACTAGTTGAGCTTGGACCTAAGCAGGTGAAATAACTGGATTTTGGACGGGTGTGGAGACCATTAGTGCCACTAATGGTAGTATTGCTGGTTTCTGTCACGTATGACCTGTAGGATTGGACCTGTGATGGTGTACATGTAATGGGCGATATTCTTGATCAATCCCAATAGCTACAACAAATTCCATTTATTGATTAACTCTAGTATGCTTAGGAGAATACTACCTTGAAGTAGTTCTCCATTTAACCTTATTAATTCATACATTTATTCTTCTTGTTGTGTGAAACGCTCCTCTAATGAGAGTGATTGGATTTCTCTAGAGGGAGGGTCTAATGTAACCTGGCTTTTACCCTTTTCCTTGGCATGTGCCTTTCTGGAGTTTGGAAGGGCATTACCCAAAGGAATGTCTTGCCCCTGGGGACCCTTTACCTTATTGTATGCATACCTCTTTCATTTTTATCTGTGTGTACAACTTCTTGAACAATAAATTCTTCATCTAATTCCTTTGAGTGAGCCTCATGTTCTGAGGGATTAGTGACAACAGAACTGATGACATTTCTCGATGCATAACACATTGTAGCCCTTCTTCTAGTGCTTCTACGATACTGTATTATTCCATGTCCTATACGAGACATTGCCTTTTGTTTGGTTGATACCTTAAGAACTTCATGATGAATCGTAATTTTGAGAGAATATCTTGATAATTGAGTTCTGCGTTCCGTTTGTGGCTTCTTCCTTAATTGAGAGAATAATGAATTTCACTGAGGAAGAGATTGAGAATTTGAAAAATTACTTAGTCCAGTGGATTGGGGAAGTTTCTATATTTCCTGCTCAACCCCTCTAATCCAGTCTATTGATCCTGAGGGTCGGGTTAAATGGGTCCCAAGTGTGGCAAGCTGAGTTGGCTCTTAAGCTGCATCATCTGAAACATTCTTAAAAGCTCTCCTGATTTTGCGGACTTTAGTCTGGAAATTGGTCTGATGCATCATTCTGCATCCACTAAAATCACCTAGCTCATATGACCGTTGGATTATTTGTGAAACTTATGTCACCTGATGATGTGTATGCTCAAAATGGGAATCATGTTCTATATTATCATTTGCTTGATGAAAAAGTAATTCGAAAACTTTTTCTTTATATGCATGACTTTGGGAAGAACTAGTTGAGGCTAGTTCTTGGGCATGCCTTTGATTATGCACAAAACCAGTTAGATGTGGCCATCCATGGGCAATAATATTCCAGGAGACCACTTTTGGAGAGCATTGTTTACGGAGAGCACAGTGAAATGCAATACTCCTTGAACACCCCATCCCCTTATAAGAATACTAGAAGGAGCATTGGTAATTAACTGACACAAACTTTTTATTGTGCCAAGGCATGAACGCTAAAGGGCTCTCTACTACTCTTCTACCTTTGGATATCAGGAAACTGAGAGAGATGCCAAGTCAATTTTTCATTGAAACCCTTTTATTTTATTGACATGATTATGATATTCATCATTAGATAATATTTTCTCTTTTAAGTGACAATGCATTTTCCATATGTTGAGAAGAATATCATGAATTAAATCATCTGTTTCTAGAATATCATACTGAGATTTTTCCAAATGCAAAAACATGACTACTATCTCAACTTTCGCTAGTTGTTTTCTCATATTCATCACTTCCTCATTGTCATTTGATGAAGATTATTAGACCTAATTGGACCAAAGATGGTGCTTCATTATTGTTTCATCATATTCAACAATATTTTTAAAGAATTCATTTGTCAGGTTAGAAGATGAATAACCCAGCGGTGGATTAGAGAACAACCTACACCCCAGGATAACTTCTAATTGAGAAAGTATTTCACCGGCTAGTGGTAAGGCATCATACATGACTGGATTTACATTTGGAAGTTCCTCAAGATAAGACGGATTTCTCATTAATTCATTATCCATTGAAAACTTTTACAGGCAATGTGAATTACTACTTCATAGGAGAATTTTTCAGCTAAATTCATCATCATGGGGAAGACCACCATGGTGGGTTACATCAAAAGATGAAACCTCTTTCTCCATGGTATTCTGACCACGCGGAGGGTTATTGTTGATCTCATATGATGACGATACTTCATGATTGACTGAATTGTCATGAAGCAAATCTTCATGATGAAGTGTCTGATGAAGACCTTTATAATTATTGTTGTAACTTCTGAAATCTGGAAATGAGGAAGTAGAATCTTGAGATGAAATAGACAATTGTCTGAGGTCTTCAAGAACTCCAGAACTGAGCAAGACTTTATTGCATATTCGATCATGATATTTCAACTGTGTTGGATGGGTATTATTCTATGATGCTGTCTTACTCACTTTGGAAACCACTTGTTGATGAAAGTGGTTATTATGTGAAGGTGTATGTGCCTGTTCAGGTGAAATGGTCAGGTTAGTTTGATTATCTGCATTTAAATTGGGAGTATGTGATCGACTTGATTGTCCCTATGACATGGGGATGTATACACCACGACCTTCTTGGACTGGGATAGAGGTGTGTATCTGCATTGGAGTGGCATGTTAATGAGTCACTCCACTGATATGGATAGATTTATGTTTATTTCCCTGTGATGTTGCTGAAGTTGTTATAATATTCTGACAGGTATCCAAAATATGGGCAGGAATTTTCTTCTGCTCATTCCCCATTGTCATAATATGCTTGGTGACATCAGCTGCTAAAATGGGAATATATGTCCATTCTGTGTTTGGAGGAGGTGTGTGTTCCTGGTCCTGTCCTCCTTTTTGTTTCAGTGAATTCTGACTATACTCATGTGTGGGGGCAGAAAGTTGTGTAAGCCCCATGTTTGTCATTGGGGCTTTCCAATTGACATCTCTGGGTTCTACCAAATTCGACTGTTGGTTTTCTTGGTGAATTGCATGTGTATGTGCCTGATGATTGTTCCACACCAAATATTATTGATGAAATTCCTTCTATAATGGAAGACAAGACTACTGAGAGGATTGATGAGTATAAGAAGGTGTATGCGCCCATTTATAGGTGGTCACCAATTTGGTTGGCAATCTTCCTTTGATGAAGTCAGATGAGCCTGCTGACTGGCTGATGAGTTATAAATAGGTTTATGTGCCTGCCTATAGTACTCCGCCAGAATTTCCTAGTGGGAAAGGCAGGTTGCTGCCAGACGAGTCAGCTGGACAGCGGGATTAGAAGGGACAATTGTGTGTTCCCGCTCATTGCATGCCAACAATATAGGTTGATGGACTTCTATGGTGGTGGAAGAGGTATAAACCTTCTCCCTGTTGGATGAATTTCACCTCTGACATTTCTTATTGCGTGCTCAGGTTTGAGGGACCTGATCCAAACATCTAGAGGTGATACCCTCATTATGTTGAGGGTGCACTACTACATGAGTCTGGCAGCGATTGTTGGTGGGAGTACCCAGGAAGTAATCTTGTCTTATTAAATTGAGGCATTGAGTGACCTCTTCATTCACCTAACTGTAATATGGGAGGGACTGGTTGTTGAGTTCAAGGGATAACAACCTGAAATGGTTGGAGATGGTGGCTGGTACCACCTGCTTCCTAACCACTATTCGTCGTTGTCCGGACAACCAGGGTGAGTTGTTAAATTGGACGGATTGACGAGCAGCCTCCAAATTCAGGTTGGTACCGTGTTGACGGTATTCCCTCACCAATGAATTTGAGACCCAACGTTGTAGACGCTGATTAGGTTATTTCTTGCTCGGAGCGGATGATCATCCAACAAGAGTAGCGGTCGAGGCATTTAAAGGTGTGAACATTAAAGAATCCATTCTGTGTTGCAGATAGATCATGGAAAAAGTTCCTATTTAATATAGAAAACATAATAAAGATAGGTTTTTCCAGAATAAATCTTTTAAATGACCACATGTGTGTTTGATTTCTTTGTTGGCCCTCATATTGAGATTAATAGGGGGCCAAAAAAATATATAAAACATCATTTAACATGGTTAAGGAATTATGTCGGGTTCACCATTTTTTGTTTCTTCTGGGAATGGGGATTAACTTGTTTGTTTAAGGTTCAAACATTCCAATCGGTTTCTAATGGGTTTATTCGTTGAACTAGAAACACCCAGCTATTCTATATCCATTTGGACATTCATTCCAAAGGTAGGTTCTCATTATTTGTGGAATGATGAAGCATAATAATTTGAATTGGTTGAGAGGACAGGAGGTTAGGCTCATCAATCCTTTTTAGGATAAATTATTTCCTACTCCGAGACTCTCTTATAGAGTTAAGTTATGTTCACAATTCCTTATTAATTCATCACGCATGAAAATGAGTTTTCCATTAGATTTGGAAATTGATGATGGATATTTATGGGATTTGGAGAATATTATATATGTATTTGTGGTTCTTCATCGATGGAGAATCATTCGTGTGTATTATATATCCTTATTCAATGTTATCCTTTAATAAATTATATAGAAATATATTTTTCATTATGAAGACCATAATGTTTTTGAAACCACTAAGTGGGGCACTTGATGTTTATTGTCATTCAGAAATATAGGGATTATTTTAGAGATGGGATCGTACCCACAGATGGGATACCTACATATCCTTGGTAAAAAGGATTCAGAACCCACGTAGTTAGATAAGAAGGATATAGTTTAACATCATATGTGACGGAAAATAATTAATGAAAGATAGGATTGAAACTTATAAAGGCTTCTTACATGCTCTTCTTTTAATGTAGAGATCAAATTCCACATAGTTCGGGGAAAGAAATATGGTGTTTATGCATAGTTAATGAACAAAAAAAGAGATTTCGTGATTATTTTACAATCTAAGATCATGTGAGTCATGCTCGGTGTGAGAAATAAGAGGTATCAATAAACTTGATGATGGTGCCACGAAAGATGCAGTTATGAGAAATGATGTGGGGCTTACGTATGTATGACAACCCAAGTAAATGAAGGCCAAGACATAGGAAAGAAGTCCAAGAGTAGGGTCCATAATGGTATTTTTACTTTATGGAGATTTTTAATTTTATCCCGGGACTTACTCCTGAAAAGGATGCCCAAATTAAGAGGGACTTATTATTGGGTTTTATTCCTAAGAAGGAAGCCCAAATCAAAAGAAATTAAAATTTGGGATTACTCATGAGGAGGATTCCCAATGATTAAGGAAAATATGACTGGGGATTATGACGGAGAAGGAGGCCCATGTTAAGGGGACTTGTAACTAGGGGCTTACTCCTGTGAAGAAGGCCCAAATTAAAAGATCTTCTCATCTCAATGGATGAGGTTATATAGGAAACCCCTAATCGTGGTGACATAATGATTTTAATTCACAAGGTTTTGGTAGGGGTTCTCACAGAATTCCTCTCATATAAGGATGTCAACATAGGAACCATGATATAAATGGCTTTGAAGGGGGGTTTAAAGGCTATTTCTTGATGAGGAGAAGTGGATTTGAGGAAAGGAGGTGACTAGGAAGGAGACACGCAAGTATCATTCTGTCGTGCAAGTCCTGGTCATGCAAGTAGACCTGTGCGACATGAGTCACCTTGGGCAACAAAAAATCTATAAGGCAATATTTGTGAGACTTTGAACTCAATTCCTTACTATCATCCCTAGAGGCTTCCAGAAGGGTGGCGCACAAGTTCTCTTGAGAGGGAAAGGTGGCGCGCAAGTGTTATCATTTCCCTTAATGGATGGACCCTTAGGCGTGAAAGTATTGATTACTTCTATCACATAGGCCTTATTCATCTTCTTTAGAGCGTCCCTTCTTGGTACAAAATTACCTTATAAGTATTCGGAAGATGTCAGACAAAGACTTGGGCGACCAGAGCTGGAATCTGAGTTTGGGAAAATTCATCCTCGAAATAGGGGGCCCAAAGGGGTTAATTATAGAATAGTAGGCACCTTGGGTGAAAAAAAGTATTGGATGCACAAGTGACTTGCGTGATCCATAGGTGGAGGGTAAGTGACTTCCACGTCATGCAGGAAACTTGCGCGACTACCTCCAAATGGGTTCCTAGTCCATGCCTTTGTAAATTTTTGATGTTCTTCAATGGGTGACCCTCATTGTTCTTATGGTATTCCATTTTTCCATTCATTGGAATCTGTGAAGGAATGGAGCATCAACATTTATTCTTCACCATGACTATGTACTCCCCATAAATTTAGTCATGGTAGAATATCTAGTCCCAGATGTCCATGCCCCTCCATCTGCTTGTGGCAGTATAAAAGAAAATCACCTCTGGAATATCTTTTTATTAACTCAGGTGGTAGGGGATAATAATATGATTTTTCATGGACTCCTTCACACTTATGATGAAGGAGAATCCTCTATATTTTCATCATATCCTTAAAATGTATAAACAAAATCATTGATGGAAGAATATGAGGATGAACTCAAGAATTCCCCTACCACATTCAAGGATGTTGTATCCAACACCATAGAAGAGATCTATAATATACATATGGGAACAATATAAGGATCAAAACCTACTATGATTAGTGACACCATGCCACTTGATGTGAATGATATGTACATCACATTTCGGAAGCATCATCAATATGTGTTCACCTATAAATATACAAAAATACAAGGACTAAATCTAGCAGTGGATATACACAGTCTCGTACTACCCAATGATAATTGAGGATTCAAACAGGAATCTAGGAGGATGCTCCTCTCTCATGCCACCAATTTAGTGGCAGATCTTGATAAGATGAAGAAATCCAATTTTATCGAAGAATTGAAATATGATATATTCCTTTAAAATGTTGTCCCCATCAAGAAAAATAATGGGAAAAGTAGGATCTTCATCGAATTTAGAGATTTTAATTGGATTTACCCGAAGGAAGATTTCCTATATCATATAACAAAATTCTTTATCGGGGAATCTTCTAGCTTCCAGTCCATTTTTATCATTAATGTGTGTTCAATGTATAATCAAATCAAGTTGTTTCATGAAGATAAAAAAGCAACTGTGTTCAGGTAACCTCATGGGATATTTTACTATCATGTCATCCCCTTTGTATTAGAGAATTGTGGAACTACATATCAGTTCTACATTAATAATATATTTATGAAATTCTGAGGAAGAATAGATAAATTTCATGTCGATGATGTAGTTGTCAAATCCTGACAGTGAAGTGATCACTTTACATATCTCCTAATAATCATCGGCAACTACAACATCATAGTCTGAAGGTAAATCCATTTAAATGTGATTTCAGGGTAACATAAAAAAATTCATTGGCGTTGGGGTATGAAATTTTGGAATTTAGGATTATGCAGACAATATTAGCGCTATTTTATCAATGTCACCTCTAGAAATGTCATACAACATAGGGGAATCTAAAGGAACCTCACCAAAATTCGTATATTAATTGAAAACCTATCCGACAAAGATCTCCCCTTCATAAATATAATAAATAAATGAATAAAATATCAATGGGACGATTATTGTGAAAAATACATCACAAATCTCAAGTAGTACTTGCTGTAGAAAATGATTTTGATTCCTCCTATGGAATGGAGGCCACTCATTTTATATATTGACATGAAAGAGTAATCACTAGCATCACTCTGCACAAAAGAAATGACATTGGATGTGGGAATTTTCTATAATACCTTATAAATATGATGTTAGGTACTATAGAAAGATATTCTGATTTTGACATGAATTGCCCTGTATATGTCTTCATAGTGAAAAAGTTGAATAATTACATTCAGCACCATAAAGCCCACATGGTCTCTTGTATTGATCCATTCAAGTGCCTCCTTGGACTCCCTATGTTGTATGGGATCCTATATTGAATTTTGGTAAATCTATAACAATAAATCATTCATTTTATATCACATATGTTAGTGAATGGACAAGACCTGGTTGATTTTCTCACAGCACATCCTTCCATGGAAAATACACCGGAAAACCCTGATATGCTCGATGAGATGTCTTTTATGCCCATGAATATACCCAGACATGGGATATGTACTTTTATGGAGCCACCTTGAGTTTCATCAACACAGGGATAGAAAACATGAAGCTCAATCGAGTTGGTCTTGGGATTATATTTGTGTCTTCAGACAACGTAGATTTTCGCTACTCATAGTCACTACCTGAAGGACACACAAATAATGAGAAAGAATATCAACCCATCTTCACAGGGTAAGAACCAGACCTACAACTACACATATCCTACCTAAATATCAAAGGGGATTCATAATTGGTGAAAAAGTAGATCAATAGTGAATATTCCATTAAAAATGAATAACTTCCCCCTTACTAGCAATGCCAGAGGACTGATTGAAGAGTTCCCTTTTAAACCTATAGTATACCATATTATCCAATCATAGAATTCTCCTATCAATGCACTAGCTAATGCAACCACTATAATAGTCTACCAAGATCAGGAAGAAGAAATATTTTATATCACACAAAGAAGAATGTTCTTATTGATCATCCTATAAAATAAGTATGACATCAGTTAGGTCGGCATGGCCGCCGAGCATGATGAACAGACAAATACACATGGATTACTGGAGAATATAATTGGTTATATCTAAAATAGTATTCTCCCATATTAACACCACACAATGATATAGATTCATCGTCGTGAAGAATATTTCACTCAATAAGATGTTCAAATGAATAGAAATCCCTATATAAGAAAGGCATTAAGGAAATCCTCCTCAGATGCATAGAATAAAGAGATATTATCTCCATCATGGAAGAAGTTGATGTAGGTTCATGCAGTTTCCTTAAGTCTGGAACTAGGCTCTCAAACCAAATCAAAAGGTTGTGATATTAATATAAAACTATGATACATGGCAACATGCAATTCATCAATAAATTTCATTCATGCTTGATCCATGAAAACATCATCCATCAAACCCTGGAATAGATTCATATAGAGAAATATTCCTTCCCATTTTCCATGTGTGAAGTAGATTGAATGGTTCCATATCCCTCATCCACAGCTAATCAATTCAACTATATCCTTACTGTTATTAAATTCATTTCCAAAAGGGTTGAGCTGGTACCCCTCATGGATGATATGATGGATAATATCATCAACGTCATAAAATCCCATATCACCGTTGGGTTTGGATTCCCCCACATAATACTGATGGAAAATATCACCAAATTCTATTCTATATTGTTGAGTATACTGTACCAGGAGTATAATATCAAGTACAATCACTCATCTCTCTATAATTTAGCTGAAAAAAGACAGATAAAGGGCTTCAATAAGAATCTATCTAATATACTCCAGAAGATTGAGAAATGGGATAATAAGTCTTGGACAGATAAAATGCTAGATGCTTTATGATCCTACCATACTACCACATCTATATCCACACAGGCAACGCCATACTCATTGGTGCATGGGACTGAGACATTGTAACCCATAATGGTCCAAAATATTTTTATCCATGTAGCCATTTATGGAAAACACTTATGTAGTATATAATTACAAAAGTGACAGGATGAAATATAATGAATATATGATAATAGGATGATCACCCTACCCAACATATATGTCCATCAGAATTGGATCAGATGGGCCTTTAATAAAAGGGTTCACCTATGTTCATTCATCTAAGGAGAAATGGTGATGGATATCATAACCACAATGATACCAAAGAATGATGCCCCAGAATATAGACCCCAATTGGGATTGAACATATATCATATGTGAGGTATATTATAATGGATCCTACACATTGGCCACTATGGATTTGGATCATGTTACATGACCAAAAAATTTGAGGTTTCTTAAGTAGTAATTTTCATATCTATCATTGTCATGGGAATCCACATCAGTGTATCTCCCACAATACATCCTAACCACAAGGCGTTAAATAGTACATAGTTCATCCTAACCTCATGATGTTAAAATATATGGACATATCCCCATGCACAAGACATTAAACTATATATATAAGTCATGGTAGTAATACGTTAAAAAATAGATCATCTTGCATCCTTACCTCATAATGTAAAATTTCCCAGATCCATAAGATTTATCTTCACACAAATCGAGTTACTTATATCCTTACCACACGATGATAAACATCACATGTTTTGAAAGGAACATCTTGATCCTGAATAAAAGATCATAAATGTTATTTAATGAGTCCTCGAATCATGATATTAAACATCAAATTTAATTTCCCATTCACAACATGAAATTGTACACCCATGTGGACCTCACCCATGAAAACCAATATGGTTGGGGATGTTCTTATACCACACCTCTAACCACTCAATATATCTACACATAATTATCCCTAATCCTTTCTACATGATGTTAAACTACACTTTTCATCATGAACTACATATGTCTTGATTCTAATTCTCATGATATATGTAGAAACACCAAGACTTCCATTCTTGGGGCCAAAATCAACATCAACACATTTTCATGTCGGTTGATCTATGTCCTTTCCACATGATTTTGTACTAATATATTCCTTAAGAACTACATGTTGATTGATTCCTTCCACCATTTGTATTTATAGTGTTTACTAGGTCTTCAATTCGAAGCCAAGCTACATAAAATTAATGGAAATAATACCCACCACTATGTATGGGTTATTCCTATGTAGAGTATATCCCTCTCAAGTCCAATATGTTACTTGATTCATATCCTCATTGGATAGGTAGTGACATTGGGACTTCCAACACTTGGTATAGTCATAGAAAATCAACATAAATATGTCCCCCTCTCTACATAGATGTTAGACCTATGAAAGAAACATCATTAAGAACTATGTGTGTCTTCATTCCCATCACCATGGGATATGTATCTACACCTATAATTACAATCATGGGCCCAACCAAAATACCGTCTTTTCATGTTTGGGGATCCATGTACTCAACACATGATGTTAAACTGCGTGAGATTTGAATAACTACATGTCACATGATTCCCATCATCCTGGGATAAATTGTGACTTCTAGATTTTCAACCCCAGATCAAGCATAAACAATTCACAAAAAAGTCCCCTAATTCATATGAACCCCATAACACAAAATTATTTTTCCTATGTATGGTCCTAATCTGTGTACAAATTTATTGTGTACATAATATTACATACAATAATTTTTTATGTCGGTTCCCACATCCTTACAACATAATGGTAAACTTTACAGAAGGTCATTCTAACCGCATGACATTAGCAGTAAGGAAAACATATTGGTCTCATGTCGTTAATAATGCCAAAAAATACATCTTCTCTATGAAAAGATAGACTATATAGAAATTTTCTATTCTTTATAATGTCTAAATACTTAGTAAACATCCCCACTACATGTCGATTAACTATGTATACAATCAACAGTTTTTCATTAATTATCGAAGGACCAGAAGAGCCTTAACCAGGTCAACAAGTGTACAAGGTGCTTCCACCATCTCTTTAAATCTCATCAATCCAAGAGAAAAACATCATCTATTGAGTTCATATGGTCACTAGAATCCATATATACACCCTATAAAGGAAATGAGATCTCTCGATTTGGTCATGGTATTGATGAAAAAGTGACTGAGACCCACCCAGAAATGACATCCTGGCTTAATATTAGGGGATTTCTAATAATTTTGAGCCTAATTTCATCATGTCAGAACTCAACAACATAGAGTGATTTGAACCTGTCCCCTTATGAATTTCCCCTATCCTTTATCATGACATGTTAACATTGGTCCATTTTTTGAAACCGTTCCATATCCCTCTCAGAAGGATTTTGGATTTCACATGACCATGGGTATCCTAATTAGGCGCTTGAGTTGAATCTCCCATATGAGGTAGGTATGAGTCAATAACATAAACATCCTTCACATAGGAAAATTATACTAGACCTTAAGATCTTGACTATAATGGTCTAAATCTGAATACCATAAAATTTAGAGAAAGAGATATGATATATTTTAGGTAGAAAACCAGCAATGGGTGGCCTGAGAAAAATTCAAGTATTTGATCACCAAAATATTCATATCCAAAGAATTGGAAAACATAAGGGTGAAAATAAATAAGTCATAAAGCTCCCTGGGGATACCAGATATCCCTAAATAATCCAATCTAGGCTCATTGGACACCCTCATTTAGGAAAAAATTTGACCAATGATTTTAAACATCTCCTTACTATGAGAATATGTTCTCTATGCGGTGAAAAAATGTTAACTATGCCCGAACCCTTTATGGATATTACATCTTTCACAAATCAAACATCATTATTTGAGTGCCTTAGATAATCGTAAACCTTCCATGTAAATTTGAAATGTTATTTGGCGTCAAGATACCCTTTATATATCTATGAATTCACACCTATGACTCGTGTATATGCATCTATTTTCGTCAATGAAATGAATAACTCTAAAAAAGGTCATTCTAATCCTCAGGAGATCTTACATAATAAAAGTTGCTCTAAACACATCTGTTTTTATAAAATAATTTATTAAGATTGTCACATATCATACTCCTCATATGAGGACGTTGAACCATGACATACAATCGACAAACAAAACCACCCGAGTGTATTTCACATTCTCAACATTCTCGACATTACATCACATTGTTTTGTACCATTTACCATGGCTGGAATGTGACAGCCCTATCCATAACAATTTATATCCTATACCTCATGAGTTGAAACCACACGGTGTAGGTATCAATCTTAATAATCATGAGTAAAACGACACTAGGTTTCCAGAACTCTTCCTGGATGCCTTTCATCCCACACACAATCTCATCATCAGATGTATAAGTCTTAGTAAATCATTTATATCCCTCAGAACTAATAGTAGATAATCTCTTTCATGGACATGATATCGATGCATAAGCTCCCTAACCAACTGACTAATGTAATATCCCATTTTCAGATAGGGGCTACAGCCCTTCTAATCCTGGGAAAAATAATGGAAGTACTCAACAAATTAGAGTGTTATGGGTCCTCAATGACATGTCTTCCCCATCTTAAATTTACATAGTCAAAATTTTTGTTTATGTTTTACATCACCAACATTCCAAATATCCATGTTGACCTAGAATCCCAAGCATTTACCCCACTAACCTATATTACTTCTATAAATATTATATTTCACATTTCAAAGAAACCTGACATCAAATAACCTTTTCTTGACACTGAATATATTCCAATAGATCATATATGTGTTCTTATTGTGATAAAAAATATGTATGACTCTACAGAAAGATATTTATGATCTTCATGAGCCTTTGAAACACCACTACAGAATCCACCAAGTCAAAGTGTTTTTTGTCATTACTGACATTTCTACACAATATCACATGATCATATCTATTGTATGAGCTAAAAGACCTTAATATCAAGAAATAGAATGTTCGAACTACAAGAACCTAAACTAAGAAACATCAATATACGTGATTAAGAACTAAAAATAATGTAACAGAGGAGATTTGATAAAATATCATAATGTATAACACTTCTTGGTTCGAGATTAAATTCCCTAAACAACAACACCTCGAGGACTGAGATAAAATTCCTTAAAAAAGGAAATATAAATTCAAATCTAAAATACCTTAAACTAATTAAATATTTGGAAAGGGATAAATTGAAACAAAGAAAACTAATAGACGGTCTGAGAAAAAAGACATAACTTGTTATCATGTATGTACAATAATAACATAAATGAAATTAAAATCAGGTTTGAGCTATAATACCATAAACTAATGAAATAGAAGGTCTAAGATAAATTAACCTATACTAAAACACATAGAAATCTGAGATAAAATACCCTAAACTAAATAGCATCAAGTAATAATCTAAAAGAACATAAATTGTAGCACATTGAGGTCTGATCTAAAATACACATATCTAAATCAATAGATGGTCTGACCTAAATGTACTTAAACTAATGAAATAGAAGGCATGAGCTAAAAAAACATAATCTAATGTAATTTTAATTCCATCAAAAAGACACAAATATATATTTCAGTCGTTATTTAGATACAAAATATAGTAAGGTCCACTATATTGCCATAGAACAATCCGGACACTCTAACCAAGCCTTTCATCCTTGAAAAAAGATATATAACTCTCACTTGAGAACATGTATCCTACCCAAACAATCCTTTTTAAAATCAAGTGATCTCAATATAATTAGAATATATCATGAATATAAAATCTCTTGTTAGGGGGAAGTCATGAGTGCTTGTCGAAATGAATATTTTATGATATAACTATTTAGATCTAGAAATTCAGGTTTTCGTGATTTTATTCAAATGATGGTTAGATTTGTCGATTATAATAATATCGAAGAAAAGAAGTATCATGCACACTATGAATGAAAGAAAAATAGATTTTAATATGAAGGGTTCAAAAAATAAATTCATTCATAATGTGAAACAGGATGGATGAATATTCATAGTTTGGAGTCTATATGAAGTATAAAAAACCAAATGCATCACAATGGATGAGTGATATTAAAAGTCAATCAGATTATTTTTTATGTTCTATGATTGTTTTATAGGATGCGTTGATGGAAACATGGAGTACCAGTCACCCACCTTCTTCCATGTCTACCCTAGTATGAAGAGTATCTAATATAGTCATCAAATACTTAACCCTTTTTTGGAGGATTATAAGGAAGATGGTGATGTTAAAAAATCAGACCTTAGAAGACTTATGATTTCATTCCATATCTATATATTTGTAGTTCAATCATCAATATAAGACTGTAATTTGGGTAATAACTACAAACCATGATCCAATTCCTCTGAAATGACCCTCATATTCCTAGTAAGCGGAGCCTTCTCTGTAAGATCAATAAATTCACTTTCAACAATGGAAATAAATTTTGATATTGAACTATTTGCTTCAAAATTTCCTAAAAATGATTTCAATAAAAACCAAATACCCACATATTATGAAATAATTAGTGAGGAATTTCACCTAGGTCATGGAATATATTAAAATGTGGTTATAGTGATCGAAGCATGAATCTGTTTCTATACCATCCTATATTGATCATTATCCTCTACTCTAGTCGAAGATAGAATAATACGAGGAAGAATAACTAGTTGAAGCAATGATAATACAAGAGAAAAATACTTTCATGCTTTTATCTCAATATAAATATCATATATAGCCTTGGATGGATGAATACATTTCTCAACTGAGTTTACATCACCATAAAAAATATCATCAATCGAACGGGGTGTCTGTCTTCATGTCCAACCCACATCATCGATCAACTCCATCGTCACCAATAACAAAGGGGCTAGGGAGGTAAAGGGATTTTCCACATGATAAACCATTTGGTTTTTCACACAACTTGGGTAATCAAATACCCACGCCTCGGAATAATCATAGGTATGGAAGATGGAAGCATCAGAAGGTAGGATTATGATTTTAGACATAGTATCTTCACGTACCAATAACATCCAAAATTGACAGATGAATCCATGACGAATCTCTCCTCAAACACCTACCAAATGAAGAGGAGTATCCTTTGAATTTAGTAAAATAGACGACGGAATGATATGGTGCATCAGGTTCATTGATAACTATACCATCCACTACGACTGTGAGAACCCGATCTTGAAGAGATATATTATTAGGCCTTTAATCAAGGGAACCACTACTGATACCAATAATCAATCTAACCAGCTCATAAAAAGATGTGTAATAAAAGTCATCAGATTGGATAAAAAATCATTAATCTTATAAGTCCATAGAGACCTATATCTAACCCCTTATATATATGACATTCTGGAGAGTAATGAAGCATTATGGATTCAGATGGTGATGAAAAATTATTAATAATGAAAATTCTCTCTTATCATTCCAAAAAAAACAAGAGAGGACCATTGATCCTATAAGGGGTGATACCTGGTTGTATATGGACCACGAGATTGTAAATGAAAAAAAGGATAGGTGCTACCAAATTGATATGTCATCCTTCAACACATCACACCACCATCACAAATGTACTATCCTGGATCCCTGAACATGGATACCAATCTAGGACAATCCATCCATTAAAATATATATCTAAAAATAATAAAATCTAATAATACATACTGATCTACAAATTAAATTTCTATCCCCATGATGTATATCCTACTGTTTCCAAGATAGCCCAACATAAGGATGTTACATCGAATACATTCTACCAAGGGCACTAATAATGATGTATAATAGTTGGAATATCATTGATTAAACAAAAGGAAATATTTATCATGTCCATAAAGGTAATGAGTGAACACATTGTCAGTACCTTTATTAATTTCTAATTAATTTAAGAACCATTTCCCATTCCAAAATAGGGGTCTTCATGGGATCATACTAGAAATCAAAAATAGGAAGGAATTCATCACACATCTCTCCAAGAGGGGTAATACCACCCAGTTGGTAGATATCCCATTATTTTATAACCAATTTTTTTGGGATATGTGAAATGCGTTCGTACCAGGACACCAAAAATTAATCATATCTAAAATATAGTCGATGTGGTATTAAATTAAGCATTGGGAAATCTATATAGATTCATGAAGATGAAATATGTATATATGATCAGCAAGCTATATTCTTCTATCCCTAACAAAGAAGGGATATATCCATTCATTGGATAATTTACCATCAGGACAGATATCCCAATTCAAACCTCATCCAACACTAGAATTGTTTAGATAACAAGAAAATATGATAGAATATCTCTGAAAAATGGTTTGATGTGAAAATAAACAACCATCTAGACCTAAGTGGGGTTTTCCAATATATAATATTATTATTGATATTGATTTGTGATCAGTCGACCATCCTTTGAAATTTAAGATTGGATATTGTTGATAAAATATGACACCACGAAGGAAGGAAAATTAATGTATGGAGTATGTATTGGAGCATCATCCCCCATACTAAACCCATATAGAGAGAGTTGTTGAGATATTGTGTTTTAATAAAGATCACAGGAGAGGAACCAATTCAGAATATCATTATTAGTTTATAAAAACTATTAATTATTAATGTTGAAATTTCTAGAAATCATGTCCTTTTGATTAGATGTAGTTGTTTGATATCGATGAGAACCAGAATCCATATGAACAAGAGTAAGTGGAATATGATAGACAGGTGAAATAAAATCCCTTCAAAGTGAAGATATAAACCAGAAGCATCATATGTATCTCACGAATCTTCAAAGGATTAGTGAACACAATAATTTTTTTTGAAATCTCCAGACCTTCGATGGACTCGTGGGTTGTTTAAACCCCGCAGGGAATCACAGAATTTCATTACCCCTTTTGATACTTATAAAAACATGTTCTCTACATGGTCATGATAATCTCATGATGATTAATCTTTGAAATTATTGAACCAGTAGATCTCGTGAAACCCGCAAGAAAATTAAAATCCTCCTCACTGAACTTCAAGATATAAAAAAAGTATGGATCATGTTTCTACTTGATTGTCTAATCAAGAAAAGTAGTATTTTTGGTGGGGGAGTTATCATTAAATGAGCGTTTGAGGAAGGATCACAAAAGGGTTCTGTGATACAAACTCATGCAGCAGTCTAACAAAAGGGGCACATGATGGAGTAAAGGAAGGAGAGATTTGGATGAATGGTATCCAGTGGACAAATCCAACCTCCTTCCCTCTATATTTTGAGGGTAATGTGGAAACCCAATCATCCCCCAATAGATAAAAAATCATTCGAGTCATTGATTCATGACATCACTAAAGACTTGGGAAGGAATTTCATTTCGAAAAAAATTGGCCAGTTTCCATGTAGAAGTTACTACAGAGGGGGGGTATCTATAGACACCCCCAATAATCATCATGAAATAAAAAAGGATGAAATACCTAAATATAGATATTATTTTCCTTGAAAAACAAAATGAAGCAGAATATGGAATATAATTGTGGATCCCATGAGCCTTTAGGTGAATCCCGATCACATGACCATGATAAAGTAATTTGAAGACTCCACATGCATCACATAACCTATAGTAGACACCACGAAACCACATTCGACAAGTCCTGATTAGTTTAATAAAGGATATTTATATAACTAGTTATCATATGATATAAGCCGAATAATCTCCCCAATACCACACGATTCGGCATCAATAGACGCCAAGAATACCCATCCAAAAATCCTTTGAAATTTGGAGAATAACATCCAAAATCTGTAAGCCTGTGTGACACATCACCAATGAGAATGGTAACTATCCCTAAAAAAATCTACAATAACTCATGATACAAATCATAAATTTTAAAATAAAATAAAGGAAATAAAATATGGAGGTGAAAAAATCCTCACGTGGCTATAAAAGACATGCGGCATGCCCCTAACAGTCTACAAGACACCATGAGATCTTTGTGACATTCACGCCTCATCTTATGAAATCCATTTGGAATTTAAAAATCATCACAAAATAGGCCTCAGGTATGAAATGAAATCCATTTAGTTCCCCTTTGAACCCATATGGATAAACGGATGGATTTGACCACATAATGCTAGCGCATCTACATAGGACTTCTATTGTTCATGTGAGGAATCTTTAAGAGGTAGATTAATCAACATAGACATTATTAATGTAATTTTTCATGAACCATATCCTCTGGAGAATAAAACAATGGAAATAAATGTGGGAGGTTTTGAAGGCTCCCACGATCATTAAATGCTCGCGACACGCTAATGAGGTCCCCATCTTAGTCCGACAGGACTCCTAGAGAAGCCACCATTATCTCTAAGATACCCCTAGACAACCCATATTTGCCTCACAAAATGAATTATAAAAGTCATAAAGAATATCAAAATCTCTTTTCAACATGTAATATGATCTCACAAAATCCCTTGTACATGTCAACATGGAAATATCAGAGTCCAATATTAATACCACATGGTCAAACAAGTCCCTATTAATTGGAAATTTTCCAATAATGGATGCACTGATGAGAGGGAATCACAGTCACTGAAAATTAGTCAAATCGCTTAAATAAATCTTTGGAAAAGACTATCAATGTCAGGTTGTGACAAACCCCATTAAAAACTCAATCCTAGATTCACCCAAAATTAGACTTGAAAACCAATGAATAAATGATTTGTTGATGTCTATTTATCCCACACACAAGCATGATAAATATAAAAAAATGGATACCATGCTTGGATGTCTATGGAGTCTCATATACAAAATATTTTTAGCTTTTATACAAACTGACCATCAAGATAGGGATATCATGACTTGAATACTCCTCATCATGTAAGATATTGGTGAACAGCTAGAGAGAACATCAAACATGCATAAGAACTTCTTGTGTTCCCTTATAGATCACGTGAGGGAATTTAGGAAGGAAATGATAGAACAATTCACAAACCTTCTAAATCGTGAAAGACATAAAAAACGTTATCATTGAACAAATCTAAGACATTAATAGTATAAATTATGGAAGTAAGACTAATAAATTTGATGATTAATGGAATGACATGTGTTATGATCCTCATGCACTTTGCATAAACCATCCAGGTGATGAAACAACCCCAGGGTATGTCAGCTAGGTCTCGTGGAACCCCTTGTGTGCACTAACAGAAGACCTCTAGACATGTCAAAGCAAGACCACATCAACCCTTATAAATTTCACTATAGTCTCACAAATCTCTCCAGGATCGTCATACAATACACGCAATGTATTTCACACATGTATCCTAAATAATATATTGTAGTAGTTCAAGTGAGATGAATCTAAAGGTACCACCTAGGCATGCCAATTAGCTCTCATGTTCCCTTTGGCATGCAAGCCAGGTCTTGTAATTCATTATAAGCATGGAATCCAAGACAAGAGAAACCATCTTAGAAAATCCACACAAGCTCTTGAGAATAACTATATATGTTCCTTATTTCTCTAAGGATGACACCAGTAAAATTAATCTAGAACATGAAACACACTCTATAAAATATAGTCGAGTCATGTGAGGGATTCTTGGACTAACCACATAGATCACACGATGTATTCCGGGTGATAAAGCCTTAATTACATGACAACCCATGAATATGACATCCAGGATATGAGATGTATATAGGAAAAGTCAATTGGATCACATGATGTCCATTTCACATGCCAGGAATGCATTCCAATATATATACCACAGAAAACGAAGGCATTATGAGTGGACAAATAATGCATGATAGGTAGGAAAACTGACCGTGTCACATACGAAACCTCAATCTATAAGTCTCGATCATACATGCAATGTCATAGTGTGACATCAGACAAGGGAAATGTGGAGAATTTTATTCCTTCAATTACCATGTTTTGTAAGAATAACCCTAGATGTTAGAGCTCTATATAAATCATCCAGGGGACTATCACAGTGTAATCTCCAACCATGTAATAATGAAGACATTCATTTTGGCTATACCAATGATACATAAGATACCTCCTATAGGATTGAACTTTTTATTAATCATGAAGACAAACCTTAAAGTGTAAACCATAATCAAGGAAACAATGTTGATTAACATTCCTCTTACAACTATGATATATAGAACACCTCCCAGTAGTTCGATCTCCATATTAATCATCCACGACTGCCTCAAAGTTTAAGCCTCTTCATTGGATCTATGTTGACTCAGATCCCTGCCATCACTAGGATTTGTTGGACACCACCCATTGTTTCATGATCCATAATAATCATCCAGGCTAACCTTAGTGTGCATGCCCAGATCTGAGGAACTATGATGAATCTGATTCCTTCCATATTCAGGATATGTAGGCTACCTCTTCAAGGATAGATCTCCACATCAAATATCCAATGGGAGTTCAATAAAATATAATATAAAAATTAATTATTTAAATACATATATATTGAACTAAAATTTGAATACTATGAATTAAAAAACATAACAAAAACACTATAGGATCATATTGGTATAGTGTCATTCTAAATTGGGAAACAAAAACAATCGGTTCTTAAGACATCTTAATTGTATCCTATTATTACATAATATCTAAACCAATAGCATTTCTTACCAATATTCTTATTCACAACATGGGGAAAAGAAACATAAGAAATGTTGAGCACAAATGATCAATAAGGTTTGAAAAGTTATATATCAATCCTATCATATCCATAAGATATAATAATATAACATTTAATAATATTATCTTTCCTAAAAAAGGTAATGATATCATGTCTTGGGATACGTACTAGAAGTGTGTAAGAATCAATGAACATAATCCCAAATGTCTTAACATAAGACATGAAATTTTTTGGGATTCAAAAAAACAGGGAAAATAATTTCATATTATTGAAATACCATTTATAAGAGCATCATAGTGGACAAATTCCATTAATAAAATGGGTTTACATCCCATTCCATCCATGTATTTCTAAACATAGATCATTTTCCATACCAACCCTATCAATAACATGACATATAAATCATTACCCAATGGATTGGTGGGAGATATAAGTCCCACCAATCTCATAATTATATCATTCATATGTGTAATACCAAAAAATAAATTATTCATTATAGAATATCCCAAAGAATAAATTGGGCTTCTCAAACGTCATTCTATCATATCATAATAAATATAATAGAAATGAATTATATAAATATAATTCCACAATACAAAAAATAAAACATAAGAATAACTGGGTTAGTATACATGAAAAATACCCATATTAAATAATTCCATCTTTAGATAAAAAATAATATTTATAGAAAACTAGAAATTAATTATTGACAGAAAAAATCATTTCATCTTAAAAAAAATTTCATTTTAACAAAATTAAAAAAAGTTAATTTTTTTTCAAAATAACATTGAAATAATTTAAATTAAGCTTCATGGAATTATGGTTTAATGAAACTGTAAAAAACCATCGTTCTATTATGTTAATAAAAAATATTCTATTGTACTATTGTTGGATAAGTAAAAAAGTAACTCATATCAAAAAATGAAAAAAGATTCATTTCATACCATTTAATAAAAATTAACCAATGGGTAAAATTGTTTTCAAAAAATAATATTACATATTTTGGAAACATGGAAATGGATAGTAAATATACCCCAATAAATACTTATGTACAAACAATGTCAAATAATAACGAAATTGCGAAATTATCTCTTTCTTTAGGGATGATATTCTTTTCTTCTGTCTAAACATATAATATAATTATTTAAATAATTTAATTGAATTATTATAGAATAAAATTTATAATTATGATATCATATATAATCATATTGTAATGTATTTGATAATAACATTTCATTATTAATCATTATTCAGGTATAAACAACTTCAATTTCTTATGCCTGTTTTGTCGAATAAGTTCAAATTTCTTTATATGAAATAGTAATATAATTAATTAAATGATATTAATATAATTTATATCATATATATTCATTATAAAAATTTATATAATATTGATTTATTTTATATACTATAGAATTAATAGCTTCTCATGGTGAAGACAGTAGGTCGTACATACACATGACTGATAATATAATTCTTTTAATTATGAAATGGTAAAGAAGCAGATGACATATAAATTGGCACAAAATAAATATATTATTATAATAATGATATTTTGTTATTAATACAATCATTAAACTCATCTATGTAAACTTGTGGTGAATAAAGGTTACACCACAGTGTGGATACGGTAAGTCGTACGTGCACACACGTAGTGATTTCATTTTTCATTGGATGGATAGAAGGTGGAAGAAGGTTATTAAATTACTACAATAAAATCCCATTATATAATTCATACCATTTTAAAAAATTAATAATGGAAACGAAAATAGAAGATAATTTATAAAAATAAATGATTATGAGAGATTCGGTAAAATATATTAATTCTTCTTTAGTGAGCTCCCTCTAGTTATCATATTAAAGTAATTAATGATAGTCTTTGGAGAATACCATCACTACTATAATGTGACTAGGAATGTGTAGAAGTAAAATTTTCCGGGGTTGGAAAAAATTTATGGCTCAATAAGTTCTGAATATGTGACGGTGGAGGATCCCTTTTATAGTTGAGGTTTGGGGCACCTTTGAAATTCACAAAAATATTAATTTACTATAATTTCAAACCACATCCAAAAACCTCATAAGTGACTTAATTTACAATATCATAAGAGATATGTTTTTAACCTCATAAAAAAATAATTTTTAGACATTTTTTTATTAATATATTAAACTTATAATCATCATTTAGCACTTCATTATTCTATTTAATTTTACCTATGGTAAAAAACATTTCTATATTAAAAGAGTGAAATATTTAAATATTTTACATAAATTAGATCATAAATCAATAATTTATAACATTTTAAACCTCTTCATTTTTTTATAAATTTATTAAAAAAAATTCTTATCTTTAAAAATTTTTACAAATTGTATTTTATAAATATTCATTATTTTCAATTTCGACACTATAAAATTAATGAATTATTAAAATATATAATGAAAAAAGTTAACAATTTTTTTTATCATATTTATAATATGATATGTAAATCCAATAAATTATTTTTAAATATTAATTATATAAAATTATAATTATTTAAATATTTCTAAAAGCATTTACTTATTATGCGCATTAATAAAATAATTAGAACATTTGTTTTGTGTAATTATTTAACATAGTTACTTTATGAATAAAAATTAATAATAAAATAATATGTTGAATATAAATCCTATATATTTGATAAGAATACTAATACAAACATACTTTTTCTGAAAAGTATTCCATTAATAATGTTATATTTATTCAAAAAGTTATTTGAGAACATTAAAATCACTTAAAAGAAAATATTTTAGGCATCTTCATCATATGAATATGGATCCAAATTGTCAATAACATGACACTTGGTTGAATATGATCTATAAATAATATTTTTCATGTGTTATTTTTTTAATGTTTTTTATCATTTTAATAAAAATTATATTATTGGATTATTATCAATTAAATAATATCTGCATCATTAATGGATTATATATTAAATTAATTATTTATTCCATAAAAATTAAAAATAAATTTACATGATAAATAAAAAAATTTTATCTCCAAAATATGTATTTATTGTTTAATTTATCTCCTTTAAAACCATATAGTAAAAATGATACTTATTAAAATTTGAGTAAGGCATATTTGACTTTTCATTAAATAAAATAAATTAAATCTCACAATATTATCCAAATTGAATAAAAAGGATATAATTTCTAACCTATGATGATTGAGGTTGAAATAAACTCATCCAATGATATTAGGAACATTTTTAGCGTAATTTTATAACATTAGTTTTACCCTTAATTTCTATATTTTTCATTTTATTGTTTTAATAAATAATTCTAATGATACTATTCATAATGATTAAAAATAGAAGAAACATATTTACATAATTTTAACCTAATGATTCCTAATATAGAATAAATATTTCAAAATTTAAAACATATAAATTCTCTAGTTAAATTTTAATTCAACTCATTGATAGAAAAAAAAATTTTAAAGTTAAATCATTACAAAATATATTATTATTTTTAAAATTGAATTTAATGTAAAATTAGATAAAATTACCTAAATTATATTAACTTATAAAAATATTTTCTATTTATAATTTAAAACCATTAAATATTATAATTTTATAATCAAAATAAACATGATGAATTGTTTTTTCAATTGAAATTTAGTAAATTTTTGATATTATTCAAATCTTGAAAGTTACCCGAAACTATTCAAAAATGAATCCAAAATAAATTTTTTTATCCCTTTTCCAAATAAGAAGATTATTTTTTCTTATAAAAATTATTAATGTGTTTAGATGTTAATTTAAAATGGGTTATCTATGGAAAGGTTCTAAAATTACCAATTTGAAAATATATGATTTTATACATACAATAGGTTTTATTCATTCCCAATGTATAAATGTAAATTTGATTTATATGAAAATTATTTTACAAAATATATAACTTATATATTTCATTATTTAAATTCAATAAATTGAATTCAATTTTTTATGATAAAAAAACAAATATTTCCCTGATATTTAATTGGTTTATATTTTTCATAAATAATTGGTTTCTAATGAAATCACCCTATATATTCATAATATAGTCATATTTATTCCTAATAACATTACAGATAGGTTATAATGGACATTTTAAACCAATGTAATCGCGGGGTTCATTTAAACTCATGATTACGTGCAACACAAGCTATTGAAGAATTAAATATTTTTAAATAAAATATTTCATAAAAACATCCAGGTGGTCCATTCTACCCACATTAAACTAATTTTATCCATGGAAATTAAACATATTTATTCAAAAATATTAATATAACTCTCCCACAAAACATCAAAAAGTTCCCACATTACTTCCTAAAATTGGTGGTTTTTCCACAATACTTTAACCAAGTGATTGGTCTTGTTTAATAGATCTTTTTCCCAATGACCTAGAATTTCTTTCGAGTGTTCTTCATAAGATAAAAATTTATCCATTGGTACAACATCCTAGTTTAGTACATTTGAAGGATCGTGTATGTACTTTACCATGTGCGATGCATGGAACACATAATGAAATTTATTAATATTTGGTGGATGCCCAAATCTATAGGCTACATTCCCAACACAATCAATAATTTCAAAAGGACCAACATAAATAGGGCTCAAGTTGACCTTATTTACAAATATCATTACTCTCTTCTAGAGAGATATTCATAGAAAACCCTTATCCCCCACTAAAAACTCTAGATATTATATTCAATTTTCAATATATCCTTTTTTACAATTTTGAGATGATATTATGTGTTTTTGAATATTTTTAACCTTCTCTACCATCTCATCAACATTATCTGGTCGTAATGGATTTTTTCATTAACTTCATCCCAACAATTTGGACTTCTACACTTCATTCCATAGAGGGATTCATAAGGATCCCTTAAAATACTGGATTGAAACCTGTTATTGTTTGAAAATTCAACCATAGGTAGGTATTGATCCCAACCACCTTTGAAATCCATATAAAAATCTCTCAACATGTGTTCGAATATTTTAATTGTCCTCTCATACTGACCATTTATAAGAGGAAGATATATAGTGATAAAAAATAACTCTATATCTAGATCCTGCTAAATAATTTTCTCAAACATCTACGTAATCCATGGATCCCAATATTATATAGATGAAGTGGAACTCTAAATAATCATACCAATTCATTTATATATATCCTATAAAACTCATTAAGAGAGAAATCCTCTATAATATCAATAATGTATGCCAATTTTGTAAGGTTATCAACTATAAACTAATTAGAATTACTGATTTTATATATTTTGAGAAGTCGAATGAATATGTCTGGAGTGATGTTTTACCATTTCCATTCTAGTGTGAGTAATGGTTTTAACAACCCCTTAGAATTCTATCTCTTAGACTTAACTTGCTAAAAAACCAAGCACTGAGAGACATATTCATTAACATCTCTATTCATTTCATCACTCTATAAATACCCATTTAGGTCCCTATAATTAATTTTTATTCTAGGATGAATCGAGAATGCAGAACTATGAGGCTCATCCCACATCTCAGTATTAAATTCTGGAATGGGAGTAATACAATCATCGTTATAGAAAAATATTATTCAATAAAAATCATGGTTAAATTTCGATTCATTTCTCAAATTATATATATATATATATATATATATATATCTTCTTTCTACACATCCATAAAATTAATTTATATAGATGGGTGAACATTCATTTGAAAAAGATGGTATTTCTCCATATCCTTCAAAAATCCAAGATCCATCCTTCAAAAATCCATAAATATTAGATCTTTTGTTATCCTAATCATGGATATCCTAGCATGTTACATTAAACCCGATTCATCTTCCACCTTGATCTCTCTTCTAGGGTGGTAATGTATCAAGTAGTCAAAATCATTAATCTAATACAACTATTTTCTTTGTGGCATATTAATCTATTTTTTCTTTGTAAAAATGTACATTAAAAAGTTAAGATTAATATAAATGTCTCACCTTTAACCATACAGATAATGAATCTATATCATCCATGTATAGATTATGATGACTAACTGAAAACCATGAGTTGGTACTTTTTCTAATGGATTTACAATTTAAACGAGGAATAAGATATCACCGTATCATATTTCATTAGAACATATCCAAACCACTTCTTGATTGCATCACTGTAGATCACAAAATTATCTCCACTACAAGGAACTGTGAGCACAGGTGCAGTGACTTACCTTTTATTTACCTCTTTGAAATTATCTTAACATTCCTCTATTAAAAGGAACATTACTCCTTTCCCAGTCAACATTGTGATTTGATTAGTTGTTCATGTGAACTTATAAACCAAACATTGATAATATCCAGGAAAACCAATAAATATTTGGATCTGATTTATTGTTGTTGGTCAAGGCCAATGATCAATAAATTATTTTTTTGTTGGATCCACTAAAATTACCTCTATTTTGATTATATGACCCAAAAATGATTGTTTTTTATGAAAAATTTCTAAATTGGAAATTTTTTCATAATGATCATCTTTTCTTAGGGTATATAGTACAATTCTCAAGTGAACATCATGCTATTACTTAGAATTTTATCATACAAGAATATCATCTATAAAGGCTTCTTTAAAATGACCGACATAGTCTCTAAAAACTCTATTCAAGAGATCCATGAACATAGTAGGGGGATTTGAAAGACTAAAAGTCATAACTATAAATTCATAGCGTATATACCTTTTATAAAATTTCAGCATTGATATATCCTCTTTACTAACCTGTAACTGATGATATCTGGAATGAAAGTCAATGTTGGAAAGGTATTGAGCTCTTTTAATTTGGTAAAATAAGTCATCAATTCATGGAATATGATATTTTTTCATTATGGTTATCATGATAAATTCATGATAATCAATGAATAGTCCCATTGATCATTATTTCTTCATATCAAATAGATCACTTTCTTCCCAAGGTGACACAATATGGTGTACTAATACCTGGTAAAGATTCTCTTAGAGTTTCTTCTATAATTCCTAAAACTCAATTGGGGCCATTATATAATGTTAAATTGAAATAGTCATAGCACATGATAATAGTTTTATTAAAAACTCAAATTCATGATTTGGTTTTAGACTAGGAAATTCTTCAAAAAGGCATCAACAAAATCCAATGCAATAGGTGTATTTTTAATGGTGAGTTTGTCACCAACCATTCGAGATAGATAATCTTCATTTATAGGAATCAATACCCATAAAATGGACGAAATTTCCACAGGAAATTCATATTCATCATTACATCGTTAAATGGTCATATATTGATCTGGATTATGAAATGTGACTTCCATTACTTAGAAATTGATATGAGATACATATAAAAAAAGTGATTCCATGTCAAAAATCACATATAATTCCACTAAAGGAATGATCACAATATTTTTAGGAATAATCATCACACAAAAATCAACAAGAGAATAATTATAATCATTTTATGTGACCATTGATCCATTATGAGTTTTCACAGGAAAAAAATATTTAATTGTTATGGTAATACAAATATAACCTTAAGAAACTATTAAAATATAACATAGTGGTTATATAAAGAATAAAATAAAAGAATTTATACTTTAGAGTGGATGGTATCTGTGCCTTTCATGAATTGATTATCATAATCCACATCAATGATAATGATCAGATATTAATTTCCTTTTTCATAATCCATAAGAGTTTCTTGTCATTTATCGTCATCAATAACCCCTGGATTTGGGAATTAGATGGAATAATTCCAAAATTCCTTTCACTTGTATCAATTATGTGTAGGAGGTGCATTCTTTGTAGCCTTTTATCTATCCACATAATTACACACATTTTCATTTCACTTCGGCATTCAGCTGCCAAATGACCCTCTCTCCAACACTTAAAACATTTTTTAGTCCCTTTAAGAAAATATACTTCATGATTCATTCCACACATTTAACATAATCGAAAATTCATATTATTTTTCATGTGGACTTTTGTTTTTCCCTTGAATTTCATTTTTTGCTTCTTGTCAAACCCATAGGACCAATGGGTTACTCTAATCTGCAACTCAACATTGTGAGCTCATCATATGATTTCCATTACCTATTGATGTTCATTATGGATAATTCCCTTTACATACATGGTTTTATTCCACTAATGAATTGATCAATTTTACTATAAAGTTGGATAATAATTCCAAAATCATAACTTTCGAGTCTTGTAAACTTTTTATCATAGGTACAAAAAATTCATCACAGTTTTTATTATGATTAAGGAACCTCTTTCTTATTATTATTCAAGGGATATATAAAAATTATTTATTGAAAAAATGTTCTTGATCCCTTCAAATTCCATGGATTCAATTAATTCTATTTGCCTAATATTCTTGATAATATTTTTCCATTGATCGGATTCCCCTTCCAAATGAGAGACTATCAAGATGACTTTATCATGTTCAAAACATTGGAGATCTCAAAATAACTTTTTAGTTGAACTATGCCATTCTCCATCGATTAGTGGATCAATAGACCCGCGTAAAGAAGGGGGAAGATCCCTGATTAAGGACTCAACAGAATGTTGTCCCATCCTTTGTTCATTAGTAATTCATGTATCATTCATATATTGAGAATTTTTTTTAGCACATCAATAAGTTTTTTCATAACATCTACCATAAAATTCAGTTTCTCAAGAGGAAAATCATTGAATTCCTCATCAAAATCAGCATTAAATAAATTCTTATAAGTTACATCCATTGACTAAAACCAAGAATCATAGTATTGGAGACACTAATAATAATGGTAAAACTATATAATAATGAATAAACATTCAATATAGGACATTTTAGATTTTATCTTATTTTATTCACCATCATTTTTAAAAAACTTTGATTATAACATATACTTAGACATATCCTTTTAGTTTTCACTAAGGTATTATCATCCTAGTTTCCACAGGTCAACTATACCTTTTCGATGATGCCAAATATAATTATCCATACTTCACATACAAAGATATTACTTAAAAAGATGATGAATATTCAATACATAACATTAGAAAATATCCTAGGACAATATATTTTTACTGACTTTAAAAACTGGGAAACATAAACAAATAGTTCATAAGACATCTACATTATCTCTTATTCATTAATATCTAGAACCCTCATTGACATATATTACCGATACCCTTATTCACAAATAGGGCAAAATCATAATAAAGGTTAAACTGAAAATCATATTAACGCCAAAAAGAAGAAGATATAAATAATATTATAATAATAATAAAAAGAAACATAAAATTTTAAAATATTTTCTTATATATCAATGTTCCTGACATCATTTCATGGGATAAATCCAAAAATTTATTATTATTAAATTAATGTAATCTCAGTAGTCATAACTTAGGAAATAAAATTCTGTGGTGTAATCCCCTAACCTGAGATACCAATAGTCGGTGCATTATTAAATAACATTGGATTGATCACAAAATATCATGTCTTCAAAGACCAAATAGTTTAGTCACCTTGTAAATACTAGATACATTAATAATGTTTACATTAAATCATAAAATGGAAAACAAAAACAACATTGTGTCCATAGACAACACAGTGATCCCATATACTATCCCTACAGGTCAATTATAATATTCTTCTTTGCATCCAGGGAAAAAATAAAACATAGAAAGTGGTGAGCTCAGATGCTCAGTAAGGATAATAATACAGCGGAAAAATTCATAAATAAGCATAAAAATTTAAGTCATTTTATAAGAATAAAACAAAATCCTTTTAAACTTCAAATTCAGCATAATATGGAATTGATAAAATCAAATAATGACATTTACATACTCACATGGATATTATATTAGCCGAATAATCATATACAATATCAATAGCAACTTCCATAATGATGTAATGGATAATTCCAGACATTCATGACCACATAGTCAAGGCCTTATTTCAAGACTACAAATAATATTTTTTCATGAACTTGTTCTAACAAACTATTTTTTCTAATTATACCTACCGATTCATCGAGGATCAATAGCAGGCTCCACCCGTCAATTACTATTTCCAATGCCTTCCTTATATGAAATGGTTTAAACATAATATAATCATTCGTATTAAAAATAGTATTAAAAATTTCAATACATTATCTATAAACTATTAATTGTATAAAAATAACACATCCACATTCAAACAAATCACAAAAACATCAATAAAATATGGAAGTTTTGTATCATAATAAATAAACATCAAATAAACGTAAATTCCATCGAAAGATGTTGACATAGTTGAAATCAAACAGTTTTTTTAAAGAAATATATCTCTCTATATTGAAATCATTTAAGATTCACATAATTATAAAGAGGACATTTATTTTGAATATATTCTTATAATATTGTAAGGGATGCTTCGACGGTGTTATAATGGAGGAAAATAGCCTCACCTTCTGTAAAAGTTAAAAAAAACATTCTTACCATAATTTTGAGGAAAAGGTCATAAAGTACATTGTTTGGAAAAAGACGGAATGTTTTATTTAAAAACATATAATGTCAAATTAGGGTATAAATGACTTTACCCCATTTTCTAGTAAAAATTAAAAATGTTTTGAAAAACATTTTTAAGAATCATGGATGTGGATGATAAAGAGGTCCCAGTAGATAATTACATATAAACAACCTCGAATAATAAAGAGATTGTGAAATTAACCCTTACCTAGTAAATTTCCTTAGGCGAGGGTAGATTAACGTTCTATATAATGGTGAAATAATTTTTATTATATTATACAATTTTCATATACATTAATATGATAACATATATGATCTTTTAACATTGCTTTATTAATAATATCTTTGTATTTTTGTCATTCCAGGTGTTAATGAATTCGTTTTACTTTATATTATTTGTTATTTGAGTCATATTTTTTATAAATGGGATGTATCTTATTAATTTCCTAAATTATATCATGTATTTAAACTTTATTTTTAAACATATAATGAAAATTAATCTTCAATGGATATTATGGGGAAGGAATTTCATCGCGTTCATGGAGACGATAATCTGTATGTACGCTCGAGCGACAATATCATTCTTTTGATAATAAAATAATATATAATTTGATGGTATATAATATATAAAGAATCATTATCATGTTATATTTATTATTTAAATCAATGAAATATCATTATTATACCCATCCAAATAATAATGTATTGAATAACAATTACACCACGACTTGGAGACGGTAAGCTGTACGTACGAACATATGGTGACATTTCATTCAAAGGATGGATAAAATAATGAATTTGGTTACACCCTATTTATAATAACATAGAATTATATAGAATATAATGGAGTTATTATTTTATAATGAAAACAATAATGAAAAAGGAAGTGAAAGATGAAAGGAACTTGAAAGAGGTGATGAAATATTTATCTCATCTTCATGTTCTTCCATTTAAATTTATCAAAAGGGACCTTAGGTTGGAATTATGACTAAAGTATTTCCACTAAGTTAAAGGTAGGACAGTTGAGAGGGTAGTTGGGTAGGGGTTGGCCGGGCCAAATGGTATTGAAGGTGTGAATTATAGAAAAGGGGGAGTTCCCATTTATAAGAGGGGTGAGGGCACCTTAGGAAAAGCAAGAAATATTATTTAATAACACAATAATATTCGGTTTATAATGGCTCAAAAATGGATTATTTAAAGGATAAGGTGGTTATTGCTCGAAAACTAGTCAACCAATAGGTTTTAGATAGGTTTGGGTCACTATATTAACATTATATTTTAGATTTAAATCTTAGTTAAATAGTTTGACATTTACAATGTCTCTTTGTATTATTATATTATATTCTTAATAAACATACTATAAACATCCAAGAGAAACACAAGTGGTTAATTAATGACACACCTACCATTATACATGTATTTTGGAAAATCCATAGATATTTAGAAATATAAGATCGATTAAAAATATAATATTTGTTTTAAAAACTCTTTTAGGTCAATTTTGAAACTATTTGTTATTTTGTTTTTTCTCTATTCATAACAGTAGTATTAAATCAAACAAAATTCATATTAAAAACTATAATATGTCATAGTAACCAATTAAATAAGTGGAATTCATAAAAATACTCAAATTTCATTTATTTGGATATTTAAAATATCAATTATTTTAATATTTCATTAATTATGTATTTAATGAATCATCATTTTTTCATAAATAAATAAAATTATTTAATGTCTAAAAAATAAAAAAATACCATTATGTATGAAATATTATTATCTTATGTATAACTCTTATGTATAACTCTTTATTAAAAATGATTTATTTATTATAGTTTCATTTTAACTCCTTTAACTCTTCTTTAAATAAAATAATAATAAGTGTCCTAATCTAACCAAGTAGAATAATGAGGTTCAAATTTTATTCCTAAGGTTTTTTTGGTCTAATTATACTTACCCAATATAATTAGGACAAGTTTTAGGTTAATAAGAATATCATTTTTACCCTTAAATACCCTATTTACATTCAACCCTAGAAAATACAAGTAAAAAGTTATTATTCACCAAAAATTAATTTATTCTTATTGAACAACATTTTTCTTACTGATATCAACCATGTCTCTCAGATTTTTGAAATTCCACTCACAGAAGTGGTAAAATTATGTTTTATGTGACTTTTTATAATTTTCCAAGGATATGGGTAAAAGACGGTGAAAAGATCAATAAAATTTTCATATATATCAAATTATTATAAACTAACTTCAATGAATTACATTGAACATATATAGGTATTATATTTCTATTTTGACCTAAAATAAATTTAAATAAAATAAATAATTATTTAAATAAAAATTCTTTTTTTAAACTATAACTCATTGTTTTTCACTGTTCAGAAAAAATTGAATGTTTTCAGAAAAAAACCAAATATTCACCCTAAGATAATTTTGATATTCAGAATCCATAAATGATGTCCATTTTGAATGATAAAATTTATAAAATTTCAAAAAGTGGGTATTAAAATTCATAACGTCTAGATTGATTGGTTATGGTGTGTTAGAACTCGAAATTGCATACAACACACGCTATTGTACTATTCAAAGAGAAGCGTACTGTGGATTATTGGGGAGTTACATTCTCCCGTCCTTCAAATAATTTCATCCTCATAATTTATAGAATATTACAACATTAAAAAACTTCGGTGTTTCTTCAACATAAGTTTCTCGGGTTCCCATGTTTCCTCTTCCATATTATGGTTTCTCCATAGAAATTTTATGAGACAATTCGTCTGGATATCCAACACTTGTTCTCTGGTATCAAGAATCTTGACATGCTCTTCAAAATAAGACAGACTGGGTTCCGGTTCTAATTCCTGATAGGTGAATACATGTGTTGGGACAAACATGTATTTTTTTAAAACTGATATGTGGAACACATCGTGGTCTTTAGAGAGACTTGGCGGCATTTCCAAATGGTATGCTACAGACACAATTTGTTCTAGAATTTTGAAAGGTCATATGTTCTTTGGACTCTATTTACCTTTATTACCGAAACGTATTACACCATTCCATGGACATATGTTCATGAAAACATGATCTCCTACCTGAAATTCCAAATCCTTTGTTGGGTTATCAGCATAGATCTTTTGTCTACTTTGATATGCCTTGATGTGGTTTTGGATTACCTTCACCTTTACCATCATTTCATCTACATGTTTTGGGCCTATAAGTTTTCTTTCACCAACATCATCCCAACAGGTTGGTGTGAGAAATATCTTCTCGTATAATGCTTCATATGGTCCCATCTGAGTACTTGAATGGAAGCTATTGTTATACAAAAATTCTACAAGTGGTAAATATTTATCCCAACATACCTTGAAAGTCAAGTGAGAAAGATCTCAACATGTCTTCTAAGGTTTTAATAGTCTGTTCTGATTGTCCATCCATTTGGGGGTGGTAGGCAGTGCTGAAACAAAGCTCAGTATCCATAGATTTCTAAAGAATTTTCAATAATCTTGATGTAAAACATGGATCCTGATATGAAACAATCGATTGAGGTACTCCGTGCTGTCTCACAACATCATTAATATATAGTCTTTCTAGACGGTGAAGTGGTAAATCTTCCCTTATAGCAAGAAAATTTGCTGACTTGGTAAGATGATCAATAATGACCCATATTGAATCATTCCATATAGTACTCTTTGGTTGTTCCATGAAAAAGTCCATCGTAATATTATCCCATTTCCACTCTGGTATGGGAAGAGGTTGCATGAATCCCCCAGTTTGTTGCCTTCCAGCTTTCACATGTTGACAAACCATACATCTTGACACAAAATCACCAATCTCCCTCTTCATATTGTCCCACCAAAAATGTTCCATCAAATCTCAATACATGTTGGTGCACCCAGGGTGTATATATAAATTAAAACTCTGATCATCATCCAACAATTCCCTTTTTTGATTAGGTATATCAAAAACACAATTTCTCTTCCCAAATTTCCAAATTCCATCTTCATACACAAAGTTAGTCAATCTCCCATCATTCATAGATTTAATCATAATTTGAAAATCTTTATCAGCATTCTGAGAACACATTATCATTTCTAGTAAAGTTGGTTTGGCAACCATTTGAAAAGGTATTGATGTTTCACCTTCCATGGTGATTCCCATATCCATATTTAATAGATCCATGTATATAGGACCCTTTTCAAATCTCATCTGGACTAAAACTCCATTATCCTTTCTACTCAAAGCATCTGAAACCTTATTTTCCTTCCCCAGGTGGTACTGTATCGTGCAATCATAATCCTTGAGTAGTTCAAGCCATCTTCTTTTCCTCATGTTGAGTTCATTCTGTGAGAAACTATACTTCAAACTCCTTTGATCGGTATATATCTCACATTTTTCATCATAGAGATAGTGTCTCCAAATATTCAAAGCAATGATTACAGCTGCTAACTCAAAATCATGAGTACGATTGTTTTTCTCATGAATTTTTAGCTTTCGTGATGCATAGGCAACAACCATGTCATTCTATATAAGGACACAACCAAGTCCTTTCTTTGAAGCATCATTATGATTAACAAACCCATCATTCCTGATGGTAGAGTCAATATAAGAGCATTGACTAATCTTCTCATCAGTTATTCAAAACATTCTTCACACTCTTTTGTCCATAAAAATTTAACCCATTTTTTGTGATCATTGTTAATGTTAGCCAATTAGGAAAAATTATAGAATAAATGTCGATAATAACCTATTAAACCAATACAAATTCATTCCTCGGTTATAATCATTTGTTCTGGCCATTCATGGATGGCCTTTGTCTTAGAAGGATCAATAGATACTCCATCCATAGAGACAATACGGACCAGAAAAGAAATCTCTTGCTGCCAGAATTCACACTTCCTAATCATCCCATATAAATCATGTCGTCTAAGAGACCTCGGGATAATGAGCATGTGATTTTCATGAATTTCATAGATTTTGGAGTATACCAATATATAATTAATAAATACCACTACAATGTCCTCAAGATATTACTTGAAAACTCTATTCATTAGATCCATGAAGACATAGGGTGCATTAGTCAATCAAAAAGGCATTACTATAAACTCGCAATGCCCATACCTGGTTCGAAATGCTATCTTCTGAATGTCTTCCTCCTTAAAACACAGCTAATGATATCCAGATCAAAGATCAATCTTTGAAAAGTATTTTTCTCCATTATGTTGGTCGAATAAATCATCAATGCGAGGTATGTGGTTCTTGTACTTTACTGTCATACCATTGATCACCCTGTAGTCAATGCACAACCTCATAGATCCATCGTTCTTTATAACCTAAAGAACTGAGGATCCACATTGAGAAACACTATGGATAATAAATCCCTTAATACTCAATTCCTCTAGTTGTTTCTTTAGTTCCACTAATTCCATAGTGGCCATTCTATAAGTGGTATTCGATATGGGCCTTGAACTAGGAATTGAGTCTATGGAAAAAACAATTTCTCATTTTGGAGGATGTCCAAGTAAATCATCTTGAAACACTCCAACATATTCTTTCACAATAGGTTCATTCTCTATTTGAAAATTTCTTTCCTCACCCATAGTTATTTCATTATATTCTTCTCCAATAATTGAATTTAGTTGAGCTACTGGGGTGGATCTAGATATGAATTAGGTGGTGACGTTCCCACTCAAAAGATAAGGTGATATTTATCATCATCATAAAAAATTATAACCTTCATCTTATTACAATAAATATTTACATCATGGTCTGAAATCCAATCCATACTGAGGATTATATCAAATTCAATCATGGGTATGATGATGATATCAGCATATAAATAACATTTATATCCTCTAATGGAAACTGATTCACAAAACATTGTTGTGATGATACTTCCCTTAAAAGTTTTCACTGACAACCCCATTTTTAAATAAAATTTGAAATAATTAATTTTCATAGAAAACTGGAAAGATATGAAACAATGTGATGATCCAGAATCAAATAAAGCATTTGATAAACTTGAGGAAACCATTAAATTACCTTCCACCACATATCTCAGAGCTTCTCCCCCAGCAGTAGTGATAGCATAAGCTTGGCCCTCATCCCTTGACCATTTCTGAGGTAAGATCCATTGATGATTAGGGCATTCATTCACATAATTCCCCCTTTCTCTACAATTGTAGAATTAAATATTGACAACCTCTTTCTTCCCATTCCAATCACGAGCTTGGTGGCCTTTCTCACCACACTTGTAATAAACTCTCATTCCTTGCAGGAAAGTTCCAGGGTGTTTCTTCCCATAAGTACTATAGGATGGATATTCAACTTTTCCTGTCTTCACCTTACTTCCATTTCCATATTGTTCAGAAGGTCTCTTCTTCACTTTCTTTTATTTAATGTTTTAATACATAGAGAATTCTTTTTTTGTCTTGGTAGCACGTGAGACAATATCTTCGTACGATGAGAAGGATTGTGAGATTGTTTCTTGATGGAGAAATGGTTTTAACCCATCAAATAAATGATCAATCTTACTTCTTGGGTTACATATATAATCCGATGCATGCCTCGCTAACCATGTAATGTTTTCATTATACATTGCGACATTCTCATCCTCCATTTTCCTCAAACTCAAAAATTTACTTTCCATATATGCTCTATGGTCACGAGGAAAGTATTTTTCTAAGAAAAGCTCTTTAAACAGCCTCCATTCCATATTTCATACTTCATATTATTCCTTTGTGTTTTGAATCAATGACCACCATTGATCAGCATCTCCAGTGTGGTGCTAAACTTCCATGACAACTTTTTCCGTTTCACTACTCCCCAAGGCAGGGAATATATTTCTCTAATGAATTTATCCTTTACTCAGATACTAATGGATTCATACTCCCATTTAACTTTGGTGTCTATTTACTCATGAAGAAATCTAACACTGATCCTCCATGTTGTGGATCATGGTGCTGTATACGGGTAAGGTTATCATTCATAACCAGAGTGAGTTTTCCCAAAATAGTGATATGATGATCAGCACCAGTTGTATCACCATCTCCAATAAATTTATCTTGAGAAATAGTTCAATCACTACATGGAGTGCATGCATTTATACGTTTTCCTTTCATTCCACTAGGTTCCATTTCTATAGAACTGCATAATCTAGATTAGTTTATGAATCGAAGTACATAATCCCAAACATGTAAAACATATATTGTAAATTGAAAAATATAGGGACATAATCAATAATCATAAAAATGTTTTCATTGAGGATGTATATACAGATAAACACTTCATAATGGTTTGTAATGAAAATGAGAATTATCCACAGCATTTCCCTCGAGAGTGTCGTAACCATGAGTGGAGCAAGGCCCATTGTCGTGCACCACTACCCATTAGAGTCTAGCTCAAAGTGGTGTTTTCGAGTTTATCCCTAGGTACATCTATGTTAGAGCTGCATTTACCTGCTCGTATCCAAATAGGGATGTATTTCCTATAAAACACACAAAATATCTACAACACCAAAATTCTAGGATGTTCTTCTATACTAATCCATAATATCTATCTTAGGGTAATGTGCTCTAATCAGAGTTTATCTAAATCTTGATTCCAAGGTTTGTACTAAACATTATCTAATACCAACTGTACCACCCCGACCCCAGATACCCAGAGTCGGTGACTTATTACATAACATTGGCATGATAATCAAATATCCAGTCTCAAATGACCGATAAGTTTAGCAGCCTTGGAAATACTATATACATTCATAAGTTTTACAATAAATCATAAAATGGAATACTACAACAACATTGATTACATATACAACAATGAGATACCATAGACTATTCCTAAAAGTCAGTCATAATATACTTCATCGCATCCTGGGAAAAAAATATAACATAGAAAGGGGTGAGCTCAAATTCTCAGAAAGGATAAAAATACTGGGGAAACATTCATAAATAAGTATGATCATTTAAGGCAATGTATAAGACTAATGAAAATCCATTTAAACATGAAATTAAGAATAATATAGGAAATAAAAAATCAAATATTTCCATTCAATTACTCACTTGGATATTCAACTAGTCGAATAATCACATGCAATATCAATATCCACTTTCATAATGATGGAATGAATACCGCAAGACTTCCATAACCACATGGTCATGGCCTTGTTCCAAGACAACAAATAATATTTTGTCAAGGCCTTGTACCAAGACCCTAGTTTGTCTCATGAGACCTACTGATGCATCGAGGAGCTACAGAGGGCTCCACCAGTAACTTACTAAGTCCAATGCATTCTTCATATGAATAGGTTTAAGCATAATATAAAAATTCATATTAAAATTGTCTTAAGAAATGTCAATACATTATCCAAAAACCATGAATGGTATAAAAATAAAACAACCATAGTCAAACATATCACAAAGACTTCCATACAATATGGATGTTTTGTATCATAATAAATCAACTTAAAATAAACATAAAATCCACCCATGGATGTTTACATAGATGAAATCAAAACCCTTTTTAATGAAATTCCTCTTTCTATTTTGAAATCATCAAAGTGTCACATAATTGTAAATAAAACATTTATTTTTAAAATATTCTTAGAAGATTATAAGGGAAGCTTTGACATTGTTATAATGGCGGAAAATAGCAGCACCTACCGGATAAGTTAAAAATCATTCTTACATTAATTTTTTCGAAAAGGTCATAAAGTACCGTGTTTAGAAAATGACAGAAAGATTACTTTAAAAACACGTAATGTCAAATAAGGTTATAAATGAATTTACCCCATTGTCTATTAAAGATTAAAAATGTTTTTAAATACATTTTTAAGAAACATGGATGTGGATGATAAAGAGGTCCTAGTAGATAATTACCAATAAACAACCTCCGATAATAAAGAGATTGTGAAATTAACCCTTAACATGTACTTTTACTTGGTACAGGGTAGGTTAAACTAAAATATAATGGTGAAATAATTGTTTTTAAATTATAAAATAATCATATACATTAATATGATATCATATATGTTCTTTTAACATTGATTTGTTAATAATATCTTAGTATTATCGTTGTTTTCGGTGTGAACAGATTTGTTTTCCTTTATATTCTTTGTAATTTGAGAAATATTTTTTACAGATGAGATATACCTTATTCATATCCAGAATGATATCAAGACTTTAACCAAAATTTTTAAACTTATAATTATAATTAGTCTTGAATGGATACGATTGGGAATGAATCTCATCACGTTCGTGGAGACGTTAATCTATACGTACGCACGAGCGACAATATCATTTTTTTGATATAAAAATAACATATAATTGGAAGTTAAATCATATATAAAGAAAAATTATCATGTCATATTTATTATTTATATAACTAAACATCGTTATTATACCAATCCGAATAATAATTTATTGAATAATAGTTACACCACGATGTGGAGACGGTAAGCCGTATGTACACACGTATGGTGACATGTCATTCAAAAGACGGATGTAATAATGAATTTGGTTGTACCATAATTTTAATAACAACAAAGTATATAGAAGAAAATTTTCTTATTATTTTATAATATAAACAACAAAGTAAAATGAAGTGGATGAAGAAAGGTACTAGAAAGAGGTGATGAAATATTGACCTCTTCTTCCGATTCTTCCTTTAGATTTTATCAAAAGGGATTGTGAGGATGGAATTTTGATTAAATTAAGGAATCTATGATGTAGGTAGTAAGACTGTGAGGCTATTTGGGAAGGGTTTGGCTGAGCCAAATGGCTTTGAAGGTGTGAATTAGAGGGAAGGGGGAGTTCCCTTTTATAAGATGGATGAGAGGAACCTTAGGAGAAGCAGGAAATATTATTTTATAATAAAATAATTTTCAGCTTATAATGTCTCAAAAAATGATTATTTAAATTATAAGGTCGGGATGGGTCTAAAAACACCCATTCAATAGGTTTTAGACATGTTTGAGTCACAATGTTATCTTTATCTTTTAGATTTGACTCTTAGTTAAATAGTTTGACATTTACCATGTCTCGTTGTATTTTTATATTATATGGTTAATTATCTTGCTATATACTTCCAATAGAACTACAAGTGGTTCATTAATGATACAATTATCTTTATATAAGTCCTTTGGACGATCCTTATATTTTTAAAATTAGAATATCAGTTAATAATATAATATTTGTTTTAAAAACACTTTTAGGTCAATTTTGACACTATTTGGTATTTCGTTTTTTCTTAATTAATAAGTGCATTGTTACTTCTAAAATGATTCATCAAACCAACCCTAATATGACATTTTATACTATAAATTTTTTTAATTCATAAAAACTCTCAAATTACATTTAATTGGATATTTATAATATTAATTATTTTAATATTTCATTAATTAGGTAATTACTGAATCATCATTGTTTAATAAATAAATTAAGATTTTTAATGTCTAAAAAATAAAAATTAAACATCATTATGTAGGAAATATTCTTATATTTATAATGAATATTAATAATATAATTTATCTTATGTATAACCCAATATTACAATTTTTTAGCTATTAAACTTTGATTTTAACTCTTTTAACTCTTCTTTAAATAAAATAATAACAAGTGTCCTAATCTAATCCAAGTGGACCAAAGAGGTTCATTTATTATTCCTATGGTTGTTTTTGGTCAAATTATACTTATTAAATAGAATTAGGTCATGTGTTAGGGTAATAATAATATCCTTATTACACATAATTTTTCTATTTAATTTTACCTGTGGTAAATAAAAGTAAAAATTTACTATTCAAAAAAAATTCATCTTATTAAACCACATTTTTCTTTCTGATATCAACAGTGTATCTTGGATTTTTGAAATTCCACTCAGCGAAGAGATAAAATTATGTTTTATGGGAATTTTAAAATAATCCTTGGAGGTGGGTAAAATACTGTGAAGAGTTAGATAAAATTTTTATATATCTAAAATTTTTATGTAATTACTCCAATGAATTACATTGAACATATATATGTATTCTGTATATATTTTTACCTAAATTAAATTTAAATAAAATAAATAATTACTTAAATAAAAATTTCATTTCACACTATTACTCAGTGTTTATACTATTCATGAAAAATTGAATGTTTTCAAAAAAAATAAAAAATTCACCATAACCTAATTTCGATATTCCTCATCAAAAAATGAATTCCTTTATTAATGATAAAATTTATAAAAGTTCAAAAAGTGGGTATTACGCTTCACAATTTCTAGTTTGATTGGTTGTGGTGTGTTAGAACTTGAAATTGCGTACAACACACCCTAGTGTACTATTAAAATGGAAACGTTTATGGAAGCTTGGGGTGTTTCTTGTTGCATACACATAATCCTAAAAAAATTATTTCATATTTGTCAAGGCCCATTTCCAAGATAGTCAAAGTGATCAATATCAATTTCTAAATCAGTATTATATCTCATTCCATCTTGATATTACTAAATAGAGTTCATTTTCCAATCCATCAATATCTACCACATGATATATAAATATTTAACCAATTTATTAAAGGAAGATAAATCTTCCACCCATCTCATAATGAAACCATTATTTTGTGTACTAAAATAACATAAATCATTTATCATAGCATATCCCAAAGAATAAAATTTGTTTCTAAAACATAATTCAATCAAATTATAATACATATAAAAATTGGATTTCATATATCATTACATTTTAATAATAATCAAATTTAGTAATAATAGGGAAAAAATATTTGAAACAAAACCATATTAACAAATGTATTAATAGATGGAAACTTATTTTTATAGAACACATGAAAATTAATCTTGATGAAAATATCATTTCTTCTTCAATGAAATTTTTTTTAATAAAAATAACACAATATTACAAAGGAAAACAATTTAGTTGAAAATAAATTTGAAAACTTGTAAAGTATGCTTTATGTAGATATGCTGATATTCAAACATAAAAACCTATTATGTCATATAATTTAGAGGAAAACATTCTTCTCAAAGATTTTTCGTATTAGTGACAAAATACATCTTATAAAAAACCAAAAAAAGATTAATTTCATACCTTTTAATAAAATTTAAAAATTGGGAAAATTTTAATTTAAAAAAATTATTACATATTTAAGAAACATGGATGTAGATGATAAGCATACCATAGTAAATACAATATTATAAAAAATCTCAGATAATAATGAGATTGAGAAATTAACCCTTACCATAGGTCTGATATCCATTATTTGTATCCAAAACCTTAGTATAACGATTTATATAATCCCATTGACTTATTATAAAATGATTTTTTATGATATCATATATGATCATATTATTATATGTTTGCCAATATTTATTTATTATTACCTGTTATTCGGGTTTAAATGGCATTATTTGTTATGCATGTTTTGTCGAATATGTTTGGATTTTTTTTCATATGATATCGTTATATAATTTATAAAATGATATTAATATAATATATATCATAAAAATTAATTATAAACATTTATGTAATCAAAATTTAATGGATATACTATTGAATGAATCACATAGAATCATGGGGACAGTAGGTGGTACCTATACATGAGCGGTGATAACATGTATTTAATTATGAAATGATATGTAAGTGGATGGTATATATATTATTATTGAATAATTAAAATGTTATAAAAATCATATATTGTAACTCATTCCATCATTATAACCATCCATGTAAAATGGGGTTGAAAAAAGACTATACTACACTGTGGAGACAGTAACCCGTACATATGCACGCATAGTGATTTCATATTTTGTAGGATGGATAAAAATTGGAATAAGGTTGTTCCATAGACATAATAAAATCTCAGTGTATAGTTGATACTGGATATAGTATTTAATAAAGTAAACATTAACTTAATATAACGTATAAGAAGAAATGATATTGAGAGAGTTGGTAAAGGAGATTACCTTTTCTTGGCGAGCTCCCTCGAGATCTCCTCTTAATGGGACTAATGATGGTCTTTTGATTAGACAAAAACATTTAGAATGTGACTAGATAATTTGCTAAGGTAAATTTTTATTCTGTGGATGAACTTTAAGGATTAATGAGTTATGAAGATTTGATGGAGAAGGTGACCTTTTATAGTTTGGGTTGGGGGAACCCTTGGAATTTCAAAAAATATTAAATTATAAGTAATTCAAAACACATCAAAGAACCAGCAAAATATTTTAATTTATAATATGAGCTGATAACTTGTTTTAATATTATCATCAAATAATATTTATACTTGTATTTATATCCATTTCAACCATATCATTTTTGTTTTACACTTAGTTGTTTTGTTTAATTTTAACTAAGGTAACAAATATTTCTATTTTAAAAGGATGTAACATTTACTTATTTTATGTAAATGAGACCATAAATGAATAATTTGGAACATTTTAGAGTATTTTATAATTATTATATATTTATATAAATTGCTTTATGTTTTTATGTAATATAATAATACATTATTTTGATAAATAATCAATATTATCAATTTTTATACTATATAATTAACTGAATATTATAAACATAATAATTAAAAGTTAACTTAGATAAATTTTTTTATTATATTAATAGTATTTCAAATTAATCTATAATAAATCATTGAATATATTAATTATCCAAATTTATATTTATTTTAATATAATTCATAACATTTATTTATTATTTACATTAATAAATAATTACAGCATGTTCTTTCTGAAATTATTTAACATGCTTATTTGTTGAATAAAAATTAAAAATAAAGTAAAATGAAAAAATATATACTCTATAATTCATAACTGTACTTATAGTAGAATATTTCTTCTGAAAAATCATAAATAAAAAATGTTATATTTTATAAAACATGAATGTGATAACTTTAACAACACTTTAAATAAAAAATTATAACTATCATAATCATTTACATTTGACTCAAAATAGTCAATAACACATACATTGGTTGAATATGGTCGAGATATATTTGTCCAATAAGATTTGGTAATGTGTTATTATATTTTAATGGTAATTATTATTTTAATAATTTTTTTTGTTAACCTATCATCAATTAAATATTTTTTGCATCATTATTATGTAAGATATTAATGTAATTATTAATTTCAAAAAAATTAAAAAAATAATTCCATGAAGGTTTAAAATATCATATAATCAAAAGGGTTATTTATAGATGAATTTATATTATATATAACCTTATATTAAAGATGATATAGTTATAAAAATTTGAGTTGGACATATTTATCTTTTTATTAAATAAAATAAATTAAATGTCCAAATCTCATCCATGTGGCTTGAAAATGTTATAATTTCGACCAAAGGATGATTTAGGTCTAAAAAAAGTCATCCAATGATATTTGTACAAGTTATAGGGTAATTTTATAACATTATTTTTACCTGCAATTACTTGATTGACCATTTTACATTATAAATAAAAATTACCAAGGTTACTATTCATAATGCCAAACAAAAAAAGAAATATATAAAATTAATTTATTCTTATTGATTTAAAATATGTAATCCATTTTTAAAAATTAAAAATAAATATGTTTCAGTATTTAATTTAAAATTAAACTCAATCTCAGAAAGAGAAAACAAGTTTTAAAAGTTAAAACATTGCTAAAGATTGAAATTTTTTTCATTTATGAATTAAATGTAAAATTAATTCCAATGAAATAAATTATATTATATGAAAATAATATATTATTTTTAATAATTAAATAATTAAATAATATATGTTAACTAAAACAGTTATTTAATTGAAAGTGGTTTTTTTGAATAAAAATTTAGAATATTTTCACAATTCATCAAAGCATGAAAGTTATTAGAAAAAATTAAAAATTACATAAAATGTAGATATTTAATCCCACATCCAATGATCAAGTTTATTTTTTCATTCAATAATTATTACTGTTTCAGAATTTTAATTTAATAATTAATCTCCTTTAAAATGCAGTAAAAGTATACTATTGAAAAATATATATTTTTATAGATAAAATAGGGTTTATTCAGTCCCTGGGACTGAAATATATATTGGATGAATATCAAAATTGTTTTATTAAATATATAACATATATATTTCAATAATTTAATTTAGTAATTTTAAGTCACTTAATTTATTAATATAAAAAATTTAATTATTTAAATTTAATTGGTTTATATTTTTCTTGAATAATTTGTAGCTAAAGAATTCAGCATACCTTTTCATTAGATTGTTATATTTATTCCTTATTACATAACATCTAGTTTATAATGGTCATTTTAGACCAATGTAATCACATGGTTTTTTTATACTCATGATTACATGAAACGCAAGCTATTGAAGAATTAAAATTTTTTTTATGAAAAAAGTTCATAAAATCATTCGGGTGTTACACGTTAGTCCCTTACCCACCAAAAGATGATGTTACCCATTTTACATCCCTTGTTTATCACACATAGCATGGATCACATGATATTAGGGAGTCTCAATAATCATATAATTCTCCAAAAAAGTGTCCTACGACTAGGAAAATACATGTACATAATCCCCAACGTGTTTTATGATGCATTCCCCTCAGTATAAGAGAATATACTATGGGACCATTTCTAAAGTAATGATTGAACTATGAGAACATTGATTAAGGTGATTCCCATGATATGTAGGATTCCTTCCTAACAACTAAGCTCAAATAAACATCCATTTTGATGTAATCCTCATTTCAATGTCATTATAACCATTGAGACCCAATCATTCCCAAGGGCTAATTACTCTACGTCATCTAACAGAAGACAATGACTTAAATTGAACTACAGGGACTCAGATTCCTTCCATTACCAGGATATGTAGGAACTATCCTAGAGGTATGATATCTATACCAAACTCTACCAGGGAGGTCTTAGAACATAAGTCCAACCTCACGAGAAATGAAAAAATTATCATTTTCCATATGTTATTTCTCAAACCGAGCATAGATCATGTGGGTTAGGCAATTAGTATAAGGATTTCAACATCACCATATGTCTCTAAAATTACAATGGAATCTGAAATGTAATCTACCTGAATAAATTATCTATGAAAACTCTAATTCTTTCCATCATCAGGATATATAGTACATCCCTCTAGAACTCAATCCAGCAAAACATGTTGTTGTAGAGATCCTATATAATTTCTTTCCTCAAGACGTTAAACAGAATAGATCCAGAAGAATATTTTGGTATTGATTCCTATAATAACAAGGATTCAGATGAACACTCATAATTTCTTAATCAACTCCTTGGCATACTAATTGCCTCGAAACATGGATGAAGATTACGAATCTCTTAGTTATAAAATTTCAAAACAAAAGAAACCACCCATTATTTCAAATTTATGGATATAATCAAATTCGTATAGTTGGATTAACTAAAAAGACCCCAGTCTTTCTCACAAGAACAATAATTATACCATGAACATTTTGTTAGGGTAACCCATCTGTATCAGGACTATTTCGATGTTTGTGAACATATCATAAATATATAAAAAGTCATGGAGTTGGAAAAAATACAACATTAATAGTTAAATTATCATGACCTCCCATCCTATCGATTAATGCCAATCTCTAATACTCATTAGGACATAAAACCTATTATACTATTGGCCTTCTTAAAGAAGGTCTATAAAAACCTACGAATGAGGGAACCATAACATGTTTCTGGTAAGAGAGAAAATGGTAATATAATTGTGATGATTGATCACAAAATGATCCCCTACCCTAGTAAAAAACGTGGTCAACCCAAGCCCACATCAATGAGGGTTCCTAATCACATATCAAATCCAAATGAATTGGAGATGAGGTACATTACCTAATGTCCAACATGTCATGTATGAATTTATATTGTAGAATAATAAACATATGTTAATTATTATCTTACTTTATAAAAATATAAAATTTTATTAATAATTTTTTACATTATTACCATGTCATATACAATTTATTAACCAATTAAATTTATGTTGAATGATTTGACCATATTCATATTATTTATCAAAAACACATTGTTTGGATAACTATGGTCAAATTGGACATTATTTTAACATATTTAGAAAATAATTTTGAAATAATTCTCATTTTTATAAATAAATTATTATTTTAAAATCATATATTCATGATTTTTAAGAAAAATCAACAAACATTGTGATCCAGGAGTTAGAAATCTGTACTTACGGATGAGTAAAGTCCTCATTTTTTAATGATCATTATGGAAATAAGGAAAGTAAAATTAATTTCTCAATAATTATAAATATTTAATAAATATATTAATATTTAATTATATATATTTTTATATATAAATATTCTTATTTTGTGATAAAATTGATGAATCTAATCTATTTAAGGAGGTACTGGTCCACACATCCACAATCATTGTTAACATATTTCCACAAAATGAAATCCATGAAGGTATGCGTCATGAAATTATTTATGGAGAATAAAAAATAATTATTATAATCAATATCATATAAATACTTTATGTAAATCAATATACCCAACCATAATACATTTTACTGGAATTATAAAAGACATTAGTCCGTGGGGCGGTAGTCCCCCATACACACGAATGATGATTGTATATCACATTTGATGGAAGTGAGTGAATATGAAATTAATACAAATAAAATTAAAACATATAAATATATTTTGGATAATTTTGTTATTATATTAACCTGATATAGAAATAAATTAATGGGATTTAGTAATAGATAAATTTAAATTTCTCATTTTTTAATATTATATATTAATTGGGTAACTCTTTCTGGTTTTCTCCTTAAGACTTCCATGGATCACTTTATGACCATTTTAATGATACTAGGATGAGGGGATTAATGTTAAGAACATATTATTATATTAATTGGAATATAATAAGGGATTGAGATGTGTGATGATAGGAGGATAGTTGGTGGAAGTTTATTAGTGGGGAAAGGAAACACATGACATTTTTTTAAAATAAGGTTGGTTAACCCTGGTTTTTATCTAAAAAGAGAAAGCCATAAAAAACCAAAATATATTCTAGATGAATAATGGTATAAATAAGTATGATAAATTATATTCAAAATATAATTAGGTCACTTTAAAACCTTATATTTTACATATAACTAATAAGTAAACACATTATCCCTTAATAACTGTAATTAATTTCATATATTTTCACAAATCAATTTAGGTGAAAATTATGTTGATTCTATTATAAATTATATATTATGATGATTTAAAATAATTAATAAATTTTTAAGTATTATGTTAACAAAAATGGAAACATTAATTTAATATTAATTTAGCTGATGGTACTAGAATGCAAGGGTTTATTTGAAATAGTTCTAAAGTTTACTTTGTTTTTATATCTAATATCAATATAAAAAGGATTCCAATGAACTAAATTGTATTTTTATATGTATAATTGTTCAAGTGTTAAAATAAAAAGAACTAAAAATAAAATTTAACATTATAAATTATTTATAGGAAATCACATTTTTGAATTAATATTCACTATTACTCATTATTCATTATAAAATGAATGTTTGTCGAAAAAAATACAAAACTTAAACCTATATATAATTTTTAAATTTTTATTTTAATGGTGAGGTTTAGTTTTTCAAATAAACCTTATTAAAGTTACAAATTGTTTTAAGATAACTATGCCAATAGAAGGCTATAAAAATACATTTTATAAAAATACATTTTTAGGCGTAAAACATGAATTATTCTTATCCTCTGCCTATTAAATTTATTTGATGAATGAAAAAAATATTATTAATATGTATAAAATAATATAGTTAATCATATTCATACCCACCAATATATATTCTATGTGATTAATTCAATATTAAATAATAAAATTATTACTATATTATTGATCGATATAACTTAGTCTTGCGTGCAATGCATGAATTTTGACGAGACTCACTATTATGTGCCATATAATCTATTGAACATAGATCCCCATTAAAATTAAAATTTCTATAAAATTCCTAAATACTAATAATTATTAAAAATACTTATTCTATCATTACATGAGATGTTACATTTGGACCCCCTTTGGGATATTACATCCTCAAAATTTTATTCACTTATAAAACAAGTGGGGTATCTTTCCCTTATAATATTGTAGGATTTATAAGTTTCATTTTCAACCATATGGTTTTTCCATGAAACCATAACCTGGGGAAATACATTGTTCTCTAATACATCATCTCTATTGTGAGTAATCTGAACTGGTCATTCCTTATAAAAAAGTTCTTCTTCCACCTCAAATACTTCATAACTCAAAACATTAGAAGAATCTGGTATAGTCTTCAGTAAATTTAAAACATGAAATATGTTGTGAACCTATGATAAACTCAGCGGAAAACCAACTTGGTAGTCAACTAATCCAAATTTTTGAGGGATTTCATATTGTCTAATGAACAATGGACCAATCTTCACCATCTTTCTATAATGCATCACAATTATCCATAGAGAAAATTTTAGAAAGACTTGATCAACTACCTCAATAGAAATTTCATTCATCTGGTCATCCATATAACGTTTCTGATTTATCATAGCTATACTCATGAATCACTAAATCAACAGATGTTTCCCTATATTTTCCTCCAAAAACATTGTATCCATTAACTTCCTTTCTATTATATCATATAAAAAGAAGTTCTTCGACACCTTTATCTATATAATGCCTCATGTGGTTCCATCTAAATATTAGAATAATTTTTTTTATTATATTAAAATTAAACCTAAAAAATATATCGATAAAATATCCTTGGTAATATATTAAACAAGAATGAAGAATAACATATAATTTTTGAATCATATTCTTAGATTGTTTTTTCGATTGAGGATGAATAGCTTTACTAAAATATATTTTTATATCAAAAATATTTAGAATTTATTTCCAAAAATTAGGTATCAAAATTGGATCATTGTATAATACTATAGAGAGATAAACTCCATGTCACCTGACTATATCATTATAATACATTCTATAAATTGGATCACATTTAATAGTATCTAGAATGGGATATAAAATTGTAGATTTAGATAAATGTTTAAAATAAACCCAATCAAATTATTCCCTTGATATGCCTTTTGAAATTAAACCAAAAAATCCATTGATATATTTTTCTATTTCCACATTTCAACTAGAAAAGGAATTATCATCCCCTAATATATTTTTAATTATCCTTTAACCTACTTAAAAGTAAAACATTTCATTTGAAATTCATCAATATATCTTTTCATTACATCCCACTAGTAGTACTCCCAATGTTATTTATAGATATTGGTGTTTCTAGAATGAATGGATAACATGGGATTATGAATTTTAGTAAACAACTATTTCCTCAACTAGGAATCAAAATTCATAAATAATCTTTTTGCAAATCACAAAACGTCATCATCATAAATATTTAAATCAGGAAACATACCATTCTTAATAATTTTAACCATGTGTTTAAAATAATAATCCTCCATTAATGCACTGTTAATTATTTCTGAAAAAGTCCTCTGCACTGAAACGTGTAACAGAACAGAGGATTTCCCTGTATCCAAAACATGTTGGTCATAATTTTTCAAATATCTAACCTAAAGTTCACATTCCAAACATAGATTAGGTAATGTTGAATTTTTTACATAACTCAATGATTTATCCACCTTGTTTTCTATTCCAACATTATAATGAATTATAAAATAATCATCCTTGATCAGTTTTACCCTTAATAACAATCTCATGTTCAATTATTTCTATGTGAATATATACATTAAATTTTTTTGATCAGTACATATTTCAAACTTAACTCATAAAAAAATCACACCTCCTATTTTTAAATTGTATGATAATAGCTTCTATTTCAAGATCATGTGCAGTTTAATTTGACACATGAGTTTTCAGCTTATGTGAATTATATGAAAATATGTTGTAATTATACTACATGAAAAAAACATGTACTCTTAATTAAGAATCATTATTGATTAAAAAATCACCATTTTTGGATGGAAGGGATGAAACTGGATTATTGACCCATCTTATTTTTAGTTCCTAAAAACATAAATCACATTATTCATTCCAGATAATCCTTACTCACATTCATGTTAACATAGTTACTGTTCTAGGTAAATGAGAAAATCCTTCAATAAATATTCAGTAATAACCAGCTAATCCATAATAACTAGGAATCTCTGTGATATTGTAAGGTCTTGGCCACTATCCAACACTTTTTTTAGAAATATAAACATCTATACCATATTTATAATGAGTATTTCTATGAAATGAAGTTTTTTTACAACCCCAATTAACCCTTAATAAAAATTTCATAGTGTCACATTTCATTTTATTTTTCCAAAACAATACTTAAGTGAATTTCATATTCCTCATAGATCATAAAATACACCACAATAATAAATAAAAACAGAACAACTAAAACTATATCTGTTACACTCAATTAAAATAATTATTTTCCATCCTATTTCAAACATCCATACTAAAATATCAACCATGGAATATTTTCATAAATTCATCCCATTTCAAGGGAATAATGTATTCAATTTATATGATATTTATAACCCTTGACCATCATTGGTCAACTTCACCATAAAAACAATAAATTAAAACAGTTTAATTTTGGTGACCCAAACAACACATTACAGAAAATATCTTTTCTTGGAATTTAACCCACCCTTCATATTGTATATGGATATTTGATAGTGTGAATTATGCTGGATTTTGTCTCATATAAGGATCCACTATCATCATGTTATTCTATTGTAGATATGGTTGATGTCTTTCATAGACTCCTCCATCATTTATGTCTTATTTCAACTGATCTATAACATCAAAAAACTACTTAGTTCTAATTTAACTATCTCCAGATGTTGATTCGGAAGGACATATTCCTCTTGGTGCCATCCCAAAATAGCTTCATTTGTTTTCATTTGAAAAAGAAATATGAACAAACAAAATTTTGATGAAGGAACACTGTAATCCTAAAATTTCATATCAATTTATATTAACCATAATGTGAGTGATATCAAGGTTATGATAATAATATTAACTTTAAATCTAATGTTTTCTAAACCTCCCTTCGATACCAACAATAAGAAATTTTCCTTAAACGAAAAAAAATTATTGCATCTTTATAAAAAAATATTATCCTTACAATCCTAAGTATATATTTATATTTATAGTTTTAGAGAATTGTCCATCAAAACACACATAAATAAATAATACATTAAAATTTTAAACTTCTTATTAGCATCAATTTTTTCCATAATAGAAAACTTTTAAAAATATTCTTGTTTTCTTTTCGTATAACATCACCACAATTTGGATCTTGTAATCTTCCATACACCAATTCATGGTTAAAACCAAATTAAAAAGCATTCTAAAACATTTTATGAATAAAGAATTCGTAGTAAGGGACATGAAAGAAAATAAATAATCCCATTAGTTCATGAAAATTTTCTGTTTGAAGGAGAACAACTATGGGGCTCAAAATTGACATTTTCTTACCCATGAAAATTTCCATCTTTTCATAATGCGTTTCAGAAAACATTTCATTATAAAACATCATCAATAATAAAAAAAGTAATATTTCATAGAAAACATGATAATATAATGATAAGTTTATCCTGAAATAATAATTTTCATGATTAATATGAGGAAAATGTATTCCTTTTAAAATAAGCACATTACATAGCTTTTTATAATAAAAAAGATTACTATAAAACCCATAGAAAAAAATATATCACAAAAATAATATTGGGACATAATTATACTTTTCATTCTTTTAAATGAAATAACCATGTGACTGATTTCTATATATTCCATTCATAAAAATTTAATAACTATATATCCCACTTCCACACACAATGCATTAGAGGGATATCACGAAACAATCCATTGCTGGTTTATCACAAAACCATCCATCATTGGTTTCAAAATTAACCAAAAAAAATTATGTACAAAAAAATTAACATTATCATAACACATAAATGCTTTCAATTATCATAATGTCACTCATAAAATTTCATTTTCACTCATAAGAAATTAAATAATTTTTTTTAATTAATCCATTCATTTTCAAGACACATTTTAAATAAAAAATACTTAGAAAAAGAATATTATGGTATTTTTTATCAAATAACATGAAGTACTATAGGTGGTTCCAATTATCAAATAATGGTATTGATGTAAGAGATATGGTTTATTTGTATACATTTAAAAGAACATTCTGATTTCTATATGTAAATGAAGTTAAGTGTTTCTTAATGAAAAAGTTAAAATATATTTCTGTTCGAAAACCTTGTTATAGGAATAAAATTAGACATAAAATTTACATTATAATCCTTTTATATACATAATGATATTAAATAATATCATAAATATTGATGTAGAGGAATCAATAATGAAATTAAATATTTAATCATTTTAAAAGAATTTTTTAAATCAAAGTGTCACATACCACATTAAAAATATAAATCATAACCCCATGAAATAATAAAAGTTAGAAAACATTAAATTGAATGTGAATAAATATATTCATGGTAAATATTTCAATGGGTATGTATATAAACCACATTAAATAGGGTGGGTATATAATATCGAAACATGCCTCAATGAAAGGATATTGAGATGAATTAACCTACCTTGAGTCAGACTTGTGACATGTGTGTTTATCTTTCTATATAATAAAATTAAGGGACAAATTTACTCTTTCAATATCATTTTTAATATTTTTTATATGTTAATTTAACTTATTACAATGTCTTATACAATTACCTAATCAACTCTGATTATGTTGGTTGTTTTGACCATATTGGAATTATGTGTCAAAATGAGTTTTATTGGATAAGTATGGTCAAATAGGTCATTATTTTATCATATAGGGAATTATAATCATGAAATAATCATCATATTTATACAGAAATAATCATTTTAAAACAAATCTGGGAATATTTTTATGAACAATAAACCAATGTTCTAATCATGGAGATGATAAGATGTATAAATGCTTGATTAACATTCTAATTTTACAATGACCAATATAGATGATGGTAAGTAACATTTTTTCCATAATTATCATTATATTTAAAATAAAACAATATTTACTTGTATATATAACTATATATCATTATTGTGACTTTGTTATGAAAAATGAAAAACTACATCACTTCAAGGAGGTGGTAGTCCAAATATCAATGAACTAATTGATCCCTTTTTCATTATCTAAAATGGGAAGATGAAGGGTAATATATTATATTTCTAAAAAGATATTTTTTTCATGAATTTCTAATATATTTCATTTATATGAAATATTTTTTTTAAAAACATCCCTAATAAATTTCATGTAAAGTGAGAACTGATCAAATCTCTTTGTGGAAGTGGTAGTTCAGATTATAAAAACCCAATATTGAATACATTTACATCACATAAAATTGGAAAATAAATAAAAGATTATAAAAACTGAAACCCAAACATTTTGTACTAGTCAAGACCATTTAGAAAAAATGGAATCATAAACCCAAATACATACGTGATCTACATTATATCCCAATAGGTTCTTCTTTACTAGAACTCATTTTGGACACATCGAATGTAATACATATAATTATAAACTAGGGATTGAAGCATAAAAATTGGTGAGATCAAATGAACATTATGGGTAAACAAGGGAGATATGTTAGAATAATCACAAGAACGAGGGTATGATAATATGATCATGAAAATAGAAGTGCATAACCTGGATATCAAATATTATATAAAGGAATCCTTTCTTAATTATTGGTAGTTCATAATTTATGAATCCACAAAGAAATAAAAATTATAATAAATGAAAGCATAACATAGGAATAAAACATGGAATTGTTGAAGACACATAAGAATAAAATATGATTTCTATATTAGCCAAGGAATCATTACGAAGACCATATTGTTAGTATGGGTTCACTCACTATACCATTAGAGTTGTCATGGTTCAATCCCATAGAAATATTTGTATCACGAGATCACTCCTCATACCATCTTGGTAGTCATGGTTCAATCCCATGACCATCTTAGTAGTCAAGGTTCATTACCAAGACTATTATATTCTATCTCGTGAGATATAAATATTAACGTAATTCATTGGACATAGATATATCTCCCACCCATATCATAATGAAATCATAAATACATGTTCTACAAGATCTTTAAAAACCATATCATAACCCAAGAAATGAAATGAGTATTATAAAAATGTAATAATAACCTAGCCTAGGAAAAACAGGTTTCATAGATATTTGATCGTAAACATTTCCCATTAAAAGAGGCAGATTACGAAGGAAGATAATCTATTAAATGAACTAGGTTTCAGAAGCATATAACCAATGAAGGGGAAATAGTTTTCAAGAACATCATGTTATTAAAACAAAATCCATTCAGAGAAATAATATGAATGTAAATATGGAATTATTTCCCAAAAAAGGAAAGTGTAATACCAATGTATATTATATTAGGTGGGAGGTAGTTTTGAATTATCATATTAAAATAATTTCATGAGGAAAATATCCTTTCTGCATTGAAAATTATTTTTAGGACATAAAACCTTTTTGAAAACCAATTTCATTGAAAATATATATGAAAACATATAAAGGTAGCATTAAAAACCATAAATATTTTTAAAATCCCTTTTCCATGAATTTGGCCATATAATATATTCTGAAAATATCTTTGAAAACATTTTTGAATTTTTTTGGAAAGCATTGTTTTTTTATACAATATATTTCCGACCGAAGAGAGAGATGGTCTGATTGTACAAAATACATTATCTAAAGTAACAAAAGGTGGATAATGGTACTAATAAGTCGATATATATTGATGAAATTGAGTATAATGATTATAATTCTTTATATATGGATCATAATATTTCATCAAAAGATGTATAAACATAAGCAACCTCGAAAAAGTCAAGAGATTGTCTCAGTAAACTCTAATAACATGGTAACATGGGATCATAATATCTATGTAAGGAATGAAATTTAAATTAATTAAAAATATCATGATAATAAATATATTCATGTTATAAAATATAAATTTAAAGTACATACCTCTCAAAAAATATTATGTACATAACCAGACACAAGTCTCAATGAAGGAAAATTGATAAAAACTATTTTAATGATTTTGAATATTTTGAGACATAAAACAAAATTAAGATAGGAAATAAAATGGATTTCATAATACCCATACATTTATGTACAAGATAAATAGAATTAAATCATGGTCCTAACATAGACCACACAAAAAATAGTGGTGAACATAGCTTGTATCTCATTGAAAAAATTGTGATGAAAACCCCCTACATTGTAAATTGTCTCTCATCATACCCGTACAAACCACATGTATAATTAATATAAATTTCATATAAATATTCTACCGAACCACACTCTTATTTGTATTACCCAATATGGTTTGATTGTAATTTTATAATACCCCATTCTTAAAAATCTTATATTATGTATTGTCTTCAGGTAATATTCACTTTATTCATCATATATGTCTTAATTTGTGATATCATTAGAATTTACACTTTATATCCCAATTTAATGAATTTAAACCATTATAAAAATATCTTGTATATAAATTATACATTTATTATAATAATCTATCAAATATAAAAGTATGAAAATGAACACACGGTTCATGGAGACAATATTCAATGTGTATGCATGAATACTATTTCTGTCGAATTGACTTGTTGAAAGAAATAAATTGAAATAGATATATGTAAATATATAAATATATAGAAATATTTATATATATATATATCATAATGAAATTATATTCATTATATCATATATTTCTTATATATTCACTAAACCCATCCTTAATATCATCCATGTAGTGTATGAACAAATCAAATTTCCTTGAGGGGACGATAATACACACTTCCTCAAACCAAAGTATCGTAATAACACCAAATGGAAAGTAAAAATATATGTTTTGTAAAATGAATACATAATTTTCATAAATATTAAATATAATATGTTATTAATATAATAAATTTTTATATCACAATTTTCATCAAGAGAGGTGGTAATGAATATTGATCAGTCCTCATTTAGTTTGTCGGTAGTTTGTCTTACACATAAACAATAAGTTCATTATCCATTAGATGGTTGTGTGTCTAAGTTTATGTTGATTAATTATCATAAAACCATCATATTAAATTTATTATACTGGTTTTTTATAATATAATGAAAAATATAATGTTGATGGGGTGGACAATGAAAATGAATGAAAGGATTTGAAAGAAGATGCTTCCTCTTAATCTGGTAACTCATTTTGTTTTGTGCAAGGAGGCCTCCAGGCATGAATTTCAAATATATGGGAGGATTTTATGAACAAGATATGATTCATGGGATGTTTATTGTGAATGGAGTGTCTAAACATATTATGCTTTAGTGGTGTGAATAATTTAGATTGGTGGAAACCTTTTATAGAGTCGTGTTGGCAAACTCAATAATGTATGTATAATGTAAAAATAATGAATATAAAGTTGGTTTCATATAGGTTTCAATGTCGTTTGTGCTCTTAAATGTACGGTTTAGTCTTTACATAATCTAATTTTAACTTAATCGTTGTAATGAATTTTAATTAATTTCACTATGTTTTTTTATAAAATTCAATATCAAACATACAATAAGTTATACATTACGTTGATTCCAAATATGGAATCATTTTTTCCAAATTTAAAACATTTATGTGGATTAAATGAAACCAAATTCGATCCCACAGTCGTGTTAGCAATGTGGGGGGTTTAAAGACAAAATGTTCAAAAGTTATTTTATTTCAAATTTCATTGTGAAATTGGTTAAAATTACCCAAGTTTTATTAGTTAATAAAATATTATCTATTTGATGTTTTAAACCAATTGAAAATATAAGTTATGATTATAAATAAATTATATAAAAAAGCATTTTTTAGTTAAAATCTGTTATTTTTCACTATTTCTCCAAAACTGAAATTTCTTAGAAAAATCCTAGAAATTAACCCTAAGATAATTTTGAAATTATAAATTGAAAAATTATGTTTTTATATGAATACAAATTTCTAAATGTGTATAAACTTAATTTTACTATTTTTCATAGTTGGACATCTAAAGGAGTTAATTCAAGAAAATGGTAACTTTGAACATAGAAAAACATTCTCAAAACTCATATATTAAATTATAAATATATTTTAATTATATAAAACAATTAAAAAATATTTAAATAGTAGGTATTATTCATCTCATTTATATGTTTAATGGATAGGGTATAGTAATGTTTTTTAATAAATTTAAACAATAAAATGACGTTTTGTAGAAACATTAGTGTTGCGTGTAATGTATGCGAAGTCGATTGTACAAGTAACTTATTCCAAGTCTATGTCATGTGAATGGAATGTTTGGATTAGTTAATTTCAAGACATAAATAAAAATATAATTTATTTGAAAAAAATATGGTCTGTAAATACTCTGGGTGTTCTATTCTACACCTGTAAAATAAATTTCACACTTGAAATTCATCACTAAGATAAAAACAAATGAGGACACTTCTGCTTCATCATATCCTCAAGTTCCCACATAGCTTCTTATAATAGGTTATTTATCTAGAAAACACTGTTAGGATGAGTGGTCGTGTATCGAAAAACAAACTCTTTTCAGTACAAAGGTTCAACTATATGTTCTTCATATGACAAATCCCACTCCAGCGGTATGACCTTTTAGTTTAGTACATGTGAAGGTTTCAGTATGTACTTCATAGAGAGAGATACATGGAACACATTGTGGACTTGATAGAGATTTGGAGGAATTTCCATGTGATGGTATACCATCCTCATAGGATTAATAATATTAAATTGAACAATATACCGATGTCATAGATTCCCTTCCTGTATAAATCCCATAACCTTCTTCTTAGGTGATATTTGTAGGAACACTTTTCAATATCTTCAAACACTAGGTCATGTCGACGTATCAACAAAAACATTTTTTCCTACATAGAGATTCCTTGATATGTTGCTAAATGGTTATGAACATCCTGATCATTTCTCCAGTAAACTCATGTTCTAATATCATTCATTCTTCAAATTTATCCCAACACGTTGGATCTATACATTTATTCCCCAAAATGGATTCATAAGGTTCCATCTAATTTCTTGACTGACATCAATTATTGTAAGAAAACATGACTAGGTGAATGATGTTTTCCCAACCAACATTGAAATCCATAGAATAAGATCTCAACATGTCATATTGTTTTTGGATTTTTCTTTTACACAGCCCATTTGTTTGAGGATGATAAGAAATAATGAAACTCAATTCCATGTCATGTTCTTTATGATGACTTCACCAGAATTTTGAGGTGAACCACAGGTCTTGATATGATAAAATAGAATGTGGTATTCATTGAAACCTTACTACGACATTAATGTATATTAATCAAATCAAATCTAGAGATAAGCCTTTGATTATAGCGATGATGTGTGATGACATAGTAAGGTGATCGACTACCACCCATATAGAATTAAACCCAATAGAGGTATTCGACAGTCCAATGAAAAATCCATTGTGATGTTTTTCCATTTTCAATCTGGTATGTGTAATGAAGGAAGCATACCCTTTTACTTTTTTCATTCATCCTTAACGTAGTGTCATACCAGGAACCCTCATACTAACTCTATGATATCCCTGTTCATGAAATCCCATAAAAAGTATTATTTTAACTCCCAAAAATTATTCATAATTCCCTGATGAATAGAGAATGATGTTCTATAAGATTTCTCTAATAGATCCTTCTTTATATATGGTGTGGAAGGATCACATACCTTGTTCTCAATCCTTATCATTCCATCCTAATCAAGGCAAACTCAAGAAAATTTATCACATTATTTTGTAGCTCATCAACTTCCTTCTATAACTATCTAATCATTAAATGGATAGAGGTTTGAGAATTCATTTTATAACGATATGATTTTCCCTTCCATTAGGATTTCTATATCAATACATTGAAAATCCAGAAATGTTATATTTTTTTATCCTCATCATTAATAAGATAACATGATCTTTTCAACCCAATGTATCATCCACATTGTTCACTTTCCCAAGATGGTAATGGATTATGTAGTCGCAATCTGTTACCAGCACTATCCATATTCTCTGATGCATGTTAAAGTCATTCTATTGGAATATATATATGACTTATAGGATTGACATACATAAATGTTTTATCCATTATAATAATTCCTCCATTTCATTAATGTAAAAATTAACACTTCTAACTCCAAACCATGATTTGGATAATTTTTATTATGAATACTCATCTTCTAAGAGGCATAGGTGATAAGCATGTTATTATTGATAAAAACAAATCACAATAAAATCATGGATACATCATTATATAATAAAATCCCTTCTCCCCTAAAGTTTAATGTTGTCATTGGTGCACTGAATAATCTTCACTTTAGTACCTTGAAATTTTCCTCACATCCATCTGTCTAGAAGAACTTGACACCGTATTTGACTTAACTTTTCCAGAGGAGTATATAGTAATGAGAAAATATACAAAAACTGATGATAATATCAACGTAATCCATGCATTATATATAATTTAGTCACCATGGTTGGTTTAAGCTATATTTCAATAGCATCCATTATTGATAGATCTACTTTTATACTATCTCTTGATGTTATTTGACCCAAAGAAGAAACCTTTTGTTGAAAAAATTCACACATTGTATGTTTTTCATATATGTTATCTTTCATAATAGTTTTCATTAAAATTCCCAAGTTATCTTCATGATCTTAAATTATATTTTTATAGATATTAATATCTTCTATACGGGATACACAAAAGAGATAGAGGTAATCTATAAAAACTATATTCATTAATTACAGGAAGATAGATGCATAATTAGTAAGACCAAATGGAATCACAACATATTCATAATGTTCATTCCATATAGAAATTGTTGTCCTTGGTAAATCCTCTTCCTAGACACTCAATTGATGATATCAATATTTAAGGTCGGTATTGGAGATGTATTAAACTCCATGCAGCTCATCAAACAAGTAATCAATAAGAGGACGAATATAGATGTCCTTGATTGTGATCCTATTCAACTATCGATAAGCAATGAAGAGTCTCATTGATAAATCCTTCATTTAAAAAAAAGAATGGGTGCACCCCATAGTGACACAATTGGATGAATGAATCCATTATCATGGTTTTCTGGGAGTTACATATTCAATTATTACAACTCAATCAGAGCCATTCTATAAAGTAACTTTGATGTTGGGATAGAATAAGGTATGACTTATATTGATAATTATACATTTAATTTTGGTGAATGACTATGAAACTCATCTGAAAAGACATCCACAAATTCTAAAAATGATGGAATATCATTGATGTTAATTTTCTCCCCAACAATTTGAGATAAAAATCATTTTTTGAATGGGACATAAGACCCACACACTTGATGAAATAGCCAGAAGATGTTAATACATATTACCACATGAATGTATTATTATAGGAGGGTTTGAAATATCAAAATTATCTTCACTTACATGACAATTGATGTGGTATTTATGCATAAAATCCATTTCATGCCTAATATAACATGAAATTCAAACAAATTTATAATGAAATGATTTGTAGGAAGGGAAATACCACAAAATTCAATAGGAGATGAATCATATACTTGAGATGAAATAAATATACCATTTAGTTTTGGTACGTATAATTCCACATCTAATTGTATTGGTCGTATCTAAACACCCTTATTAAATTATGTAGATATGAAATAGTGGGTAGATCAAGGATTAAATATGAAATTAGTAATTCTAGAGTGGATGGAAAGTGTACCTTTCATCACGTTGTTTATTCTCTCATTATTAGAAATATAGATTTCATGATATTTACCATTATACCATGGATTAAGAGGATGTTTACATTGATCATTCTCAAAAATCCATGGTTTTGAGAGGTGGTAAGAAGAATGAACTGTCTCGATAAACTTTTAGAAATGTATCATGAGAGGTCCATTATGTGCAATTTTTCCCATTCATAATGTAAGATATCTTATTCCCATCAAATAAGAAATAAAATGCCCAAAATCCTACCCTTCCACACTTAAAACATTAATTAGTCCTATTAAAAAAATTTACTCCTAGTTTCATGCCACACATAGAGTGTAATGGGAATCTCATCTTCTTTTCTAGATGGTTTTTTGATTTTCCATTAAACTCAATCGTCCAATTTTTATCAATGGCTTGATAATGATATGTGAATATAACCTATATTTCATACATGATTTACCAATTAAAAATATATTCATATCTACTAATTTCTCTTTTCAACAATACCCTTCTGAAACATGGCTTTGAGCAACTGAAGAACCTATCAACTATACCTTTGGGTCAGATGATAATTCCTGAAGCATTCCTTGCAAGTCTCATGATATTATCCATATAGGTACTAGAAGAGTATTTATCCGTTTGTTTCAACTCAAGGAACTATTTATCCATATTATTTAAATCATTACGAGGAAATTAAATATTGAAAAATAGGTTCTTGAACTCATCCAAATCCATGTATTCAATCTCTTCTTTATTTCTCAAATTCATGATAAGAGTACACTTTTGGTCTACTTTTCCTTCTAACCACTAGATTTATAGAATGACATTACCATCATATGAACACTGGAAAAAGGAGGATATATTCTGCATAGTACTAATAAATTTATCAACAACATGTTGATAAGATGACTCTCTGAACAAAGGTGGAAAATGACTCAGGAATGACCCAAAAAAAATGTTCTTCCCGCCTTTTCTCATTTTGGATGTCCACCGTGATTCATAGGTTGAGAATGTAGTGTGGGAATAGAAAAAATATTTTTCACTCTAAATCCTATAGTATTTTATTTATCATTAGTAAAATCATATAAATGTCCATTTCAATCACCATTAACATAGTTATATTGGGTTCCATCCATTGACTAAAATCACGAAGCAAAGAGTAATTAATAGTTATCATTGTGTAGAACCAAATAATCATGAAAAGAAAATTATATGAAGTTAAAATCGTGTAACGTTTGTTAATATATAATGCATTATGTTTATCTATGTTAATTATAGACATATTCAATTTAAATTCTTCATGATTGTTTGCGATGGTTTTTTGAATTTCCAAAGCATTTCCCTTATGATTGTTAAACTAGGTGTGCAATATGGCCCATTGTCATGTTCTATATTATCCCGAGTAAATATGGAAACATATTTTTATTGTTGTTACCCATATATACATATTTTCAATAGCCTCATCCAGTTATAGTATCCAGACAAGGTTGTATTTCTAGGAAACGACCTACTGTATCATTTACCAAAATTCTATGACATTTTCCGACACTATTCATTATCTTGAGACTTATACATAAACATTATCTTATTGTTCCCACTATGTTTTTATTGTCCTTGATTATAATTTATAAATAAACATTTATTATGATACTAAATATAACAACACAATCATAACATAAATTAACATTAAATATATTTTTTGAAATACATAAAAAATTATAAAAACCGACACCTGAAGGCCTTACTAGTCTAGTTCCATTTTGAAACATGGAAACATAAACACTGATAAATAGTTTATCTAAATTATCTACCACTAGGTTACTATTTATTATCACCATTCTTAGACACTTATATCATAATAAATGCCTTAATAACCTGGGGAAGGAAACATAAATAAGGGTGAATTATAATAATCATTAAGGGTAATAAAGGGAGATATGTATGCATAATCTTGAGATTAAGGGGATGAGTATAAAATCATGAATATAAAACATCATACCCTACATATCACAGATCATATAAAGGATTTGTGGCATAAATCATAGAAGTTCATAAGACATGAATCATAATGAAATAAAGAACATATGACATGAAATCATAACATAATAATAAAACATTGACTTCTGGAAGAAATATAAGTATATAATATGATTTCAATATTTTATAAGGAATCAATACAATGACAAACTTGGTAGTATGGGTTTACTCTCCATTCAATCTTGGGGTTCATGGATCACTCCCATGGCCATCAAAGTAGAATCAGTTCACTCTTCATATTGTCCTGGTAATCATGGTTCACTCCCATGTACATATTAGTAATGAAGGTTCATTACCAAGATCATCTTAGTCTATCTCATGATATATAAATCATTATGTAATGAATTATAGGGAGATGTAACTCCCACCCATTTCATAATAAAATCAAACATACATGCTCCACAAGATTATAAGAAATCATATGATAACACAAGAAATAAAATTGGTATTATATAAATTTAATATAACATAACAAATAGAAAATAAATATTTTTCATAGTCATTTCATCATTAACATAACTCAGGAAAATAAATGGGTTTCAAAATCATATTACAATGAATGAAAAATGAGTTTCATTAAGATCATGTCATAAAAACACAGTCTATTTTGAGAAAGAATATAAATGGAAACATTGATCATTTTTCAATAACGGCATGCTTAACATCAATGGATGTTATATTAGATGGAAAAATGTATTGAATGTTATTTTTAAAAACAGTTTTTGAGGAAAATTTCATTTCTAAAAATGGAAATGATTAAAAAAAACTTTTTTGAAATACTTTTCCTATTTAAATAGTTTTGATAACATATAAATAAAATATTAGATGATATTAGGCATGTTTTAAATATATTTTCCTTGAAAATTAACATCAATGATACTTAGAAAACTTTTCTTGATTTTTTTTTAAGACATGGTTTTTTAATATAATAGTATTCTGACCGAAGAGGAAGACATAGAGATTTTACAATAAACAATTTCTTAATTACCAATGGTTGAAAAAATGGTATTAAAATATTGATATGTATTGAATAAATATTTTATATGGAATCTCATTAGTGTTCTTGAGATATTGATAATAATATTTTATCAATGGAAGCATAAAGATAAACTATCTTGAAAACAATGATGTGATTGTCTTAGCAAACTCTTATAACATTGTCACTTGAAATCATACTCTCCATGTAAGAAAAGGAAATTAAATGAATCATAAAATATCATTTAAATATGGAGATTTTATATATAACATGTAAATTGGAATTATATGGAACTCATTGAAAATTTATGTGTATAACAAAACACAAGTATAAATGAAGGAAAATTGAGACAGTACTATTTTACTAATTTGGTATCTTAAGAAAATTGAACCTCCTTAACTAAAATATAAATAATTTATATGTGAATACCCAGATATTTAATTATAACATACATATAATACAATCATGGTATGTACACATACCACGCAAAAGGAATGAGTGGCGAACATAGCAATTATCTCACGTAAATAAAAAGTGAGATGAAATCCACTTACCTTATATCTTGTGTCTCATTTTCCCAACTCAAACAACCTTTAAAATTAATATAAGTATATTATAAATATTTTAAATAAACATATTATTATATATAATACCATATATGGGTTGATTATATCCTTATATTTAACTCGTGTTAACAATCCTTTGTTAAGGTTTCACATCATGTAATATTCACTTTTTTCATTGCATGTGTCTTAATTTGTTATATTGTTTGTATTTAGACATTACATCATGACGAATAGAATAAAATAAATGATTTAAAAATCAGTAACATATATTATATTTCTTATATCATAGTCTACAGAATATATAAGAATTAAATGGAATACACCATTCATGGAGAATGTAAGTCATACGTACGGATGAACAATATTTACCGTTAATTGTCATGTTGATAGAATGAAATTAAAAGAAATATATATATATATATATTAATCATAATTTATATTTATCAATATCATATATGTCTTATATATTCACTAGAACCAATCTTAATACAATCAATGTTGTGTATAAATGAATTATATCACTTTGTCGGGGTGATAGTCCACACATCATAAAACAAAATTATTGTAATAAAAACAAATGGAAAGTATAAAGATATGTGATGTAAAAGGAATAAAGATGTTTAAAAAAATAAAAAATATAATATACAACATCTATAAATAGTTCGTCTATCATAATTTACACTATGAGAAGCGGTATGGAAAATTTAACTATCATAATTTAGTGAGGTCCTAGTTCTCTGTACACATAAATAGTATGTTTATTATCCATTAAATGGTGGTGTTTGTATTTTTAGTTTTAAATCATATAATGAAAACATCTTATTATATTTAGGATAATGGTGTTTTATTAAAATTATGGAAAAAAATATTGTGGAGGTGTGGAGAAATAATATTAAAAAATGACTTGAGAGAAGGTGTTATCTCTTAATCGGGTAACTCCATTTGGTTTGTGCCAAAAGTCCAGCATCGATAACATTAGGCTCAAATGGAGGAATCAACGAATAAGAGATCATTTTTTGGGAGTGTATTTGGTAAGGATATTCTAAACATATGATGTTTGAGAGTTGTGATGAAGTGGGAGAGGTGGTAGCCTTTTAAAGGGAAAGAAAATGACTAACATGGTATTTTTGAAGACAATTTAGGTGTACCCTAGTTTATAAATAATAAAATTTAAAATGTCAAAAAACACTCATTAATTTAAGTTTAATGGATGAATAATGTCCATTAAATTGGCGTTGGACATGTTTCTATGCCATTTTGAGTCTTAAATTTATGGCTCATTCCTAACTAAGTTTAATTTTAACTTAATCGATGCAATTAATTTTAATTATTTTCACTAATAGTATTCTCCAATAACTAATATGAACATATTATAAATTAATAATTTTTTGGAATGAAAATATTGAATCTGTTTCTCTAAATTCCAAACACATATATTGAAGAAATTAATTTTATATTAATCCCCCGGTAGGGTTGACACTGCCGTGTTTTAAAAAAAATGAGCACATGTTTGCTTTGTTTTTATATCAAATTTCAAGATGAAATTAGTTCCAATTACACAAATTTAACTAATTGATAAAAAATATAAATATAAAATTTCAAACCAATTTAAAATATATTTTATCCTTATAAATAAATTATATAAAAAATAAATTTTGAATTTGAATCTTTTATTTTTTAGTATTCATCCCAAAATGATGTTTCTCAGAAAAATACCAAAAATTAACCCTATGATAATACAGAAATTATAAATTAAAAAATGAGGTCTATTTTATCAAATTGGATTTCTAAATTTGTTTAAAATTAATTTTTATATTTTTAATAATAGGACATTAACATTAGTTTAATTGAGAAACCAATATATTTGAAAATTGAAGGACTCTACGAAAAATATTACCTTTGATTATCAATATATAATATTTATAGAAAAAAATTATAAAAAAATTTTAGAATTTTTTTATTACAATTTATTTTTATATGTTTAATGACATTGTTATGGTTATCATATTTAAATAATAATAATATTAATGTCGTGTGTCGTAGAAACATCAGTGTTGTATGTAACGTATGTCATGTCTCCATACCGTCTAACGTATTCTATATCCATTACATGTAAATGGAATTTTTGACTCCATTTATTGAAATATATGAATGAAAATTTATTTTATTCAAAAAAATTCAATAAAAACTCAGGCTGTTACATAGACATCCACAAGTGATGTTATCATATTCCAAAACAATTGAATGCATACAAGTATGTGTTATATAATAACAACAGGAGAATAAATATAACATAAATTCCATAAAAAAATTAAATATTATTATGTACATTGTTATTCAAAACCTCGATAGGTGGTAATGGAAGAATGACCAATATCGGCCAGTGAGGTGATATCAGCCATACCGAGGAAGGATTATTTCTTATCCCATTTGATGGATTATTTTTATGTTTTAGATCATATAGCTAACATAAAAAATATATGTATATTGAATATACAATTTTTATAATATAATATTTATATATAAAATTAATTCCATTGAGAAATAAATATAACAACTATGTTTGTTGATGAACATTACCTCTTATTCAGGTAATTCAATTTTTTTAACCAAAGGACTTCATTTGATGTATTTATGATGAATTTTTGGCTTCTAGGTTGAGGGTAGGGATTTGGGGAATATATATGGAAAGATATATTCCATGTAAAATTGCTTGAGTTGTGTTATTAGAAGATTAGAGGTGATTGCCTTTTCTACATGTGGGAAAGGACACACTGTTCATTTTTTAAAAGAAGCTAGATTAACGTGTATTTTTAGCTAAAAATTGGATTACCTTACACAAAACATTATTTAAATTTTATTATTGGTATAAATATTTCAATAAAATGGGATTGGGATATGTCTTTGGAAAATTTGAAACCTTATATTATCATTTTAACAAGTATTGTTATTTTCTCTTAATCACCATAATTACTTTTAACTATTTTGAAAAATAAATTATGTAATGAAATATTTTAAACATTTTATAAAGTATAACTTATTGTGATTATAATTTTTTATCCTTTTTTTCAAATTCAATTCATATATGTTTCAAAAATAAATTTAAAATTAATCCCACAAATGGGATAAAAAAGTTGGTTTTTAATGTGAAAACATTCAATAGATTTTTAGGTTTATATATCTAAATTCAATATAAAAATGACTCTAGTGATATAAATTGAATCAATAGATGTATAATTGTACTATTTTAACAATAAATTTAATTTGATATAAAACTTATCAATATATATTTATTATATGAAAAATAGTTTTCAATATAAATTCTATATTTCTCATTCTTCATTGAAAATAAATATTCTCTGAAAACTACCAAAAATTCACCCTATGATGATTTTCAATCTCCATTGGAAAAATTGAATTTTAATTTGAAAAATAAAATATATAAAATATAAAAAAATTAGTTTTAAAACAATATAAAAACATAAAGGCGGTAAATCAAATATTTACAAAAATACAATTGTTAATTATAAAATAAGAATATTTCTTATATTATTCCTATAATATATATTGGATGAAAAAAAAAATTATAAATATTTTTCAAAGTAATATTGTTATTTTTATTCATACGAACAAATTTAATCATCATAAGATATGTTCCATATCAAACAATAATAATTATAGTAAATTATTGTTCTGTAAAACTCAGTTTTGCGTGCAACACATGATTTCGAATAAACTAATTATTGTGTATCATAAATACTATTCACCATTGTTTACATTTTAATTTAAAAACTCTATTTAATTCATAAATTATATTAAATATGGAAAATATTATTTTTTTCATTACCTATGTTTTTATAATGTCCATGACATTATGCATGGACCTGGTTTAATGTGTATACTTTATAGGCAGGTTGTGATTTCATATAATCATTTTATGGACTGAACATATTTCTATTTATATATTTTTTCAAATTTATATTATAATTTTTTAAATCTTTATTATTTATATACTATTCTCTCAGGGATAATGATATTTTTTTCTTTTGATTCATGTCTTATTAACATCAAAGATTTAGTCCATGACATATGATTATTATATATGATTTACATGTTATTGTTTTCAAATGATAAAATCAAGTTCTAATAACCTTAAACACCAATTATTTTTATGTGGTCACTAATATATCCATTGCTTACCCTTAGCGAGAATCTGATCTCATTATTTCATATTTTTCATTTCCCCATGTTATGAAGAAGGTTTTTATGTAGGGTATGTCTATGAAGAGTATTACAAGGGAAAATAATTTGGGGAGATATTAAAACTCATTCAAGAAATAAGATGATTGTGCATCAATTCTATAAAAACGAAAACATTAATTTCCACTAGCATGTCTTCTTAAAATATATTGGATATTCATATATGATGATTTAATATATTATTATGAAAAGTATAGTTAACTAAAAATAAAATCATTTGGTTTTTTATGAATGTTTATTCGGAGAACATATTAGATGAGAGGATGTGATGTCTGGTTCATAATAATTTGTTTGGAGTAATTTTTACCTATTCAAAAAAATTTTTAGAGATTGATGATATGTCTATGAATCCTTCCAAAAATACAGTGCATTAATTCCTACCCTTACGCTAATGTTCATATAATAATCACGTGGATATGTTAACGACTAAATATGTACGAGTAACACCAAACATATCTTATAAATTAGTGGTTCTATATTGATTATTTCAATTTTTGATCTTTGGAATTTATCACAATCCACATAGGTAGTTGAGTCATTGATATTGGGATAGGTCCCCGAAATGAAAATGCCTATTTATATTTATAAGGTAATAATAACTCACACAGTTCAGTTCCACTTAATGTGACTCATCATACCATTTATGTTTTTTTGAAAAGGAATAATCCCAAACCATTTAATGTCATGTTTAATTAATAAAAAATATGGGGCCTAGAAAATTTTGGTGTGGGACTTCTATATGAGTCTCCCATTTTGGTTTATCCTTTTAATTAGAAACTCAATTAGATAAGTAATAATTATTCCATAAAACTATATGGAGGACTATAAATGGTTATCAACACTTTTTTGTTTATAAAGAGATTAAAAAGTATGGGTAAAGTGATTAGGGTTTACATGATGACTAATTTATAGTTTAGGTGAATCAAAGAGGTTTATATAACCTCAAGGCACATGATGACATAAAAAGGATAATTTTAGCTTATGGTTGATGAGAGAAACAAGTGGAGTAACTCAACACAACGTGTGCGAAGGAACAAAAAAAGTATGTTTAATCTAGGTGGATAAAGGATACCATGTGAGTTTCTCAACTCTAGGATCATGGATAATAAATATTATGATGCTTACATATAGGGACATTATGTTTTAATATATATGGATTGATCCACAAGGATGTGTTTTTTTAATCATGGAAAACAGTATCCCAACCCCATGTAATTAGATTTTATCAATTTAAGTGGATGTGAAGGGTAAGATCCATGAAATATAAATTCATTTGATATGTATATACAAACGCATATTACACATGTAAATGAACAGATAAAGTAAGTACTCTATGTGCACATGAATCATTATTGGATTGATAATCACAAGATAACAGATGGTTCGTTTTATTAAATGATTGTGTACAACCAGGGGTTGATTGGGTCTTACACATTGAAAAACTCCGAGTCTCTATCCCTGATAAGTTACATAGGTAATGAAAGGATTGTTTGTGTGTAGGAATTATTAAGAGGCCCATTTAGAATTATTTTTCCATAATAGGGGTGAATACATGAGATTGAGTGGGGCTTCTATATGATATTCTCTATAATTCCATAATGAGTCAGTGACTTAGGTGAATGAATAAAGAGTGGGGGCCTATAAAAAATAGGTGTACCAATTTTTTATTGGTGTTGGGAAGAGTTTATAATCATTATGAATTCAAGGAAACTCGGTGGAGTTTTTCAACAAAGGGTGATATAATATAAATAATTGGAGTATCTTTCTTAAATATTTTCTCAGTGTCTTGTTCATTAGTTCCACCCATTATAATGAATCATATATATTGAAAGTTATAAAGGATAAAATTTTATCCAAGATTGAACCTAATTGGAGGACCATATGAGTAATCAAAGAGGAGCATCTCAACAGGTTTTATTTTGGTAAAAAGAGGGGAATCATATCTGAAGGAACATGTGATTGCTATATGTCATTACGTATTTGGATTAATTGATATTGTTATAAATTCTGAGTCATTGAAAAATAATTTCACACTAGTCAGGGAACCTAGGTGTGAGCTCTAAGGAAAATGGTTCTCCCTATAAGGTCTCCCAGGTGTAATACCAAGGAAAATGAATACTCCCTTGTATATTCACCAATATGGGATAACTTGATAGAATACATTACACTTAGTAACATTTCCCATGCATGAGGAACAACAAAATAAAATTTTCCATGTTTTTAAACCCCTGTGTGAGACTCTGGAAAATAGGTTGTCCCTCGTAGTTGACTAGTTTGATGGTACATGTAGGTGTGTGGCCTTGGGTGAAGGGTTACCCAAATGAGGGGTCCTTGGTCAAGGGTCTCCCAAGAGTTGATGATCCAATAACCAGATTTCCTTGTTTGGGGAATTTGATAAAATGTTCTCCTTCATTTTAATCCCTAGTTTAAGGATGGGTGAGGGAAAAGGCAAAAGGTTCTATGGATACCTTGTAATTAACCATTGTGAGGGGATTTGGCCAAAGTATTGTGTTATAGGGAAAATACATGGATGTTAATGTTGTGGATCAACCTATTATATTATACCTCTAATTATTATGGTTAATGGGTCCCTAATTATGTATCTTTATAATGGTTATGGTGAAGGGCCATTATTCCTCAATTCATCATCTAGAAGTCTATATGTAAATTGAAAATTAACAGTGATGTGTCTATTTATTGGAAAATATAGGGTTATGGATGATGGGAGATGATCATTTGAATTTGTGTGAAAATGTGATTTGGTCATATAACCTGGGTAAGATTACTTTTCCTTAAGTCCTAGGGGAATGAAATCAGGAATGATGATAGGTGAAGGACATGAGAACATGCTTTTGGGCCCAACCTCAGATTTCATCACAAAAAAATACAAAATTTCAAGTAACCATAAAGTTTGATCTGGATGTTTTTTTTGGATCCATGAAGAGTAAAATTGAAACTAATGAAGTTAACTATGACACTACCTATTGGTTTTCCTTAAAGTAGTTGTCTAGTGAGGCGAAAAATATCAAAGAAGACCCTAGAAAATGGGTTTTATGATATCAACACAATTTTCATCAGTAATTTGTGAAATCCATGAACAAAACCCAAAATACAGTTCTCATTACTATTTATGTGATATGGGTATTATGTCCCTCAGCTTATGAGATGTCATGCGACACATGGATATCCAATTTTCTAATTTTTCATTAATGGGGATACTTTTCTACTCAAAAATCAATTTGTGATGTCTGCATGAGTACCATAACATGTATTATATGGAAATGTTCTTGGATTAATGTTTATAGTTCCTACATCATCACTACTATGTAACGAGTTGTCATGAATGGGTTCCCATTAGATAAAAATGAGTATTAACGAAAAATTGAGGACCAAAATTTTAATTTTATTTTTATATCTTATGTTTTAGTGTTAATTTTTTTGATGCATAATGTTTGTATATACCATTTATTGTTATTTATAACCTCTCCATTATTCACTATGATAATCCAACACTTCATTCATGGTTGGATCTTTGTCGTTTTTAATGATATTTTCTTGCCAAAAGTTTATGTTAATGATACGATTTCATTCTCTAATTTCTTATTACATAACATTATATGAAATATAATATATTATTCTATTTTATGTAGTGATAATATGTGTTTCTTTTCAATAAATTTTAATTACTTATTGTAAAATATTATGATTGGATTCAACATGATATTGAGTTTCTCATCTCTCTACTCTAAAATATTTTTTGTTAATTGTGACTATTAAAGAATTGATCTGTGTGTGATATAAAGGATATAAAAATTACTTCTTAATTGGATCTAATATAAATAACATTTCTCATGATTTGTTGTATACATTTTTCGAAAATTATATTATAAACCATAACCCATTGTTGTACTATAATTATAATAATTTTGTTAACATTATTATAGATTATTTGAAAATAAAATATATATGGATGCCTCCTTATGGAATGTATATAGTCAAGAATATATAATAATATTTTTATTTCATTTTGGATATGAACTGGTCATGATAAATATATTTTTGGAGGTATATATTGTATTTTGAATAGAATGGGGTTTGTTTTCATGTTAAATAGATTCCTAGGATAATTTTTCTCAAATATGATGTAGTTTAGAGAATTATTTTACCCATATAATAAGATTTTTATTTGATATTTTTTTCATATAATATTTTGGATGTGTTTTTTATAATGATGGAATTTTGATTAATTTTTGATATTGGTATAATGGGTTTCTATGATCTCCTATTAAAAATATTGGAAACCAATACCTAGGTCAATCTTTTTTATTTATATTCATTATATAATTAGTATGTAAAATTATAAATTATTCTATATTATAATAATATACCTATTATTTATTTTTCAATATAAACTAACATTTATGACGGTGTTGTTATAAATTAGTGGTGACCACCTAGATGGTACAATGTATTCACACATACAATTTATACCACATATTTGGTGGAGGAATATTTACAAGATTCTTAGAAATTGAAGTGCTTCCAGTTCCTGATAGTTCCACAGTGGATTTAAGAGGGTGTTTTAGAAGTATTTTAGGAACAAGAAAGAACCCATTTTCATTGGGCATGTTATAGAAAATTTGATTTTTTACATTATATTTTTTTAATTGTTTTTCTATATTTTAATCACGATAGGTTAATTGTTTCATGATATATATTCTTATAATGAATATATTTACTTTTTTAATGATTTTATATATTTTTGGTTGTTTTATAAATTTTCATCAATTAATTTATTTGACCTGTATATTTATAATAAGGTAAAAATTATTACCGTTTGAATACTTTAACCCTAAAAACATTTTATATCCACTAAAGATTGAAATGTGCACCAATGATCTTGTTGTAATTCTGGTTGGAGTGTGTGGCTCAAATTGTGTCATTATATGAACCATTATAACTCGTATTCTAATAAAATATGTCCTCCCACACAAATAAAATTTTAGTGTGATGCTAATTGAAATACTATGGTTTCTTTTTTATATTAATAGACATAATTGAAAAATATGTTTTCAACTTCTTCAAACCAATTATTTATTATTAGGAAAAATCAACCTCCTTCAATTGATAATCATTGTTAATATTCATCATTGAATAAAGAAATGTTTTTCTTATGTTGTCATGGATATCCATATTTTATTATATTTAATTATCCTCCTTTTTTATAATTATCTTTTCTTAATCCAGTATATCATTTTTACCTGTCCAAATATATTATATTCTACTTTTTTTCTTTTACCCCACCAATGGTTACAAAAGTTTATCCATAAAAGTTAATTCTATGAAATATAACTATAGAAATAACTGTTAATAAATTATAATACATTTAATCTCCCTGATATCAATATTAATTGTGTTATTTAAATAATAAAATAAATATTTAATAATCATGATGAATATATTTTTCATTGACTATTATAAATTTACTATAAATTACGAATAACAAAAAACATTTTAAAAAATTTCTACACTTTGAAAAGCTTCATAAAATGTTTCATGCTAATAAAGAAAATTAAATAATATAAACAATACATTATAATCCTAATTTAAATCTTATTTATAACATTAAAATTTAATTTCACTATTAAAATTTAATTATTACATTTTTTAACCATTTTACAATTTTGATCTCATTGTTATGAATGCTTTGATTTTAAAGATCCACTCTTATAGAAGTATGATAAACTACAATGAATCCATTAATTACGTGTAATCACTATAAAATAATCCCAATAAACTATTAATAACACATTTAGAATTCATGATCATTTTCACATTGTGGAAAAACATGCTTAAGAACATATGTTTTTTAATCATTTACCCTGATGAATTAATTCTTTTTCAATTAATTTATTTTACAAAATTAGTTAAAAAAATTAATAGATTCTAAATTTTCCCAAAAAATCATGGACATCAACATCATGATCATATATTTCTTGAATAGTGATATTAACGAATCTATTGATTAATGAATGTTTAAAAAATTCACTGCCCATAGATAACAATTACTCATCTTAATTTGTAATAAAATTATAAAGACATATTAATATTCTAAAAATTATGATATGATCATTCATATTTATACATACATTCTCAAAAGTATACTGAGATGAAATTTGTATACCAATCCCCATTATATATTACTTAAAAGTTTCCTTAAAAATTGAGGTGTCATACTTTTTTACAATATTTTTTATTACCTTATGACCAATCTAATAAAAGAGTAGATTGGTATGCATCAATTCCTTTATTGGTATATTCTTGATGAATATGATGTTTTTTCTTATATGATTGGTTTTACATTTGGGTTCTTTATAGTGTAAAACTATGAATATATTTGGCCATACCTAGTTGAGTTTTACAATATAAGCATAGAATGATCTATATATTTTACTATTATCGATGTTTTGGATAAACTGATTTTAGGATTTATTAAAATGTATTAAGATATATCTAGTGGATGATTGTATGTAGATACATGTTCTTAAATGTTATCATGCCACATTATCTTCAGTAGTATTATCATTTCCACGATAATTCTAATTATCCTTTGAACACGCATCATAAATGCATTCTCATTGTGCACTTTACCTAAGGGTGATGACTCAGGAACTATTATCCACCACCAATGTTATAAGGTTTAGTAATTTTATGATTCATATTCAAATTTTCTCAATATCTCTCCATTCCTAAAATTTTATGTGCCTGATGCAGGGATTCTGAAGCTACCACTCATAGTACTATATTTCCATGATGCTTCATCACTTTATATTCAATCCTTGGTTTCTCATTTTGGATATAGAAATAAGTTAGTTGAAGACTTTTAATAAATATTCAATAATAATTGCGGTATTATGTAGTAATATATAGTCTGGTAATGAGTCTGTCGACACATCTTGGTATGATTTGGGGTTGAAGAAGATCTCATCATTACTTGGTCAAATTCAATATGATTCATCAATGTATAAAAATTTTAATTTTCTGGATGGTATTACAACATTAGTATGATGTGAGGTATATTTCATTAATAATTATGTCTCTTATTTATTTTATTTACCTTTCTATTTGAAAAATTTATTATTCATCTGAATTTTAGGAAGTTGTGTTGGTAGATTATGGAATCTTGATAGTTAATCTGTGTTTCTAGGTCCCCAAATTTCACCTTGAATCTAAATTGACATCGGTGACTCAATGCAACTTGTAAAATGTATTTATTGATGTTTAAGAATTTTTTATGTGTAAAAAGTGTGTGGAGTTTTTGTCTTATTGTGTTTATTTATCATCTGTAAATAATTTATGGTATCATTAACAATATATTCTTCAAGGAAATATGAGGATGACATCGATTGGTCTAGTAAAAATAGATCCCATTGACATAGTTTTGAATGAGATTATTATTTTTGGAGATGTGATATGGATTCTGAATTCCATGGTATCAAACAATATAAATAAAATGCATATAGGACTATCTCCCAATTGACTAAGGGTTTTAGATGTTCATTCCTCTCTCAGAGTGGTTTTCAAACATAGTGAATAGGTTACTAGGTTGGAGTAACTTAAAAAATCTACGATTTTAGGGGGAGGAGATGTTGGAAGATAATATTTTGTTCATCTATATCCAATGATTCTATGAAATACAATGAAGTATATTCCTCTATCATTTCTCAGTTTAAAAGAATAATTTTTCAATTTATTTCCTTTGACTGGGATAGAGGTATATTAACTATCCAATTCTATGTCTAGGATCATTGAGAAGGGATTTGATAAATTTAAGAACATATTGGTGTCTGATATAATTGATTCCTACCATGGAGTTCACCAAATTATCCCTTAGACATTGTTATAAGAAGATTATATAGTTAAATTATGACTTTGGTGAATGCTATATAGTATACCATAGATGGAAAATGAAGAAGGGTTGTTCCTTCTTATCTAGTGATGGAAATCCAAAGGACTACATAGTATAGGGTCCTAAAGGATCAATTATTGAATTTAATGGTGTGGATAATCATTTATTAGATTCAATAAATTTTGAAAAGGATATAACGACTATTCCATTTTTTCATTTGGGTAATGAAATGGGGGGATATGAAACACTGAATTAGGGGGGGTGTATTCAATCAATAATGTCGAGAAAATTATAAATCTAAAGTAATATTTCAATATAACTTGGACGATTACAACCACTTTAAAGTTAAAATTTATTAGACATAGGGTACATAGAGATATTCAGAATTTCATGAGAGTATGAGAATAATAGGAGGATGATGTTTTAACAACTATGAATTTGAAATCCAAATATGGACAAGAATTGAAAAATTCTAAAACAGAGGAAGAAGAAGAACTATTTCATAAAAAATATGAATATGAGAAAATATCATCTCAAGATATCAGGTAAATTTTATTTCTTCCTCAATTCTATTAAATCATGGAAAATATTATCAAAATATTTTAAAAAAATCACATGTCAAATATTTTAATGAAAATATATACTCTACCATATTATTGACTGATGGAAAAGGTATTGTTTAGAAGATATTAATTCCCTAAGGAATCATAAGTGACTATGGTAAGGGGTTTACTACATAGGTTGATTGTAACTTTATGAAAATAAATAAATATATTTTATCTTAGGATTATTATCTAGTGATCATGGAAATCATATTAGATAACATTGAAAAGAATATATATCCCAGAAAAGTTTTGATAACTGTAAAATTAATTTGAAATATCCATGACCCATATTCATTTATGAATCCAAATATAGTTTCCAATTAGTTTCTTCTTTCTTGTTATATATTGGTTTGATATTTTTGTATATATTAACCACTTCTCCACAAATGGGTTTCATAATATTATAAATTTAAATTTTTTATAGATGGAGATCATTAAAAATCCACTTATATATTGAGTAGTAATATTGTTTTTCTACATGATTATCTATTAATATGACATTGGATTATGATTTTTTAATCATTTTTAGAATCCAATTGCACAGGATTTACTAACATCATATGATATAGGAATTACACTTGAACTACCATTCGAAATGTACAATATAGATGTTATATATTATTGTTTTTTATAATAAAAAATACAATGATTTATTAAATGAAAATATAACTTTTTATATTAACTATTGATGTGTTAAATAGATTAAGAAAGTAAATAATAATTCATATGTAAACATTTCATATTGATATAATATATAGTGATTACTAGGGAAATATATTAGAAATGCTTAATTTTTACATCCTCTTTCATTCAATTATGAAATAATTAAGAATAGATCTATGTTCCCCAAATAGTTGGGTGATATGGTTTATCTTGGAAAAAATTTAAAATTAAAATATCATTTATTCTCTACTAATTTATCACTTTATGATTTAGTAGAATGTCTAGAGGTTTATAAAGTTATTTTTCTTTAATACTTGATTCAAACACTATGTGTTCAACAAATAAAGGTAATATTATTCACCTTATTTATCTGGAATCCTAATAAAGAATATTAAAGATGAAAGGATCAACCAAATCTAAAGTATAATGTTATTATTTATTTCTAAATTCATACAAACTAGTCCTAGAATGATCATGGCATTTTGGATTTATATTTTCACTATATCGTGAGTTTTTTAGAACCCTCGAAACCCATTTGTTCAATCAATAAACAGTTTAATTACATATTTTAAATTTTATAATAAATACAATAATCATGTGATTTAATAACATATTTAATCTTATTGAATTCTAATTCATCCAATATTAATTTGTAAAATTGAATCATCTTGTTATATGATAAATTATATTTCATAAATTTATGAAAAAATATTATAAAAAAATAAAAATAATCATATTTTAAATAAATTATAATTAAGATAAAATTTAAAAATCACATATAATTTAATATTTTGAAAATATAATAGTAAATAACAATATTTCCAGTGCATTCTATCGGGGCTTTCCACCAGCGCATCTGGTTTTTTCACTAGTGGTGCATTGTACCCGTCATTCCCTCATTCCAAAGGTAGGTGACATTCATCACTTATTCAGATATGTATACACCTTGATCAAAATAGGATGATGGGATATAGGTCCCTCCTTCCATGAATTCCTCCTCAAAATACATTCACTAGTCTAGATTTCCCTCATAGATTACAGTCGATGATCGTGATACTCATTCCCGGGTCCCTCACATTGTGGATGATTTTTAATTACACTACTTCAATCTAGAAATTCTATGGGGCCTTGTGAGGGTAGCATCCTTCAGTTGGGAGAGTAGTCATGTTGATCATCAGTAACTTGTATGGGTAAAGAAACACTAGAATACATGCATTATTCCTTATAAGAGGGCTTCTCAAGTGAAAATAACCCTTGACATCTGATGTCAATCACAATGAATCTTATACCAGAGGTATGTATTATGAGTTTTTCCTATGGAATCCCATGTTTATCATAGGGTAGGCCCAAGATTATCTTCTTGGGAAGAAATAGGTTTGACAGTTTGACGTCTTGTAGTGGAGGACTGATGAGATACATCCCTATTAAGGATCACTCAAGATTCTTTATTTGATAGATGTATTAGAGAGCCTATAAAGGCAGACCTAGGGTGGTGTATCCCATGAAAGGATGTTTTCACACAGTGATTGGGTATGTACCTAGGAGGGAGTAACCAAGGATTTCTAGATGGATGGGTTAGAGCACCGATGGAAGTAGACCTAAGGAGGTGGGTTCTATATAAGGATGATTTCACACCATAAAGGATGATCAGAACACTGAATGTGGTGTATCATTGGGGTACACCCCAATTATGGGGGCAAGAATGATGACTATAGGCTAGGATTAAACCTAAAAAATGATTCCTATATACCATCTGTAGAAGACAAGGATCAAAACCCACAGAGTTAGAAAGGGTAGTGGAATAGGGCCATACACATGGCCAGCTACCCGATAAAATAGGACACTCTTGGTTGGATTATGTTAGGCTTACACAATGAGACTACCCAAGTACTACATAGAGAATAAATTGTGTGTATGGGGGTGTATTATTCCACCAGGATGTGGAAGGACTGGTTATGTCAACATAGACTGTAGAAGGATTATATAAAACTTATGTGTTTGTGGGGTGTATTGGGATTTAAACTCAAGGAGGATTAATCTATATACTAGTTGGTTAGGAACCAAAGTCCACATAGTTCAGAATGGGGGTCTGGAGTTATGCATAAATGCTGGCCAGATGAAGACCCCAAAGTGATGTGTCATCTGGGTTGGGGAATAGACTTCTTGAGTTACATCCAAGAGAATATCAGGATAAATGGAGGAAGATGGGATTAGACCACCTGGACTCTTTTTACATATCCTAGTTATTTGGAAATCAATGTCCATGTAGTTAATAATGGGGAATTGGGGTTTTTACCTAAGGAGGAGGTCTATGTGAAGATTGATCTAGTTGATACAAAGGGATGTTCCTAGAGGTGAACCCCTAGGAGGGGTCACAAAGGTTTACAATTGGGTGGGATCAAACATTTAAATGGCATCCTACGTACAATGTTTAGAATTCATGGATAGATTTCCATGTAGTTTTATTGGATATCATGGTCAATACTGTCGTTTATGTGCACTTGGGTAATTCTCTATGTGTGAAACAAGAAGAATAAGTGGACAAGACGATCAAATCATAGAAGGTGTGTTATCAAGAGATGGTGTTGGGATTACACATTGAGTTTCTAAAGGAGGGTGTCCTTCCATGTGTGGGAGATCTACTTCTGTTCGAGGAACATCTAACTCCCATGGAGATGAGTGGGTGTGGAGAATTATCAAGGAGCACATGGAGAAAATTTCCAAAGCAGGGAGACATGATAAGGCTCTTATGCCCATCCCACATATAACTCTACCATACATGACACACATGCAGTGTTCAATGTATAATGTTGTGTGTTGAAGATGTTGGTGCTAGAATATTTATCACCCTATAGCATAGATGTGGGGAACTCATTCTTAACCCATTGGACTTACAAAAGTGATACCCAAAGGCATGTGGGGAATGAATGGAATCAATAATGCCTGAATGTAGTGAGGTAGCAGAGTGGTTAATAGTGGCTTTAATCCTATAATGGTTATTCCAAGAAGGAAAATTCGTATTGTATCTCTACCAAAAAACTAATAGTTTGGGAAACTCAATAAGGGACACTATATGAGGGACCATTAAATTACTACACACAAGATTGAAGGGTTGCACAATGGATGTGTAAAAAAATCTTGACATGTGTATAAAAGAGCGGGCCAAACATTTTTCTTTAAAGTAAAGGCCACCCATGGAGCTTTAGGGAAGGGATTCATGCAATATTATAGGTTCTTACACAAAATAGATGGTGTTTAGAAGAATATTAGCTATGTAAGGGAATTTTTTGCATGAAAGGAGGCCTTTATGATGAAGTTTACTTATGAAAAATGGAAATGGGTGAGGGTCAAGCCCTCGTGTTCCCATACAAAGGGGGAACCATAGGTGACCTACCACACAATATCCTATACCATGCAGAGTTCATAGTGCACGTACTCTCACATAAGGGGCTTTATTATGTGCATGGGAGAAATGGTTCAACTTTCTGAATGATACCTTGAAAAATGGGGATCCCTTCTATTTATAGAAAAATATTAGGCAGTGTCAATTATATGTTAGTTGTGGAATTGGCCATATAAAGTCGCATTGGGCACGTAATATTCTTCTGTGTATGACAGACTTTTACAAACCCACAACTCCACTTTTCCCCCTCCCTTATCCATTTTGGGGTGGCAAGAGCTGATAATTGAACATTTGAATCACATTTTTCACATAAAATTCATCAGTGCATATTTTACTCTTCTATGAAGTGCACGAATCGTATGCATGACTCCCATGGTATTCTGGGAATATTTGGTTGATTTTATGTGTGTAATCAGTTTTTTATAGTTGACTATATACGAACATATGTGGAATTTGACACCAAAAAATGCCACCTCAGAATCTTAGATGAATGGGGACCAGAAGGATGGATTCTGAGGTAAACACTAAAAATAAAATTTCATTAACATAGGTGAGCGCCAAACATGATGAGTGGTTTGGAAACCGATTTATTCCTATTTTGATAAACTATTCTGAGCCTATTAAAATCATGTCATTTTCCTCCTAATAGTACATTTACATTCCGTAAAATAAGGGATTTTAATCTCATATTCATATGTTTCTAATTAGCAAACTTGCCTTTCTCGATGTACTCTAATGCATGAATGACAAAATACTAGGTGAGTTGGAGTCAATCCAATCATAGGGTAATGAAAATTATGAAACAAAATGACCAAATTTAAGAACATGTGTTCGATGGAAATATGGTATACGACGATTGATGACCGTGTTTCAAACACAGTATCCAGACAAGTATCCAAGAAGAGGTACACACAAATGAGGGTCAACTACAAACCATGGTTGATATATTGAACCTTACAGGAAATTGTGTCAGATGTATTTCAGGTCGTTAGACAATGATGGTAGGTTAGCTTATGTGGCATATCCAGTCCATTTGGGGTTCCCTTTAGACATGAACATGTATGAGGATCTAAATGAGGGATAGTGATGCATGGGGTGGAGTGGTGGAATGGTTGAAATGATTCAAATAATCATGAAATTTTTCCACTATGACTAAAAGGAAATTGGTGTCATCATAATTTTATGAACATAGATCAAAACTATCCTCTAGGGGAGTGTCATCATGGATGTAGAGTAATAGATAATGATCTGAATACTGTAGAGGATGACTATCATCGAAGAAGAATACATCTTGGACGAAGCCTGGGATTATTTGTTGTTTAAATTAAGGAATGTAAGGATGATGAAAATGTGTTTTACTATTATATATTAAGGATGGTATAGAGTACAGTTTTATGTCATTGGACCAGAATGTATCGCATTGTTTAATGGCATATTATTATGATGATGCACACAATTTAATGTCATATTGCAGGGAACCTAGAAAACAATTTATTGTCCAATGGAATGGACTATAGATATGTACATTCCATAAGTATATTTATGGAATGGGGGAAATAATCCTGATACATATGACCCCAAAGATGCTCACATGACACAAATATTATGAAATGGTTGGGACAAATAATTCACAAAACTGAGTGTAGGTGGTGTGGTGGGGTGATAAACCAGATGAAAACTAGACCCTAAAAGTACCTAGGTCATTCCAGTCTTTCCTTATGGGGATCATAGTTTAAGGTCTTAGATTATGGACCCAAACCCCCTTTTTTGAATTTACCATACCAGTACCACCCCACTAAATATCCTAATCCTACATGAGTAATTCTCAGTTTAAGAAAAATGAATGGTGTATAGGGTTTCTGACATGTTGGAGGGCACATTAAGGGTGTCACTACGAATGAAATCCATCCATGATAAAATGATGTATAATAAATTTAAGTTGATGATTCTATGTTCTTTATAAAAGCGGTGAATGGCATATAGCGACCGACAGCAGACCATTTTAGATATATAGGGTACAAAACTACCCAAGGAAAGTGTGTTGGGAGCGTAATTGGGATCAAATTTTGTCCATATTTGAAACATAGGTTGCCATGTTTTTTACCAATGATCCATTAGGGAATTGTATTAGTAAAGAATATGAGTTAAAATTTCATAAAACCATCAATGCTAAGGTGATTATATGGATTTGGAAGATAATGAAACTCAAACCCAGGAGGGATCTATGTGTGGATTGAACATAAAAAAGCGAGGGATTTAGACCAGCGTGTGTAGTTAGTTTATGATCATATTTCATGGAAAAATTCAAATAGATTACTTTCATGTTTCTTGGAGTAATTAAAAAATGATTAGTATTAGGTTATGAATACATAAAAAGAGTGGTATATTCGGATTTAAAGGGGGATAAAGAGGCAAAACTATTTCATACACACCATAGGATGAACGATATAATTTTATTGTTAATATTCTTCAACCGTAACCAAGACTAGTTGGAGATTAAGGTTAATGAACCTGTGAATGTACCTAATTAAAAAATATACGTGAAGCACTACGTATCACATATGGATGGGTATCAAGATATATGTTGTTCTAAAACACATTTTTTTGAGAGACCACTACTAGTATGGAAGGTTCTAACTTTTAAGGAAGTAGGAGCATCCACTAATTATCCTCGGGAACCTAAAAACTGTTCAATGTACGATTATTTTATAACATCATTTTTTAGGATACCTAGTATTAGTTTGAAGTAATAATACTGGTACCCCAATTATGGTATCTCAAATTGGATTGTTCTATGTGTAGTTATGACATCCCCGATGTAAATGATGACATATGACACCCTAACACTACATGACATAATCATATAAGAGGCCAACATATAGATTAATACATTGATGATTGGACTATAAGATCTCAGTTTATGATCATTGGTTTTGACCATAGGGCTCTTAGTTTATGTTCTTAGGGTTTAGACCATAATTGAAGAGGAAAAAGGGCCGAAAGGATTGATAATCATGGGGATATACATGAAGAAAAAATATCCTAGAGTCACTAAATATCCCATAAGGATAGAAATAACCCCAAACATAGTACTGGAATTCCATTTAATTTAATGTAGAATGGTAATGATATTTATTCTACACATTTTATTATCGTGTTGGTAGGAGGATGATTGTAATGCGGTTTATCGTCACGAGACAAGGACATTGAGGTGAATAAATCTAGAGGAATATGTGTGACACAATTTCCATAATCCGACATGAAGGAGGAACATAGAGGTATATACAAAATCTACACTAAAAATTATGTTATCTCTTTGGACCCAAAGAAAAAGTGTTATAGAGTCTATGTATCCCATAAGGATGAGAATCAAGACATGCATAGTTCAAAGATCATGTGCAGTTTAACGTCATACATTAAGGATGTTGGGGATCTGACCTGAAGGGAATGATTTATCATGGCTGGGCCCAAGGATTGAAACATAAGAATCACTACACTTTCGTTGAGGATAAGAATAATGCCATATGTAGTTCGGTTGATCTCCTTATGTGGGCCTAAAGAATACACAAGGACAACGATTCTATTTTTTCTTTTCTTTTTCTAGTTGATGGACCGTAGTGGAAACGAAAACTATCACTACATATCTCATAGGTATGTGAATCAATAAATATATTATTCTTGAAAATTAAATTGAAAATAACTATTTCTATGGGTGATGCTCGCACAAGAGAGAACACCATGATGTGGTTACATTTTTCTACATGTGACCTAGAAGATATTATAACCTAGTTTAATGTAATGGGGATAGGATATATGTATGTCACTTTCTATTCATTCCGAAAGTACTATATATCTTGTAATATTTTAATTCCTTCAAATTGGACTCAGATTCTATATAGTTTACCATCAAACATCTATGGTGTTGATGTCCCAATTTACAGTTGTATGATAGTACTGATCTATTTAGTTTAACATTATGTGGTAAAGAAAATATATTTCCTAGTTTTTGGTCATAGAGTTTGGACCATGGTTGATAATTCTAGATGTTTATGCATAGAATGATTTCATGATTGTCCTGATGTGAATGAGGAATGTGGAGGTCTACCACCACAAAATGAATTCCATGGCGAGTCTTGCATACTGGTAAAATTTTTGATTCTTGAACATTCCATAAATAGTTTAGGGTCATGTTTCCATGACCATAGTCTCTTAGTTTAAGGTCGTAGATTTTTGGATTGTGGAACACAGTTTAACATCGTGTTCTTGGGATGAAGTTGAAAGTGTTGTTTCCAAAGGGTGAAATGCAAGACAGATGAAATTTAACAAGGTGTGAATTATGACCAAAGGGTCCACGTCGTGCCCTACACTCTCAAGGAAGGGAGTAAACTCTTGGTTTATGGTAATATATTTCTGACCGTTGTGGGATTACACCCAAGAAAGAGGCCCATATTCATGAAAAGTACTACTTAAGGAACTTAATGTTGGTTGGAGGATTAATGGACACTGCATCGATGGTGAGAAAATAGTCTCCAACATTGGGTCATACATTCTGAATGATTTATGGCCTTTCCCACTTGGACTCCAAATTTGGTTGCTTCTAGTTTGGTATTATCTCCAATCAAAGAGCCATTATATTATCACATAGGAGGAAGTAGAGGAGATGAGATTTCTTTTTGGAATCTCTTGCCATCTTATTCTAGTGCCTCTCTATATTGTTCATGGCATGAAGCCTATTCACATCAGGGGATTCCAGTTCATCCAGATGGAATTTGGATACCTTCAATAAGATTTTTTAATTATGAAAAATGTGTGGAGTGATTACAAATAGGTCTCAATTTTTATGACATCCTATATTCCACACACCAGGAAAATGGAGTCACCTAGATAGATTTTTAGTTCATCATTTGACATTCCCAAATGGATTTAGTGGGATAGTACTACCAACACTTCTATTTTCCACTGAACATATTCAGTATAATTTTAGAGAGTGTATTGTTGAATTCCTTGATCATTCTAATTGCTTGCTCATGTTATAGAGAAGTATAGATGAACTGGATGTTTAATTTGTCTTGAAAATTATTTAGATCATCTTCCCAAAAGTTGGTTCTGTTATCTGGGAGAATATCATGAGGGATGTAGAATTGATGAATGATGTAGGATGTGACGAACTCAAAAATCGAATGGGACTCAACATCCTTAAGAAAAATCACCTCACCCCGCATTGAAATGAAATCTGTAATGGTCAGAATAAATCGACAATAATGAGTTATTTCTAGATGATATGGTCCCAATACATAATGTCCCTAAAAAACAATGGTGTGGGAGAATATGGTATTATGGCGGAGAAATAGAGCTCGATGCAAAATGTTAGAATGGATCTGACATGGATGGAACCTCATGCTAGACTTCACACTGTCATGGACTAGATTTTTCCAGAATTAGTCTAACATATGAATATAATGTGACAAATTCATCCCTACATGATGAACACCACATGATATGTCATACACCTCTTACATAACCTCCTGAATCTCATCTCCTTTAATTCAATATAGGATAATTCTATGAATACTGCTTTTCTATAGACTCTTCTCAAGACTAGGTCCACATTAAAAGTTGATCTACATTTCACCCCAATGGATTCATTCTTCTTCCTCCCTATATGGAGGGAGAATAACAATCCAGATATATTTGATAAAAGGGGCTATCCAAACTATAGTTTATTCTACTTTGGGGGATCTATAATTCATAATGATGAATCACCAATAATTATATGGTCTACATATTGGTTGCCATCATCCTGAGTGGGGAGACCTATGAAATTTCGATGTTCTATATATATTAATTGACCATCCTAGTCATGCTCAGTGAGATATGTGGCCAGACTGGCCAAGGAATCAGCCCAACCATTATGTCACTAAAGAACACGAGTTACCATGGGTCGATAAGGGAACTGGGCCATCAACCGATGATTGAGCACTAGAAGGGGCATGAACTCTAGTTTTCGAACTTTGTAATCACCATTTATCTTCTTAATGACTAACCAAGATCACCCATCCACATACAGCTGGGGAACTTCAATATCGAGAGCCACCTCAAGCCCAGTAATGATGGAAAAATAATCTACATCATTATTGGTGAGACATTATATTAGTATGAACAAATAAGGTAGGATAACCTATGTAGGTGTGATGAAGACAATACATAATCTTAATTTTATGACTCTAGGAATCTTGAGTCTTCTATTGGTTGGACGTTGAGGGGTGTCATTGAAATTCATCTTTCATCAAGTAATAACCTAATCCACTATAAGGATGGTTTTATCTTGAAAATCAATAATTGGATACTACTCTATGGGGGTTGTATGGGTGGCCAAAATTTCTTCTAGTGTCTAACCCTTAATATCCTTATACAGGACGAAACTGATGCCAAACTGCAGAAGGTCCAAATCTTAATGAGCAAGAAGACCAATCAACATGGGGAAGATCGTAATATACTACAGAAGATCGAAATTAAAAACCAGTTCCATCTCCGGATTCTATAGATATGGAAAAACATTTCACTACAAAAACTAGTATAATAAAATTCTTAATGATGTTAGAATATCGAGAATCCATATTGAGTAGTAATCGATAGAAACAATATTATGTATTCTTTATCCCTTCATTATTATTCTAGGTAAGAATAGAACCAATGAGTCATTAATGAGATGTCAGGTAGAGGACCAATGGATTCTCGGATACGGATGACATCAGGACTAGAGGCTACAACAAATATTGCTTAATTCTCTTGGAATAGTATGTTCAATACTCATCCCATTCATAGATGACACCTTTAATCATGATATTAGAAATGAGATTACACTTAATGGCTAGATTTGTGATGAATCACCATATTTAGGTTATGTAGGCATGAAAGCCTCAAAGCACACATAGGTTTATCGAGGGAGGAATCAAGTTGATAGCCTTGATCATATGTGGATTGATTTTGATGCCACTGTATATAAAAATGAAACCATGAAAATTTTCAGTGGTCACCCAGAAAGATCATTTAAAGGGGATCATCTTCAACTACTAGGAGAAGAAGAAGTTTATGAATTTCTCAATATCACTATGATCATCCAAATTCAAGAGGGATTTGACCACCATATCATTAAAAAAACATTCCACTAGGGTCCCAATGATTAGTTGGATTATGTGGTGCAATGAACACTGATCGGTGTCGCTTTCATTATTCAAATGGAAAGGGAATTACCTAATAGCATAACATCCCCTAATGTTCCCTTCAGGCGGTGGAATCATCTTCTTCGAGGGCCATCTAGATCTGATTATACCCGAAATACCAATCCATGAACGATATATCATGTTACCCATTGGTGCAATCGATCAAAAAATTTGTTTCATGAAGGATAAAGTCTTCATTCAAATAATGGAGGTTGAGATCTAAAATATCAATGAAATCTGTAATTTATTCCTTTATTACTCCTGATATGAATGATATTGGCTAACCCTGTAAGTAAAAAGACATCCTTGATGACTTTTTCATTGATAATAATTTCATATTTAGCCAAGGGAAGAGCATCTTGACAGGGGTTCATCTTCCTGGGATGTTGTTTGAACCAAAGATTACTCACTGGGAAGCCATGGTGATGGATTATGACAAAAGGGTCTAGTTCGAGAATCTCTTCATTGCTCCAAAAAAATACATCCTAATGTTTCTCCAATAAATCCACATACAATTGGTGTTCTTCTGAAGGAATAGTTTCTCTTATTAGTGTAGGCCTCAAGTTTTAATTAGAGAAAATGTTCACCTAAATTAGCTCATCAACAGAGTTGGAGAACCCTTATATGAATGTGGTATGAGAATTGTCCAAGAATTGTTCATCATCTGAGATAGGTTTTTTAGTGTGGGGATATTGTTTATCCATGTGAGATGATTTTTGAGGAACACATGGGCATTCTTGAGAAGATGTGGAATCTTCACTAGTATAATCCTACACCTCTGAAAACATAGAAACAAAGTCTACCGACCCATTTCAATCAAAACCTCATCCAAGGTGTCTACACTTGATGTTTTGAATGCATTTGTGGCCGGATAGTTTGTGTCGATTCAACTCGGTTTGGCAGAACTAGAATGTATAAGGAATATATTTAGCCATAGACTGATTGTATCGATAAATAATAACGGTAGGGTGTTCTAATATTACCTGATATTGACCCATGTATGAGTATGAGGTAATTTTCTGATGTTCCTTGTACCATAGAACAATACATCCCCTCTTCTCATAAATTAATAAGTAGTGTCCCATATCTTGAATTTTGGTTTCGAATATATGCATTGGGATAAAAAATGTATTATACAACTCCATCTGTGGGTTGGCTGTAATGTATATTTTCTCATCCTATTTGGTATGAACATTATAATCCTTTCTCTATTATTAAGATGCATCCATATATATAGCTTTAGAAGAGGAATAGGGAGTAGTATCACCTTGTAGATTGCATAATTGTCCTTTGAGGTAGTACATGAGGAACGAGTGATATGTGGAGGGAATCAAAACATGAAGTTGGAGATAGGTTATACCCATTAGAGAATTTTAGTTGGTATCATGTGAGAAAACCATGAATTTGGTGTTAGAAATGTGTTCATAAAACTATGTCATTAGATAGATTATTCCACACATCCTCTACATGGACTTGTCATTACCCTAATTATTTTGGTCATAGGGAATGAGATATGATTCAGTCAGTCCTAGATTTGGGAACATTCAAGTGATGATGTGATTGAAACCGCAACATATCATGATGAGAAATAAATGTAAATACATTCCATTGATGTAGCCACTAATGTAAAATGGATAGATTGAACTATCAAGTTCTCTATAGAATGAAATTATTTCCTAACATTTTGCTACTCAACAGACTCTCGCTAGAATGTCCCATATCTGCAACCTCTATTTCAAACTATTGGGGGAACTTCCATACTCTTGTGAGCGATTCTCCCATATCTTATAAATGATGGAAGGCCTCAAGAATCGAGATATTTATAGGAATTATTTCATGGTTCATAAGAACATTATACTTCCATGATAAGAACATATTTTACCTGGTAGAAGGGTTCTCAATGGAAGGATGTACGATGGGTGATGCTAGTCAAACCATTGGGTTCTAGCCAGTACTGGAAATGTACTATTCCTCACTAGATGAATCGCCAATGATCCAAGTTGGCTAACTATCAAATGACTGAGGCCTTGCCACACCTGGAAGTGGCTGATCGTGATGAGGTTATGACTGTTCTTCGGATCATTTAGCAAAAGCAGAGGTGGGAAAAAATCAATCAACGTGTAAATAGAGGAAGACAAATTTTTTTCTATGTGTTGAAACGGTTGTCTGGTCTAATAAGAATTCATACCTTGTATTTTGGTGGCAGCAGGTGTGCATTATAAAATAACATATTGACAGACCCAATAGAAAAGTTGTCGATTATCGATGTTAGGGGGACATTCCTCATACCCAATCTTCATTGAGATCCATATAGGATTCCTCCCACTCAATGGTGTTCACAGAGGCATACACCTGGTCGTCATCATAGGAGTCTTCAAATTTTGGACGGATTCTTTAGCAATTCCCATCACTAGAGGCATGAAATCGCTGAGAGTGAGAGATGGTTTTAGTATTGCCGGGGGATTCATATTTCTTTTTCATGTTGTCTTATTCTTTTATAGCAAGTATAATATTTCTATGTGGATGTGGATGGGGTTTTTAATGAATACGCAATTTCATCAAAAGGTTCATGTTAATTCAAATAGGCACAAATGACACCCTGAGCATGAGAGAGTACTATATGAGTTGTCCAATCATTATGTTTCTAATTTCCATATCAACATACATTCTTCCATTCAACATCACTATCAATATCAGGTACTGTAGAGACTAATTCCAACTATTTTGAGGATGGGACCAATCTCACTACATTATTAACAACTTGGTCTTGAATCCAATCCCTGAACACATTTCTATTCTTGGGGATATGTCAAAGGATTCTGTGATAAGTACAGTAGTTAGGGAGATCAGTGAGACCAGCCTTTTGGGGTTTTATATATTTTGGAAGCTTTAGAATTACTTGATCAAGGTCACTATAGAAGAATTTGAGAACCTGGGCATAATTGAATGAGTAGGTATGGTTTCTCTTATCTGGGAATTGAATTCTGGTGGACGAGCCTCGACAAAGGGGTAGAACATGATATAGGTTAAATGATGATTGTATCGACTAGGTGACCGTTCATGACTTGGTGGTTATTAATGACCATCTGATGGGTGACACTGTGCCCATGGCTTAGTTTATGGTTGTTTTCCTCATCATGTATATGGATGGGTATCTTCTAATAAAAATTATTATAGCTTTGGGGCCTCTACTTATGAGATATCAATATTATCTAACTTGTTGGATCATCTTGATGGTGGTAGAGGAGGCAATGTTCATGACTACATAGCTTGTTACAAGGATTTATTTATGCATTATTCCATGTCATATTAATCTTGCAAACCACCTGTAAATTCTAAGTGATGATTATGGGTACCAATTTTGTCTTCACATTGAACAAAAGACATCATCATCATGTGTTCTTAAATCAGAGGCATGTCGATGGAATATGTGAGGCCCTTCCTCATCGCAAAAAAATTGAGACCCGTTCATCTAGCCATTTTTTTTACTTGAAGATGTCAGCAACACATGTCATAAGCATGGTGGAGATGAAATGATAATGAAACATCCTATCAATAACTTCCCATCCAGTGATGGGCTAAATGGTTAACTGGGTGTACAAATCAAACTCAAGCCTTCTAATGACTATACAAACCATTGGAGTTTAGTATCTTCATAATGTGATAGGGTTCCCAACATTGATCCACACCTTCCAAAAAATTGGTCCAAATGTCACAGAATTTCACTGATCCTATTGATGTGTTAGAATGTAGGATTCCCAAAATCTCGGTGTTCATTCATGTCATCCACCCATACCAGCTAGTGTTTTCCATCAATTGGGATTTCCCCCTATCGTGTCTCATGTTAATGAAGGTGAGTAATGAGATCTTTCATAATATCATCACTGTGGGGATTCTAGTTCGTCAAGGCATTGGCAGGCTCATAGACAAGGTAAGTAGGCTTAACATCTAATAGAGTGGCTGGAGGAGTGGGTGGAGGAACTACTGTAGGAATTACCTATCAGTCATACCAATCCAAATCCAAAGGTTGATTATAATGATGCTCTAGCCGATTTGACGAAAAATACCACCGTACCATTCCATTAGGTCCAGTATTTAACCTGTTTGGATTCACGAGACTCTCATTGTTGATAGGTGGTATCTTGTAAAGGAGGACATCTGGATACCCATCCTACCCTAGTAATGGATGTATATGATTGAATTGTGGATCCCCGTATTCTGGACATCGCCCTACAAGTCACTTGACGAGGATCTCATCCATGGAATTTTCTCATTATGAAACCATATAGAGCTATGTGGAATTTATGTGATCAACCTATGTCTTCTAAACTACATCAGATGAGACAACATGTGTATGGGTCGTAATCTTTCACGTACTCTTTTTAGGGACATGAACAAAAGTCAATTACTTGGTCATCTTAGAAAGGCCAATTATATACCTTTTATGGAAATTGATGATTTTCGTATGAAAATCAACATGGTATTGTACTACCCAAAGAGGAGAGAATTTTTTATCATCAACTAACATAAATACATTATCATTTAGTAGATTATGGTTTTCCATATTCACTGTGACTACACCTAATGGAATATCCTCGATATCACCAAGATTGTCCTATTTTAACAAGATTGGACTGAAGTGAAAATAATCATACTAACCTTTTCCATGGATATGAACATGTGGGGATTCCTCTTAAATAATTTTTTAATATATGTGAGTCGTTGAATTCATTATTTTTTAAGGGTCTCTGGATAGTAGGGTGATGCATGTTACTGAGCCACGAGAAGCGCTGTATACTCATCCAAATGACATTATTGGTCGATTTCATCAAAATGCTATTAGATTCTTAGATATACCAATGAAAACATAAAAAGTGAAAATTCATTACCCATATAATATGGTTATAGAAGATAACATCATCCTTGTCTAGTGACTCCAGAATATCAATTTATTGAGTGTTGATAGGCCAAAACATATGAAACAAATGATCTATAGTGAGAATTTCCCATAAAATCCTTTGATCGATAGTGGGGATCGACTCTTCATCACCCCATTCTTCGATCAGATATTGATGGGGTATAGGAAATTACATTGATGTGGAACACTATATAAGAGGAATGGTCGGTGGAGAAAACATTGCATGACCAATATGGTCATCAATTTCTAGGATTTCTCTCAGAGGTGGTACTAACTGCAACATCATGTTCCTAGAGGATAGAGTTTTGACCAATGCCAGATGTGTGTGGGAAAATACTATTGACATTGGATCTGGTGCATGATCATCATATACAAATCCCAATAACAACTCTCTTTGATCTTTTTTCAAGGTGGAGAATGCAACTAGTGATGATAGAGAGGACTACACAGCAAGAACCTGGAATGGGGCCCGATATTCTTTCTCCTATATATACCTGTGATGGGATTTTGGGATTTGGTGTGTCTCACCTTCCGGGATGATTGAACTAAACACCATTCTCCTTCACCAGACATTGATGTATAGGATTAGGGTGATGTATGAATTGTTGTTTCACATTCGTAATTAGAATCTGGGGAGACATATAGATTGAAAATTACTAAATGATTCTAAGAGTTCATCCTCCGATTAGGATGGGTTTTCCATCTACCTCAGGATGGCTCATTAAAGAAGGGTAAATTTTTATTCCAGTGAGGACCTCCTTGGGAAATGGTGTAGGAGAGGTGAATATATACTTCTTATTATTGTGTAAAATGTAGAGTACCTCTATTATAGTTGTTGAAGAAGAGTGGAGGAAGTTCAATAGTATTTCTACGAGAGTGGGAAGGACCTCCACAATGGGGGATGATATAGTATGTTTGACCTCTGCATAAGTTATCAAGGACATGGGGAGAAACACCATTTCATATATGATAGTAGTGAGGGCCTACTCATTGGTAATATGAGGTGTGAGGAGCACATGGAAATGTATATAATGGGATAAGGGGAGGATCTCCATCTTGGGAAGTTTGGGTATGGGGAGGACCTCTGTACTGATTGTCCGTGGAGTAAGGAGGATCTCTGATTTTGTGGGAATCAGAGTGGGGAGGAACTCCACTAGATCTTGTGAGGATGTGATGAGGGCCTTAAAATTTATGGTCATAGAATATGTAGGAACTCCATATTTGTAATCATATATATAAGAAGGGAATTCAATCTAGATTTCTAAAAATTGGGATGGTCCTATGCTTGTATTGGCGATGGGGATATAGGGAGGAATTCCATGTTTGGGTGGAAGAGTGGGGGGTTCCTCCTCTATAGCTCGAGATGGATTGGGAGGGCATAAGTACTAGATATTATCAACATAGGTTGGCCCATAACAAATCATGAAATCACCAGTGATTGAAAAATCAACCCAGCCTGCCTGTGGGATGGATGAGATTTCAATCCCAATTGGATATTGATGTGAACCTGCTCTATAGTATGTAACTAGTGTTATGTTTCAATAGTGGCATGGACCAATGGTGTTATGGAAGAAGATTCCCCCTTATGGAAATCTTCTTGACATGGCCCCTAACATTGGTGTTGGGTTATCTGGACTGTGAATGAAAAAGAGCGGTGTAGACCACATATTTTTCATTCTATTGGATTTGTTGTCATGGAATTGACATGACTGAGTTGGAGCCATCCATGGAGGCTCATAGGAAGTGGTTTTAGACATGGTTATTTAGGTATCCCCTACCTCATTAGGGAAATGGTTTAATTTGAGAGTTTGGATTAATGGATCCTTATGAAAGCCTTCAGGATGGCTCTGACGGTGAGGCATAGAAGCCTCTCGGTTCGTACGGGCCATGTCCCTTGTGAGAGTGGACACCTTATGATCATAACATCATACATTGTTGTCTGTCACCATCCATTGAACCATATCTGAAAGTGATATGGGTTGTGGGAATCTGGAATCCATGGCCATGGATGATGTCATGGCGGAGGTGGAGTCATGTAGGATGGCTGCATTGACGTTTATTAAGTCATTTTTTCTTTGTGTAGTAGCAATTGATTTCATGTAGCTTCAATCCTCGAAATAAGGGAGATTCAAACATAAATATAGATACATTGAAATCAATGCATAATTCCCCAACACCATCCATTCTTCCATGTTTGTAGGGAAATATCTACACTGACAATTTCATAGACTGGAATTCCCAGATATTAACATTCCCAATTTCTAGATAGTTCCACTCCATGTCAACTATTTTAATTGTGGTACCTAGTAACCGATAGCTAGGTCTGGCAACATTCTCATCTGTGGATGTCTCAAATTCAACTAATCCTTATATTGGGGAAAATATATTCACGTTGGGTTCACCATTTTGGTTGGTTTCCCAATATCAGTAGTTTCTAAGTATAATCCCTTATGTGATGAAAAACATGTATAATCCCTACAATTGAAGGAGAAAATATTCATGTTGGGTTAAATATATCAATTTTTTATGCTTTCTGATGGGGATAACCACCTTCGTGTGTGGTCATTTCATTGATGGAACATTGTACCCAACATTATGTCTTTCTATAGGTGGTCAGTATTCATCACTTCTTCAAAGATGTTTGGAACATGATTGAATCAAGATGATGGGATTTCAATCCCTCAATCCACGGTTTCCTACATGGAATTCATCGCATAGTGTGAGTAACTATAATATATTAGGCTTGTCATTCTTGAACCCTATTCCTGGTTCCATCACTTTATGGAAATTAGTTAATTACACTGCTTCTGTATGGAAATTACAAGGGTTATAGTTAATGTGGAAAATTTTTCTAAAGAGAGTAGTCAAATTGATAATCAGAAACATGTCTAGGAACTACAACGCTGGAATACATGAATTATTTCTCCTAATATGGATTCGCAAGGGTTCATAACCTGAGGCATCAAGTAAATATATAATGTATCTTATGCCATAGGATTTTATTTCAATGTTTTCCTCAAGAATCCCATTTTTAACATAGTGTAGGCCACATGTTTAATGTATTTTGGAGATAGGGGTCACAAGTTTAACATATTTTAGAGAATGATTGATGAGATACATGTATAATAGGGATCACTCAATAAGGTTTAATAGTTGGATGGATCAGATCACATGTGAAGAAAGATCTATGGTCGTGTGTCTGATGAAGGTAAGGTTTCACACCGTGATTCTGTACGTCCTTAGGAGGGAGGCACCGATCATTACCAAATTGATGGGCTTGAGTACTTATGGAGGCATACCCAAGGATTTTTGTCACATAAAGGGAATATGTCACACCATAAAAGATGATCAGAACACCAATGGAGGTAGATCAGAATGGTGCGCCCCAATAAGGGGGACACCAATGTCAACCATTTGCTAGGATTAAACATCAGGGAGGATTCCTGTATACCATGTGCACATGATGGAGATGAAAACCCACATTTTCATGAATGTTTTTTTTGGATATGGGGCTTACATATCGTTAGATACTATTCATAAGATGATCAATCATGGTTGTATTTTATGAGGATTACTCACAAATTCTACTCAAATGGTGCTAACAGCACTGATGGTGTGGATTGTGTGAGTGATTTGTTTGTGATGTGGTGGTCAGGGTAAAATCAAGATGGTCTATTTAAGGATTAGATAGAAAGGATGGGTTTATTGATTGTGTTGGGCCTCAACCTCAAGGAGGTTACTACATATCTTATTTGGTTGTGAGTCAATGTCCACATAGTTCACAATGGTTGATGCCACTTATTTATAAATTCTTCCAAGATGAATATCCTAAATTGATGTGACCTTAGGATTAAGGAATGGCCTACCTAGGTTATGTCCCATATATGATCACGATGGTTAGAGTATGATGGTATCAGAAATTCGGGAGGATTCCTATTTATCCATTTTAGTTTGTAATCAATGTACACATCGATCAGAAGGGGGAATATGGGATTATACATAAGGAGGAGTCCCATGTAAATATTAGTTCTGATTATACTAGGGGGAGATTAGGGATGATCTCACATAGGAGAGGGGAACCATGTTTTACCATTGGTTGTGATTGAACCTCAATGTGGCATCAACGAACCATGTTTAGAAAGAAGGGATAAAAACCCTCATAGTTTTTCTTGATATCATGGCCAATACTAATATAAAATACCACTTGTGTCATTGTTGGTGTGAGAAAAATTAATATTTAGTAGACAAGATGGTCAGATCGTGAATGTTGTGTCAGCAAGATATGATGGGGGGCATAGGAAATGAAGATACCCATGGGTGGTGTCAATCCATGTGGAAAAGATCTAATTCATTGTGAGGAATATATGACTCACATGGAGATCAATGGGCAAGGATAATTCCCATGGAACATGTGGTGACAAATCCCAAATTGAGAGAAAACGATATATGAGAGGGCTCTTATTGTCATCCCATATCTGATTCTTCCAAACAATCCAGAAATTTGAAAATCACAGTTTAACATTGTGTGTTTAGGACAATGGTTTTAGGATGTTTATCAATATGTAGATCAGATGTGGGGGACTCACTCCCCACCCCTTGGACTAATATAACTAATACCCACCCAGACATGGGGAAGGGAAGGAATCACCAATGCCCAGAATGAGCGATGTTAAGAAGTGGTCAATAGTGGGGTCCATGTTAGTGTTGTAATGCCAAAAAAAATAATACATTAGTGTACATGTTCCAAAAATATATACGTAGGGAAATGAAAAAAGGGTGACCGTACAGGGGAACAATAAATCACTACACAAAAGCTTGGTGGTCTACAAGGAGGAGGTTAACAAAAATCATGGGTGGCATGCGCAAGAGGGGCTCAAACATAGTGAATTAGATTACAGACACCACATAGATATTAAATGATGTGATGAACACAATATTGGAGGCTTTCCAGAAAATGAAATGTTGTTGAGTAGAAGATGATGTGAATAAGGGAAAATTTTTCCCAAGGGGGGTCTATTGCATGCACATTCCTTAAAAAACAAAATAAATAGGAAAGGGTCAATCCCATGTGGGCCCACATGAAGGGGAATCATAAGGTACCTTTCTTGCAAGATCATGTACCTTAAGGGGTTCATGGATCGTTCATTATCATGGAAGCGGTTGTCTTACATGTGTGGGAGAAACAGTCCAACATTTGAAGAGTTAACCTTAAGATAGGGGTACCCATATCTTAATTGGAAAAATCTTGGTTGGTAGTGCAAAATAATTTCTATGTGGAAGTGGTTGATTGACATCGCATTGGCTGCATAAGTTGTTGTCAAATAGGATAAACTATTATTTGAAAACCTCTCCAAATTTTTGCCCCTTAAAGAGTCATTTTGGGTTTTCTAGAGAATAAAATCACTCTTCGATGACAAATATGATACATGAAGATATTCTGCCTGGATTTTAGTCATGTTTTCAAAGGAAAAATAATCATTCATGACTCCCATAGTCTTCTTGGAATGTTTCATTGAGTGAATGTGTGTATTCAGTCTTCATAAAGATGAATACCTACTGCCTCATGCCAAATTTAGAACATACAAATACATTAATTACATTACTATAACAAGATAAATAGACACCAATGGATTATAGAATAAATATAAAAATGTTATAACCTCTTAAAAAGAAAAAAACCAACACCCTAAACATTGAAATTAAAAAATATATAAATTAACATAAAGTAAACAATATAAATATGTGATATATAATTTCTTATTACAGTTTCCATTGAATGTATCTATAAACATATTTCATATTCATAGTATTGGGGAGTAGCCATATTAAAAATCATTGGTAAAGTGTCTCAAATAATGAAATGAAATATCCATTTTAATTCTTACTTTATTAACCATAAATTTCATTCAATTTATTCATATTAAATTCTAGATATATTCACCATAATTAATAAATGAAAAACTGGATGATATATTTATCTATATATTCATACAATAAATTATTATATGTTTGAAATAAAATATATTAGTTAAATAAAATTAATATAATTTTTAGATTGATTCAAAATAAAAAGGACACAGAAAATGGATTTTAACACCTTTTCGTTGAATCCAACAGAACTTTTCAAACTGATTTCCTTTTAAATCACCAATATAAATAATGTTGTGTAATCATAATATACATAATTTATGTTTAATCTGCCATTAAAAATAATGGATAAATCCTAGGTTATTTTATAATATAAATGATGGATCTCTATTGAACAATCAATAGTGATTTTACAAGATGAAAAAACATACATATTCATATAAGATGTATCAAGATATCATCTTTCAGGTTTTCAATGTATTCCCACGGAATAAAAATTACATGACCCCAATATAATCACAATCTAAAGAATGTGATTATTTCCCACTATTAATGTTATAATTTTATACCATACATAAAAATAAAAAATCCTAAAATTACATATAGGTTTCTCAAAAATATTTTAATAGAACTTTATTTTTTTAATTAGAATATTTGGAGTAGAAATAGCATATTTTTTGTTGAAACCATGTATTAAAAAATAAAAATCAATATATATAATTTATGAAAAATGTATTATATAAAACTCCAATACATGAGATCAAATTTTTCATTAAGAAATCACCACTACATAATTACTACAAAAACCCATCATTATTATGATTTAACATTAAATTCAATGAAACATAATAAATTACCTATTAAAAGACAAAGGAAAAAGAAAATAATAGAAAAAATCATTTAAAAATCAATTCAACCATGAAATATATTATATTTAAAAATTATTACATAAATAATGGATTAAATATAGGGAGTGAATTATTTAATATATATATACATTCATTTTTATTTCAATTACTCAATATCATTAATCACATGACAAAACCATTTTATGTTCAATAGATTTCAGAGGATAATGAAATATAATAATATTAAAATAAACATTATAATTAATAGTGAAAAACTATTTTATTCCCATCATCAATCACCTCCCTTGATTGTTTTTATAATCAAGACATGAATGTGAATAAAGGGAATAATAAATTATATGAAATTTAAAAAATCAATACCCCACCATCATAAATATTCATAGATTCCTCTCATCCATCATCAATCAAACCAAATAAAATCCATGATAGTGAAATTAAACATAAATCTATAAATGTATATTGTTCATTAATAAATGTTACAATTCAATGTTTTATTGAATTAATATTTGATAAAATGATTAGAAAAAATTATTTGGAAGAAAAATAATAAGATGTTTTTATTTAAAAATGATCTATTTTATGTCCTTTTCATTATATATTAGCATCAAAATTTTCATGTTTACAAGAATGAACCAACTGATACCCTACATATGTTATAGGTAAGATGATTGTTCCACCTCTAGATGACCTCTAATAGTCTAAGGGAATATTGCTACAATAAATATGTAAAATTATATGTGATATTCAGTAACCTATTTAAACATATATTAAATATCAATACAAAATATAACTGGTATATAAATATACTACAAATAATATATAAATAAATATTCGTAGTGAACAGATGCATTAATGGAACAACAAATCAACAATATATAGAGACCAGATAATATTATATCACAATGTGTGGGGGTGAGGGTGAATTAGTTTTTCCTTTTTATCAAATATATTATAAATTCAACTAATGTGACCAGTGAATAACTAATTCTAATCAATATGAACTACCCCTACCCACTAATGAAATAATGGTAGAATAATGTATAAGTGAAAAGTTTTTATTACATTGATTGAACGTGATGTACCAACAAAATAATTTCTCTGATTGGATTGACCCCCTAATTAAAGGTTCTACACTATAATTTCATGTGGTTATATAATGAATATTTTTTATCCCATCCTCATAGATTCACATAATTCCCATTATAGGGTTCAACTAGAAACTAATACTTCTTTATACCAGTATAAATGCTTGAACAAAAATAATAATGATCAATAATTAATTTAGGATTCACTATAAACATTGACGTATACATTCCACATTGAGGCTCTGAGATCTAAAGAACTAGACATTTTCACTTCCTCAACAACATTGATGCTAAAAATCACAATCATCATAATTAGAATTGAATTTCATTTACATATATTCCATGATCTAGTTAATCATTAATTAATTGAATACTCAAGAGCATCATGTATTATCCTTCAATTATGAGAACATATTTCTTATATCTTCTAATTTTATCTAATTGATATAGTATAGTATCTAATTATCAATTATTGATCATATACCCTTACTTTTTTATCTCTTTTAATATACTGAAATATTCAAAAAATAATACTGTGAATATATACTTCTATAATAGAAATATGGAAACTCTCCTTAGTCATGATGGTAGTACATATCTTCATTCAAAATTTTGAATATTCACTATTTTGAAATCTTGAAATATCATCATTAAAAAATTAGGTAAAAACATAAATTTAAATCATTGTGTCTATTGAGAATATTTCCATAAAATATAATATTACAATATCTTAATATTTTTAACTAAATTCACTAGGATTGAATCAATTATTTTTCATCTATATGTGCATGGATCTTGGGAATTTGGATGATGCAATATAGAACATTCTGTGGAAATACAATCACTAATTATCATATTAAATCATGATCCCCATAAATACATATGATGTTCGAATCCATAATGACATCTCCCAATCATAATTGATTTTATTATAATATTCATCATAATTTTGAATTCTGGTTCTTTTCCACCTAATTTTTTTTACTTTTACATAATCTTTATAAAAATTTATAAAGTCTGTGAAATTATCTTTTAAAAGATAGATAAAATTATATTCTTATTACATGAATGATTTATCAAAATTATTCAAATGACAATCCATATATAGTTTTTGGACAACGATATAATTTATGGTTTTCTTGTTAGATGAAACTTATAATTTTTATATACATTATGAAGATTCCTTTTCAAAATTTCTTTCCCTTTATGAATATTGGTGACCATATAAATCAACAGAAACCCTAAAAATTATCGACATGGTTTAATAATTTTCATTATTTTAAAAATTATTATTGGTCACTATCCTTACAAATATACATGAACATTAAAGAGTCCTATAACATCCATAATAAGTATGTAGGGTTTAAATATTATTCTTATATTAGTTTCACCAATAAAACTATATATTATATCCACTATAACTAGAATCACCATAGATACTTATTTATACCATCAAATAAAAAAATAATCATAATTTGACACTTATAAATCATGTTCCAAAAATTCATTTTTTTGGTCTCTCATAAATTCTCTTTGCTTCAACTAGATTTTTTCATACTTGATATCAAATCTACAATATTTGCTCTAGTAAGATCCTTCCAAATATCGCACAATACATTTTAAAGAGTATTATTTCATCATCCATCATCTTTAATGTGTTGATTAACATATCAATCATAATAGGTAAGGTATTCTATATTAGAATATATTTATAGAAAATAGAATCAACTAAAATTTATCATCTTATTTCATTTGTGATGGAAACAAATCCAGCCTCAGACATTGAGATTACAATCAAATTATACTGATATAAAATAACACTCATCTTCATAGATTCATTTGTGTACATAAATCTATGTATTTGTTTTTTTCAATACCCAATTCTATTCCAATGTTTATTTTATCTTCCCAAATCATTGAAATTACATAAAAATGACTATAGGGTAGGGGTTTACACATTTCATCTTCCTAATTTATTATGATTTCACAAAATAAATGTATTATATATTATAATTTATAAATGAAGCTCATCTTTTTAGTAGAATGACACCACATGTTTCTTACATATTATCAATAGTTTATCAACTCTAGGTCTACTAGTTCAAACCCAATATAGAATAAAAGAAATAATGAACCATTATATCAGAATTATACCTATTTAGTAAGTAATGTATCTTTCATTTTATTATTTAAGGTTCTATTCAAACATAATTAGAAGGAATTTATATCCTTCACTCATCCTCACAAAATACATAAAAAATATTCATTTTTATGAAATTATGCTCCCATTATCGCATCTTTTTTAGAAGCTCACCGTGAAACCATCCTCTAAAAATAGATATTTCATAATTAAAAATAAGAATAGGAGTGTCATTGCATTACCTCAAGATCAAATTTTTAAAGATGGTTTCTAGATTATCGTTTTTTAAAAAACTAATTATTTTAGATATCATCCTCAATAGTTAAACTCCCTCTGAATATATGAACATCATTCATCGTCATTATAGATGTTTTAGAAGATTTGTATCTGTGCATATTCTTTTGATGTTATGTTATTCAGTATCATCAAAATCCGATTTAAATTAAAAACCATCAATTTACAATAGGTTAATACAAACAATGGAAATAATGGAATAATTAATAACCACATAGATAATTAATTAAAATAGCATGATTGAGAGTTTGATCTCTACTGCGATGCTTAAATATTTACAATATAACATGGGGTTAAATTTCATTTTTTTAATCATGATTATTCATAGGTTAGATGGTCATATATTTACAATTCAACAATTTTCTAGAGGTGAGTAATATTATTAGCACAATACGTCAATGAAAATTTATTATTTGGATCTTTTATCAAAATTTTAATAAGTTTCAATTGATATGGTTAGATGATCATACCAACCATTATGTACTGACATGGTTGGTTTCACATTGTACATATTTTTTTGAATATTTTTTTCGACACCTTTAGAAAAATATCATTATATTCAATATAATTTTATAAAATCTCATATTTACCTTTAGACCGTGTATTTATTTTATTTTTCACTATATTAAATCAATAAAAAATTGACATGTAAAAATATTTTACCAATTCTTATTAGCATACAAATATTATTTTGGGTTTTCACATGATTTCATATTAATATTAAAAATTACCAAATATTAGTCACTTTTATATGGAATTACATTAATATTTCCATGAAATATAATCATTCAAGGTAGGATACTTTCGAATTCATCAACTCTATTACCTTTCTAATCATATCTATGATAAAATTACTCTAAATAAGAAAATCTATTTTGTGTTATATTATTAGATAAATCCATATTCCCATGTTACATAAATTGCTAATCCATCCTCATATGATATATACAGCTCCCCTTGGAACATTCAAATTACCTGGTATGCAAATTTCGACTAATTAAGTGTTGGATTTGTGTCCAAATACCCCAAAAACCATCTATATCTTGTGAATATTTATCACATATATTAATGGTAAATATCTCCAAAAATATATTGATTCTATATTGATATAAATTTATTATTATGTTTGTAATGGTGAGATAATATTATTGAGGTATTATATTCTTCTTTTGATACAGTTGAATATTTCTCACAACTATTCATTATATATACTACTCTATGATTTATTTTTACCCATTAATGTTAGATATAATATGGATGTTTTTAGTTTTATTGGAAATACAATTTACCAACATCCTTGAGGAATTATTTTCAACTTATTATAATGACACACCCTTATCCAAAAATACCAAATTTAAGGCTTATATGATATTCTTAAAAACATTTTTATCTACAAGATACTTTGAATTTTTGTATGATATATCATTTTACGATGTACCATGTTTTTCATCAGGATATCTCTTCATATTTTTTAATTAGACAATTTAATTTTACATGTATTGTTCTAATCAATTAGTGTTGTGTATTTCCTAATATAAATCCCTTTAATTTTATCCGTCTTTAAATATTCATTTATCAACAACATCTTTCACATATTATGTTGTAACGACCCAATGTTTCTTTAATGGAAAATCCCTCTTGATCCAGTTAAACGTCTCGTTATGAATTTTTGTTTATAAGATGTCAACTTCTTTGGTTTTATGTTATGAATTGTGACCGTTGTTAATATATTCTTTGAACAGTGATCACTTGGTTAGTATAAATATAAGGCTTTAACGAACACAATTTTACTCAGAAAAAGGAAGCGATGGACTCATCATGTAGAATTACCCCATACGAAGCCCATTTTTTGGAGCTCGGAAAAGAGGTGGCATCCTTGGGCTTCGCCCCTGACCCAGCCCAAGATGAGCTTCATTATGACAAGCTCGAACGTGACCATCTACGGGAAAAGTGGAATTTGATTGAAATTACCACTCGAGCAATGTTATCCTAGCCACCCCAAGAGTCTGTCACCATCGCACACCTTACCCTTAGGTCTTATGCGGCTTTTTTAAGGGGTTATGTAACAAATAAGTAGTACTATGTTCATGTACATTATTTTTTTCTATATAGTAATGAATATAATTTCTAGTCACTTTTGAAACATTGTAAATAGTTTTTTAAGTACAAATGGTGTTTTTAGTTATTATTTAAAGAAAAAATTTATTTTTTAAATTAAGGGTTTTTTGAATTAAATAATAATTTAATAAAATAATAATAATATTATTAAATTAATTTTTATTATTATAAATGATCTTATAATTTTATGAATGCAATTAGAATTTTTATTAAGGTTTGAAAGCCATTTCTGTCAAAACCCGTGAATTTTCGATAAATGCCTGTTTTTATTTTAAAAGTAAAAATTCACATATTTAGAAAAAAATTTAGATAAAATAAATGTCATTTCTGGAATCAGGACGTCAAAATTATCCAACGCTGAATTTTTCATAATTTTCTGAGACAGTCGAATTTTTGGGTAAAAATTAAATGCCGTTTAAATATATAATTTGTTTTATGACATCATAATGACCCAATAGTGATGTAATAAAATACTATAATCCTTATGTTCGGCCAATATATGTTTTACCCTTAAAATAAAGTGATTTTGGGTTTGTTTGACTAACTTTTTAAAGCATTAATGAACCCCTCAAGACATATTCAACACTTTGCCTTTTTAAATTAATTTCCATGGGAGTGTGACTCACCTCCACATAATCAAACGTAATATTTTAATAAGTTCGGACCTTGGCCTTTTAAAATAATTTTTTCCTCTTTTCATTTCCAGAAACCATGGGCAAAAACCATGGTATGGTTTGTGGTTTGGATTAGTTTCATATAAGGTGTCCAAAACGTAAATAATAAAGAATTCTCTCACCTTTCCTATATAAACCCACCCAATATCCCACATCCTATCCACTAAAATCCTTTTTAGTTTGTCCAACCTCTGCCCTACTCACTCTATAATCCTCCCATGGTGCCCCAAGCTCCCAAGAATCCTCTCAAAAGCCTCTCTCTAGCCTTTGGAAGCACACTTCCAAGTAAGGGTTTTTTCTTCCTTAATCAATTTTGTCAATTTTCATTAAGTTGTATTGCCCTTTTAATTTGAATTATGAATGTTTGGGTATGGTTTCGCACCTCCCCCATACTGTACTCTTATTGTTTGAATGATGAGAAACACCTTTCACTCTCATTAAATGCCTCCCATGTACACCCGTTACTATGCCGAAATTCCGAAAGGAACTTCTCTCTCTTCTTTTACATTCAAGCAATAATTTTGTATCAAGAATCTATATTCCATCACAATTGTTAGTACATGTATCTATATGACCTCCTTACAATCCATTACATGTAAATATGATGAGGAACCCATTTCACTCTCATCAACCTTTTTTATGAAATCTTATGTCACGCCATTACGATGCCGAAATCACACTAATTTTCTAAGCCAATGTCATTGTGTAGTGAATACCATGCCCATTTATCCATCAAGTTTATTCACCTTTATGCACATTTACTTATTGATTATAAAGTTTCATGTATGAATTCCACATTCCTTTATTGTGGAATAAATGATTATGTTTTATGAATCCATGTTTTATGATCCACGTGGCACACTTATGCATGAAATGAAATGTTCAAGAAGGGTGCGCCCTTATAGCGCTCCAACGCATTGGGTAAAGTATAGTATCATGATACTCCATGTGCAATGAGTGTTGACTCATTCTAATTAAAGTGCAATGAGGGTTTACTCTTGCTTCATGTGCAATGAGGGTTTACACATGCTCCATGTGAAATGAGCTTTGGCTCATGCTAAATCAATGTTAAGTGTTGTTGCCACATTTCCATGTTATGATCATCATGATTTATCATGCCTTTATGTTCATGTTTATCTTATGCTATATTGTCATTCCTATTGCCTAACATGTATTTTACTCCTCATGTTATTCCACGTGTACTCCCTTACTGGGCTTTATAGCTCACCCTTTTCTTATGCAAGTTCTTAGGTTATCCCATGCAATGCTAAGTATGAGGTAATGTAGTGGTCATGTAAAGGAAGTTTTCAATAAATTTTTTGTATTTCATGTTTTAAGTTTTTATGTAATTATCTTAAGCCCCAAAGATACTAAACCTATCGATCTTTTTTGTTGTATCATGTGAAGTTTTATGTAATAAAGCATGTTTAAGTTGTAATAAAAAGCAGCATTGTCATAGTTGGTATCAGAGGATAGGTTTAGTTATTTTTGGGATTAGTAAAACCCTAGTAAATCCTTAGAGACAAGACTAAGTATAATAAAAACGTCCCTATGTTTTGGTAAATACAAATTAAAAGGTTTATCAAACAAATACATCCCTTTCTGGATACGATCAGGTAGAGGCGGCTCTGGCATAGATGTATCCTAGGGGTAAAACCTGAAAACACCACTTTGAGCTAGACTCGAACGGGAACTGTTGCACGAGAACGAGCCTTGCTGCACTCTTGGTTACGACACTCCCGAGGGATATGTTTTGATAAATTCACAATATTAGTATGAATCCTTATTAACGGAAAAACTCCCCTAATAATATATGTTAGAAAGTAGATCATGAAAAGTCTAGATTAAAGCCTATAGACTCAAGAGTAAAGGAAATAAAATTTTATTTATAAGTCATCAACATTTGTCTTTGGATTACCATTTATGTGTTACCCTTAACTTTCCTTTTATTCCAGCCAATGGCCAGTAATAGGAGGACTCGGGCTAATAACTGTTGTGAAGATCAGTGTGATGATTGTACTAATGAGATGCCCAATCCAATGGGAATGGGAATCGTGAACTTTGTCACGCTTCTCTCTCAGCTAACTCATGTTTTGAATAGAAACACGGGTCAAGAGTAACGTTCAACGCCCCCTAAGAAAGAACAAGTCGCTATCTAGAGGTTCATGAGACAAAGGCCTTCTACTTTTAGTAGATCATCTGATCCCACGATAGCTGAACAATGGATCAACTCCATTGAAAAGATTTTCTCCATTCTCCAATGTTCTGAACAAGAGAAGGTTCTCCTGGTGGATTATCGTATGGAGGGTGAAGATGATCAATGGTGGATGTTGATCAAAAATACGATGCCTGAGGAGGAGACCGAGGATTTGGAATGGAAGGAATTCCGGAAGTTGTTTTTAGATAAATATTTTCCGCGCACCCTCCAGCTTAAGATGGAAAGGGACTTCCTTTCCCTCAAGAAAAATGATGAGGAATCTGTTGGAGCGTACGTGGAAAACATCACAAGGCTTGCATGATACGCTTCCGGCTTTGTCGTTACCCTCGAATGCAAGGTTGACCACTTCTTTTGTGGGATGAAGCCTAGCTTACGGAAAGAATTATCAATCTGTGACTTCGACAGCTATGAGGAAATTATCTGATGTGCCCCCAAGGTCGAAATGGAGATCGAAGAATCACAGGGGTATCATGGTGATAAGAAGCATAAGATGGACTTCAATGATGGCGGGCCAATGGAAAAATCCAATGGCGCTAAGAAATTCCAGCACCCCACATGCCAAAGTGCATAAAGAAGCACCTTAGAAATTGCCTTTAGGGGACGAGAAAATGCTTCAGGTGTGGAAGAGAAGGGAACCTAGCTGTTAACTATCGGCAAGAAGGACCCGCGGCTGCGACAGAGGAGAGGAACGCTCCGTTCGAACCTCAACGCATTTTTCAACACTATAAATGAAAAGAATCGAGTCATTTTGCAAATCAGTTCCCTAATCCAAGGGCTATCGGAGGCAACCAACAACCTCCAAGACAGCAAGGAAGAGCTTTTTCCATCAATTCTGCTGAAGTGAACCCTGAAAACGAAGTGGTGACAGGTACGCTAGTTATTCATTCAACAATAGAAAATGTACTTTTTGATTTTGGTTATATGCATTCTTTTATATCTCTAAATTTTAGTGGAACAATCCCTACACCACCACAAATCATTGAAGTAAATATGTCGGTGAGTACGGAAAATGGGGAAATCATTGCATCCCATGAGTATAAGTCCTCCCCTGTTATAATCTGTGGATTTAATTTCCCAGTGAACCTAGTTATACTCCCTTTGGTGGAATTTGATGAAATTCTTGACATTGATTGAATTTCATTATATAGAGCCAACATAAATTGTTGGGAGAGGGAAATCACACTCCAAATGGAGAATCGACCCCCAATTCATTACAAGTGTTAGGAGGAAGATGATTCTCCTTTAGCTCCATCATCTCAAGAATGGATATTATTGCCCTAGGAGCATACGTATCTAGCTCAGATGATTGAGTCCAAAGAAGAAACCATCCTTGAAGAAATTCCTATTGTGAGGGAATTCGCTGAGGTGTTTCCCGAGGAACTGCCTGGCCTTCCTCCTAAAAGTGATGTTGAGTTCTCAATTGAACATATACCTGGGGCGTTACCAATATCCAATAATCCATATAGAATGGTTGTTGTTGAGATTGAAGAGCTGAATAAACAACTACATGAGAATCTGGATAAAGGGTTTATACGCCCAAGTGCTTCACCATGGGGTGCACCAGTCCTCTTCATCAAGAAGATGGATGGGTCAATGTGGCTTTTCATCGATTGTCGTGAACTTAAAAAAATCATGATAATGAACAAGTATCCTCTCCCACGAATTGATGACTTGATAGATCAGTTGAGTGGAGCACAATACTTTTCCAAGGTGGACTTGCGGTCGTGATATTATCAATTAAGGGTGAAGAAGGAAGATGTCCCCAAGACTGCTTTTCGTACAAGATACGGGCACTATGAATTCATAGTAATGCCTTTCAGACTCACCAATGCTCCAGAAATATTCATGGACATGATGAATAGAGTCTTTAGAGATTACCTTGACAAGTTTGTAGTAGTCTTTACAGATGATATTCTAATATACTCCAAAACCAAAGAGGATCATGAGGAGCATTTTGGAACTATACTAGAGACTTTGCGCAAGGAGAAGCTCTATGAAAAGTACAGAATGTGTGAGTTCTGGTTGAAGGAGGTCCCATTCTTGGGCCATATCATCACAATCAATGGCATATCCATGGACTCCTCCAAAACAGATGCAACTGAGGGATGGCCGAGGCCAACATCAGTAACGGATATCCATAGCTTCTTAGGGTTAGCTAGTTTTTATCGACGATTTGTGAGAAATTTCTCACGATTGTCCAACCCTCTTACCAAGCTAACTCGAAAGGGAGTGAAGATTGCCTGGAGTGATTAATGCGAAGAAAGATTCAAGGAGTTGAAAAAGAGGCTTATCGATGCACCCGTGCTCACTTTACCCACAAGTGGGGAACTTTTTGTGGTATTTAGTGATGCTTCAAAGAAGGGCTTAGGATGTGTGCTGATGCAGAATGATAAAGTGATATCATATGACTCAAGGCAGTTGAAAATCCATGAGTGAAACTATCCAACACATGACCTATAGTTGGTGGATGTGATCTTTGGCTTGAAAATATGGCGTCATTATCTCTATGGAGAGAAATGTGTGATATATACTGACCACAAGAGTCTTAAATATATATTCACGCAGAAAGAGCATAATATGTGCCATAGAATATGTATAGAGCTCATCAAGGATTATGACTGTTCTATACATTACCACCCTAGGAAAGAGAACAAGGTGGCGGATTCCCTAAGTAGAAACGATCCAGTGATTCTATCAATAATGATAATTGAGAAGGATCCAATCTTCTTAGACATGATGAAGATGGATGTGGGAATCACAGAGAAGGGAACATCATCAATCCTTTCACAAATGATTGCTCAACCATCTCTTTTGGAAAGGTTAAAGGATGCTCAAATGGATGATGTGGGAATTCAACAAAAAGTGGAAGCTATAAAAAGGGTAAATCCATGGAATTTAATGTTAATGAAGAAGGAATTGTGTGGTTTGGGAAAAGACTATGTGTTCTATCATGTTTAGCGCTGAAGAAGGAAATTTTGGTTGATGCACATAGTTCAAATTTCTCTATTAACCCAGGGATCACAAAAATGTATCGAGATCTCCGAGAAAACTTTTGGTGGGATAATATGAAGAAGGAGATCGCAGAATATACATCAAAGTGCCTGGTGTGTTAGCTAGTGAAGGCAGAGAGGCAGAAGTCTAAGGGGATGATGCAACCATTGCTCACACCAGACTGGAAATGGGAGAACATCACCATGGACATTGTCACTGGACTTCCAAAGACATCCAAAGGCAACAATGCAATCTGTGTTGTTGTGGATCGTCTTACAAAGACTGCACACTTCATTGCTATTCGAGAGGATTTATCATTGGATCAACTGGAACATATATATATATATGGGAAGTGGTAAAGTTTCATGGAGTACCACTATCTATTGTGTCTGACCAAGATCTAACATTCACCTCTAAGTTTTTGAAGAGTCTTCAACATTCTCTGAATACTGAACTGAACTTCAGTACGACCTATCATCCTCAAACTGATGGCCAATCCGAGAGGAATATCCAAACACTTGAGGATATGTTTAGAGCATTCTCAATGGAATTTAAAGCAGGATGGGATCAACATCTTCCTCTGGTTGAGTTCTCTTATAATAACAGTTTCCACTCGAGCATCCAAATGGCACCCTATAAAGCCCTTTATAGGAAAAGGTGAAGAACACCGGCATGTTGGGATGAGGTCGGTGAACGTAAGCTGCATGGACCCGAAATGGCCGAAGAAATGGTGGAGAAGGTGAAAACCATTCAGCAGCATATCAAGGCAGCCAAGAGTTGACAGAAGAGTTATACCGATAATCGTCGACAAGAGCTTGAGTTTAAAATTAGATACATAGTGTTTTTACGCATATCTCCGAGGAAGAAGGTCATGAGGTTTGGAAAGAAAGGGAAGTTTAGTCCATGGTACATCGGCCCCTTCGAGATTCTAGATCGTGTTGGGGCTGTGGCCTATCGACTAGAACTTCAACCTGCCATGGCCAAAGTACATGATGTCTTTCATGTATCCCTCTTAAGGAAGTACATACATGACCCTTCACATGTACTCTCTTCTGAGGTGGTATAATTAGAAGACGATCATTATTATGAGGATCAACCAGTGAATATCGTAGATCGTAGAGAAAAATTTATTCAAAATAAGACAATGACCCTCGTAAAGGTGTTGTGGAGAAAGCACAAGTTTGAAGAAGCGACTTGGGAGTCAAAGGATATGATGAATCTGAGTTACCCACATTTTTTTTAGTGAGGGAAAAGGAAAAACTTCGAGGGTGAAATTTATTAAGGGTGAATATTGTAACGATCCAATGTTTCTTTAATGGAAAATCCCTCTTGATCCAGTTAAATGCATCTTTATGAAAAATGTTTTTATAAGATGTCAACTTCATTGGTTTTATGTTATGAATTGTTACCGTTGTTAATATTGCCGTTGAACAGTGATCACTTGCTTAGTATAAATATAAGGCTTTAACGAACCCAATTTTACTGAGACAAAGGATGTGATGAGCTCATCCAGTAGAGTTTCCCCATATGAAGCCCATTTCTCAGAGCTCGGAAAAGAGGTGGCATCCTTGGGCTTCGCCCTTGGCCAAGCCCAAGCTGAGCTTCATTATGTCAAGCTCGAACGTGACCGTCTACGGGAAAAGTGGAAGTTGATTGAAATTACCACTCGAGCAATGTTATCCGAGCCACCCCAAGAGTCTGTCACCATCGCACACCTTACCCTTAGGTCTTATTCGGCTGTTTTGAGGGGTTATGTAACAAATAAGTAGTACTATGTTCATGAAAATTATTTTTTTGTATATAATATTGAATATAATTTTTAGTCATTATTGATACATTGTAAATAGATTTTAAAGTACAAATAGTGTTTTTAGTTATTATTTATATAAGAAATATATTTTATTAAATTATGGTATTTTTGAATTAAATAATATTTTAATAAAATAATAATATTATTATTAAATTAATTTTTATTAAATATAAATGATCTTATAATTTTATGAATGCAATTAAAATTTTTATTAAGGTTTGAATGCCATTTCTGTCAAACCCCATGAATTTTCGATAGATGTTGGTTTTTATTTTAAAAGTGAAAATTCGCATATTTAGAAAAAAATTTAGATAAAATAAATTTCATTTCTGGAATCAGGACGTCTAAATTATCCAATGGTGAATTTTTCAGAATTTTCTGAGACAGTCAAATTTTTGGGTAAAAATTAAATACCGTTTAAATATATAATGTGTTTTATGACATCATAATGACCCAATAGTGATGTAATAAAATACTATAATCCTTATTATCGGCCAATATATGTTTTAAAATTAAAATAAAGTGATTTTGGGTTTGTTTGACTTACTTTTCAAAGCATTAATGAACCCCTCAGGACATATTCAACACTTTGCCTTTTTAAATTAATTTCAATGGGAGTGTGACTCACTTCCACATAAGAAACCCTAATATTTTAATAAGTTCTGACCTTGGCCTTGAAAAATATTTCTTTTATATTTCCTTTTCCAGAAACCATGGGAAAAAACCATGGGATGGTTTGTGGTTTGGATTAGTTTAATATAAGGGGTCCCAAACCTAAATAATAAATAATTCTCTCACCTTTCCTATATAAACCCACACAAGCTCCCACATCCTCCTCACTATAATCCTATGGAGTTCGTCCAACCTCTTCCCTACTATCTCTAGAATCCTCCCGAGGTCCCCCAAGCTCCCAAGAAGCCTCTCACGAGCCTCTCTCTAGCCTTTGGAAGCACACTTCCATGTAAGGGTTTTTTCTTCCTTTCAGATTTTTGTCAATTTTAATTAAGTTGTATTGCCCTTTTAATTTCAATTATGAATGTTGGGGAATGGTTTCTAACCTCCCCCATACTTACCTCTTGTTTTTTGAATGATGGGAGACCCCATTCTTTCTCATTAAATGCCTCCCATGTACACCCATTACTATGCCAAAGTTCCATAACCGAATAAAATACTGTGATAGATCACAAAGTTCTTGTGAATTTATAAATTATATCGCTAGGAGTGTCAAAATACATGCACAGTAAGTCCCATTTTCATGTACTAGGTAAAGATAGAATCCATATCAAGACATATTATTCGAGTTATTACCCATAGGTACATTTTTTATAGAACAACATCCACATGTAGCGTCAAGATATATATGTAATTTATTGGAAACCACTTTTGATACTATTCAAAAAAAAATCAAAGATATTTTAATATTCATTTAATTATCCATACACATTTCCTTATACTTATACTTAGACTTATACTAATGGTTCTTAGTAATGTTTTTCATCCTAGACTCCAAAGTGCAATTAAACCATTCCTATGATACAAACTATGATGTACCAATAAATTTATAGAAATTACAACAAGATTTATAAACATAAATATCCATTAGAAAAATTAATGGATCATAGTAGTCATGTTTATTTTGATGACTAGGTTCATAATACATGAATTAGAAAATAAATATATTTTTTTTATATATTTTTTTAAATAATTTCATTATCCGGAGATTCATTGGATAACTTAGGAATATATTATGATAGTGGGTGTGATAAAAATGCCAATACAATTAAACAAATTATATTGAAAATTAATTCCTGAGTCATAATTATATCATGATATCATAGGGAGATGGATAACGAGTAATCAAATAGAATCGTAACATCATGGACATGGCATCATAAGACCATGGTATCATAGAAAATGTGGCAGAAACTAATAAAATGACATAAAAATAATTCAAGGATAACTACAACAAAAAAATAACATAGTGGATAGAGTCCCAAAATGGATTAGGATTATTCCCTAATCCCATATATGAAATACCATAAGACTAACCCTTTACCAAATGCATTGGAGTGATATTTTGGGATACCCATCATTAGAGTTTCATAATCTATGTGTTCTATATAAATTAAATCATCAATAAGAGATAAAATAATTATTACCCAGGTAATGAAGATAGATTTATTAATATTTCATCATATCCTTTCCATAGGATGTTTCAAAATGAAGGAATTTGAGAAATGATCACATGGAATTTATTATACCATTAACAAGGGATAATGAAAAAATTTATATGTGGGAAACATTTACTCATAGTTTAGAATAAATATATTACATTATATTTATTAATCATTGATGAAATTAATTTTAAAAATACCAAAAATATTATGAGAAAAATAACATTCTTCGGTTTGAGTATCATAAAATGAGGTCATCCTATGTGGGAAATGATTTTAAATTATTAGTTAAAACATTTCATGACGAAAATATACATTCCATTTGGAAATAGTTAATTAAAATATTAAAATTTGTGAAATATTTGTGATTTTTTGACAATAAACACTAAAACATAAAATCCAAAATTTAAATCAATGACTAGTTATGATAGTGGATGAGTATCAATCATTCACAATACAAAAAACGCTAAATTTTACTTTCATTTTTTTGAATTTTTTGTAAAAAGTACCTTGTTCGGAAAAAGTCGTAAAGAGAAATTTTAAATAAATTTATAATCAGAAAATTATGGGTAAAAATCACTTTAACTAATTATAGTAATACAACTTCAATAACATTTAAAATATATATATATATATATATATATATATATATTTACGAAAATGGATTTTTTTGAAAGAGTGAAATGAAGTCAGATTTTCCCAAAAATAAACTTAATAATTTTATGTATCAAAGATATGATAATGAAACTCTTACTTTAAATCCTCATGAATAAAAAGAGAATAACAAAATTAAAGCAGTTTATTTGAAAAATATCTTATAATTTCAATCAATTGGTATTTAAGACTAATTAATCTTGATTTAAATTATAATGAAAAAAAATTCATACCTCTTTGGTAAAGTTTCAATCATAACATCCCATAATTTTTATTGAGCAATTGTAAATAAGGATATCCTGATTTTTAATAGATTAATGATATATTATGTAAATAGATAGTATATACAGCATTTAATGTAAATTAGTAAAATAAAATAACATGTGTTTCAAATAAAAAAGTTTGAGACCAAACCCTAAACAAGTTTATATCATTGAGGAGGGAATTAATAAATTCATTAATTTTGTTAAACAAATTTTACTCCAAAAAAAGGAAATTGAAAAGTAAACTAATAATATAAAAAAAATTAAAAAATAATGTGTACATAATATAATCAATGAGGTATTCATATAATTGAATGAATGTAAATTCAGTAAAGAAACCCCTTACTTCTCTCTTCCTCTTAATTGAGTTCTCTTTAATATCCACTTATTTGGAAAACATAATTTGGATTATAGAAAACCCCCTCCTAGGTTTTCATTATGACAAAACCATTTATTCTAGGTTGATCGGGTGAGAAATAAGAAATAATTTTGAGAGGTATTGTTAGATCCAACGACTCTTTGTAATTGTGGAATGGAGAGGGGCGGGGTGAACATTATTATTGGGGGAGTGGAAAAAATTTTTATTTTTAAAAATTATCAATTACACCCACATATTATTCAATGAAAAAGATCCAAAATGGAAATTATCCTATCTATAAAATTACAATGGTCGAAATATGACATCATAAATGGAATTATACAATTTTTTTATAATTTTAACAATTTCCATTTAAGCTGAACCCTTGGTAAACATATTTTAACTTTTACCAAAGTAAAAAAATATATTTACTTAACTATTAATTTTGGTAAATATTAAAGTTGAAATTATTATTATATATAAAATATGTTGATTCAAAAAAAGTAATCAATTTTTCAAAATTCTACTCATAAATGTGGAATATTTTAATATTTAAATAAACCCATAGTAGTGTAAAAAATTCGTTTTCCAATAGTTAATATTTCAACATATTAAAAACATTTATACCAAAAATTCAAAATGGAATCTTTTCTAGTGAAATAATTTGGACTAAACAGTATATTATAGATATAAATTTATATTTAAACACATATTAAAATAATATCTTTCTTGTTCATTATTTGACCAAAAATGTAGTTTGTAGTAAAAATCAGTATTTTTTTAGAATTCATCGATATGAGAAACTATTAAGAAAAAATCACCAAAATAACCGTATGATATTTTTCAGTGATTAATTATGAAATAATGTTAATTTTTTAAAATATATTTTTTTTAAAGTGATAGAAGTTACTTATATTTCACTGCACAGCTAAGAAACCTTTTTGAAAAATATAGGTTTAAAAAATATATTTTTCTACAAAATGATTTATTTAATTTCCAATCATTATATAATCATTGAATTTATTTTATACCAGTGTAAAATATATATTTATCAAAATTTAGTTATCTCATTTAATACCTTCCAACACAGCATCTATGTTACACTGGTCATGATTATATAATAATATCATAAAAAAGTATCACATTTTTTAAAACACAGTGTTGTGTGCATCATAACAAATCAATAAAATTGTATTTATTTAATAATAAAAAAATTTCAAGTATTGGGGTGTCACCTTTTAATATAATTATTATCTTTAATTCCATATATGAATATTAGAAAGGCATTTCAATTTTAAAATAATTGGGTGTTACGAACTACGACAGTTAATAAATTTGATACCAACAATTTAATCATGATGATGGTAATTAATTGATTAAAATTCGATTTTTTTTGGGAAACCTAAAAAAAATGGTAAATAATGCAACCATTTAAAAATAAAAAATTATAAGTATTAAGGTAATATATAATAACACACACATATGGTTCCATGTTAGATAACATTGGAGGGTGGTGAAAACACAAACATGAAGAAAAATAATAAATTTTCACGGTGATTTATAGAAATCATTTTTCAAATTAATTTGAATAATAAATAAAAATTTATCAATCATAAATACTAAAAGATTTGATTAATTAAAAAATAATTTTTTTATATGATATAAATGTAATATTTTAATATTTTTTTTTCATATTCCTTTTATAAAAGTTGATATATTCATTTTATTTAATTATAGAGAACATGAGAAAATGTACTTACTTGACATATTTTTATTTCATTAAAACATTATCATCCTTTCATTCTCCTTTTATAAATTTCTACTTTGCCTCATACTATATGTAATAAATATCCAATATTATTATTTAGTTCCCAATTTACTAAAATCGACATTTAGAAACTAATAGTCTTAAAAAATGTGTTAAAATTTACCACTAATTTTCTTTAAAATGCAATCTGTGGGTATAATGTAAGATAATTCCAAAAATTAATATTTTAATCTGTAATATTAAATGAATAATAAAATGGTTTATGCTAGATCATTTCCTAAATAAATAACAATATATCCCAAATAAATTCAATAACTTGAAAATAAGTAACATATAAAAATTAACTTTTATATAATAATGTGCTTTTAAAAAGTGTATCAACTAACTATTAAATAAACTTTCTAGGTCATTATTAACATTGAACATATTCTTGTAAATACTTAAATAAATAATTATATAAAAAACCCAATAAATATTTATTAATTTTAACCATTAGTGTATTCATGTACATAATCATTTCTATAATTCTAGATCATTATTAAATAATAAATTACTCTTCATCAACTTATTCATTAATACATGTTTACACTCATTTTTCATTATCCTCTATTTATTAACAATGAAAAAATTATACCCATACAACCTCATTGGTCATCTTCTTAATCTTTCCACCTAGGATATCAATTGGAATAATACAAATTAATTATACTTTTGAAATAAAAAAAATAAATATTCTTTATGAAATTCATCATTCTCAACGATTGTGTTAACTAAATTTTTTATTTTTCATTATAAATTACAAAAAATGTTCCCTTATTTTTATATATAAAACATTATATTGTTCTTTTATGAAATTCCCTTGAGTGATTCTTTAGAAATTTTTTATATATGGGAAAATGATTCCTCATTCTTCTATGGTCCCCCCAACATGTACTCTAAGTAAAAAACATCGTTATCTGCAATGGTGAGTTTAAGAGTTGGTCAAGGTGAATTATTTTAATCATATATCATGATAACAGAGTAATAATGATCATAATATTATTTAATCCAAAAATCATCACTTTCGGATCACAATAACCAATTTTCTATCATATTCTACATTAACCGAGTTATTCTAGTTATAACAATTAAATACATCAAAAATGTAAAGTACGAAGAATAATATTTATATTAGAAAACTAAATAATCATGAAAATCATTTATTTGTTGTCTAAATCATGATAAAATATTTGGAATAAATAAAACCATAGATTTATCCAACTTCATTCAATATCATCATCCATTCAAAACCTCCAGGATGGTTTATAAAGAGATTATGAATTCCCATATCATATCCCATAAAATTTTCAAACTATGTTCACAATGAGTCATATTTACATGCACCAGTTAATGATTGAGTCATGCTCATCATATCTTCTTATGAGTTATTACCCCTTGGTACATTAGTTCTGTAACCACATGTAGTTCATGAATCCAGACATGGATGTCATTTCTTAGTAACCATTCACTCTAAACTTTATCAATATTTGAGGATATTTTCCCATACATAGACATATTATTATACATAGACTTATACATATCTCTAGTCTTATCCTTATGATTCTCACTAAGTATTTGTCATCATATTTTGAAATTTGTGAAAAAATTTCCTATGATACAATCATTGATGATCCATTAATTTTTCACATTTTGTTAAATGGTTTATAAACATAAATATCATTTAATACAACACATGGATCATAGAGGACTAGTTTATTTAAAATAATAGGTTCATAATATTTCAATGTTAGACTAAATATAATATAAATTAATTTATTCCCCAAAATGATGTCCAAAATATTTTTTAGATTTTAAACTAGATTGGATAACATGGGAAATACATTGAAAAAATGGGTGAGCTAAAAATAATAGTAATGGAATACACCTGATATAGAATCATAATGCTCGAGTCAAAATTATAAAAGGATATCATAAAGATATGGATCATGAGTAATAACATTGAATAATTAGATAAATAACAAGGTATCATAATATAATTTTGGTATATGAAGTGTTTTAGAAACACCAATAATGACAAAAAAATCAATACAAACATTGATGGCAACATTACATGTTGGATATAGTCCCATAATGGATTTGGTTTATTCCCAAATACTATATATGATGTGGAATGAGTCTAAATATTCGATTAATTCATTAGATCGTTATCTATGAGAACCCATAATAAGTTTTTCAGTATCAATGTGGGAGACATAAATTAATCCTATAAAAAGGCATAAGATATGAATTAAAATTGAAATAAAAACAGATGAATAATATATCTTTATATCATATTCAATGGACAATTTAAAATGATTGTATTAGATAAATTAAAATAATTCTTGTTTTAAAATTTAAATACAAGGTATAATATATAGGAATATATGTGAGAAATATATATATATATATATATAATTTAGAATCAATCCATAACATAAAAGGCTGTTTCAATTAATGAAAATATTTTTTAACATATTACAGACTTTCTAGAGGAAAATGAACATTCACCATGAGTAACATCATAGGATATCATCATATGTGGGAGATGAATTTCAAATATCACATAGAACATTTGTAGATGGAAATATCCTTTCCATTTTAAAAAAATTTAATTAAAATCTAAAACACTATAAAGGATTATGGTTTTTCTTCAAAAAATAACCTTTGAAACATAAATAGTTAGCCATAAATTATCGAGTGGTGGTAGAGTTAAAATGTACACATCTTGAGTATGTTTATTTCAGTTATATAATCCCTTAAATTTTAATATTTTTTGTTTATTTAAAACAATATTTTTTTAATTTTTATGTGTTATGGTATATAATATGAAAATTTCATAATTCTACAATTTTAATAGGTTTTAAGAATTTGTTATTTCAAGAATAACCTTTAAAATATTGATCAAATTTGAGTAATTTTTTATATAGGATTCCATTATTTGTGGGATTTATCCTCTTTTGCGGGACTAAAATCTGATTCAAACATCCATAGTCCCAGAAAAATCAATCGAGATGTATTTAATAAATGATAGAGTGAAACCCACCATAGTACATGAGTCATAACGTCAGCTACACAACTCCAATTAAGGTTGTACCATATGGATTTTAAATATAATTTAAATATCTATTTGGTTTTTGTTGATAATGGAGATATTCTCTAATCAAATAATAATTTAAACACTACAAATTTGAATAATATTCAAGGAATCATCATCCATAAAAAGTGTTACTCATCAACTCGGTCATATTTTATTTCATAAATGTATAATATCTTTTAAATTTGGTTGATAGATATAAATCTAACATCTAAAAAAATATACGAGGGACCCAGGGATTGATTTTTCCATATGGTTGGAATTATAGGAGAAATAGTTTGGTGGATTGATAATAATGGAAAACGTATCTGCTTTTGTTTTTCTCTCTTCTCTTTTTCTTAGTTTTTAATGAATTATTCATACCCATTATTCTATGTTAACCATATCCTAGTGGGATAAAATTATGAGTTATTATATAAGGTGATAAGTTTCTATTTTATAAATCATGATTTTAGGCACTACATTGATTAAAAATTATTTATCTCTTATATGAAATTGTTTTCGATTTCTAATAGGATTTTTATTATCATGTTTGATCATATTTGTCTTTTTATTCTTTTATCGATTCTTTTTTGGGTTCAATTATCATTATATCCCTCCCCTAGGTTTGGGTTTATATACGATGGAATACACCAATGGTAAGGGGTAAATTACTTGAGGATCGTCTCTATATATGGGTGGGTTAGTGGATATTTTATTATTTAGGATAAACAACCATAATTTGGTATTGACTAAGAAAATTGAGGATATTCACTAGAACTCTCTGGAACAAGAAAGGGGAGTAGACCTTGTTGATATGTTTGTATGGTCTTCTCCCACCATTCTATTTTGTCCATGGGAGTTAGAGGAAGTGATAATGGAATCTCACTTTAATAGACATAGCTGAAATTGAATGTATAAATTGGAACTATGATAGAAATGTAATCAGAAAATTGACACTGACCTGATCACCGTTATCATATAATATTAATGGATTAGTTACATTTCAATATTATTCAATTGTTTCATAATTTATTTCTATTTTTCCTTTTATTCATTCCATTTCAAAACCAGAAAATCTCAATCAAAACCAATTTTCTATCTAATTAAAAGTGACAAAATACTTTTTGGAGATCCTATTTTAGAGACTGCATAGGTTTAACCACTATATATAAAATATGTAATAATTTTTTCCACAACCCAAAACAGGATCCGTCAAACAAGGTGTCAATTAATGGGAGGCGGTGTAACTTAACAAAAGAAATAATTTTTTAGAAATGAAGGAATCGGAACTAAAAATAACCATAATTGAATTTTATTTATAAATTGAATTAAAATTAACCAAAATAAGAAAAAAAAACTAAACAGAAAAAGTGATGAAATAAAACTCTCATATTCATGTGACACACATAGTGTTCACTCTAAACATGTAATCATTGTTAGATATCTCAACCAAACCCTATGTGATTTTTTCATGCCGGATTTTTTGATAAAAATAACCAAATTGTTTCACCTAAAATAGAAAATGATTTTGAATTATGTTTCAATTTAGTTCATATTCTTACAATGTTTTATGGCCTTTCAGTTGAAGATCCTAATAAGAATATCCAAGAATTCAACTACGTATCTTCATCCATTAGGACAAGGGGATCACATGAAGACTAATTTCAGTGGAAAAATTCCCATTTTCATTTAATGTAAAGGATAATGAATGGTTATGAAATATATAACCCGGGGAGATTAATGATTGGTAATATCTAAAAAGATACTTCATGTATATATTCATTCCCACAAAAAGAGCACTATCTTTAAAAATGATATTTATGTCATTAAAAATTCAACTAGATATACCCTTTATGAGTACATGTAATGATTCCAGAATCATTATGCCAACATAAAAAATAAATAAGTATATGAACAAGAATTAATTGTGCTTTTCTACTGAGGAATTATAAAAAATGATCGAAATCTTTTAAAAGCCTCACTTAGAGGTGTTCTGATCGACATGCCACATACATATGTTAAAGGTATGATGCATAACATTGTGAAAAAAATGAAAAAAAAATTGGAATAAAAGGTACACGAACAAAAGGAATATATGATGTGAAAATAAATTATTCTTTTTCATTGATTCAATCCATGATTTATGAATTTACAATGTTAGTTCATCAAATAGATGTAACAAAATAAAATTTGAAAAATCATTTATCTTAGGTATGTAGTTTATGTTCTCATTCAAAAAAATAAAATGAGTAGTTTCATTATATATATGGGATAGAAATCTATTTTAAAAATATTTAGTTAATAGAGTCTCAATATAGTCATTGTGTAAACACTGAGCCCGTAAAGGTTATGGGAACCAAAAAAACTGGGCAAGATAATTCCATCTTAACCAGTACCCCAATCATCTTCCATACCACTAGTAGTAATATCAGAACCAAAAAACATTCCAAAAACACTATAAACATCAATACCAATAGTAATACATTAATGGAACAATATTATATAGAGACTACGATCAAGCATCGACTAGGGAACAACCTTAAATTCCAGACCAATAACAGATATCTGAGGTTGTTGGGATAAATAGTCATAATATATATTTCCAAAAAAATCAAAAGACTCATGTAATTCCTCACCAAAATTCTGGGGAAACATTCATAAGAGAGATTCCAAAAACCAAAATAGAATATCAACAGGAAAATAAAATTAAGTGGAAAATAATTCCCACAACCATACACCATTAAACCAGAAACAGGACCACCTGTTTTGAAAGATAATGATGTGGGGAATTCTAAAAATTATGTCAAAATTTATAGGGAAGAAGATTATAATGATGAGGAGGATAAGTTTTTTTCAAATATGGGTAGACAAAAAACATGATTTGATATGAAACAAATGGAGAATAAATAATTATCCCCACCATCTAAATCATATATGATAGAATAAAATAGAATTTAGGGAGAGGGTATTTAAAAATAAATTATGATAACCATTCAAGAATGGGAAAATAATACCCCCTACATGATGCAGTCTAAAATATTCAATGTTATACAAATTATTTACTGAACATTTACCCACGAAAATAAAACTTTAAGGGGAAGAGATGATAAAATTATGAAGAAATGTATCAACCATTATCATAGATGATTTACCATCCAAATTTCATAACCGAAGGATGTTTTCAATTGCACAAACCATTGGATCCTTAAATTTATCTAACACTTTATGTGATATAGGTGCTTCCATTATTTTTTTCCTCAATTTTAGAACACTAATTTTAAGATAGGAGACATTAACCCCAAATGATTTTTGGGTCATCTTGTAAATAGATCCAATGTTTTCTCTGAAGAATTTCTTGAAGATGTCCTTCGGAAATTCAATGGTGTTTTATTCCCATCCAAATTTTATATACATAATATGGAATATGATAGGGTACCATTATACCCAAACATAATTATGGTGTGACAATTATTAAATATTCCCCAAACCATTATAAGTGTCCATAAAAGGACACTATCCATGGAGTTTGGATATATCAGTATCCACAAGAATTTTTTTGAATAAATAATCCACCAATTAGATGATAACGTAGATTTTACACACTCCAATAATGTTGGTACTGAAAAAATTGAAGGATCAAATATATGAAATAACATCTTAGACCCATGGGATAATTTTTTTCATATTAAAATATTATTGAATTTGGGAATTTCAAAAACACTTTACGTTATAAGTTCATATTGGGAGAAAAGGTAAAATTTTATTTCTTTGATTATTTGTTAAAAGTTGTTTAAGTTGATATGATTTCATATGTGTAGGAGGTCCATCCATTGGAAATGGTGAACCCTAATTTAATTTTATCTCATAAGAAACCCCCATATTAGTAATTAAAACCACTCTCCCTTAATTTGAAATATTTCTTCCTTATGAAGGGAGTTACATTTCAAGTGATAATTGAGAATAATCTTTTAAACTAAAAGATGAATATTTCATTGAGAATATTTAGAAGGAAATTTTAAAAACAAATATGGTGAATATTAGGTGAAATCCCTAGAATTAACCCAAAAATATTCTCACATAGGATTCTACATGAGGGATATTCCAAACATGTTATATAACACTAAAGGTGTCTGAATCCCTCCATGATAGTGGTTGTGAAGAAGGATATTGAGAATATACTAGAATCCTTGACCATAAAATCCATCTCATATTCACAGTGGGTTATCCCCATTCATTTAGTTCAAATGAAAAATGTCATTACCACTATAAGGAATGAAAAGATTGAGATATTCCCTATGAGAATTTGGAATATCTTGAGATGGTTCTTAGATTTTAGGATGTTTAATAAAGTAACTTATAAATAATGTTTATTCATGCCATTCATTGAAAAAATTATAGAAGGATTGGTTTGATGGATTTTCAAGTTACTACCAAGTAACAATTTCACTAGAGGATCAAGAGAAGATGACATTTACTGGTCCCTTCAAAACATTTTCATATAATTGGATTCCATTTAGATTATGTAATGATCTAGGTAAATTTATGAGTTTCATGGTACATATATATTCTAATAACATTGATGTTTTATTGGATGTTTTCTTAGATGATTTAATAATTTTTTTAGATTAATTTTAACATTGTTCTAAAAATAAGGAAAAGGTATTTAAAAACTTCATTGAAAAGAATATTTTTTAAAATATTGAAATGTATCAATTAATTTTTTAGAGAAGAGTTTTCTGTGTCTATTTCTTTAATAATAATTAATTTATGTATATAAATAAATAAATCGATGTGATAAATGTATTTTTGAACCCAACATGTGTCAATAATATTAGATCATTTTTAGAAAATTAAGGAATCTACAAGAGGTTTATCAAATGATTTAATTAATATTGTATTATCAATATATAGATTAATTTGGGAATATGGTCATTTGTATATAAATAGTGAGTTTATGGAAGCCATAGAATATTTTAAGAGGATATTTATTACACCACCAGTTTTGCATCTACAAAATAGGGAAGAACCATTTGAGATACATTCTGATCATTCCAATCAAGGATTTGGATCCATCATTTCACAATGAATTTAGATAATTCTACAAGTTATTTACTATGACTTGATAATTTCGAATGCATACCAATTCAATTATACAACCTCATAAAAAGATTTTTAGAAGTGGTATTCACATTAAAATGATTCAAATAATATTTTATTAGAACCAATTCATTTGGTTTTCTGATCATGGAGATCCTAGGTACTTGATGAAGAATGATGAAGATAAAACTAGGCTACTAAGAACAATGTATCCAATCACTTATGTAGACATCCCAATACTACTGAAGATGAAATTGCAGATAATGAAACACTGAATGATCATATTCTAAGAGAGAATTTCTATATGATTTAATGAGAAATTACATGGTATTCTGAAATGTTCAATTATCGGGTAACATCTCAAGTCCCATTTAATTTAAATTCAAACCAAATTGAAAATTGAAATTTTATTCGAGATAATAATTTTTGGAAGTTCTATTTCATTTAAATACTTTCAATGATCATGTAATTGTAATATTTTTTTTTACCAAAGGTGAAATTTAATCTATATATGATTTTTGTAACAATTTATCATATAAAGAAAACTTTGGAATGATATGAGGAAAAGGTATTGTATTAGAATCCAGAACTTATTGGCCCTAACTTTTTAAATATTATCATGAATTTTGAAAATGGTGTAAATAATGTCATTTTTATTAAATTTATTATAAGTTAAAAGAAATTCCCCAAAAAAACTTAACTTTTTTGAAATTTTTGAGGTTTGGTGAATATATTTTTTGGGTAATTTCCTAATTTAATTTTTAAATTTTTATATATTTCATGTAGTTTATTACGTTTAAAAATTGGGGATGAATTATAGCCATTAATTGGTGATTTCAATGTTGTTTTTAATTTTCTAGGTCTAATATATTTATTAGGATTGAAATTCCAAGATCCAATATTAAAATTCCTGGATCACTTGTGATCACTGAGAGGGGAGGGGTGAATCAGTTATAACTTTTTCTTTTTAAGAAATTTTCCCTTTGAATGATCAATTCTACATCTATGGATAGTTAAGGGCTAGATCTACTCTTTTGGGGGTGCAGTGATAATGAAAGCACAGAACACATAGATTTACATGGTTCAGTAAAAAGACCTACCCCTTGCCCTATTGGTTACACTCCCCAACACGGATTCTTCACTATAACAGAATATGTTTACACTGTAATTTATTATACCCCCCAATTACATGTTGGTTAAACCCCCCAACTACACAACAACTTCTTCTTTACAGCTCCACTTCTCTTCTTCAAATGCGTTGTTCAATTATTCAAGTAGCTTCTACAAACTCCAAGAGAACATGTCAGTCTTTCTCACCAATAATTTTATTCCATATACATGCATGTACATACATTCAATCCCTTCTTCTTCACTTGTGAACACAAACCCTCACAACCCAAGAGATAGGATGTTGCCTTATTTTCTTGCACAACCACTCACAAGGTGCATGGGATTCACTTCACCTGAACCCACTTCAAAGGAGGGCGCAAAAGTGTGTGGCCACTCCATTATTTTTTTGCACAAGTCTTTGAGTGCAATAGTCGTGCAAGGTGTGGGAGAAGCGGGTTCACAAGAGGCAGCAACACCTTATACCGTGCAAGTGGCGCGATAGCTTCCTACTGCCGCACATGTGTGCGGGCATAGTAGGGACGCATGTGTGCACAAATCGTCTTCTTCCTGTCGTGCAAAGGGACCACACAGGGTGACCCGATGAAACTCCTTTCACGCAGGGGTTGTGTAATCAGTTTCCACAGAGCCTCGGGTGGCTCCGGCCTTTACTGTCTCACTCGGGCACGAGAGTTTTTCCATCACGTTGCACGGAGCTACGCATGACTTCTTCTCAAAGAATCGTCGACTTTCTTCTCAGTTCGGGCTTTTTCCTTTGTAGGCAAGGAGGGAGTTCAAGATCCATGAATATCAGGCTTTTGAATGCCAGAGATATTTGGCATAAAAATTTGGAACATGGTATGCTAGAATCCCGGTTGTTTCCTTTTTCTATTTCAACCACGAATCTTTCGTTCTTGGTGTGCGGATTCAAGATCATATGGACGATTATTGTGCAAGAATATTGCACAGTTCCACGTGGCCTCGGAAACTCTGTTTGCCTCGTCCGAGATAGAATTCTTTATCTCATTGCATGCATGTGACTTTTTAACACATGCATGTTTTCAGTACACCCAACCGATCATCTTCGAGGCTTCACCTTCATCGGAGGTGGCTGGAAGCTCCATCTCCCTCGTACGAGATTACACTTGTTTGCGGGAGGCATCGGGAGGCTCCTCGGCTCGGCGAGAGGTTGGAGACAACTCCCAATCCATTGGTTCATTATTTAATGATGATGGAAGGCTGAGATTATAACGCATCACTATGGATGAATTAGACAGTTTAGATCAGCGCGCGATCAGATGAGAGGCTAGGATTAGATCCGCGTCTCAAAATTGCCGCCCCTCATCGAAATGTGCCATGTTAGTCAAGCAGTTTAACAAAAATCTCCCACCGCTTCCATCGCAGATTACTCCTCTCCCCCCTCCGGTGCTGCTCTGCACCGGTTCTCCTGCGGGCGTGCTCTAGCGCCCATTATTCTCTTCCACGGGCGCACCCTTGGTGCCCACGTTGTGTGGGCTTGACCTACGCGTGGCTCGGGCTTACACACGGCCCGACCTCTTGCGGGCTGGCTCTGCCTAAGACTCCACATGGGCGCGATCAACTCCTTGTGGTCCTGCATGTGCCTTGGGTGAAGTTTGGGTAGCTAGCTCATTGGCTGGCCCCTTTTTTTTACATAACCTCCACCTGGTATACTTGGTTAAACTAACTAGGAACAAGTATACTTAAATCCATTATCCTCTTCTTCACCTCCTCTTCTTCTTTAGAATTCCTCATCTCCTCTCGAACATTTATTCTCTACATTGGAGGGAATTCCCAAAGGTTCTTCTTCAACCACTGATATTGAATCAAATATTACTTCAGTGTTCTTCAATGATCCAATCAGAGATGTGGTTGGATCATCTTCAAATCCTCATGCACTAAGAGACAGTGCATGTTCTTCTTCAGACCACTTCAACCAGTTTGTAGCTGTGGATGGTTATCCTTTCATTCCTCTTCCACATAGTGATTGAGGATGGAACCTTTATTTATCTTCTCGTGCATTGTGAATACAATGCATTGACTTATAACAATGTTGTGACATTGTATCTTCTTGATACAAGTCTTGGATCTTTATGATCAGATCTACAATCGTCTGATTTTATGATGCTTCTTCAATCAAAATTCTTCAAGCTTTATCACTCTTTAAGAACTACTTCATTAGTTGGCACTCATTGATTGGTTATTTACAACAAATGAAATCACTTGGGAACAACAATCTCCACCTTTGTATTTGGTTGTCACACTTTTAAGAATGTCACAACGTTTGTGCTGATTATTTCTCCCCCTTATTGGCCAACAAATGCAAAGGGATGAATGGGAAGTCATTCCCAAATTCACAACTGCTTGACCCTGCACAACTTTAGAAACCAATTCTCCCCCTCAAGGGATGCACTCATCTCCTTAAATTCCCTGAATTTTAGTAAAAAATCATTTAAATTTAGGGAATAAAGAGGGACCTTTCTCTTACTCAATTGACAGGAGAAGGATGAACATGAAGTTTCAGCCATAGATCAACAAATATTTCTGTAGGCATAGCTTTGGTGAAACTATCTGCTACCTGGTCTTGAGTAGAAATGTAGTCTAGCTTGATGTCTCCACTGGCGACCCTTTATTTGATGAAATGATATTTTATATCAATGTGGTTGGATCTGGAGTATTTTATTGGATTCTTACACAATCTGAATCATTTTTGTACGCGCTTCACCTGCATCCAAATCATTTTTGTACGTTCTTTTGTAGCTTCCACATACTTTGCTTCGGTTGTGCTCAATGTTAGAGAATTCTGTTTCTTGTTGTACCAACTAACACATACTTCTCCCAAAAAGAAGGTTCCACCAGATGTGGATCTTCTATCAGTACAATCACCATCCCATTTAGCATCATTGAATCCCAACAACATTATTTTTGTACTATGTTTGTATAAGAGTCCATAGTTGAGGGTTCCTTTCACATATCTGAAGATAAATTTAGCTACTGATAAGTGAGATTCTTTTGGGTAACTTTGAAATCTAGAACACAAAGTCACTGCATATATTATATATGGCCATGAAGCCGTGAGATAAAGGAGACCGCCAATAATTCACCTGAACACTTTCTAATCCACATTGTTGCCTTCTTCATCCTTGCATAGCATAGATCCCACAGAAATGGGTGTCGAGACTTCCTTTGCACTCACCATTCTGAACCTTTTCACTAAGTCCCTTGAATACTTTTCTTCTGAACGAAATATGGAGTTTATTCCTTTGTTCCACTTGAAATCATAGAAAATATGTCATTTGACCAAGCATGGACATTTCGAAGGTTCTCATCATCTGTACAGTAAATTGTTCACATTGTCCTTCCTTGTCAATAGCAAAAATAATATCATCCACATTGATAATTACTATGAGAGTACCAGTGGCCATTTCTCTAACATAGAGATTACTGTCAACTTTTCCTTTGACAAACATCATGTTCTTGAGACAACCATCTAATTTGGAGTACCGGGCTCTAGGGGCATGCTTCAATCCATACAAATCTTTTCTCAATCGGCATACCATACTACTATCTTTGTCCAGCAAGAATCCCTCTGGTTGTTCTATATACACTACTTCTTCAAGATCTCTATTTAGGAATGAAGATTTCACATCCATATGATAGGACTTGTACTGCTTATGTGCTGTAACTGATAAGAACATTCTGATAGTTTTCAGTCATGCAACTGGTGCAAAGGTTTCATCAAAGTCGATTCCTTCCATTTGTGAATACCCTTTGCATACAAGTCTGTCCTTATTTCTGGAAACATCCCCTATTTCATTGAGTTTGTTTCTAAAAACCCACATTGTCCCAATTACATTTTTATTTGTGGGACTTGGTACAAGATCTCAAGTGGAGTTCTTTTCTATTTGATTGAGTTCCTCAAGCATATCTTGAATCCATTCCTCATGTTCAACTGCTTCAGCCACTATGTGATGTTCAACATGAGAAACTAGTGCAATCTGATCTTCCAATCTCTATCATCTTCAAGTTTTTACTGAGGACTTTGGGTCACCAAGGAAATTTTCTATGTCGACATGTTTCTTCAATTTGTTGTGTATCCTTCTTCCATTTTCATTACCTTCCTCTTTATTCGGGGTGTGTTCAGAGTTGATCTCACCAGATGTTGGTGTTGGTTAAGTTAATTCTTTATTCTTCTATTCCAAGGTTCAGTAATTCTTTGAGTCATCATTATCCACAGTGTATGGTTTGGTGTTGTTTTCAATTATTCTGACATCAATGCAGTCAATCATTTTTTTCAACCTCTTATTCCAGCATCTGTAGCCTTTTCCATCTGCTAGGCAACCCATGAAGATTCATTCTTATGCTTTTTCCTCAAACATTCCCAGATTAATGTTTTTAATCATGATGATGCAAGGACTTCCAAAGACTCTAAAGTATTTCACGGTTGGTTTTATATTAAACCACATTTCAAAGGTCGTCGCTTATGTGTCTGGTCTCAAGAGACATCTATTTTGTATGTGTATGGATTTGCATACCGCTTCTCTCTAGAAAAACATAGAGATATTGTGCTCAGCTAACATAGTCCGCCCCATTTTGAGTAGGCTTCGATTCATTCTTTCAGCCACGCCATTCGGTTGTGGATTATATGGTGTACTGTATTGATTCTTGATTCCATGCTTCACCAGATATCATTCAAAATCATCACAAGTGTATTCTTTTCCACTGTCTGATCTAAATTTCTTGATACAGAGTCCTAGTTCTTTCTTAGCATGCCTCCTGAAATTTTTGAACATTGTGAATTCTTCTGACTTCTGTTTCATTAACATGACGTTGGTCATACGAGTGTAATCATCAATGAAGGTTATAAAATAAATATATCCTCTTGTAGAATTCAATCTCATCGGTCCACATATGTCTATAAGGATGAGTTCAAGAGGCCTAGTAGACATAATATCTACTACTTTGTGTGAACTATGGGTCAGTTTTTCCTTCTGAAATGTGTCACAAATTTCATCTATTTCTCTCATTAATTTTGGCAGATCTCCTACAATATATTACATTAAAATTTTACTCATAATCCATTGACCAATTTGGCCATGTCTTCAGTGCTAGAGGTTTTTTTCATCATTAGAACTAAGGTAACAAGAATTTATGGACTCGATAATTTGAAATAGGTTTCCAGTGGTTCTTCTTCCTTGAGTGATGATTATTACATCCTTTGAGCTCTTGATGATGCATGAATCCTTCTGGAACAACACCTCATGGCCATCATAACATAATTGTCTTACACTCAGAAGGTTCTGCTTTAATCCTTCAACAAACAACACATCATTGGATTTTAAATTTGTTCTTTCAATCATTACCTTTCCAACTCCCTTGATTCTCAGAGAACATTCATTTCCAAATATCTTGATTCCTCCCTCATGACTTTCAATGTTGCTAAAAATTTTTGTATCACCAGTCATGTGTGATGAGCATCCACTATCAAGGATCCATGACTTGGTTTTACTACTGGCATATAGAGAAACTTCAGCAAATCATGTGATTTATTCATTGGGTTCCTGAATACCTTTTCCTTTCATGTCCTTGACCCTTCATTCAGGAATAATAGTTATAAATTTATCATCTCTATGACCATGTTGGTCACATCTTCCACAAGCTTCACCCAGACAGTCATTTTTTCTCTGAATTGGATGTTTTTCTACTTTCAGTAATACACTCTTGGTTTCAGGATTTCTTCCTATTGACTCATGTGTCATACTTGGAAGAGACATGTTATACCAGCATGCATAGGCCTTGTGTCCAAACACACCACAACACCAGCAGTAGCCTATAAACCATGACCTTCTCTGCTGATAGGAGTCATGTTGTAATTTTCTGTCCAAGATTTGAGTAGTCCTTATGGGGGATTTCCTTTCGTCCATTGAAGATGATTTTTCACAAGTTTTTGTATTCCCTGTTTGTCTCAATTTCATCTTTGGACCTTCATTGTTAGAGATAATAGATGTATTTTGCGATTTACTTAGTGGTGAGTTCACCTGCCTCTGAGCACCAAAATGAGATGATTCTGCCTTGACCTCAATAGCCTTGTTAAAGTCTTCTCTTATCTTTATCAAGCTATTCTGTGCATCAATCCACTTGGACCGTGTCACCGATAGCTCTTCTTCTTTGAGGTGAAGTTTCTCTTCAGGATCATTTGCTATCTTATCCAGCTCAGCTGTCCTTAGTTTTTGTCTCTTGATTTCATCAATGTACAATGTCTCTTTCTTCATACACTCCTCCAACTACTCAGTCATCCTTTTGGTTTCCTTTTGTAATAGTTTCTTCTCTTTCTTGAGCTTATTTTTTTTCTCAATTAAAGCCTCTAAAAAATCTTTCAACATGTGTTCAAGCTCTGTTCGTTCACTTTCATCATCTTCACTACTGCAGGTGTCAAACCATTTTTCCACATGAGCCATAAAATTTGTTTCTTCTTCTGATTGAGTGGATGATGTTGAGTATAATTCTTCTTCTTTGCTCACATAGAATTTTCATTTACCTGGAATGAACCTTTTCTTTCTTGCACCATATTTTCTTCCTTATCTTGGGTTTCTACTCCTTTTCTTCTTTTCTAATTTTTCTTCTTCAACTTCTGGAGCACTAAATCTTTTCTTGGGGCAGTTAACAGCAAAGTGTCCGATGTTATTGCAATTGAAACACCTCGATTGTAATTTCTCTTTTCCCTTGAATTTATCTTTTCCAAACCTTTTTGATTAAAGAGAAATAATTTTGTTGAAGTCTTTATCCATTTCTTCAATTTCAGATTCACTTGATTCTAAGACTTCATCACCTCTTATCTTTAGTTGTCTCATGGCCTCGAAACCCATCTCTTCTTTGATCTTCTTATTGATTACTGGGATCTTACTCATTTCATATGCAATGAGAATGTTGTGTATTTCAACAAGAGAGAGATCATCTATATCCTCTAATGCTGAGACATTGTGGTCAAACCTGTAAGGAAATTTTCTCCTTATTTTTTTTACAATAGTTGAGTCCCCCAAAATTTCTCCAAAACCCCGAATGTTACTGACAATTTCATTGAATTTTGTGAAATATTCATCATTATTTACTTCTTCTACCATCATGATTTCTTCAATATTGCTTCTCCAAATTTGTAATTTTTATTCCTTGACATTCATGTTGCCTTCATAACTTCTTTCCAATTTGTCTCAAATTTCTTTAGCATTATTGAGTCTAATGACTTTTTTGTATACCTTTTCTGAGAGTGACATAAGGATGGAATTTTGAGATTTACCATGAACATACATATTTCTTTTCTCATCCAGTGTCATAGTAGCTAAATTAGCAAGAGGAGGGAATCCAAATAAGGTTGCATTTCTAACTTCAAGGCTGAGAGATAGAAGGTAGGGTAACATCTGATTCTTCCAGCTATGGTAATTCTTTCTATCGAATGTAGGAACACCCCTAATATTAACAGAATTCAGATTGTCCATTTTCTCAGAAGTATATCCTAATAGATGGAACCTCGCTCTGATACCACTTAAAATGCCTGGATTACTTGTGATCACTGAGAGGGGAGGGGTGAATCAATGATAACTATTCCATTTTATGAAACCTTCCCTTCGAATGATCAATTCAACCTCTGTGGCTGGTTAAGGCCTTGATCTACTCTTTTGGTGGTGCACTGATAATGAAGGCACAAAACAAAGAAATTTACAAGGGTCGGACACAGACCTACTCCTTGTCGTGTTGGTTACACTCCCCAACATGGATTCTTCACTATGCCAGAAGATGTTTACACGGTAATTGGTAATACCCCCCAATTACAAGTTTTTTAAAACCCCCAACTTCATAGAATCTTCTTCTTTACAGCTCCACATCACTTCTTCAATTGTTTTTTTCCATTATTCAAGCACCTTCAACAAACTCCAGGATAACTTTTCGATCATTCTCACAAATACTTTTATTCAATATGCATGAATGTACATACATTAAATCCATTCTTATTCACTTGTGCACACACACCCTCACAACCCAAGAGATGGGATGTGGCCTTCCTTGTGTGCAGACCCACAGAAAAGGTGTGCGGGATTCAGTTCACCCGAACCCACATCAACGGAGGGCACACAAGTGTGCAGCCACTCTTGTCTTCTTCTGTACAAGTCTTGGAGTGAAATAGCCACGCAAGGTGTGGGAGCAGCAGGCGTGCAAGTGGTCGGAACTCCTTCTACCGCGCAAGTGGTGTGATAGCTTCCTCCTGCTGCGCAAGTATGCGGGAATAGAAGGTGCACATGTGTGCATGGCTCAACTTCTTCCTTCCGCACAAAGGGAGTGCGCAGGGTGACCTGATGAACCTTCTTTCACATAGGGGATGCACAATCAGTTCCCACTAATCCTCGGGTGGGTCCAGCATTCACTATATCACTAGGGCGCGCGAGTTTTCCCTTCGCATTTCACGGATCTATGCATGACATCTTCTCAAAGGATCTGTAGCTTTATTCTCTATTCAGGATTCTTCTATTGTAGACAACGAGGGAGACCAAGATCCATGAATATTGGGATTCTGAATGCCAGAGATCATCAGCTTAAAAATTTGGAACATGGGATGCTATAATCCCTCTTGTTTCCTTTTTCTTTTTCATCCACAGATCTTTCATTCTTGGTGTGCGGATTCAAGATTGTATGGCCAATTCTCATGCATGAATATCACATGGTTCCACGTGGCCTCGACAACTCCATTTTCCTCGTCCGAGTTCGAATTCTTTATCTCACAGCATGCATGTTAATTTTTAACGCATGAATGTGTTCAGTATAGCCAACCGATAATCTTGGAGGCTTCACCTTCATCAGAGGTGGTCGGGAGCTCCATCTCCCTCGTACGGGATGCCACTGGTTTTCGGGAGGCATCGGGAGGCTCTTAGGCTCGACGAGAGGTAGGAGACAACTACAAAGCCATTGGTTCATCATTTAATGATGATGGATGACTAAGATTATAATGTCGCACCGTGGATGAATCAGAAGGTTCATATTAGTGTTTGATCATATGAGCGGCCAGGATTAGATCGACATCTCAAAATTGTCATCCCACATCGAAACATGCTGAGTGTTTCGCATGGTTTAACAAACATCTCCCGCTAGTTCGATCCAAGATTACTCCTCTCCCCCATCAGGTTCCGCCCCACACTGGTTCTCCTACGGGCGCGCTCTAGCGCCCATTATTCTCTTCCATGGGCACCCCTTGGCACCCACGCTGCGCGGTCTTGACCTCCGCGTGGCTCGGTCTTACACACGGCCCGACCTCCTATGGGATGGCTTTTCCTAGGCCTCCTCATGGGCGCGGTCGACCCTTGTGGTCCTGCATGTTCCTTGGGTTGAAGCTTGGGTACCTAGCTCGTGGTCAGGGCCCATTTTTTGTACATATGCTCCACCTTGTATACTTGGTTAAACCAAGTAGGAACCAGTCTACTTCAATCCATTCTCCTCTTCTTCACCTCCTCTTCTTCCTTATAATTCCTCATCTCCTCTTCAACATTTATTCTCTACATAGGAGGGAATTCCCAAAGGTTATTCTTCAACCATTTCTCTTGAATCAAATATATCTTCAGTGTTCTTCAATGATCCAATCAGAAATGAGGTTGGATCATCTTTAAATCCTCATGCACTAAGATATAGTGCATGGTCTTATTCAGACCACTTCATCCAATTAGTAGATGTGGATAGTTCTCCTTTCATTCCTCATCCACATAGTGACTGGGGATGGAACCATTCTTTATCTCCTCATGCATTGTGAAGACAATGCATTGACTTCTAACAATGTTGTGACATTGTATCTCCTTGATACAAGTCTTGGAACATTAAGATCAGCTCTACAATCATCTGATTTTATGATGCTTCTTCAACCATCATTCTTCAACATTTATCACTCTTCAAGCACTAATTCATCAGTTAGAACTCATTGAAAGGTTATTGACAACAAATGAAATCACATGGGAACAACAATTATTAGTGATCAATGGACTAACTTTTTTAATAGTAGAAATTAATATTTTATGAAAAGGTATGTGGTGAATAATAAAACATCAAATCCATATCATCCATTGAATAATGGTAATGTAGATTTATCCAACAGGGAACGAAGCATAACTAATATTACACTATGAGAAATATGAATAAGAATCATGAATGAATTGGAAGTGTGTGAATATTTTATTTACTAGTGTTGGAATAAATTAGATGGGGAAGTTTTATAATTTCCCAGAATGAAAATGATCGAACCAGAGTGGCTAATTTACATTTTTAACTCATTTATATTATTAAATATTTTATTACCAGTAAACTAAGAATAAATGAATACTAAAAATTACATTTTTTTAAAATAAAATCCATTGAAAATATTATGAAAAGTCCTCAGATTTTTGAATCACATGCCACCGTTGACTATCTTTATCTTTGAAATCACTGTAATGTGAGGATTTTGAAAACAAATCATATTCATTACATTCTCTTAACTTATTTAGAGAACCAATCCATTATTTAATAAACCTTAATTTTATTTATTCATCTCATAACATGAGGGCTGTAGATATATTTTTTATTAGTTTACAGAATTTATTTGGGTTTTTATATAATTTTTTCATGAGAATACTTTTTTATTGTGGCCTTCCATTAACATTTTATCCTTTTAGAATATATAATACATGAATATACTATTGGTTTAACTATATGAGATGCCAAAATTCCCAATACAACCTACTATTGGTGTTAAATTTCATTATCTAAATGAAATTAAGTGTGTGTGGAAAGCAATCTTGTGTTATGCTACCTCATTTCGCGTTAGTTTAGGTGGAATTTTTTATGAGATGATTTTTATACATAAAAAAATTCAATCTATTGAATTATGTACCTTTATCAATATTTCATGACAAATTAAATTGGGCCTTTCTAATTCTTCAAAAGGAGAAATAATGTTGTGTCTATCTAAATCATTAAATAATTAATGAATAACACTTGAAATTTAGGGAAGACGTTAATTCGATAATGATGCAGAATTAAAGAATGTATGGGATGTTAATGAAATAAAATTTGACATTATTTTTGGGATAATTTGGTTATATGGGGAGTAAATAAGATTCCATTCATGAGTGAAAATTACAATCATTAATATTTCCTTAAAAAATATTCATGAAATCCTCATTAAACCTCATAATTATTTATATCTAAATCCCACCATCCAAAAATCACTAAACAACACTAAAATACCCCAATGATAATCACATGTTTTCTAAACACATCTGGTGGAGATTTAGGACATTATAAAGCCTATAAAAACTCTTTCATTGATCTAGATGAGAAAACCTATGTTGAAAAATAACAATTTGTGAGATGTGATAAAATTAATTTTAAGTGTGTGTTTTGTGTGCATATGATGAGAAATTAATTTGAATTATATTTAATGATACAAATAGATATCATTAAATAAGTTATTAGGGGGAATGAAATATTTTTTTGGGGATAAATCGATCAATATCTTGCATATGTGTTTTGAATTTTCTATGATTTGAAATTCATAATTACTTTTCATGGATTAAAAGTGATATGTTGGGGGTAACTGATGTAGCTAACTTCACAGTATTTTATAATTTGTATTTCAGGGATTTAAACCCCTCAAATTTAATAATTTGAGTATACTTGCATCATTTTTTAATTTTTATGTGAATTTCACTGATATATGATAATTAAATAATTCATATGTTTTAAAATATTTTTATTAAATTGTTATTTCATGAATATATTTTAAAATATTCATCCAATTTGTGTTATTTTATTTTGATTTACTTTTTTCGTTCATTACACGTCTTATTATTTATTGGTATATAATTTGAATGCCCACAAGCCTTATAAAACTATTCAATTTGAATCACTTTTATGTAAGAAAATCTGGACCCACCTTAGTATATGAGACATGAGTCAAGCTACACACCTCCAATTGATGTGAAACCATATAGAGTTGAAAGATAATGAGATGGATATATTTTATCTTAATTATCATAAAGATATTGAACAATTAATTTGTCTCTTTAATTCTCCAAATTGGAGGAAGATTTACATAATCCTTGAGCATAAAAAGTGTTACTTTTAATTATGATAAAGATTATTTTATACACTTCAAATATATTTAATATTTAGATGGATAATAGAAAATATATTTTTTCAAAACATATATGGACACTTTGAATGATTTAACCATATTTTTTGCATAAATAGATTATAATTTAATTGGAACATTTCTAAATGAGACCTTTTATGATTTTCATTTTTCTGTTTTCTTCTTCTTACATTGGGAAAGAATTTTTCTAACCCATTCTTCTCAGTAAACCATACCATAATAGCATAAAATTATATGTTATTGTGGAAGGGGAGGTATTATATTTTGTAATGATTTAATTAATTCACTTTATCGAATAATTTCCTTCCCTCCACATTGAAGCCATTTTTTATTTATAATGGATGTATTTATTATCAAATATAGTCGTACTTTGAATTTGATTCTGTTTTTAAAAATTTTATTTTGTAAATTATCATTATTTCACCCCGCCAGTTTCTGATTTATAAATGATTGAATTTAATAGGGATAATGGTGAAGCACTCAATGATACCCAGTACATGATGGAAATGTAGTTGCTATTATTGATTGTCTAGGTCAAATAATACTCGATCCAATATTTATTGATTCTATTGGGGATATTTAGTGATACTACCTTGCACAAGGAAGTATATTTGACCAATCTATGATCTCAGAAACTTTTTCACTCACTATCACAATTTGATAAATGGTGTTAGAGGTATCAAATGTGGAATCTAACATTAATCGACTTAGCAGAAGATAGTGAGGAACATTGTAACTAGGATATAATTTCAATTAGAAAACTGACCTCGGCCTGATCAACCTTTTAATATAATAGTTTTTAATTACATGAGTTTCATATTTTTTTCAACATTTTTCTTAATGTAATTTTGTTTTTAATTTCTTTTATCTTTATTCAATACCTAAAAATTTTAAAAACAGAAGATTTTATTCTAATTAAAAGTGAAGTAATATTTTCTATGTAATTATCTTTTGGAGGATACATATAATTAAACACTAGAGTACTAATGGCCATTGAAAAAAATTTCCATGACCCACTACAAGCGTTCATAAAACATGGCACTGTTTCTAGTTTTGTAATGAATATTAACAAAAAACGATTTTTTTAAAAGAATCTGAATGACATGAATCTAAAACAATACATCATTTAAATATTATCAAAAAATTAATTTAACATTAATCTAACTAAACAAATACTATCCTAACTAGAAAATTTAAATAAATAAACCTCTATAATTCTATTAAAACACATAACGTTCACTATGGACATGAAATCATGAATGAAAATCCCAACCAGACCATGTGTGGTCTATCCAAACCTAATTTTTCCATAAAAATAACCAAATAATTTAAAATACTACACAAAATTATTTTTAATTTTGTTTCAATATGATTCATGTGCTCCCAAGTATTCATTGTCTTGAACGAGGATACCCCAATTAGTTTATCCATGAATTCAACTTATTTTTCTCAGGCTTTAGGCAAGGAGGAGCACCTAAAGACCAATTATAGTACCTAAAATTCCCCATATCACTTGAGGGAGTTCATAATGAATTGTTTTACAATATACTAATTGGGGAGACCTGTGATTTTGATGATCGAAATAAATACTTATTTAAGAGATTCAATCCTTTGTCAAGAGGAACCTCCATCAAAAAGTAGATTTTTATAAAACATAAATCTGATAGATAGACAATCTATGCATTTTGGGATCATTTTTGGAAGCTCTATAATATCTTCCCACATCATAAAATGGAGGAAATCCAATTATTTATTTTCTTTTATCATGTAATTCGTGAAAATGGTTGAAATCTATTATAATCCTCATTTGGAGGAACCCTGATTGATAAATCCCCAAAAGATTTTAGAGTTATTATTGAGATTATTTAATAAATTGAAAACAATTTTTAACTAAAAGTAGGTCTACCTTGGAGATACATGATGTATAAAAAATTGAATCATTTTCATTTATTTTAAAAAAATGCTTATGAACTCACAATTATTTTTCATAATATTGATATTACTCATTAATGGGATAACACAGTTCATATTCATTTTGTGATTTATGTTATTCTTCATCTCATTATAATGTCTGGTTTTATGATATATATTGGAAAGAAAACTGTGATGTAGGAGTTTAGAAAATATTGTTATAGTATATTCAATTGCTTTTACGCAAATCCCATCAAGGATATGGAAACAAAAAAAATTGAGATCATAACATCCTAAAAAACACATAAATAAACCTCCGTACCATCAGATGAATAATGAGATCCCCCATCATTATAACTATACTATAAATATTCTTACCAACATCATGAATTTCAACCAACCACTTTTTATGTATCTTATGATTAACGATAAACAATTTCACAACTATAAATTCAAAACCAGTAGTAGTCATAAAATTTTAACGGGCCAAAAGGCATCATAAAAGTTTTATCTATCAAATTAAATAGTTAAATGGAAACCCTAAAAAATTAAGAGAAAATATCATCCATGATATTCCCAAAACAAAAATTTAATCTCCACAACAAAAAATATATGTAGAAAATAACTACCACCACCAAACACCCTTTAAACTAAAATAGGACCACAAATGTTGTAGGAGAATTAACATGGTAATTATGAAAATTATATAATAATACATCAAGAAGAAAAAAAAGTGTAATATAGAAGTATAAACAGATGATTAAGATAAAATAAACAATATTATAGAGCCATCAATGTTAAAATAAAGACTTATCCCAATCATCTCCATAAACGATTATATATTCCATTATATTGTAGTGATAATCCCTTAAAAAATAATTTTGGACACCTTCTAGAATGTGGAAATTAATTTCACCTTTCTTGAAGCGGTCAAAAAATTCTAATATATAATATTTTTTATGGATCATGTCAACAAGAAAACAAGGTTTCAAAATAGTGGGATTAAAAACATGGAAGAAGTTCCCCAACCCATATCACATCATAGTATCCAACCAAATTTCATATTGTGGGGTCTCTTGACATTACTTGAACAATTGGATTGCCAATTTCTCTAATTCACTATATGATATTGGGGATTCTATTAATTTATTTAATCACTCATTAAATTATTATTTATATATTGGTACTTCAATCCCACAGGATATTCATTCCATCATGCATGCATATATAATTATTATTGAGGAGTTATAGATGACGTCCTTGTGAAAGAAAAATACATTTTCCTCCTAACTGAACCATATGTTTGAAATATTGAGAAATATATGATCCCATAAAAATCACTAGTAATTTTTAGTTGTCAATTCTTAAAGATAGACAAAACCATCATCAATTTCTATAAAGAGACACTAACCATGGTGTTCGGAGATAACAATACCCACATCAGTATTATTGAATCTATAATTCACCCACTAGATGATCACTCACACTTTTCATTCTACCGTGACATTGGAATTCATCCAATTTATGAATAATGTATGTGTGAATAATTCCTTGAATTAAGAGACAATTTTTAATTTAAAAATATCAAAGAACATGTCAATGGGAAAAATACTGGAGAATCTGATTTCTTGCGAGAATATGTGTAAATACCATATTTATTTGATGAATTATTAAAAGATGAAGAAGATGATATTATTTAATGTGTTTATAAGTTCAATATTATGGATATGGGGAATCATATTTTAATTTCATTCCTTAACAAGCCCCCAAATATGGAATTAAAACCACTTACCACTAGTTTGAAATATGTGTATCTCATAAAGGGAGATAAATTACCCCTGATAATGGACATTAATCTATTTTAAACCCAAGAAGAATATTTCATTGAGCTTTTGAGAGATAATTTACATGAAATATGGTTCATATTAGATGATATCCATAGAATAAACACAAAAATATGATAACATAGAATTCTTCTTTAGGGAGATTCCAAACCTACCAGATAGTCCCAATGGATGTTGAATCCCACAATGATAGAGGATGTGAGGAAGGATATTGGTAATCTCTTTGAATATGGGATCACATATACCATTTCATATTCATAGTGGCTTATACTCATTCATATTGTTCAAAAAAACGTGTATAACAATTATAAGGAACAAAAGAATGGATTGTTCCATATGAGAATTTAGAATAGCTATAGACTGTGATTGTAAGTAATGAATTTGAATCAGGTCACTCAGGAAGATAATTTCCAAAAATCATCCATTTTGTATTTGTTTTATTGATTGTTTTTGAGAAATCATTATTTTTTTGCATAAATTTTCAGGTGATTTCTAGGTTATCATTACTCCGGAAGATTATGAGAAAAATATTTTTATATACTACTTCAATATCTTTTCAATTAAAAGGTTTTTAATTGGATTATGTAATGAACCTGTTACAATTAATATGATCATGGTAAGTAAAATTTTATGATCACATTGATGATATATGGGATTTTTTCTTATATTATTTCATGTTTTTTTGAGATTCGTATGAATATTTGTTGAATATTTTAGAATGGGTTATGAAAACATGAATTTAAATAAATATGAGATTAAATAATATAAACGGAAATTTCATTGTTGAGAGAGAATGTTTCCTTGTGAATTTTATTTACCCAAATGTAATTTAAATGGATAAATAATCAATTTAAGTGATAAATTCATTAACATACCATAATTGTATGAAACTTATATGATCTTTTTCGGGACATGCAGGATTCGACGTGTGTTTTATGGAATATTTTGTTAATATTTCACTCCATATATCTATATTAATTTTGAATTTAATGGTGTGTGTATGGATTTTTTTGAATAGTTGATTGGGAGATTTATTGCACCAACAGTTGTACAGAAATTCTTTTTTGAAGAACCATGTAAACAAAATTGTAATGCATCCAAACAATAAGATGGAGACATCCTTTCTCATAAAATTTATTATAAAAAAATCTAATTTCATGGGACTTAAGAACATTATATTCTGACCAATTCAATTATATAACCAAAGAGAAATTTTTTTAAAAAATTTTCTTTTCTTAATAAAGATTTAGATCTTATTTTCGTTGATGTAATGTAACTATGTTCTCTTATCATAAATCTCGTATGTACATTATGAAGATGGTTAAAGATAAACCTAGTATAGTAATAATGATATTAATTTTATATGATTTAAAAATAGAAACAAAATACAATAATTGAAAATAGAACCAAGTGTCTGATCATTTAAGTAGAATTTTTAAAACTACTAATGAAAAAATTCTAGACAAAAAACCACAGAATGATCATATTCTAGTAGAGTAGTTGTACTTTATTAAATGATAAGTGACTTGGGATGATATCATGTTAAATTATAAACAAACATATCAGGTCTCATATTATTCAAACTCACAAAAAATTCAAAATAAAAAATATGAAACCAGATATTACATTTCTGAAGATCCATTTCATTAAAATATTTTCAATGATAATGAAATAGTTTCCTTGAAAGTAAAATTTAAATTTTCTTTGAGTTATGTCACACCTTATTATTCATAGTACACTTCGGACCTCAATGGTCCACAATGAATTTTTTATAATATTGAATTTATTTCCCCACCCTTTCTAAGGATGCTCATGAATTTTGAAAAGGTTTAATAAATGAATATTTTAATGAAATATATCAAATAGATAAGAAATGCCTCAAATTAAACATAATATTTCTGATTTTTTTGATTTATGGGAAATTTATTTTATTTGATAATTCCATATTTCATTTAGATAATGTTATATATATATTTTTTTGTAGAATATGTTTTATAATGGGTGGAAGAAAAAGACACCAGGACTGATGATTCTTATTTTTTTTGGGATTTTGTCCTGGATAACATATTTTGTATGGTTTGAGTGACCAGAGCCATAATTAGAGATTAAGGGACTCCCATTTACAATAGGATAATAGATTATTTTCTTAAAATGTATTAGGTGCATCATAAAACCTCAACTCTCAATCAAACATAGTCTCATGGTCAACCTGAAGTATCCAAATAGGAAATCAGATGAATTTTTGAAAAGACTATTTATGCAAAGTGGAAGGATTGGATACAATGGTTGGAGGATAAATTAATATATAACATTATAGGATAATAAAAACCAATAGGAATTATTCCATATAGTTTGATTTATTGAAAAGTAAATCAATATCCGGTGTAGTTGGAGAATAATTCATATTTATAAGGGGAATGATGTATTTGGATCATGGAAGTGCTAAAAATATGAAAGATTGTAGTTGAAATTGTTGTATGAAATTAGAATGGAATAATTTAAAAAATAATTGATTTACCATGTGTGACCAATAGTGTAGAAATATATGCTATAAAAAGCCAAATACTTCCATCTTGGAGAGACATTGCTATTATACAACTCAAGAAGCAAGTTGATCCCCAGTAAACATCATTCAAAATGGGAAGATCCATTAATACTAACTTATGTATATCAATTTTATGTTGTGTAGATTATGAATAATGGAGAGTAGTATCCCATCCCTGTTATGGACATATGATGATGAAATCCCACGGGAACATCCATGAGAGCTAATGGAGGATGTTACAATCCTCAAACATGTTTATCAAAAAAATCCACCAAGTCATACCTCTCCATAAATCGTTCACTATTTTTTATTAAATTTACAATATACAAAAAATGATAAAATATATATTAATAAATTTATAAAAATACATTTTTTTTCTTGGGAGGGATTCATTTTAGTTTAAGAATTTTCAATTTTATAATAATAAAAAATAAAATAAACAATAAATGTATACCTTTGAAATTATTGTGTATTTTTTCCTTATTTATCTAATTTTGAAAAAACATATCTAAAATTATTATATATATATATATTTTTAAACATATTTCTATGACAAAAATAATTTATTTCATGACACATACCATAAATGAATGATGAAAATGAAATTTTTTAAATTTCAAATCCTTGGGGAATTTTATGGAATGTTATCCAATTTTTTAATCACATACCATAGTTCACTGGGTTTTTCATTGAAATCACATTCATACATGGATTAAAAACCACTTTTTCATATTATATACATTCACCTCACTTCATGGGTGATCAAATTCAATCTTTACTTAAACATAATTATATTTATACCTATCAAATGATGAAGGTTTGAGGTACTTCTTTTTTAAATAATCAAACCATTTGATTTGTTTTGTATCCCCATTTTTCATCATAATCCATGTTATTTGTGAATTCCCTATACATTTTTTCCTTATAGACCATAAAATTCTTTAAAACCCAATCATTTTAACAACATTAGATGACATGTATCCCAAAACAACCTTATCGTGATGTGAAATTTCTTGATCTGTTTGATTATAACTGTTGGGAAGATGTCTTGCGATGTTCTACCATATTGTGAAATACATTTGGTTTAAAAATATAATGATGAAGATAATATTTTACTATAACAAAATTTATTCTATTGAAATATATTAAATTATGGATCTTCCATGATAAAATAATGTGCAACTTTATGCTTCTCCCAAAGGATAAAAAAAGATGTTAATATCTGTATTTTTCCAAAACTATAAAAAATTCCTGATATTTTGGAATTTAGATGATGTGATAATGATAAATTATAATTAAATATTTGATATTTCCAGGAAACAAAATTTGATATTATTTTTGAGCTAATTTTATTTTATGGTGATTAATGAGGAGACCCCACTTGATTAAAAATTATAATCCTGGAAATTTTTATTAAAAAAAATCCAACCACTCATTATTGGGCCTCATAATTTTGTACATATATATCTTTCCAACTAAAGCACCATTGAAAACCCATAAATGTCTTTTGATAATAACATGTTCAACATTCATAATGGGTTCATATTTTGTAATCTATCTATCCAATGGTGACTCTTGCATAGTTTTGGAAGATAAAAGAATTATTAAGAAATTGAAATTTGGGAGGTGAGAGAAAATTAAAGTAAAGTAGATTATTTGTTTTAATATGGGGATAAATAAAGTATAAATATAGTGAATTATATTAATGGATAAAATTATATATATTTTTAACATGAATGATATAATTTATTTATATTAAATAAATTAATTGATCTCAATGGTATGTGTTTTGATTTTTTTGTTTATTTTATTTTGAAGTCTTCTTGTATAGGATTCTATGTGATATGTGTTGGGTAATTGATAGAAATAATTTTTTTTTAAAAATCATATATATTAAAATTATTAATTCCTTCTTGGTTAAGAATTTGAGTTGATTTTTATAATTTTGGATTATGGATTTTTTTTGTTTCAATATGAAAATTCTCAGTTCAAGATTTCGATAAGTATTTTATCACTTTTTTATTTGAAGAATTGCATTTAAAATATTAATCAGATATGAATGATTATTTTTCTCGGATTCCATTATTTTTTTGACGCAACATAATCCACAAGACCAGGAGCTGATTTGAACATCCATAGGCCATAAAAATCATTCAATTTGGAAAAGTATGATGAATGAAAAATTTGATCGGCCTCAGAAAATGAGTCATTACTCGATCTGAATACCTCAAATTGAAGTGATTATTGCTTTATTTTAAAGGGCTCTAAAATTTGTGTAAGGAAATGTCGCAAACCATCCAATAAAAACCATAAAAAAGTCACCCAAGTCGATCCATGACAAGGCCTGAATGGAATTCTCGATCCACATCAGTTGGGAAACTATTGTTTGGAATCAATAGAGAACACAACAGAATGGTTTCTCCCTATAAAAAAATAAAATAAAAAAATCTGTAAGTTGCACAAATTGATCAATTTATAAATGAAACTGAAATGAACATTGTTTATATATTAATATTGAAATATGGAAAAGCCATACAATACATCCAACCAGACAAGAAGACTATACCAACCCCAAGTGACCCTGCACGTCACCCTCTAACACATCATAAACCGAAGAGTGAGATGAAAAAAACTATGATGAAACATGTAAAAGGTCTAAAAAAAGAAAAGGACTAGAGGTGTCAGTATTATAACATATTAGTCTAGCCGATTATCTATTCCTAATGCATTTCCTTTGAAATAAAATAAACATCAATTTCATGTTTGAACTGCAATCCATAAAAGTATTTGTTTCTACACATTTTACATAAAACTATGTACAACCCATTTCCCTTAGTGAAATAGTCCATCAGTGACACTTTTATTATCAACTCGCATAAATATGATAAAACATATTTCTTTAAAAAAAATTCATAAACCATTTTTTAAACAAACACATCACATTCCAAAAATATTACCACATGGGAAGGCAACATGTTCATCATATATAAATGGTAATGGAAATAAAACAACAAGTATCACATTCCTCACTAAATGAAACTATGATATAATAGACATAGGTGAACCTAGGAGATCCAAAAAAATCCAGAACATACCAATTCATGATACCCCATCTTTAGTAGCATGCCACTCATGATGGAATAAAACAATTCAATATACTCTGTGACCCTAACTTTGAATAGATCCAGGGAAAATACCATAGCAATAATCCCAAATATTTCTACCTATTATGGTCCCATTGTTAGTATGTTTCCTATTAGTGTAGAAATCCTTCTTGGAAAGTTATCTCAATATTCTAGGATACCATTTATCATTTATATAATTGGGGTAATCTCCCAAATTCCATTTGATCATTAAAACAAATATATATAATAAAAATTATAATCCAACAACATGGCTGACCACGAGTATCCCAAGAACTAATCACATACCACAAGATATTTAGAAAATAAAGAGTCCCAATCGAGGAACTATGATAATGGATCTGAATGATTCCAAAGGGATTCAATCCCCACAATTGTACAAGGAAATACATGAGAAACATCCAAGGGTGGATTTCATATTAATCATTTTTTATCAATTTCAAAATGTTTTCAAACAGGCCTATAACTGTTCACAAAACTAACTATTATCAAACAAGAAATCCACTCATCAAAAGCAGGTTGAGCGCAAAATTCCTCATTTAAATCCACATACAAAATATCCGTACAACATTTCCAATACTATTTTAAAAAAAAATGATTTCTTAATAAAACGCCAAATGTTCCATTCATCGACTATACATGAAAAACACCTTAAAAGGCATCATTGGTATCTTAAAAAACATAAAAACAATAAGTTAAACCCATAAAAGGAACCCCAAAACCCATTTGACATCATTATAATAAATATAAAATAAAAAACCATGCATTATTCTTCATAAATTACAGACAAAATCCAATCGAGAATTAAATCAAAAACTTGGTGTGAGCTATTTATCATAACATTTTTATTCTTCATAAAACAATGCATAAAATGCCATTATTACACAAAAATAAATAAAACAAGGATCATATATTGATACTTAGTAATTATGGATGGAGTGATTGGAATGATATTAACAATTATAAAATTAAAATGGAATGGTTATGGGAAAACCTACCTCAAATCCACAGTGTAATGAAAAGACACAACTGAATCTAACCTATTATGGTTCTAAAACACTAGATATATGAAGATAAACACATTATAGGAGAAAAAAACAACAATAATTAATGGTTTAAAAAATAAATTGGTCATCAAGACATTGGGTGAGAAGGAACATAAGAGACTAATGGATAGAAGAAGAAAAGGGAGAAGAATAGTGGGGATTTACCTTGTAGAAATGACCAAACCAGTGAATAATGTCGTAGATCCACCCCTATGTGAGGATGACATGGCTTGGGAATAAATTGGAGAACCCCTTAGTGTTGCATAAAGAAGGATAGGGAGTCTAGGGGTGGATTTGGGTTATGAATACAAAAGGGGGAAATTCAAAATTCAAAAAATTAATGTTTTGAAAAATTGCATGGTTTGGTCGTACTATTTACTAAACCATGTGCCAATAGTGACCCCTATATTGAACAGAATTGGTCTTGAAAACAGTTTTGACAGACTATTTTCCAAATCATGTAGAAAATGTTCGAAATGAATGTGCCCTAAATTCCCCTCCAACATTGTTTCTTGGGAATGGATACACAGTTTACCAAACCATATGCCAACTATGCACAGTCCACTGCCAAGAAATATCCAATATTTTCTTCAAGAACACCAAAAAACAAAATAGATCCACAATTCTAGAAAACTATTCAAACAAACACTTCCAAACATAACCTACGTCCCACTCAGAATGTAAATAAAATACCATTACTCACAATGAACATGAAAATTGGAAATGATTAGAAAAACTGCATGGGTCACTTCTCCCCACCATTAACACTTTCATCCCCCATAAAGACACAAAACCTTATAGACGATTGAATAACACAAAAGATTCCATATCAAAATAATCCAAGATCCAAACTCATGAAATGTTCACTCAAAATTATTGGAACTAAAGCCCATATATTAAAATGAAACAATAACCCACAACTACTCTCTGAGAACTATGCATGGATTCAGCCACCACATCCACAACCAATCCAAAAAAAAGACCTTTGGGACGTCTCCCATGAATGGAAATACTCAACCAAATTAAGGAGGAAACTATAAAATCAACTGCTTTATGATAATCCAAATCAACCAAATCACAATGTAACCAAACTAGAAATAGATAACCAGAAGAGGGCAGGCCCGAAAGGACTCCAAAAAAATACAAATAAAATATCACATGATGAGTTCTTAAAATAAAACTAAAGGAGAACCATAGTGGGTCTCCCAACCATTAAGGACCGACTAAGAATGACAAAAAAATTTAAATTGGATCCAAAACATGGCCTTTACCACACAGGACAACAAAAACCCTTCCACCAGGACCTACCCAAGATAATATGGATACATGTTAAGAAGAACACATCGTGAGAATTTAGTCTAACCACTCTAGAATCTTGGTTATATGAACTGAGTCAAAACATATTGCATGGACCATAAACACACTACCACATCGGGAGGGGATGGGAGGGGACCAATGATTGGACCAAAGAAACAACAACTGATAACCACCAACCATGCATCGCCAATGTATGTCTAAATTCAAGACCACATATGATTCACATCGTCGGTCCACACGAGGACACTAACCAAATAATCTCATCCAAGAATATATAACCACATTCACGGCATGAGTGGTAATTCCATCCCACTCTTTGAGACAGTAGGAAATTTCCTTTGAAAAGAAACCATAATAAAAAATAACTACCTCACCGCAATGGAAAAGTCACGAAAATATCTAAACCCCATAAACTTGAGGGATTTCTAACTACGTTATTGCTTTGCACCGAGACCTATGGCTAGAGATCTTATGTATAAATCATATACTGCCTCACAGTCATGAGCCTCTAATGTCTAACCAAAACCTATTTTTCAAGTTCCTAATGAAGCAACATAACTCTCACATGATGAAATAATGGATTATGAGACACCATAAAACTCACCTCATCAAACATCATACTTTTACCCAAACAAATTCATGAGGGTACACATCATTATTCTCTCTCACTCCAAACGAGGAGAATAATGAACAAGGAAATGGAGAAACACATAAAGCATAACTGAACAACACTATTATAACTGAGAGAATTATTATAATGGGAATGAATTTCACATTGGTCCCAACAGCTCCCTATTACAACAAAGAAACTAGGGAATCATTCGAAGAGGTAGATTTAAGTTTAAGACCTTGTAAATTAAATCCACATGATGATCAACTTGAAATAATTACAACATGGAACCACCCGTAATGGAATCACAAACATCTATAAAGTCTATATCGGGGGAATCACAATGTATATAGAAATGTATGAGTTCTACCAACAACATACCTGATCCAAAACTCATATAGAACAAGCATAAACTAAAAAAGAAACTAGATGCACTATTTTCAAGACCATTCATGAAGCCCACCGATCACTTATCTAATACCATACATCTAACAAGATTCCAACTCAGGACACAACATGATAATTATATTCAGATCCCCAGGAATAAATCCTGATAAACAACACTCATACGAAATATATTGACATGCCACATAACCATTGGTTTACAAAATTACACAATTTCAAGCATAAAAAACTTTTGAAAAATAAAAAATCTCGGTTGATTTTTATACTCGCCAATTGTGCTCTATTGATACTCACTCATGTGATCATTTGTATGAAACCCAAGAACCCATCAAGCATCCATACCGGGAATCCATCTAAATTTCCATTTAAAACCATGCATGTGAGAACCCATGAAACACCAATGACAAAAACAAAAGAACCCCATTTTCCAAAAAAACCATTAAACACAATTTAGAAATAACGTACCTTTCCAAGGCACACTAACCAAATAGTCAAAAACCAATTGATAATGCTTGTAAATGAATCCCAATAGAGTTCCATCCCAAATAATTTTAGTCGCATTAAAATATTTCAATTGAAATTCAACAATTCTCATTTCCCCCAACCATTTTGGTTTAAAACCAATTCAATATTTTTTAAACACTCTCTAAATAAAACATTCCATTTCAAACAACCATTTCCCATTTTCCAAAACACAGAAAAGTATCTTTTCATAATCCACAAGAAAACATTATCAAAACCCATTTTCTATTGTACAAAATCCATTTAGAAAAACACCAACATCTCAAAAACTATTTCCAAATTTTTGTTATTGTTTCAAAACATTTAGGTCAAAAAACCATATGATTTTATTAAGGAAATATAATCCCATTAAACCAGTTCCTCTTTACAAAAATATTTGTTTTACAAAATCCCAACATTCTAAAAATTTTCATAAAGTAAATTATGAAAATCTAATTTCTGCTTTTCAAAATCTAGCAATTCCATTAAAACCCATTTCCAAAATTAGAACAAAATGATTCTCAAAATAAGAACCAATGGGACCCACAATAGGGAACTAGTGTTAGTGGTTCACTTGAGCATATAGTAGAGGCCATATTCCAAACACACCACCACCATGGAAAGCTTTCTAGGATCATGACCCTGACTCCACATGGATTAATAGGCCCTACGAGCTCATGGAGACCATTGGACCAACTCCACTTTTTATATCCAAATAACTAAAAAAATCCCTATATACCTAAGTTACAAAATAAACTAGCCATCACATGGAATCCAAAGAATCAGAATGGGAAAATTTTCAAGATTACCATCTCTCACCCACCTCTCGAGTCCAAAAATCCTACTTCATCTACATTGACATCCCTACTTAACAATGTGATTGTTAAAAATAATTGTCTGAAAATATTCGACCTTCCATTGATGCCATTTTTCACAAAAGAACCCATGTTTACCATGAACTAGACACCCGAGTTGATCCATGACATGGATCAAAGGGAATTCCCAATCCCCACATGCTTTCTACTAGAACGGTTCACTAATAGAGTACACAACGGACCAATTTCACCCAATAAATATATAAAGTAACCAAATATCAGCAAGTTGAACAAGTAGATCAATATATAAATGATGCTGAACTGAATATGATTTATTCAAGAATCTAAAAATACAACCAAACCACACAATACAACCATCCCGAAAAGAAGACTACATCGAATCCATGTGACCCTATTGGTCACTCTCCAAGACATGATCAATCATCACCTAAGGTTACCAAACTCAATCTAAAACCAACACAATGGATAGTAATATGATATAACTATATGCGTGATTATTAAAACATAATAGTCTATCCCAAATATATATTTTCAAAGAAATACATTAATAATAAAATACAAATCATTTTCATGTTTGAAAAAAAATCTATATTAGTATGATTTTCTACACATTTTAGATAAAAAAACATAAAAACCATTTCATTTATTCATTCTGATGCAAAATAAATTCCATTAATGAGACAATAGAGTTTTCAATGGGAATTTGGTGTCAATATTTATAACTTTCACAAATAAGTTATGAAACATTTATTTGAATGTTTTTTCATAATCCCTTTTTGAAACCAACAAATCCATTTCCTAAATAGATACCACATGAGAAGGAACCATAATAATAATATAACATGGGAAATGTAAATAAAAATACAAGTATCACATTCCTCACTACAAGCGACCATGTTACAATAAACATAGGTGATCCCAAGAGATCATGAATATTCCACAACATACCAATGCATGAGACCCCATCCTCGGTTGCTTTCACACATGATGAAATCAAAAAACACTCAATAACTCAACTACCCTAACTCTGGACAGACGGAGGGAAAATCCCATTATACTGAACTCTAATATAACCACCTACTATAGGCTACTAGTCAGTACATGACCTATTAGTAAAGTAATTGTTCACAAAACTTTATATCAATATTCTTGGAATCTATGTATCATTTATATAATGGGGGTGAGACAACAGATTCTCAATTAGAATCCAATAAAAATATATAATAATAAAAATCTAATAACATGTCTCACCACGAGTCGCCTCAAGGATTAGTGTCATGCCACAAGATATTTAGAACACAAATGGTCCCAACCAATGAAATATAATAATGGAACACAAGGATTCTACAGTTGATATATCCCCATAAATATAGGAGGAATGGTATGAGAAACATTCATCATAGGTTTTAATAATAATCATTTTCATCAATTTCAAAAAAATTCCAAATGGGCTTTCATGCATTCAAAAACTCAACTTTTATTAAACATTCAAACCATACATCGAAATATTTTTATGAAAACCTTTCACCATTTCAATCCATTTACAACATGTTCTTAAAACATCTCTATTACATTTTAAAAACAAAAATTTTCTTATAAAAGGTCCAAATAGTACATTTATCAGTGTAATATGCCAGAAAACCTTAAAAGCTATCATTTTTTTTCATTAAAAACCAAAACCAAAACATAAACAAATACAAGAAAAACTAGCCACAACTTCTCATCTTCTAATATATATACAAGTACAAACTATGCATTCATATTCATAAATTATCCACAAAATGAAACTAAACATTTAATCAAACACATTATATGCAAAAATTATCATAACAATTCTATTATTAATAAAACAAGGACTAAAACACCATTTTAACACCTATAAATTTAATCCATGGATCAAACATTGAAATTTATTAATAATGGAAGGTGAAAAAAGCATGAAACTAATAATTTTTATATAATAAAGTAAAATGTGCGGGAACCCAAAAACTTGAATCCATGGTGCAATTACAATGCACAATATAAACTACTCTAGGAGAGTTATAAAACCCTAGAAATATGAAGTGATATAATTAATAATGAAAACCAATAAATAATTGAAGGGGCAACAAACCCCTAAGTGAACATGACCATGCGAGAGAAGAAAATTAATAGAAGAATGGACCAAACCAAAAAATCACATCGATCCACAACCAAGTGTGGAGGAGATGGGTAGGATGTAAAGGGATAGACCCTTATTGACATACTAACCAAGAGAAAGAGGATATGAGTAGATTTCGATTAAAAATACCATGGGATGAAACTTGTAATTTTAAAAAATAACTGTCTAGAAAATTAATATAGTTTGGCCACATGGTTTACAAAACCACGTGCTGACCATGGGCCCCGCACCCAAACCACATAGGATTGAGATTGGATTTGCCGCATTGTTTTCGGAACTGTGATGAAACTGGGAAAAATCCTTTGTCCCAATTTTCCACATGCCACATGGTTACCTAGGCACAGATTCACGGTTTAATAAACCACGAGAAAACCCTGAAAATTCCAATACCAAGTAAAAAAGATTGTATTTTCTCCAAGGACTCTCAAATGGACCATGGATTAACCATGGGGGGAAAATATACAAAAAAAACTTCTAAACATAAACCTGGTCAGACATGAAACCCCTGAAAATGATAATGATTCAATGAGAACTGATAAATTAGATATAACCAGAAAAAATAGGTTTCATTAGACATTAACTATAATTAATATATTCACATATTAGTGAGGCCATTTGATGTTTCAAATTAGAGGAATGTTTAGGGAATCCTCATCTAGATAATCTATGACCCATTAATTTAGTACTAACTTCTATTATAGATGTCCAAATATCTTTTAAATTTTGTGGTTTGATAGAAAACCCAATTTACCACAAAATATATGAGTTACCAATCGATTAATTCATCCATCAGGTGGAGACAACATGAGAAATAATTGATTGGAATAATTCTGAAGGAGATCTTTTTTGAATTTATTCTTTTCTCTTTTCATCTTCTTAGTTTTTCAATTCCTTCTTCTTACCGATTCTTGTCAGTTACCCTTAACATAGTGGAGTAACACTATGATTTATTGGGGAAGGGGACGTTTTAATTTTTTATAATGATTTAATTCATGCACATTATTTAATAAAAATTCATTCTATCTTCGATGATTTTTTTTTGATTTCTAATAGAAGATTTTATTATCATGTATGAGAATATATTTTTTTGATTATATTAAACAAATTTATTTAGTAGATGATCATAACATTCCACTAATATAGTTTAGTTTATATACAATTGAATATACACTATTTTCACGGTCCAATATTCAACAATAGTACACAGCTGTGTGAGGGGTAGTGGATATTCTTAAATGATTTGGATAAATAAGAACCAATCATGTATTAACTATGCCAATTGGGGATATAAATTTCTAGTACATCTCATAAAGAAGTGGATTATACTAATGAGATATATTGGTATAATTTTCTATCACCATCACCATTTCTAAAGGGGAGTGATAGGAAGTGATCATAAAACATAACATTAATAGACCTAGATGAATAATATTGGATAAATTGGAACTAGGATATCATTTCAAATGGAAAAGCGACCCAAAATTTGTCATCAGTATCATATAACTTTAATCAATCAGTTGGGTTTATAATTTTTTCCATTGTTTTCTTAATTTAATTCTTTGAATTCATATCATTAATTTTTTTTAAACAAAAAATTTATAATGACCCAATTTTCCCTCTAATTAATCGTGAGAAACTGTTTTGTGTGCACTAATATTAGGGTTACTTCCAAAGATTAAACCGAGATTATACATAGTGAATTGAAAAACTATTTTTTATTCCCCATGATAGGAGTGCATCAAGTGTTCATGATATAGGTAGAGTTCCATTTTTGTTGAATATATTAAAAAAGAAATAATTCCGTTCATGTTTTGAGTAAAACTATCAAAAAGTACATTTTTTAAAAAATGATCTATATTTTACTTTTGAATAATTTTGTAAAAAACTAAATATTTCAAAAAAATAAACTTAAAAAATATATTAGAAAAATATGAAAAAATTATCAAACAAGTATGTCGATGAAATATTATTTTTTACCTAGGAGATAAATGAACTTGTATCTCATCAAAAAAAATTTCTGAAAATCATTTATACCACCGTGAGAGGAAATTGAGAATATTACTTTAAAAATAATTATTATATATATTAGAATAATATAAATGGTTATATTATAATATTATCTAATATTTCACATTATGGATAATAAATTCATAAGAAATCATGATTAAAATAATAATAAATCATAAACGGTCATCATTTTTGTAGCTTTTGAATCATAACATACCATTAACGAAGTATATTATTTTCCACCTCAAATATCATGATGTATTATAGATTGATGATATAGTATATAAATGGGATGTATTTTGAGCCATTGAAATGAAATTATTTGAACAAAATAACATGTGTATCAATGAATGATGTTAGATACCAATCACTTGCAAGGATAGTATCAATGGGGTTAGAGTTAATCGATGTGGTGATGATATATAACAAATATATATCCACAAAATGAAAATTTGAAATAAAAAATATATAAATCAAAAATAACTCCACACATATATTTTTTCAAAATATAATCAATTAGGTAGTCATAAATCCAAGTGTTTTGAAATCGATTGATTAAACCCCTTACCTTGCGCTTTCCTTTTGAGGAGTTCTCTTTAGCATTCTCTTCATTAGAAAATATCTATTTGTTTCTACAAAAATTATACATAGATTGGATTTATAACCAAACAAATATTCTATAATTAGGGTATTGAATTATGGATGTGATTTTGAGGGACATTATTAAACCAATGGGATTTGGAACTATGTAGAGTAGAGGATAGCGGTGACTTTCTATAAGTGGGGGGATGACACACATGGTAATTTTGAAAAGAGAGAATCACACCATAATTTTTATCATTACATAAGGATCCAAAGAAGTCCATTAAAAAAAGTAATATTCATGGTTGAAATATTTCCAATAAATAGTAATTATATTAATTTTTCTATAATTTTAACCCTTATACTATTTTTACCCACAGTAAACCCATTTTAACATTATCCAAGAAAAATCATATTTTCTCTTATCACTAATCATTATGATAACAAATTAAGGTGAAATTATTATATAATATAAATATCTCAAATTCAAAATATACAATAAATTATATAAGATTCATCTTAGAGATGATATAAATGTAAATTTAATATTAAACTCATAGTAATGTAAAAAAGAATAGTTTTCTAAAGGAAAAAAATTCAAAATGTTAAAAAATATAAACACAAAAATTCAAAAAATAAATGATTGAAATTTACAAAATTTGATAAATACATATATAAATGAACTATATTTTACTTTTAAACCAACATTTAAAATAAATGGGTGTTAAAAATTATAGAAATGAAATTGAATTTTATAAAAAATCAGTATCATTTTCTTTTCATCGAAATACAAAAGATTTTAAAAAAATATCAATTTAATATAATATTCATATTGTGATTTTAAAAATTATTATTATTTTTTAATAAATGATTTATATACGTTTTAGAAAATAATTTTAAATTTTGTGCACACATCTCAACTAAACCAAAATTTTTAAAAACTTTGTTTTTTCATAAAACATTTATTTTCAATCAAATGAATCCTATATAATTTCCAATCAATAAATAGTTATCGAATAAATTTGATAAATGTTTAAAACATATAATTTTCATAATTTATATATTCATATTAATATATTCCTTCTTAATGGATATATTAAAATATCGATACTTTAATAATAATATATCTATAATGTCTAATTTTTTTAAACTCAGTGTTGTTTGTATCATATGATATCAAAGAGATTGAATTTAAATAAAAGTAAAAATATAGAAAGGCCTCAGGGTTTTACCTTATCATTTAATCTTAGTGTTCTGTGTCAAATATAATATTTAACATGATTTTACTCTTCTAATATAACAGTGTGTAACACTAAGTGAAAATAAAAACTTGGGGGCCAATTTTTTTAATATAGTTTTGGTGTAAAAACTTATTTCATAACGAATGAATATAGTATGTACCTACTATACTATTAATAGTTTCATTGTGGTCCAATGATATTTTTTAATGGCTTTTTGATTTCGATAGGACACATGTTATACCTAGTATGAGTACCCAAAGTCCAGTGAGTACATTGTGATAGGCAACATGTTACACAGTGAACTTCTACCTAGTTTTTTAAATATTTTTATTAAAAAAAATAATTTGATTTATTATTTAATTTTTGGGTGTGGGGTCTCATTTGGGCCATCGATCTGGAGAATGAACCATAATCACATTTCATATGATTTATATTCCACCTTGAGGGATTCTTAACTATTCATCGTCATTTCACTAATAATCAATAATAGGGATTCAGTATTAGTGGGCCTCAACATACTTTATCAATTAACTATAGTCATCTTACTTATGTATTGGGTTTCAAATAAAATAAATATTTTATGCAATTTTCTATGGACGCTTGTATTCTTTTGATTGTTGTCATACATTTAGATAATATTATACATGTAGGCTAAGTTAATACTAGGTATATGTCTCATAGATATTTCAATTATTAAAAATGTTTTTATGTGTAATTTATTTTTATGGAATAGGTAGGGTCATGATTGAGACTATGATTGCAAGAACCTATGGTTCTAATTTTTAGTGTGAGAATGATATATCTAATTTTTTATGGTAATGTTCAGCAAGAGTTGGTATGTCTTGATCATTCTTTGTTGGCGACATCGAGGGTTGTTTGGAATATTGTTGTGTGATGTTTGGTAAGGATTATAAAATAGATTTCATGGTTTAGTTCCATTGTAATTTTATGGGTGAGGATTTTGTGAAAAAATGGAGATATGGTTTCTGGTATAATACGGGTGGTGATGACCACTACTATGGGTTGTTTTTGAGGTTCTCCATACGAGTTGTTTCTGTTAAAGGTTAGTGTTGCCGCTCTTCGTGGGGTTAGAAGCCTATGATTCTGAGAACACATTATAGGTCCCATGAGGTGGTATTTAAAATTGTATGTTTTGAGGAATACTCTATAGTTTAGTGTCCTGTGGTGATGGTATTTACTATTGAACAACCAATGGGATATGTTGTAGTTGGCCATGAAAAGGGAGGGGTGATTATAATAATTAGATCAAAGTGGAAAGCACTGCATGTCAAAAACTGAAGAGGATCACCACTAATACTAGCACAAATACAACCCATGAAAATTCCCAACGGGTGTTCACTATCACCACAGGATAACACAAGTTCCTGGGTATCAATAAATTATGTTTGGGATTGATTTACCTGATTACAGAAGAATAAAACATTAAAAACTATTTATAATATTAATCTGAATTTTTCATTCTAAACAAGCATTAATTGAAACCTGTTCTGAATACATTGTTTTAAATAGAGTACAAGAGGTCAAAATATAAATAAAAACTTTATAAAATCATACAAAAATACTCCACAAGACAAGGGGTCGTCACCCCTGAGCCGTCTCCACAACACTGCCCCATAAGGGGGGACCAACAACCTGAACTGCCACTACCCGAGGCATTGACATTACCTATCTAAAACATAATCAAGTACACTTATCCCAATGGGGTGTAAGTAGGGTTTGAACCTAATACAAATAGGATACAAGCCAAATAATTCAATTAGTATTCATTACAAGTATAAAATCATGTAGTTTTAATATATAAGGAAAATCTGTGATAAATTCTATGAAATGAATCATTCAATTATAAACAATTTTCAAAATAAAACTTTCAAAATGTTAAATATTTATATAAAAAATGTAGGATATTGTACTGTACAGCCAAATAAACCCCCTGAGAAGGGTAAATACCGCAAATCCAATGATCAAAAATATCGAAAACACCCCTAGTAACTAGATAGTCTCAGGCCCTATGTACAGAGTACCTCGTTGTAAAATATCAAAGTCACATTCCATTCCCGTGAATGAGCCACTAGTAGGGAACATACCCATAACCTATTGGACACCAAAAAATATCCATATAGTTTATTTCTTAAGTATTAATCCAAATTCAATGTGATGTAGGGGCACAAACCATCTGGATCACTAGCGTACTAGTACATATCTGCCCACATAGGTACTTGGTCTTCCCAAATTGTGCTAAAACAATTTCTACATGATACATATATATCATTGCATATGAAAACACCACTAATTTTAACATAAAAATAATACATTAGGTATACAATCATTACAACCCTTATGGAAGACAAAAAAACATTTTTATTTTCAATAAAACAACATCTCAAATTCCTGCATTGTTTTGTACCCAAAACTACATGAAATACCCACTTTTCACACTATGTGTACACTTACAAGTCAAAAAAAAAATGGAAGCCCAATAGATTTTTTATGAAACCAAATAAATTAGTTATTGGGAAGCCCTATATGACCCACGAAGTGATATCATGGTAAAACCGCCAATTTCCAAAAACATTGCACTTATACTTCATTTTCATTACAAATACCACTAATTGTTCATCACCTATAATAAAATGAAATAAAACTACTAATATAATTCTAAAAAAATGGTAAATAACAAGGATTTCATAACCATGGAATCACCTACGATAATAATTAAAACCCTTGAATCTTTACGCGGAAATCCTTCCACACCACCACCGCACCACTGGGACATAGATCCAGACTAAAACTAAAATAATAGAAAAAGAAACTCAAAATGAAACCATATATTTGGTGCCGTAAAATATATACATTAGGAACATAAATTTAAAATTGAATAAACCCTAATCAAATTGAATTAAACCCTAAGGAAATTTACAGAAGAAGGAAGCATACCCACTAACTTAAGGGATCTTGAATATATGACCACAAATACACCAATATATAATTTTATAAGAATAAAAATATTTAATTGAATTTTGAATAAGGAAGAGAAGGTAATTTGAGAAATGAAATGGGTGAAAAGAGTAATAATATAGGGAATTATGAAGGAAACACGATACCCTTTTTGAATCTAGAACAATTGTGAAAGGTTGAGATGTTTCAACCTATTTTTTAAAGAAATTGAGCTCCAAAGATGTAGAAACAAATATGGGGGTGCTCCTAGTGCTATTGGATTCTAGAGACTACTGGAATCAGTGAAAAATAACAAAACAAGAATTTTATACTCAAAAAATGATATTTTTAAACTGGAAATGGGCTTCCGGGCTGGCCCAATTACTTATACAAAAACCCGAGTCCAATATTATTATTGATTTTTAAAGAGTCTAAATTGATGTTTGGGTGTTTAAACATTAGGGGAGGCCATGTTGGAAGTTGAGTGGGTGAAAAAGTTTGAAACTTGAAAGAGTTATAAATGTAATAATTTTTTTAAAAATCTTGAAATAGGCTTAGGGTTTGGCCCAAATTATGAAAACCCACCATTTCCACCAAAATGCATGGGAAAAAACAAAAAAATCAGAATTAAATGAAAAATACATTTTAAATAGCTCATTTATGTGACAATTCTACCCACCTTGAAAATGTTCTGTCCCAGAATGTTGACCTGATTCTTGATCAGAAAACAGGAATGGGTACTCTTCCTCAACCCCTGACATCTGCTCCCATGTCTCGTGTATATCATCCCCTTGCTCCCAATGAAACCAGTCCAATTGAATAGAAATTCCTTGAAGCAGCTTTTCATGGAATTCCACTATTCACACCGGCCGCTAAAATAGATAAATCAGGCTCTTGTCCAACTCCTCCCAATTCAGCACATGGGATGGATCCGGGGAGTATTTAATCATCTGGGAGACATGGAAGACGTCATGGATGGATATCAATTTATAATATAAGGAAATCATGTATGCAATCATTCCAATATGAATGATGATATCACAAGTTCTAACATACAAAGACATCATCTTCGCTTTCATTCCCAATCGATGATGTCCCAGACAAGGGGCCACTTCCATGAATACACTGTCACTCACAAAAACTCTAGGTCTCAAAACCTCTACTACAAATATGATTTATGGAGACTTTGAGTAGTCAATAAGTGATTCCTGATCAATATTAAATTCTTAGACTCCTCATGCACCAGACTCCACCCCAGAGATGAGGTATCACCTACCTCATCCCAACACAGGGGGACCGATGAGGTCGACCATTGAGTGCATAAAAAGGAGACATTCGAATTGAGGATCGGTAATTATTATTATAATAAAACACGACCAATCCAAAATAGATATTCCAGGAACCTATAAATCCATGGACATATGGACAAAGAATATCCTCCAAAATCAGATTTGACTAATCTATTTGACCATTCATTTGAAGATTGTATTCCATGATAATCATAACCTGAGACACCAAGGACTTTTTATGGCCTTCCAAAATATGATAAATGAATCAGGGGTCTCAATCTGTGAATAATGTTGATGGAACACCATGGATCCTTACAACCTCTTTGGAATAAAAACTACACAAGTCATCAGTTGTTGCTGTATCTATGATCAGAATGAATTTTGATGATTTGGTCAGAAGATCAATGACCTCCCAAATTGAATTTTTACCCGGAGGAGTACAAGGCAAGGAAAAATCGAAGTCTATGGATACATTGTCCCAAATACTGGTAGGAATGGGTAAAGGCTTGAGAAAACTGGAGGGCCTTTGATGATCTTCATTAAATTGTAGGAATATGTAGCCTCTCAACACAAATACTATGATATCTTGTCTCATACCGGGCCCCCAGAACTACAGATGAACATCATAATACTTGTTTGTGGAACTCGGATAGACAAACTACTTAAACTGCGGCTATCCAGCATCATCACCTTCCACAAAGATAACAACACTACTGAATGGCCCTCGAAGCACATGAAGCCCTTGAGATATGATTACCAATCAGAAAAAATATTATCACCATGATGAAACTTCCTCGACCACTAAAAAATCTCATCACTAGGATGTTCCTACTAAATCAACTCCAAGACAGAAGGATTCAACTAAATTCCCATCAATAACACACCAACATTGTGCTCCATCATCTCCACATGCATCTAAAAAAAGATCTCCATAATTTTAAATGTGGAACCCCAACAAGTACTCGCTCCACCAATGCTACCTCATGTTGACATCCTTATACGAGAAGATATAGGAAATGATTTTGTGATCAGAGTAGACAAAAACCTCTCCATAGAGATATAGTGATGCCATGTATTCAAACCATGCATCACAGCTACTAATTCCAATTCATTGGTCAGGTAATTCTTTTTGTGTGGTTGGATTTGGTGAGAGACATGCGCCACCACATGATCATCCTATATAATCACTCACCCAAACACCAAACCTGATGTTTCACAATACAAAACATACCCCTTTCTAGCCTCTAGAAAAATAAAATTGGGGGTGGTATTCAACCACATCTTCAACTACTTGAAGGATGCCTAACCATTGAGGCCCCATAGAAACTTCACCACTTTCAGTGTGAGCATGGTCATTGGTGAATAAATCCAAGAGAAATCCTGAACATACCACCTACAATAACCATCCAGGAAAATGATTCTCCTGATATCGAACATGTTCTTCAGCTTCTCTCATGACATGAATGCACTATTCTTCTCGGGTTCCACTAATACCCGAAGCTCTGAAATGACATGCCCTCGAAATTCTACCTCCCTGATCCAGAAAGTGCACCTTGACAACATTGCATAGAGGCCATGATCCCTCAAAGTGTCCAAGATAATCCTCAATTGATGTTCGTGTTCCTCCTCAGAGCTAGATAATTCTAAAATGTCATCCATGGACACCAAAATGATAGAATAGTGATACCGATGGAACAAACCATTCATGAGTGACATAATGATGCTGGATCATTGGTCAATCCGAAGGACATGACCAAATATTCAAAGTGGTTGTACCTACCTCAGAATGTTGTCTTCAGGATATTTTCCTCATTCTCCCTTAGATGATGGTATCCTGAACACTCGTGTATTTATGAGAACCACTTTGGCCCCTTAAACTGATCGAACAAATCATCTATTCTTGGAAAGGGGTATTTATTCTTAATTGTTACCTTACTCAGCTTCTGGTAGTCAATACACAACTGGAGGGTCCCATCATCCTTTTTCACAAAAAACTCAATAGCGACCCAAGTATACACGTTCAGGAAAATGAATCCTTTGGATTCGAAGTTATCTAGGTGAATAATTAATTCCCTTAACTCTGTGGGGGAATATGATATAAGGGAAGAGATTTCAACTATGTTCCCGATGCAATGACAATCAAGAACTCCACATCCAACTACAGGGGAAATCCATAAAAATCATCCAATTATACCTCTATAAAATCATACGATACATGTGGTAGTGCACCTTTAGTAGGAATTCCATCGTCATATAGTGAGAGCTACAATAACTGAAATATTAGACATTCTAAATCTAGTTGTGGAGGTCCTATAAGACCTGAACGAGGATCCCATTCTCAAATAAAAACCTGAAGACACCCATTAGGGGTCGGGAAACTCACTCACTGCATGTAGAAATCGATATGCTCCTTGATGTGTAATATCCAATCCATGAATTGTATCACTTCAAATAGATCCATATCTAAGACCAAGAGGTCCCACTCCATCACAATATATAACACAGAGAGTAGGAACGATGATAACCTAAGACCTTGCTCTTTCCTCTAACACAGCGGTGCCACAAACTCTATCGAAAACGAAAACAAATAGGTTGGAAAATTCTGAATTTTCACAAAATTGGTAGAAAATAATGAAACAGAGGCACCCATATCAAAAAACAGTATCAAATATATGAAGATACAATCAGAACTAAACCTCGATATGTTAACGACCTCGCCTATGACCTATCTTGCGCTTGATCCACTATATAGAGATGTCTAGTCTCTTCCTGAGGATGAACGATAATCTATGGATGTTCCCTAAACTGGATGTGTCATGAAGATAAACATGCCATACCACCATGACCACTAAATCGATATCCACCCATCATCAACGACTCTGACATTGTTGGAACACCCCTTGAATCCACTAACACTACTCCACTCTGAAGTGGGAGTTCTACCCCACAAAATTGCTGCAAGTGACCCATACCGCCACATTGTTAACATGGTTTGAGTGGATGTGGTCATGCTTTTCAGATGTTCATCGGGCTCCCACACCGGTGGCACACAGCCAATATTGCATCAAAATCCACAAATGAGAACTTCTTGGAAGAGTAGCTTGAACTACCACCTCCCTTATTCACATGTTCCTCATGTTTCCTTTTTTTATCTGAAGAGCTTCCCCTACACACAACTAATGCAGTTACAAAAAACCATCCCTACTATTATGATCAATCTACACCATCCGGTCAACGACCTCATCATAGATTATCAACTTGAACAAGAATACATGGGAGTATATCTCTATTCATAAGCCATTCCCTAACATCTGGGATTTTTCTTTTTCACTCAAGATGATTTTAGGGGAATAATGAACCAGATCAGTGAATCATTTGGCATATTCTATGAAAAAATGATTACCCTGATCAAGGTCCATGAACTCTCAGGACCTAGAATATTCCAAGACATCTGGGCAGTACAATTCATGGAAGACATCCTTGAAGTCTCCATAGTTCATATTCTCATTCATTCCAGTTTTAATTATGAATCCCACTACTATGGTTGTGAACCTCCAACAAAAAGATTTCACTTTTCACCTTGAGCTCCGCGGGTGTATCCATGAACTCGAACATGCACTCTATCTTTTTGATCCCTTCTTCTACTTCTTGGGGTTCTATGCTATCTCAAAAAGTAAGAGGATTTTTTCTTAAATCCAAAGATTTATTTTTTCTAGGACCCATATCTTCGATCCTAACTATAATAGGAACATGAGATGGTCCCTGTCCCAGAGCTTGGACAACCCTTACCACAACCTCGACTAGCCTCTTATCAATCGGTGCGGGAGAAATCTATCTATCTTCCTCCCGTGGGCACATGGGCGCTATCTAGGGAGGCATGTTTCTACAAAAAGAAATAGTCACAAAAACTATTTAAAATACTAATTTTTTTTATTTTTTAATAAAATACATAAAATATGAATAATCTAAACATATTATAGTAATAAATGAAATAACTACTCCACCCACACCTGATGACCACGTGTGGTCTGCAACCCACTTGTCTCACCTGGAAGTGAAGTGATTAATACAATTACAATGACCATTGGTGACTCAATGTATTCAATGAGAGGCATGGGATAGACACCTACTCATGACCAAAACCCAAATCCCAGATAGTCCTAGGTCATTTCTATCCACACTAATCCCAAAATAGTAATATAACACAAAACCATTGACCTCCTATGATAACATTTTTTAAAAAACCAATCCAAGTTACAACTAATACTAGTAAAACATCTAGCCCATTAAATGGTCCTAAGGGTGTTACCTATCTACAAGGGATGTAAATAGTTCCTAGGTAATAATAAATTAGGTTTGGGAAAGATTTACACATGTGTGTAAGCATAAAGCATAAAAAACAATCAATAATATGAATCTGAAATTATCAGTTTAAACAAACCCTAATGAAAACCAGATCTGAATACATGGTTTTTAATATAGTAAAAGAGGCCCTAACATGAATAAAAATAGCCTAAAATTATAGAAAAATCCTACACACGATAAGTGTTCATCACCAGTGAGTCGTCTCCACAACACCACACCATAAGGGGGACTAACAACACGAACCGCGTCCACTTGAGGTTTTACCTTTACCTTTGTAAATCATAATCAAGTCCAATTACACCAAATGTGTGTCATTAGGGTGTGATCCTAAGCCCAGTAGGATACCACCCTTATATTCCAATTAGTATTCAATAAAAGGTGATAATCATGCAGTTTTAATACTTAAGGAAAATATGTGATAAATTCCAAGAAAAGAAACATTAAATTGTAGACAGTTTTCTATATAAAACATTCATAATGATTAAAAATTTAAATAAGACATGTTATTGACTATAATGTACAGATAAACACTCCCTTAGACAAGGTTATATACCACAAATCGAATGATCACCGAAACCAGGAACACCCCTAAGCACTAGATAGTCTCGGACCATATATATCTCGTACCTCGGTGGAAAATATCGATGTAACAATCATTTTTCATGCACTATACACTAGTAGGGAACATACCCATAACATGGTGGTCCCCAAAACATCAACCAAATATTATAGTTAGACATATCTTTATCCAAATTCTATGTGTAACAGGGACAAACCCATCCTGATCACTAGGGTGCTAGTGCATACCCTCCCACCTGGGTACCTAGGTTTCCATTTTTGTTCTCAAATAAATTTGTCATGATACATAAATATTATTTCATATAAAAACAAATAATGGTAACCTGAAAATAATAAAGTATGTAAAAACAATTTATACAACTTAGGATACACAAAAAGTAATTTTTTATTTTTAATAAAACAACTTCTCAAAATCACGCATTGTTTTGCACCCTAAAATCCTAGAAATAAACTTTTTTCACACAATGTGCACAATTAGAAGTAACCAAAATATAAATGGAAGCCCGCTACCTTTTCAATGAAACCACAAAATCGGTTATATGGATGCCACATTTGATCTAAGATGTGATATCTTTGTAAACCCCCCCATGTTCACATAAAAAATTACCTTAAACAATATTTTCATTACAACTATTAATGAAACCAATTTTCTCAACAAAATAAAATGAGATAAACATGAAAATATAATAAAAATAGAAATTTAAATCACAAGGATTGTATAAAAATGGAATCACCAATTATAATTTTGAAAACCCTTAAATCTTTTTGAGAAAAATCCCACTACACCACTGCCGCACCACTAAGGACATAGATCAAGCCTAAAACCAAAATTATAGACCATGAATCTCAAAATAAAATCCTATGTATGAAGACCTAAATGGTTTAAATTATGAACATTAATATTTAATGGAATAAATCCTAATAAAATTGAATTAAACCCTAAGAAAATTCAAAATGAATGAAGGAGACCCACTTACTTGAGAGATCATTATGAAATCGCCATAAATACAGTAGCATCGGAAATTGCAAACAGCCAAAAATATAATTGAGGTTCGAATATGGCAGAAAAGGTAAAATGAGAACTATAATGGTGGAAATGTGTAAAAAGTGATGGAGTTTTGAAGGAAACACATTACCTTTTTAAAATCTAGATGAAAAAAAAAATTGAGAAATTTTGACCTGATATCCAATATAAATGATCTCCAAAGAGGGAGATACATATATGGGGGAGTGGCTTGGGATGTTGGATTCAAGAAAGTGGTGAAATCACAGAAAAATCATAAAATATTAATAATATATTAAATAAACAAAAAACTTAAACTGGAAAGGAGCTTTCGGGATGGCACAATTCCTTATATAAAAAATAAAATCCACCATTATTATTGATTCCTAAATGGTCCAAATTGATATGGTGGTGTTAATAGGTATAGGGAGTCCATGTTGGAAGTTTATTTGGTGGAGAATGATGAAACATAATTGAGTCATAAAGGAATGAAAATTTATTTATAAATTTGGAAATGGGATCTCTGTTTGGACCAAATTTTGAAAACCCACCATTTCCACCAAAATTCCTAGGAAACCCTAAAAATAAAGAAATAATGGAATATAAATGGAAATTATCTTTATAATATGTCATGTATGTGCCACTTAATGTGTGTGTTGGTTTGGATATTATGTTCAATATTTTTGGGGATGGTGATATTGTATTATGAATGTGTGTATAAGTTTTCAAGTATAATTGAGCCATGTATTTAGAGGTATTATTCAATTAGGATCAATTTAAATGATAATAATAAGAATGTATAGTAATTTATATGTTCAATGTATCTTCATAGATATATATGATGTCATTTATTAAACATTATTCTCTATTGAACAAATCATCATCCTCTTCAACATTTTCCACATCTGAATTGATCATATAAAAAATTTGACAGAATCCTATCAAGTATCTCGCATATCCATATATTATTCATGAAAATCATAAATTGAGGTTACTTAAAACCCTTATTATTCATGATGTCATTTATTCTTCATTCGATATGAAAACCCCAATATATAGAAAATTCCATTGTTGAGAACTTTATTATACACATATGATGTAGTAGTTCTCAATCCTTCTAATATTCTATAATAATTTTTTACATCATGACCTATTAAAAAACGAAACAAAAACAATGGTTTTATAATTCCCCCCCACCTGATTCACCATTAATACACATTTTGAAATTGTATGTCAGTATTTTTCACAGTCATTTTCTTTTATAGAACTTATTAGAAATAAATTAAAAGTATAATACAATATTATTTGGTTTTTACTTAATTAAATATTTGTTAAATTATATAATGATCACTTTATAAACATGAGAAACTAATAAACTTTCCAAAATATGTAATTTAAAATGATAAATTCCTCAAAAAACTCTTTATATTATAAATCATTTGATAATCAATTTTCTCATCAATAATATTATAAGTTATATAATACTATCTTTGATATGAGTAAGAAATTAAATAAATTTATTGAAAATTTCTTTATGAAATTATATATATTTTTAATTTATATAAAATGAATGAGATTGGAATATTTCTCGTAATTTTCCCAACTCTCTACAACTAAATAATACACTAAAAAATATTCGTCATCAAAATCGAAATTTTAATTATATAATATTAATTACCTTAATAATTATTATCCCTTCAAAGAATGATATTAAAAAAAACAATTATTTCCAATCATTCTCATTATTCAAATTCACCCTTAATAAATCACCTTCAATTCCCTATAATGGGGAAAAATTAATTAATATGGGAATATAGTGGTTCAAGAAAGATCATTATTGATTAAAAAATGGGTTGATATTTGTTTCTCAAACCACGAATTCCTTTACATTTAACACAATTATTGGAATCGAATATTATGATTTCTTATATTTCAAGATAACAGTTTCCTTCAAAATCATGAAAAACATTTCCTTTTTATCATACTTATTTTTTTGAATTATCATTAATATTTAATCCAATAATGAACATGATATTATTTGTGATAGATTCTTCATATTCAATATTAAAATAGTGAATTAGTAGTATTATAGTGGAATAATTTTAAATACACCCTACTTTGTTGCACCTTACATACATCTTCCCAATAATTCAATGATTTTATTTTCTTACAGCCTATAATTAAATATTATTTCATTTTAATATCTAATGATGTCATACATTAAAATTAATCTTACGGTTTATATCTTTAATTCATTATCATTTTTATTTTAACATTAATTTTCCAACAGTAACACCCATGGATTTGTTGAAAATTCCACGGAGTGTACTCTTTTCCTATAAGATAAGAATCTTTTTCTTTTTTTGGTGATTCTAACTTACCATCTTTCTTAGGTGTATTTTATTTATATGTATTTTTTCATAAATCTGATGAATAAATTATAATCAATATTGTCTTTATTTTTTAGAGATACTATTGAATTATTTAATCTAATTCTATCCGAACATTTTTGTTTTATATAAATTATCATGATTTGTCTTATTGACAATTTATTAAAATTTATATGTTATCATTATTATATTTAAATCAATTTGATATTGATATCTGTTAATATTCATTAGTATACATTTCATCAAATTATCTTTTCCCTTCATAGAGGTAGTATTTATTGTCCATCTATTGATTGATATATTATATAAGTAAGAAATATTACTGTTCATGAATATTTGAAACTACTAAATATTGAAAAAAACCATGATTTTATGCATTGAATATTAATTAATTTAGATATATAATATTACTATTTATTTTAAAAAAAATACTTTTAAGAACCTTTTTGTATAAAACTCAACATAAAAAATCGATATAGTCATAGGATACACAATATTTTTATTAAACTATATTTTTTAAACATTCAGATTCTGAGTCATATTTTTCATCAAAATACTATGATTTCAAAATGATTTTTATTGTACAATGATTTATTATATTCCTTGAACCAGTGTTGTCTTGAATATTAAATGGACTCAATATATTCTTATAAGTATATAGATGTATTTTCAATAAATGAAATTTATTATAATTATGTACATTAGGTTATATTCATTCATCTTTATTTAATTTTTAATATTATATCCCTTATGTATTTCCCAATTTCATTTCAATATTGATATTATTGATATTTACTGTGTTATTTATATTTTTATTGGACTTAATTTTACATTCACATTCGTTTTAAATAATCAAAATTTTATTAATGAATATTTTTATTCCATTGAAATTAATTTCAATGGCCTATTTTATTATTTTAAATGATTTTAGTAGAGTATTTTTGAACTGAATGGTGCTCATAATATTTAATTAAAATACATGAAGTTTAACCTAAATATATTTAAAATATTTTTTATTCTATGAATTTTATTTGAAAAACTCATTCTTTATTGTAAAACACACTTATACAAGTGGTAAATTCATATAATATCTATCCTCAAAAGGTTTTTTGATACTTATATATGTCATTATATTTTATTATAGTCTCTCCCCACTCTATCATCATATTCCTCTTGTTATGTGATTTCCACATGCATGTTTCTAAAAGATAAAAAAATAAATATTAGAATTTATTTTTAAAAAAAATTCAGGATTCCTCTTATAACCACAATATAATTACCATGTTAATCATTTAGTCTATGGTATTCCAATAATGTGTGTAGTTCATGAAAAAAAAAATTTAATATTAATATTTTTTAATACTTCACCATATAATTATTATGAATCATCGATGTTATATTTTCTTTTCATTATCGAACGAGTTAACTTTACAATATATTATCTGCATACCTTCTAGGTATAATTTCCTTCTGATTGTAGCTTATGATTTTTGATATTCCCACCACCATATACTCAAGCATTTTCTTCCTAATTCTTCTTTATCATTCTTATTTCAATTCATCAGATTATTAGAAGAGTGTAAATGTGGATCAATAGTTGATACATATTCTACGAGTAAGTAATTACTAAATATATTTTATGAAAAAAATCGACAACATAAAATAGTTAAATGTTGATAATATAATCAATGGTGAAAATTTTTCTTCGATAAAAATTGTTATTGCATAAGGATCAATCCAAAATTACAATTATGGGGGGTAAATCCAATTATCCTACTTTTTATAGACTTGAACCTTATATTTTAACTTTTTACCTATTTGGAATAAGTAATATCACACTCTAATCTCAAAATAATTTTATGTTCATGTAATATTAGTTAACATGAATATAAATAATGATAATCATGGATTTATAGGATTCAATCCCATTGTGTTAGCTAGTCTTTAGTGTATGTTGGTTTTTTTTCACACAAACATGACTTATCATTTATTACCAATAATAATCTAAGAAAAATATGATGACCTCAGACACTTTATCTAAGAACAAACCATGCACAATAAATGTAACCTATCAAAATTATAAATTACTCGCCTTTTATTATTTGGATTTTGGATTGAAATAATAATAATCTTCTAAATACTATATTTGGATGTCTCTTTTTTTTATATTTGATTATATATAATTACTATTTCAGTTATTGACATGGTAGATCTAATCATAAACCATATATATGTTTAAATATTCATTTATGCCTCTACATAATGTTCTTATTAATAATCATTGATTTCTCACTTCTGGTTCTTCAAGATATTCTACCAATACAATAATCAAAAGTATAAAAAATTTCTCTCACAATTATATTCGTATATATCATTAATTCTAAAAGGAAAATCGCTAAAATATAGAATTATAAAACTCCATTTCATTGGGGGAAAATATTTTCATTATTTACTAGTTGGTATCATTTTTTCTTATTTCTTTGATGATAATAGGATTCAAAAGAATTGTTTTTATTTTTATTAAAATCAATTTATACTCTTAAACTCATATTCTTCAATATATTCAATGAATAATCTTGTGGATTCTATTTCCATATTTTTATCATGAAATCTCCACGATATTAATCCTTATATTCAACTCATTCAAACCAATAATATTATCAGTCATAAATTCTCACGTATGCTTTTCAGTGATATTCATTTAATTCATATGTATTTTTTTTAATTTTCCCAAATATAAATAATCATTTAAATAATTATTATTACATTCAAAATAATTTCAATAAAGGATTTTTAATTTTCGACATTGAGTTTATATAAGATAGAAAATATGATTCTCACATATGCATGACTTCATACGCAACCTAGTACTAAGAAAAACCTTCACGAGGACCCAATCATCTCATTTAAATAAAAAAATGTTCTCATCCTGGATTACTCCTAATTTGAAATATTTTGATATATATTACTTGAATAAAATATTAACATATCATGGATTTAGATCTATAAAATTAACACATTCAGAGTTTATTCATAACAAACCATCTGAATGATATTATACATATCTTGAAACATTGGGTTCTTAGGATATACCATCAGAATATTCTTACAAAACCATTGAAACTAGAGAATTTAATTTTATGCCTGATTATATTTATCTTGATAATTTTCAAGACATATCATATATATCCTTTAATAATTATTTATTATATATATATAACGGGAAGATAATTCATATAATAATATTTCCAAATGCTTTTCTATTTTTCACATTGAAAATCCATTCAAATGTTTTCAAAAATATTATATAACACCTAGTAGATGTTCATATAATATGTTAATATTTATTATACATAATCAATTATGAATATGTGATATCATATATATTAATTTTCAATTTTCTTTTATTAAATGTAGAAACTCATATATTAAGATAATTATATTTGTACTTATAAATATTGTCATCAAGATTAATTATTCTCAAAATACATCATTTTAATATAAATGAATATTAAACCATAATAAATTATTTTATAACAATTTACATTGAATTTTGAATATATATATACTTTATAAACATAAATAAAATATATTTTATCAATTATTAAAACACCAATTTCATCTCTTATTCAGTTTTTAAAAAAATACTAATCTCATAATTATATCCATATAATCTATATGATTAATAATATTTATTAGTTTTCATTTATATTTATAGATACATATGATTAAATTTACAAAACACTATTTTCCATGGATGCTTTCAACAAATTCATTATCATTTTACACATGTAAATGAATCACCGCAAATATGTCATATATAATAATATCAAGTATATTCCATGAATAGATATACATGATGGAAAAGATTATATTTCCCAATTATTGATATTTTACTTTATCATGAATATAAAAACATGAGGGTACTTAAAAACTCCAAACATCACGATGTTATTCTACCTTTATATAACATTAACAATATAACAAATGATGAAATTATTTCATTATAAATTCATTATGCATATATTCCTAATTTATTTAATCTATTTCCATTCCTCTCTTATCAATTTATATCAGCTCCATGTCATATTTATAAGAAATAAAACACAAATATAATGGTTTTATTCATAGAATGGTGTGTGGATTTTGGGTTGGTGATGCATCAATCACCAAGAGGCCATAGAATTGGTGATGACTCAAATCGTGTATTTAGATGATGAGTGATGATTTATTCTCAATGAAGATATTTTTTTTATAATAGACTGAGATCCTGGCCAGAAAAGCAAGATCCATTTATTGATAAAAAAACACTTACACCAGTCTAAAAGTAGATTCTTTACATTGATCCTTCCTCAGAACAGAAAGGATATCACTCAGAACTTGATCATCCCAATAAAAATCAGAGCCACTCACACCCTTGTTCTCCAGACCATCATCCACAGCATTTGATTATCTATAAACATGTGTAACAATGTGCTGCTTTGAGTAGAGATGATCCTAGCATCGTGACCATTTTTTGGTCAGCTTCCAAGAGAGATGGAGATCACCTGACCTAATAGCCATCACCACTTGAGTCGAGTCACATTCAACCCATAGCATGTCACAGCCCCTTCTACCAGCCTTCTCAACCGCTTCAATAAAACCTCGCATCTCTGCTTCAAGAGCAGTGGTGATCCCACACGAACCATAGAGACAACTAACAACACACCAAATATAATCCCTAAAAACCGCCCGAAAACCAGTGTTACCTGGATTAACTCGCGAGGCTCCATCATTGTTGATCTTAATCCATCCTTGGAAGGAAGGTTGAAAAAGAACATCATTCGTGCCATGATGATAAGGAAAGATTCCCTGGACTCCCAGTCTCTTCATAACAGAAAGATCATTGCATGAATTGTCATAGAAACAGGTTCTCAGAAGATCTTCCTCAGGAGAAGCAGTGAGAAGCCCTGAAATCGCAGTTCCACTACTGAATTTATTCTTCTCATGTATTTCCTGGTTTCTAGATAGCCATAAAATACTATTTAATTATTCTGAAGTAGTTAAAAATAGGTACCTGAGTTGCGGAGAGGAATTGATCGAAGGCCATGTTTTGATGAAGTCCACAATTGAACTTCCCCACGGCAGTGAAACTTTAAATATACTAGAGACTGCCTGCCACATTGATGCGAAAACCAAACAAATGAGGAAGAGGTGGTCTAAGTCCTCTCTGTGTTGATGACATAACGGACATCTGGAATAGAGAGATATACCACACCATTGAAGAAAGCCATCAAGGGGAAGCATCCTGTGTGCTAATCTCCAAGCATAAGTGGCACGTGAGGGTTTCAGAAAGCCATTATTCAGCTTACCCATCCAATGAGAACTCGATTCATTACCAACAATATGTTTGTAAACGACGTTTGAGGAAAGGATGAAATTTGGGTATGACTCCCAAGCCCAGAAATCCCCCATAGAGGAGAAGAAATACTGTCCAACAATGGAAGTAATGTGGTTCAGGATACCTTCCATGCAACTCAATTTCTCCTTGATTGACAGGTCCAAATTCAGATTGGAGTTATTATCAATGACCTAATCTTACAGGTGTCTTCCAGTCCAGTTGCATTTCCAGAAAGGAAGAGATGAGTCCTTTGAAACATGCCACCGGGAGTCAGCATCAATTCTATAAAAAATGTTCATAAAACCAGGCCATACCGATGAATTGAGATAGTTGGTATGGACATATTCTATCTTGTGAATGAATTTGGACCTGAGGAAGGCTAAGGCCTCCGATTGAGTGTTGAAAAGCTTCCAGATAAAACCATCTCGAAGATAGTCATTAAGGCATGTCAGGTTTTTTATGCTCAAACCCCCATCTTCATAAGGCTTGCAGACTGAGTTCCAAGGTATTGTTGCAAGCCTTTTTTCAGAGATCCTTCCACTCCAAATGAAGTTTCCAATGGAGGTGTGGATGTTATTAAGAAAATAAAGAGGTCATTTTTATACCATGAAATATTAGATCAATTTTGAAATGATGACAGAATTCACAAGACAAACTCTTCGGGCCATAGAGAGAGATTTCCCCTACTAGGAGGAGAGTTTCCAATGGATCATGCCAACAATGCTAGAGAAATAGAATGCTTTTGGACTTCCCCAAAACATTGGAACCCCAAAATAAATGAATGGAAGATATCCTTCAAGAATTTCCAACTATATGATGACATAATTCTTCCTGTTAGAGGAGAAGTTTCTTCAAAAGTAAACAAAGGACTTGCTCGAAGTAATTTCCTCCCCTGAAAGTATCTCATAGTGTAAAAAGGATCTCTTGATATGCCTAATATTTGCCTTATCTCCTCGAGTGAGGATAATGATGTCATCTGCATAAACAAGATGAGATGGATCAACCAACCCTCTTCCAGCATGAATGGTCTCAGCTTCTCATTGCCAGCCATGAGAGATAGGAATTTACTGAGATAATCCTCTACAATGGAGAAAATGATCGCTGATAGAGGGTCACCCTGCCTAACACCCCTTGATCAATTAAATTAACCTTCAGGAGCTCCATTAATAAGGATAGAAATGTGATCCGAGCACAAGATAGACTTAACCCATTTGATAAAGGTATCATCAAACCCATACATAGCTAGAATCATACATATAAAGCCCCAATCCATTGTGTCAAAGGCCTTCCTGATGTCCAACTTGAGATCAATGTTTCCACCTCTGATAGGACTTTTAAGAAGTGTCACACACTCTGAGGAAGTAATAAGACAATCCTGGATCAATCACCCTTTGATGAAGCCAAACTGATTTTCAAACACAATCTTGCACGCAATTCATGAAAGCCTGCTAGCAAGGATTTTGCAGATAATCTTGTAAGAAGTGTTTACCAAATCAACGGGCCTGAATAAGTGAATTTCATTCGCATTCTCTACTTTCAGAATGAGGGAATGAAACTGAGCATTCAGACCCTGAGGGAGTGACCCTCCTTTGAAAAAATGAGTAAAAAGCCTACAAACATCAACATAGAGAGAGTCATTACACTCCATGACTGTAAATTGAATCAAAAGTCCTTAATCATTTCTCATATAGTATGGAGTGGGTCTGGGTGTGTTGATTTTAATGGCATTCATATAATAATAATTTTTTTAAAATAATATAAATGTGGATATTATCTAGAGACACCATTTGGTTTATCTTGATGAGTTCATACTCTTACAATAAATAGGCCATTTGAGACATATAAAAACGTTATATATTGTGACACATGATAGGGTATGTTAAGTGTCAAAAGGATGGTGCAGTCTCACTAAGAAGGGGGTGGTAAATCAGGCGAGACTTGTTTTTATGAAATTATTTTCTTTTTTAAACAACTTTAAACATCTATAATTTTTTTTGTATTAGTGTATCATGTATATCATTTAGAATTTAAATTAAATACACCACTAAATATTTTTACAAGGTTCTGTACTAAGTTCTACTTCTTTTCTGCAACCATTTATTACCCTAGTTACAAATTTCTTACTATATGTACATCATTAAAACCAAGGAAATGTCATAGTCCCATCAACACTGAGTCCCCAAATAGTTCAGTCTACATTCTTAATATATTTTTCATGTTCCCACCTACACTAGCGACTCCTGAGATCCCCATGAGGATCTTTATACTACATCCCATAGTCTTACCAGCGTCCCTCGGCCTACTCCAAATTACCACTAGAGACTTCCACTACATCAGAGTCCCAATAAATACTTCAAAATCATGATTCACATTGGATTTGATACACTAATAGAATAATATTATAATATTCTTCTTGTATATTACTGGATCAAACCGGCCCATGTAAAAATGGAGAACCATTACAGTAGTGCTGGTCTTTCTCAACAAATTATGATCACCTGAAGAAAGTCAGTTGCCTTATTAAAACTCTTCATGAGAAATTAATCCTTTTAATAATGTATCGACATGACTAACGTCTATGTACTTAATTACAAAAATATTCTGAATCACGATTATTCAAAAATTATGGGAATCAATCTAAAAATACTGTACACTGACTAAGAAATATAAATTTGATTTCAACTCTTCAAACTTTAGGAATAAACATAATACACTACATGATATATTCAACTCATGTAAATTGTATTTCATGTGGTTGTACATGTTTATTTCATATACACCATATCATATAGTGTTCACATTTTCAAACATGCCACAATATCTCAAATATTCTTCTACATGCACACACACCTTAAACTATTTAATCAAAATATTTTTACCACCTTTATTTTGTTCATGTTTATCATCCGTGTGAACATGGATAAAACTATTAATGAACACCTTACTACCCTTATTCATGATAATAAGAAAGTTTTATACTGATATTTTAATTATTTCATGCAATACACAATCTATTTATACAATTCATGTACATATATATAATGTACTATTAAATTTCCACAATTTCTCTTGTTTAGTGCACTAATAAAATTAAAACAACCTTCTTCAAGCATGCATACATAACAATTTTTAATTTCTTCACTATTTTTACAAACCACATGCGCAATATAAAATCACAACACTAACATAATCATTCAACAAATTCTTTATTCACAGAATACAGTTTATGTATAAACTATTACATGATTTTTCAAACTATTTAATTAAAATAACAAGAAATAAATGTTGTAGAGTATCACGTTTTCTATGTAAAATAAAAAAATATTTTCATTGTGAAGGGAATAGTGGATAATGTAATATTAAACCAATTACCTCACTGATATGAGATCTATATTCTTATGTGGATAATAAAACTCTGATAGGACATACTAGAATAGGTTGGTAAAAATTAAGTAATGAAATTGAATTATTTTAATGCATGTTTTTTGAAGAACCACATTCTTAAATTCCATAATTGGATCGATCATGCAAGAGAATTAAATTTAATGAAGGAGGAGATTCATGTCATAGATTATTATACTCTTTTTAAGGAAATGTTTTATTTTTAATTTGTAGTAGTAATTGGTGACATTATAAAAGAGTATTGATTCATGGAATGTATTTAACCATAGATCTTGGTTTGGATGATAATATTATTATTTAAAACAATTATTTGGGAAGTCAAATTGGGTTTTATTGAAAATAACAACTCATGGTAGTATATGTAACAATATAACAGTTACTGCCTTGGAGAGATATGGGGATTCAAATAGTCATAAGTGGGTGAAGATAATATATTTAAGGGTATCAAATGTATTGGAATTTGTTTTATCCTTAGGGAATGTCATCATAGAAATATTACTAGAGAAGGTAGATACAAAAAATATAGACTAAATACGATAAATCGACCATGTATTGTGGGGTTTATAGCTACTGGTTTCCAAATGGATTGATCTTCATAGACAATATCAATGTCATCCAGAGTATTTTAATCTGTTTAGATTTATGTATCTGAAATTGGACCAAGTGTGGTGATGGGAGGAATAAGTTAATTTTTCTACGCACATGAGGGTCACAGGATAGGATTGGATATCCATATGTGTGGTAAGTAGCATAAATATATTGTAAATATATTATACAGTCAAATATTTGTGTGTATAGGATTAAAGATGTTTTAGGTGGTTCATCCATGAATTGTTTGATATGGAAGGATCCCTATTGAAAGAAAAAGTTGTTTCCTGATTATGTTGATTCTGGTTTTTTAGGATCCATACTAATGTATAATGTGAATTAGGATTATTTGGATTCATATTGTTCTAGTTGAGCCATATGGATTAGTTGGTATTCATGTTAATAGTATGTTTGATTGGTGAATATGTTTAGATGGATAGAAAATACATAATATTTTATGATGGTCAGGTATGAAACCATCGACATATTAGATATTTTGGATCCGAAATAACAAGATAGAAGAATCAATTATTAGGGTGTTCACATAGTTTTGAAAATTTATCATATGGTTTATGGTGACGATATTTTGATTAGATAGATGCATTTTGAATTTTCATTATATTTCAAGAGTTTAATGACTGAGACACCTATTTAGTACATAGGGTAATATAATAATTTTTTTGAGAGAAAACCTAGGGAATATATGGTCTATGAAGTGTATTTTATATTTAACCATGTATTTATGTGAGTTAAGTTTATTATTTTTGGTCCCGATATTTGTAATTTTTTATAGTTGAGATGTCATAGGGGTCAGTAATGGTTTGGGTATTTGTTTCAGGAAGGAAATCATGGTGTTCGTATTTCTATATTATTGATCTGGAACAAAAAGTAAATTTAGGATTGGTAGAGGTTACCTAGAGTTTTTGTATGATTGTGTTTTGGTTTTATAATTTAGAAAGTCCACCCAATGAATTTATTATGAGTACTCTATGGATAACATCTATAAGATGATTTTACTTCTAGTTTTTAAAAATATTTAATTTAATTATTTAATATGTTTAATTAATTTTTTTAAAAAGGTTTTATCATTTTATCCTAGCTAGTTAGATGAAATCACATACTCTACCACTATCCATTTTCCCATCCCCTTTCTTCTATTATCTCTTTTCACCATCAGTAAAACTAGTGACCACTCACTGGGATTCACTCTAGGTAAGGAATAATTTACTTATTTAACTAAATATAGTTTTCACTCCACTATAGTGAGTTCTAAATTAAATATATATTTTAGTAAATTTTATATAGTTAATCTATTTCATTGAACTCGATTTAAATTAACTCAAAATATTCTATGTGATAGACTTTATGAATTCATGGTAATAAATAACCATATTTTTCAATTATTAAATATGTTCATACACATAATGTGATTTGTGGGAGTGGGTGGGACATATGGGTGATTGATAATGTTATAACATTACGTATTTGTTATCCATGTTTGATTATTTATGATTATAATGTAGGTAAAAGTATTCTTTTATTAGTATAGCTTGGTCAAACTCTGTTTTCTTCATTCATCAATTTATGTAATAATGCTTTATTATATAATATGTTGGACTATTTATGTTCTTCATGATGTGGATTTATTGAATGTGATGGGTGTTGCTTTTATTTCCATAGGATGAAACGACCATACAATATGATGTAGTAGGTAATGAAAAATTTTGTGTTTAGATACTAATTTTAATCATATATTTTGTGATTACATGATGTTGGTGATGCCACTCAACATGGGTCTTAGTGGTTTTGGGGGATTTTTCGCAATGAAAATGGAAAATGAGGTGGTATTGATGACTGGATGTTTGCTAGTATCCCCTTTAGTTGAGAAGCCTTCTGTGTTGTTTTTGAACATTGAACTAAAGGAGAGACACATTATTGTAGCCCTGTGAATGAATGGGTGATTTTGATAACCATATGTGAGGAGAAATCTCAACAATTTTATGATTTCTAATTAATCAGAAGATGAGGATATTTAAATGTGTAAAATTGTTTATCTCCATTGAGAAAGGTATTTTTATAATGGTTTTTGGTGTTTTCATTGGTGATGTCACATTTACTAGAATGTTATGAAACATATAATGAGTCATCACGTTATATGATATGAGGGGTGATATTTCATTTTCCCTCATGTTTTTCATAAATATTTGGCACATAATCCCACTCAAACACAAGTAAAATAAATTAATGATTTCTCTAATGAAAATATGATATTAGTATAGAGTGGGTTGTGTTAATTACCATAATTCTCATATAATATATTTCATACACTTGTTTATGTATTGATTTTTAAGGGAGACTATTTGTGGTGCCTACCATGTAAATATTAACACCATTCATTAGCCCTTTGAGACATGTGTGGAATTTGTTGATTATGAAATATAGAGGAGTAAGGACCATGTCATAGTTGCATAGATGATTATTGGTTTAGAAAATAATCTAATAGAAAATAACTACATTTTGGGGTAGAGCATGGCGGATAATCAGTTTCACACTGATGAATTATATTTATTGTCATGGAGACATTTACACATGATCAATCTATGCAAAATATAATTTAGTTCGGTATTATTCATGAAAAATTATAGATATTTATTCTGCATGCCATGTAATATATTTGATTCTTTGTTCCCGATATTATTTTAGATATCCCCTTATGTGATTTCACTCATGTTATTATTTTATGAAAATATTTATTATCCCCTGACTATAAACTATTTGAACCATAATGTCAATTTGTATCCATTTTAATATGATGATTCATTCATAAATTCAGTGGCCTACAATAATGGGGATTGTTTGAATGATTTGGGTTGTGTATTCTATTGGAACATAATCCATAAATGATGATTGTAACCTAAAAAAGTTAACAAAATAAAATATAACTAATCACTTTGGAACATTCATTACCATATTTATCTAACACTATTATGTGGACAATTCATTATTGAAGAGTTTTAGTTATTTTAGGGGTTATAGAACCCTATAGATCAATCAAACGCCATCCTATGGGATTTGAATAAGTCGAGGGGGTTATCAATAATATATGTGGAGAAACAATGAATCTTATTAGCAGGGGGTTCTTACAACACTTATTGTATAGAGTACTTATTACATGGTTTCAGTATATCCCCATGGGATTTAGAAATCCCACATTCACTCCAAACGTCTCACCCATAATTAATTATCACCAATAAAGATATATAATCCTCAATCTACTTTAAAAAACTCATGAATTATATCTAAACATAATAATATTAAACCACTTTTCTATATAATTAGAATCACTCAAAATAGAATATTTAATTACTTTTTCTAAAACATGGATGAGAAAATATAAATAAAATTGAAGGATATCTTGTACTTGAGATGTACAATTTTGTACAACTTTGGTAAAACTCATGTAATAGTTGGAAATGTACCATATTTGACTATCACATGGGGATTCAATCCATTTGTATTGAGATAATATAAAACTCTATATTTAGATCATTCAAACATAAAAAATTAATTCTGTCTAGTGATTCCTCATCTTATAGCCACTATATAAATTTTTTTTATTAAGACACCAGAATGAATATAGAGAAACTATACATTAAAAAACATATATATATCAACCTACTGAAAGGGATCACAAATATTTTAGAAATTAGACTAAGATTATTTGAATCATAAACTATATATACGTCACATTCTAGAGTACTGACCTTGGTATCTAGATCCTTCTCGATAAGATCTTCCAGGTGTGATGCCATTCATTCCATTGTCTATACGAATTCCTCTGAGTTTGTATTTCCTTGGTTGAAGCCTCATGCCAAGTTTAAGTTTTTTAACCACATCTCTTGCTCCTAATTGGAGTAAACTTTCAACATTATCTCATATATTCTTTCGATATTCTCTTTTTAGGTGTTGACCCAGATATCTTTTTTATGAATTTTATTCTTAGAATAAGGGATGATATTCAAACACTCCACATCCACTTATTCAACCATTCCTATTTTCCATCTTTCTTATCCACATTCCACATTTTGTAAGGCTTTGATTTCGTTATTTCCACTCTTATTAGACAACATAGTTTCCACTAGTTTAGGATTGTGGGAATACCCTTGGTTTCCCTTTAGATTTTTCCCTTTGACTAGGATAAATTTCTTTGAGACTCAATTTATTTTCCCCCTTTTTTTAAGACTATGAAGTCCTTTCCACTGGATTTATTCAAAATTACCCACAAAGAACTTGCTATAACTAGTGTCTTATAAATCCTACTCCTCTTGAGAAAATGACGTTTATTGAAAATCCTGACCTTAAAAATATTTTCCCACCTCAACCATTGAGCCTTCATTGAGGACGATCTTCCTGATCTGAGACTTTACATTTATTTTTTAGCCTCCAAGGTAGACTTCAAACTTTGCAGTCATAGAGTTATGATGGGATGAGATTTTTTTAATGAGAGTGTTTTGGACTAATGGTCCCAAAATACTCACCTCATCTAGAATCCCCTTTCCTAGTTGAGATTTTTTAGTAGCCAACAACGACTCCACCATGCAATGAATATTTACAAGGATAATCCTTCACACTATTATCAACCACAATGGAAGCACATCCATGGGCACCTTGAGTGATTATGTTAATGTCGTTCACAAATGGAAGTGGTATAACTGATACATTATATTCAATACTAATAGACCTAGGCCTTCCATGGATCTCCTGTTCATTAGCACTCTGATCCTGCATCTTATTGAGTACATTGAGGTATAGTATCAATTGAGTAAACACATCATCCATATTTGGATTTTCACATGACCTTCTAGCCTCAAACTAAATTGAAGCCAATGGATTTGTTATCCTATGATTCTCCCCCAGTGGAGTTTTATTGGTAACCAATTTGCATCACAGTCCAACATTTTCCTCCCCATTAATCAATTGATCAACCATTATGGCCTTGCATACTGCGACTGTTCCAACCTCTATAATATGGGGAGGAGCATCCCATGAGCAACCATAGAATATTTTATGGCATCAACAATCTTCATGATCTAATCTATGATATCCTAAATAGTAAGGGATCCATGAATCATAACATACATTATTATGCCAATGGTGATCTCCCACAATCTAATTAATGACAGATTCTAGTGGGAATTTAGATATATCATTATCCACATAGATCCTAGGTGTTACACGATAGCTAACTGAAATGGGGTAGGAATATGTATAGTATTATAAGAATAACATGTCGCATATCAACTGGATGATCAATGGGTTCAGGAATGAAAAAAGAAGTAAATATTGGGATATCTAGAGGGTTGGGGTCAGAGGGTCACACCTAAAATGAATGTAGAAAGTCCCCAAGAAAGGAGAAAACATAAATCCCTCTAAATATCATGATGAAATGTCCTAGGATTAAACCTTGTAATATTGATTTGAGAATCATATTTGTATGTGTCTCACATTTAAATGGACAACAAACTAGCAATCCTATAAATTCAAAGAATATAACTGATACCCGTTGAACACTTCAACATAAGGATGATTTATTCTAGACAGGGTGACCAATGTAAGAACTAGTAAATCTGTAGCATTCATGAACTCCAGAGGAGAAATATGTACATAGAAAACTCCATTTGTGTATGATTTGACATTAGGGATTATTTTTATCAGAATTAAAATAGGGGTAGGGAAGATGGATACATGTACATTGGTGATCATTGAGTCATGATGATCACTTTTCAAGTTGTGTTACATTAAGCCACGCCTGTTGTGTTGTTTATGAACATGGTAAAAACTAGCGACTACTGGGTATGATATACATGACATGTACTTTGGGTTACATGCTATGTGAGATTTATTTGACCATGAAAACTAAAAAGGAACATAGTTTTCATAAACATTTTTCATTATATAAATACTATGCTAAATATATTATTTTCTATGAAATGAAAAACTATTATAAACCTTGATATATGTATAAAAGTATTTAATTTTACTTTTATACAGTACTCATTGAAATTGGTAGGTATAAATAATTATTACTAAATTAAAAAATCTACATTGAATGGGGATGAAATTAGACTATGATTTATGTGAATTACATCTGAATATTATTTTCCTAATCATGGAAATGAGGTATTTTCCATAGTATTTTCTATAGAACAATCCCAAAAATATATTCAACATTTATGGCCTAAGTGAGATCTTATACAAGAGATTTTCATCCTTATATAGATCACTACAAGATCCATTGACGACAAACCATTACCCATGGTTTCCACCACATGAAATATTACTATTAGATGTTTTTGTGTTAAAAATGTGTTTTTATGTATGTTTTTTGTTTATTAAAAAATGAAAATATTAACTGTATAAAATTTTCATTTAATAACAATTTATTGATTTACACTTTGATGGAAAATATTAATTTTGAGATCGTTTTCCAAGTTGTACATATTTATAAAAAATAATTATAATCACCTATAGAATTGGAATTTTTTAAAATTTGAATGAAATTTAAATTCATCATATTAAAATTTGGTGATTATAAATATGGGGGAGTATTATAGAAAATATTAATTGTTTAGTGAATTGTAAAAATAATTGTTTAACATGTACCAATAATGATGTAAATATTTGTATCTTTTATAAATTTAATTTTTTAATCTGATTAAAAATTGGGAATTTCCATAATACATTTCATGTTAAAAATTTTAATATAATTTTTTTAGATAAGGAAATAAGTTTCAATGGAAATAAAATTATCACAACAATAAGGGTTAAAATGGATAAATCAATGTTATTATAAGATATAAAAATATAATTATCACTGAAAGATGTCCTAAATTTATTTTTTATGTTTATTTTTTCCCCGAAAAAACCTTAACTTTTAATATGGGATTATTTTGTGCCAAATGATGTTACAAAATAATCTAAATTATATTAATGTAATATGTATTTACAAGAGTGACACTACCATAACATATATAAGAATCCTCCTCCACCAATTATAACCTACAATAAAAATTATAATTATCCCCTTTAATAAATTTCATTGCTTCCCCTTTAATCATCTCCTATATTATTGAGCTCATAGTCAATAGAGATTTCCCAAATCGATTCTCAGTTAAAAATATTTCTATGTGTGAAATAAAAATTTCGATATATGTATTTTCTTCTCTCTTATCATTGTTCTATTTCTTATTCTCCCCCTACTACATAAATATTATTTATCAATTGGTTATGTTTTGTTTAGTCAGAATTATTTATGAACTGTAATTTTAAAATAATTAAATAGAATATTAGTATTCATCACCTCATTATAATATTCCACAATTTGGTTTGATATTATAACCTACACGAATGGTGTTTTAATGATTATATCATGTATGATTAACAAATGATAAATACATGAAATATTATAATATAATGAATAATATTTTGTGTTATCCTAAATTTTTAATTCTAATACTATAGTGAAATCCTTTTATAATATGTTATATATATCCAATTAATTCTAACATTCTCTTTTTTGGTAGGTTAATTCACCTTCATGAATAGTACAATGAATTTTTATCATTGATTATTATGGAATCATAATTAAATTTAAGATAAGAAAATAATATAAAAAATTATTTATTCTAGAGTACGTATATTAATATTAAAAAAATTCAATAGAAAGATATTTATATGATAATTGTATCAAAAAAACATGTATTATATTTTTTTCATTATGAATCATTCCTCAATGTTTCATCCAATGAAAATTGTGCTTTCTAAACCATGATATAAATATTTTTCCTATAAACATATCATTTTGGAGATGAGTAATTTTTAATCATGGGTTGAAATCCAAAACAAATATGTCAAAATTATAGAATTAATAGTTTGAAACACTAATTAAGAGTAATTAATATTTACAATGAAATGTAAAAAATATATTAAATTAACATAAAATATTTCTTTAATGTCGAAAAAATTGAAATAGTTCCTAGAATATTTGATTATTTATTTCATAATTATTATAATTTATTTTAGAATGATTTTTACTAAGAATGAATCCATACAAATTTGACTTCATGACTCTAATTCTATTCGTGAGTTGTATTTATTTCATATTGACCATGGTTATAAAAGATGGAGTTTTATATCCTATGAATATATTATATTTCCCTTCCTCTTCAATTTCTATGGAATAACATTTTTATAATAAAATAAATATTACTTGATAAATCTCCATCTCCAAAAAATTTGGTTTTGTTAAGAATAACTTTCATAATCATCAAATTTTCTCCTTCTCTTTCACATCTATATTCATTATTTCATAAAATACCCCCCTTCTCATTTGGAAGTACATATATGTATTATTTCTATTTATATTCAAATTTACATTTTAGTCTTTCCAAATATAACATTTTGAATCCTTTAATAATGTATCATTTAATATAGTTAATTTTTCTATATAAATGGGTTTTTTCTATCATGATGTTATTTTTTATCTTCAACTGAATATTTTTTTAAATAAAGTATAAAATTTTGATGGTTGATTTATTTATGATTATTATTAAATATTTTCTAAAAAAAATATTGATGAAAACGTATAAAAATGACCAATTTGAATGTGACTTGTGTCATCATCTCAATATGTTATGATATATTTTTTAGAAAATATTTTAAATGTTTGAATAGAATTTTTATATTTATTACCAAAGTATAAATCTCATATGGAATAATATTTTATATATATCATTCTAAACATATTTTATAAATAATTCGTTTTGGTTACTCGGTTTTTTGTAGTAATAGATGATATTTTTTATCTTGTAAGGAGATACTCATTTTAAATGATATGAAACCAATCAAATATCCATGTTTCTTCTTGATATTTTGAATATTTTATATTTTTAGGCCAAATAATTATGGATAATGATGTGTAGGGTCTTATATAGACCTTAAATGATTTATTTAATGTTTTAAAATTGATGGTATACAAATGTTTCAAATGTTATGCGTCTTGGGTCACAAAATCATATAACGACGAAATACCTATGTCACCATGTAATGGGGTATATAATATTTATACCTGAACCACTATTTATTGTTTACTAATTATTATGTTTATTACATAGTTCCCTGTTATGATATGATAATATGAAGTGTACAATTTTGGTTTCATAAATGTATGATTTTCTTTCATATATCATGTGTATAAGTTATTATCAAATTTCATAAAACATTTTTCTTTGTTGATATTGCATTTATTGTTATCAAGAATTATATAAATATCTTATTGTTAATGTTTCTTTTTTAATATGATATTTATCCAATTCTTATGGGTTCTCATATTATTATAATATAATCCATAATGACATGTTGACGTGTTCTTAACTTAACATTAGATTGTTTTAATCCATTTATAATTTACTAATTCCATAGTTTGTGAAGATAGAAATAAATAATGATATTTAAATAATTGGGTTTATGTTGGATAAAATATTGGAAAATCATCATAAATACTAAAAAATCAAATCCTTTTGAATTTATCCTCAATGTAACAAAACCATCGGTTCATAACATTATGAGAATATTTGAAAGATGTATTCTTTATCTTTGATAAATGATGTAAAATAAATATATTTATATATTTGATCATATAATAATCCATTGGACCACATCAACTATAAGGCATGATGTGTAACCTTTAAACTACACAGTGTATCAAAATATTATACCACATCTAGAATTCCCCCCCATGTTTTCATAAATATTTCTTATTAGTTTCATTAGTTCCTCTACATTGATTCATCACTAATTCATATCCATTATTGTTTGACTCAATGACTAGGATTGACACCCCTACTATTTCAATTTTACCACAATATAATTCCATTTGAACCATTCCACCATTTTCTCCTACTTCGTTTCAATATTATATTCCCACCAACATTTACCTCATTAAGGATAGAAATATTCCTAAAAATAATCACATTAATTGACATTAACTATCCCAAAAATAATAACATCTACTTATATCATTTACCATTCTTCTAGAATAGTATACTATGGTAAAACCACAAATTTTTTGATTCGATGACATAAAACTCATTTTTAATAAGGATAAAATGAATCCAAACTGTGAAATATGAAATCACAATTATTTTGGAATTAATTTATATTTTTCAATAATCAAATAGTGATTGGGATCACACAAGATTAAATATAATGAAAATATTTATTATGAATAATGATGTTCAAAATTTTTATTGTAACACAATGGATTCATTAGTTCACATAATAAACTAATTAATCCAAAAAAATTATTAACACTCTATGCTTAAAAAATGGTAATAATTGATAATATATAAAAACAAAGGAACAAATATCATCATAAATAATGAAGAAAAAATGATACTAAATAACAAAACTATAATAGTAATCATCGTAAAACATATAAAATATATATTAATTATTTGACTTGTAAGAGATTTAGTTTTTTTATCATGTTACTTAATTTATGAACTAATAAATTTGATATTGGTAATAATTTTTGAATACATGAGTATGAGGTAGAATAAATTTCCCTAATAACCTCCATGGTATAAATTTTTTATCTCTTTATTTTTCTTTTTGATTCTATAAAATAATTAAAAAATTATATTATTTTAACTATTACCATTATATGCTTATCAATAACTTCCTCTAAAATTTATAAATGGGTCACGCAAAGAATACGAATATCATAAACCATTGTAATAAATATGAATTTATATCCCATAGAATGTTTACTTGGAATATTATGTGAAGACTTGAAACTGCTTAGTCCCGGAACAAGATCCTTAACATGATGATCATACCTATAGTATTAAAATCATCATATTCTTGAAACAAATTCAAATGTATAATTTCTATTTCTAAATCATTTTAAGTGATTTCACAACTCTACTAAATAAAAAATAAATATTTGATTAATAAATAAATATTACATATTCCATAAAACTGAACCAGCTCAATAAATATTCAAATGTTTGTGCAAGGGTAAACACTGTGTAATGAGGTCAATTGAATGATCAGAAATTTTTTCCACGATAGTTTATCATGGTGTAAATATAATTATTCCTTTTAAGGTACATGAGAATCCACAACTAAAAATTGTTTATGTCCAATTAATAGTACACTAGTCACTACATTTTACCCATGATGATATATTTAATCCATTAAAATAGGATAACATGGTGTTCCGGACAAGAAGTGATAAAAAATCTCATGTTGAATGATAATCAACCCTCACATGCACTACACAATCTATGAGGGTCCCAATTCAAAAAAAATCATGAATAATATACCTATTTAATGGATATGTACTCATTTAATTATATCATTCATTCCATAACTCTTTATTTATCAAAATATCTACAGATAGATTATCATTATTATGAAATATCTATTTTTAAAAATAAACATGAATGTAGCTACTCTAATTAAGATATTATAAGAAATTTTTTTATCATTTAATGATTTCCAAGTACATGGAATGTTGTGAAAATAAAAACTATTGGAACCCGTAGGATTATCAATTATCAAGGGAAACATATTATAGATTATTACACTCCCCATCAGTGTAGATAATCTTATATAACTTTTACATTTATTAAAAAAATCAATATTCTTCTACTCTGATACACATATAAATAAATATTCCTCCTCGTCTCTAATAGATCCACAAGGTGACCTACTATTTATCATTTATTTAATTATGTTTTTTTATTTTTATAATAATGAAAATAGAGAAACTTCATAGACACATGAAACAATGTAAAAATTTATCGTGTTGATTGATACTCATTATATCAATGGTTGAAATGACACATATGTACCTATGACATCTTCAATGGTCGCATCTATAAAATAATATTATCATGTTCGGTTGTTTTCACTCCATAAATGGTACTAATGAGCACAACATGAAATATCAATAACCCCTAAAGATTCCAAATAATAAATCATAGATTATCAATAACCAATTTCTCTAAATTCAAAAATAGATGGATGTATTCATTTAGACGGACCTCCATTGTCATCTTTAGATCCACATATAACACCTTCTAGAAAAAGTGCGACTAAAATCATAACCAATGGAGAAACATCATCAAAGACAGAAATAGAGATTCCATGTGACAAGTATGATTATAATCTATTATAAAAATTCATTCTTAATGAACTTTTTCTAATAGGGAGACCCTTTCATAGCGAATATATCATGATATTCTATAAAAACGTCAAGGGAAAACTATTATCCTATCTAGGATGGGGATTAAATTATTTCCACCACAATGAAAATCCTAATGATCTATTATCTAAGATTATATGATCATTCAATAAATCTTAATTTATATATATAAATAGAAAACCAATTTTAATGGATGTCTGTGGATTCCATTCATACTCAAATTTAAGAAACATCCCACTTTGTTCTTAAGTTTAAATTTATATAACACAATAAATTCATACACATCATCTACCAACTAAAACATGCTTTACCATTATGGGAACCATCCAAGGCAACACATGCTATACTGTCGTGATTTCACTATTTGTCATAGATTTAATAGATATAATGGAGAACTAATACTACATGAATTATATTGAAATTATTTTGTGAAAGGATTATCAAAATCCAAAACTTATACTTCTAGAGTTTTTTATTCTTCCAATACTCATGTGGAAATACTAGAAAAAATATTGATTTTTATATATAATCATGTTCATCCTATATAAATATAATATTATCAGCACTATATAACAACATAAACTAAATAAAAACAGATCTGGTCCATGTTTCCTATTAAAAGAATATGATAATTAATAAATCTAGACAATATAATAAAAATATAATTTACAGCAATAATAATAGAATGACATATTCAAAAAGAATAATAATATATTTTTCATCCTCTTGATTTTGGATAAATATATTTTTCCTTCTTTAGAGAAATCACGTATTCTGTTGTAATGATTGAAAATGAACCCTCAGAGACACCCATTATTCATAAATCCATGATTTCCAAACAAGGGAGTCCTATATACCAATTATTTTGGACCTCACCTCATCTTCTCAACTATGTATCACCTTATAAATAAATAAATATATGAACCATACATACTATGTATGATAACACAAGGTCTTATCTTTTAAAAAATGAATCATTTAAAAGAAATGTTTCTCTACAAATGATAATCTTACTTCATCATAAGGATACATTGAATGGGTGACCCCCACTAGTTGAAATTAATTACTTGATAACATCTAGACATGTGATCTAATGGATTATATATCTTCAATAAAATTGTATATGGGGGGAGAAATATCCCTCACTAGTGTCAATAGGTACAAGGTTTTTAGTAGAGGGAAAAGAATAATATCATGGCACATATAATTCATCATTTTATACATAGCATACATTCTGTGAATTTATTCACAACTTAGTCTAGGCATAAATGCCTTAAATAGAAACTATTTGAAGATGGTAGTTGTGGATGTGGATAAAGATATTATCCACCAATAGTTTCTGTTGCAATATCAACTTCTCTACTAAAAAATTCATAGTACTAGAATATTATTCCAAAAAACATGTTTTCCACTAATATCTCGATCATTCATTATGTGAATGTTGATCGATATCACTTCTATTGATATATTTATAGAAAACAATGTATTTTTCTAAGAACAGGGGTACATATCTTCCATGTGAATATAAAAACCAATACTCAATTGAGGACACATAGTTTGGTTGAGATGCATAAGAATATGAAACAAGTGAATACTCTTCCACTAATATATCATCTAAAAACATAGAGCCTCGAAAAATATAGCATAAATCATGCCCATGGATTACCACATGTTTCCATTAAACGCTAACACATTCTCTTACATGTTCATACTACACAAAAATGATTCATCGTCTAATAAACATGAATCTCTTATGAAATTCTTAAATACAAACCCATCCTATAAAAGGGATCACACTACAACCATGTTACATAATACATTCCATGAGTTTGAGAAGAAAAAATCCCACCAATAGTTAAAGGTTATTTCTAAAATAATCCAATGTAAGAATCACTTTTTTTGGTAGGATAATAATTTAGAAACTATATATATGTTTCTAATTACTAATAATCCACTAAAACATAATGGATAGGGATGCAAATGAATATTATAAGTACCATATATTGGAATTCATGAAGAAACTTTCTCTGATTCATAGTTTCATCAAGCTTAGTGGGAACTAATATATACTCTAGAATTATTATATAGATATTATCACTCTCCCATTGGGTATAGATATCTATCAACAATGTCATTTAATCAATGAATCATCATAAAAATTATAATCCACATAAGGCCTAATCACATTAATAATATCATAATGAAATTATTTAAAATTTGATTTGTATATATTTTGGTCGAATCCTTCATTTTGTACGATAAATTGAACATTATAAATGTTTCCCTTGCAGGGCTATTATATGATGTATTTTAATGATCACAGATGGACACTACATGATGAATGTACCATCCTAACTATACCCCACAACTAATGCATAAAAATTCAATTTCAATCAACATATTATAAGATTTACAGTGAATCAATACATTCTCCACCACAACAACACTAGGTTACCAACTTTGAAAACAAAACTCAAAAATCAATGACACTATTTCCATAAATTATAAAACCAATACAGATGCTAATACCATATATAAACTCTATCACTAGGAATCTATGTTCTATTATATTATTATAACAGTAATCGACCCATATGGATCCCACCTAGGCTAGTACTAAGCCATGTGATCCACTGTAAACTAACATTTATGTGTCTGGGAGTTATTTACAAGTTCCAAAAATGAACTATAATATGGGGGAACCTATACCCTATAACATCCTATAAAAAACTATTCAACCTATATAAAATTGTAATATACACAATTAGAAAATTATATAAATAAATAGATAAGTTATACTAAATATTATAAATGGGATAACAAATCAATAAAACAACATTCCTTGTGTTATAATCTTAAAATAACTAATCCATTTTATATGGTCATCTAAAACAACATATCTACAAAATCAAATTTCATCTCCTCACTACATGAAATTATGGAAATAGTTTTTGAATATAATCTTCCATAATCTTTCACATCAAAGAACCACTATTATTTAAATTCAAATAAATTTATCATATACTATGTTAATTATTACCATCAAAAAACTATATGGCGTATCCAATGATTGAACATGTGGGGGTATAAGGCCGTTATTTGATGAAAATATAAAAAAATGTATGAGGACCTAAAAACATCATAGTATAAAACAAAAGGTTTTTTGTACACCTTAGAATAATAAGGAATATATATTTAAGAAAAACCATTATATTTTTTATATATTTAAAATACTAAGTTATATGATAGTTCCTATCAATATAACACATATTTCCCAAATTATCCCTTTAGGGGATCCAAGATTGTTTTCACAAGAGTGTATCAGAATATAATAATATATAGAATATAATATCTATAACTCATCAACAAGTCACATTGAAATGGAAAATTTATGTTATTTTTAGAATTCCAAAATCACTACTCCATATATTCTGATGTCAAGGGGGAAACTAAAAATATAATAGTACCAAAAACTACTAAAATTTTAATTAATTCATAAGTGATATTATAACTTTTTAAGAACAACAAAATGAAACTACAAATCATCTACAAAACATGTATCGATATAGGAATTAAATTGTTTTTTTGGAATACTACACTGCGATATATAGGGTCTTACGAAAATAATGGTTGAGGACTACACGCCAACACATGTAGAAGTTCATGTAATCAAATCACTCATCCACTAACCATTCATTATATCTCTCTGTAAATATAGGGTATCAAATATGTATCATAGTCTATTTTGTGTTATCTGAGGGGGTACTAATCGGAATAGAGGACCCACACCAAATTTGGTGGGATGTGCATCATTCACATGGGTTAACACTCCGAGAATGGAAGACCATTCCCTATCAAACATGGTTGTTACCTAATATACTATAGTTATGAAGGATGTATTCCATGATATCAATGGAACTTATGGTGGGTTACCAATCATGTATACACTTCAAATGTCTAGAACATACCGTTATATCACCTCAAAGGGGGTAACATCATCAGGTTAACTAACTTTCTCATAAACAATCCCTGATGACTAGTATTATTAGAAATAAATATTTTCTATATATTAATTTATATATAACAGATTTTTATATTATCTAATTAGGAATCCTTGGTGAGATAATATGAAAAAAATGAAGGCTTTATTATGCACAATATATACACTTTTATACATACCATATAGACCTCAGGTGGTTAGAAATAGATTCTAATTAATATAAAAAACTTGTCTAAAATGTAACAAATAAAAAAAAGAGCTTGATAAGAATATGGAATGAAGTAAAGGAATCATCAGGTATAATGATAACATTGCAAATAGATTTCATTTCAAATACATTTAACATGTGGATGGTCGTCAAATTGAGATCATTACTCTACTATACATACTTATTATATATACACATCGAAGTTCCATGATCATCTACCAACCGTTTATATAATGATCCTCATAGATACAAGGTTGAAGAAACCATAGTGTGCATACATGGGTATGTATAATAATACCAAATATAGTAATATAAATTAATTATCCAACCCTTTAAATAATTACTGCCAATTTTAGTATTTTAAAAGTACATGATAGGAAATATAATTTTAAATTATGTAAATAATATTCATAACCATGATTTATCATAGTCAATCGACTAAAAATCACTTTATATTTCTATTATAAAGAAACAATGCTACAGTGAAAATTGTAATAACCATACTCAAAACGTATCATAAAAATACGCAACTAAAAGAAAATAAACATCTATGATGTTAGTAGAATATAAACTTTTTCATGGAAAAGGATATACACATTTTCTTGGAAAAAATACGTACTATATTATCGAATTAAATATAGAAATATATAGTTATAGATTTATATTAGATATACCCTATCCTAGTGTAGTGGGTAAGGAGTAGTGATAGTGTTGGGTTCTTCATTATTCACCTCAACCCTAATGTTATGGTTCATAAGACAATCAAAGCTCACGTGGCTTAGCATCAATCACATTCTCATATAATGTATAATTGAAGAATTGCCTTTCTACATATATCCCATTCATCAGGTACATTCATTGAGGTTACAAGAGGAATTACCAATATTTTCCTACATCATATCAAGTGTTTTTGAGGAAATACTCAACTAAAATCATTCCCAAGTCATATATATGGTTTACCATATCCTTGAGAAGTGGTGGAGGAGAGTTTGAGGGAAATAGAGATATATTAATACGTCTTCATCGATTATTTCCTAGAGTTGTAGGTGAAAAAATGAGAAGTCACTATCATCCCACTCTTACCATATAAATTGGGAGATAATAGAGGAGTTCCCCCATCATATCATGTTTCTATTAATATCACCTCATCACATGACGCACCAAATCTCAAAACTAAGAAAATACATAACAATCATCTCAATAATAGCCATGGATCATCCACTCAATCATGTTGGAATTTATTATTGTTATATATGTGGGATACCTAATCCTATCAAAGTTCTTACTAACCAAACTCATGGAAGGATAATAATACATCAATTATTGAAGAACTATAGTTAATGAATTATCCCGGTAATATCATCATATTGATGTTGATATAATCTTCTATACGCTCGCAAAAATATTCTTGTATATCCCCATCAAATATCCCCATTCAACACACATTTTATGTTAGTGATAATAATTAAATACAATGATATTTTTTCAGCAAATCAACTTGATTTTCACATCAGAACTAGGATTCTACAATTTTCTTCACTTATAGTTCCATCTAGGTGATCTCAAGGAACCCAAATTACTCCACTAATTTTTTCCAACCATCCTCTGTGTTTTCATGAATATTTTCATGAAGGATACATTTAACTAAACCTCATGGTATAAGTGACTATATATTACAATATATTCATCAATTATATGAATTTCATTATGTAAATTCAACTCCTTTATAAGTTAATCCCTATCATCAAGGATATGTTATTATTGTAATTTTTATTGTTTAAATTGAATGAAGGAAACCATCAACACTCCATTTTAATTAAATCAATTTATCCAAATTAATTTTTTTGTAGAAATTTTAATTTCATGTGCTGATATTCATTCATATCATCTTATCAAATCCATAGAGTTTTTTAACAGTAGATTTGGAAAACTCCGAACTTCTTATTAAAGCTATTTCATTCATTCAAATAGTCCCAACACAATATTATGTATATATATTAGAACCCACTCCAATTTTTATAATCCCTCTTAAAAAAATTTCATTATTATCTATCTTAATCAAATGGGATCAACATATTCAATTAAATATTTCTTAATTAATTCTAAATTGTCATGAATTATTAAGCATGAAATATAATTATTAATTAATAATGTTGATACTTATCTTAAATAAATAATATCTCATAGTTACTAGTAAATTACAAACCACACTTCTCTACATCTTCAAATTACTTTGTTCGTTACTAACTCCACCATCTAATGAGGTTAAAAATGGTGTCTTGTCACAAAAAGAATCCAAAATTTGCACACCAAATAAAACATACCCCTAATTATAGAACCAGCATTTCATTTCCAAAATTCAATTAGTAAAAACCATAAAAATGAATACATGAGGTGGGAAACGATAAATATAATCACTATGTTTTCACATAAAATAAATATTTGATTAGAGTGGTTTTAAGGGTGATACCTTCATTTTATAAATATATTTCACAATGTATATGGAAGATCCCATGAATCATTAGTTTGGGATGCTTACCAAAATCATTAAATACAGTCTTATAATATATTTTTAACATTTCTTGAAATACATCGGTTTTATTTTAATGATTCCAAATGCATTATATTCAATTTGAGATATTAAATAACATACTAAAACATCATAAATATATTATTTGTCTATGAAATTTAGAAAGTAGTTAATATTTTATAAATTATTCGATGTCACACAAAATAACCATACATCTTCTAGTGATTATATAATATTTGAACATCCTCTTAAGATATCAAAAATATTTCCTACCACCATGGTATTTTCCCAGCTATATAAACCATATATCTCTCTACATTTAACAAAAAAAATAATTATTCTAAATGGGGGATCTATTAATAATACTCATTTAATGATGGTTTATTAATAACTCTTTCAAAATATATCATCTGATAATTTGGAAAAAACGAATCAAAAAATATATCAATATTATCATAAATATACCATTAAATATTCAATGATGTATTATGATTTCAAAAATTAAAATCTAATTTTTGTGGATTTTAAATTTCTCACATATTATATATAAATACTAATATATTTTTTAAAAATTTCTCTAGAAATTCAATGGAGCCACAAAACCGTTTTATTTAAATTTATATGATTTCAAATAAATGAATTGATACAAAATAAAATAATTGATTTAAATAATTTTAAATGATATTCTCAGGTGGAAACATACACTCATACATTATTTAAAATTAATTTATATCATAGAATGATTTGGGAGACAAAATCACATGATATCAAATCAAAAAATTGGTATCAACATGGAAATTCACCTTCACTCTTATAATAATTTATTATTTCAATTTCTAAATTTTAAAAAATTGTATATATTTAAAGTGGAATTTAAATTCTCGAAATTTCAATATATTTAATTTTTAAAGATAACAAAAAATGAATATATCTCCTTATAATAAAAAAATACATTTTTTATTTTATATAAATTGATTCTAAATCATTTTCTATGCTTGACGATCATTATAGTTTATAATATAGTATTTTATCATTTTGTTATGGATTTATTTTCCCATAATATGCTTAATATGTTCATAATTTTCTATATTCTATAAGGATAATTTTTTCTAGGACATGAATATATATAATATGAAAATATTCTACAATAGAGATCTAAAATCATCAATTAGTTTTTACTCGAATAAAATAGTGACATATCAAAAGATAATTGTTTTTTTAATATATTGAATTTAGTATGATTTTGAATTTATGTTTTTAAATTTAATATAATATTTAGAAAATAGATATAATGGCTTTGTACTATATTTTAAAATATTTCTTATTCATTGTGTCTGTAATATCAAAGAATAGATTTCAAAAATAAATTTTGATTTTGTTGAAAATTGTTAAAAGGAAAAAATATAGTATAACTATATGATTGAAATGACATATCAAAATACTTTTAAAATTTATATAATATTCATTAAAAAATTTCCAATTTTGAAAATAAATAACAGTAAACCATTGAGATAAAGCATCAACTAAAAAATAGATTTAAAATATATAATATATATCCCCTATAAAATCAACTATAGTAAGTATATTAAAATTTATACCAATATACATTCATAATTATAAAATTATATGTAAAAACTGTCTTACTATCAAATCCAGTAAATAAAAAAATGAATAGTTATTTTCCACATTACAAGTAATGTCATTTTCGAATACTTATTCAATGAAAATGATCATAGGGAAGGCTAATTGTTGGCAAAAAATATTGGGTATTTATATTATTTTTAAGTAACTATAAAATAATGATGATGAGACATTATAAAGGGAATTTTTTTTGAAGTAAATAAAAAGAGTAAATGAATTTTTACTTGGTAGATCATGAGTAATGTATTTTTTAAGATTAATTTAAATTTAAATAAATGCAAAAGTGGTTATGAATTTTCTCTTTACCTTAATTCTCCTTGATCATTTATATATCCCTCAAATTTTTATAATAATATCTCAATAAAAATGTTATACAATGTTAAAGACTTCCAAAAATATAAGATTATTGTCTTAATTATTGATTTACATTCCCATAAATAGTAATTGGATTGACCATATTCATATTTTCATTACGATTTTATTAAACTCTGAATTAAATATTGGTTTTTGATAATGAATTCATATTCTCAATTTTATCCATTAGAATTTTTTGAGTGTTTTTTGAATATTTCATTGAATTGAAAATATTGTATTTTTTTATTTATTAAATGATATTGGAGTTTATATTTTATTAATATCAGTGTTATGTTGGTAGGTGTATTTTTATTAATTTTAATTAAATGGTTTTAAAAAATATAATTAAATAAAACTGTTTGAATTTAAATATTTTAAGGGATATTTTGAAAACAATATTAGTAAAATGTTTTGTGTGTTTTAATTGTGATAATAAGAAAATGATCCATATTTTTCATTTATAAAATACCTTGAAACTAATCACCTATATGGGTGTATTATAACAATGAAAATATATCCACATCATACAAAAATGACAATATAAATTACAATACAAATCAAAAAGAATTATGCCAAAATTAAAAATACAAACTAAATATAAATTCATTGATGATAGAAAATAACATGAATAATATATTTATAATTTAAACTAATTCAATGATAATTTTTAAATAAAAAAATATTTTTATAATATTATAATAAACATGGAGTTCAAACTACTTTCTAATTTTATTTTTTGTGTCATTGTGGTTCCATTATTTGACTTAAAAAATTTTCAATATTTTTGTCTACGGTAAAATGTAACCCTAAAATTTTGGGAAATAAAATATTAAACGACTCTATACATGTAAATAATTATTACCAATAATTTAATGATCCTAAATGATTAGAAAATAATAGTTATGTGCGATTTTCTTATAGTAGATTTTATACGGGTGACCTCCAGATATGTTTCCTATGATATTTCTGAGTGATTATAATGTTCAACAAAAGATAAGTTGTTAGGTTGTGGGGAAAGTCATTACTCTGATAAGTGATATTTCAAGTAAATGGTTGTGATGATTGATTGGATGAAACTTTTCTCTGGGGTTATTGGTGGTGTCTAAACAACTAGGTCCTCAGGCCCATATAGGATAATGTGTGTTCATGATCTTGTTGGCGTGTCCATGTTTTTACAAATGATATTAGAGTTAATACCAATCCTTAGGTGTAGTGGACCTACATGATTTTTTGGTGGGAGGATCACAATGGAGGTATTTTTCATTAAAGGTAGGGTAGAGTGTAACACCATTGTAAAATTGGAACAAAAATCTTGAAATGGTAAAAAACAATTCAATAAAATCACATTTTCCTTATAGAAGCTATAAAATTAAATATATATAGTTGAAAATGATTTTATTGACTTCTAATAGTATGGGTGACCTCCTTTGATGTTTTTCTGGGTGTGTGTATGTGTGTGAAAAATAAACTGAAAAAACATGTGATGGCCTTTGGAAAAAATTATTATTTTGTTAGGTTCATTTTTGTTCATTTTGGCATTATGGTAGATTGGATGAAACATGTATGTTAGATAATCAAGGATTATGGAAGCCCATGACCCAAGAACCATATGGGATGGTTTGGGTTCCCAATCTAATATGTGTTAACTAGTTGAAGAGTATAAATTACATTCACTTATACAAAAAGATATTACTAATCATATTCCTAAGGATTTATTCATATATATCATACCGATTAAGTGGAAATCCAAAATAACATCCATTAGAAAAAAAAACATTTCCCAAGAACTGTGATTAATGATAATGTTAAAACATTAATGAAAAGTCTTATTATATTAAAGAGTTATGTTAAAAAATTATTATCTCAATAAATTATTAACATTCAAATTCAACACTCTAATATATCCCAATAATGATAGTGATGTATATTTCTGAAAACAAAATTAACATAGATGTGTATAGTGATGTGTCAGATGTTATAAAAATATGAAAAGAATAATGATATCTTAATGGGAGGAAATGAATTAATGATATGGTAATAAGTATTGGAAAATATAATTGATTGAGTATATAAAATATAAATGATAAAATATGATTCACATAAATTTTGATCATCCAAGATTGAAGAAAAATGTATGAATAAATTAAAAAAATAAAATGCTAAGCATAATATGAACCCCATTCATAAGTCCACATGTGAATTCAAAATTTATCCTATAAATTTTATAATTGTGTTTTTAATTAAAAATATGTCATATGATTTTTGGGTTGTAGAATATTTAATGATTCAGTATTTAGAATAGGGGACTACTTATAATTTTTTATGTGGAAATAACCATTACTTTCCATGAAACATTATACATCAAAATTAGAGTGTGAGTAAGAATATTTCCTTGATTATACTCTTCTTATTCACTCCTTTATTCATGTTCTTAAATCTATATATCGTATTTGATCATTGATCAATCAATATAACTAGATCATAATTGTAGATTTAAAGGTAAATACAATTTTTATGTTTTTTATTTCACCACTATATATGATGTTTTATTAAAATTCAATAATTTTTTTAATTTTTGTATGATTATGGAAAAGTAATAGTTTTATGTGCTTTGATAGAATATATTAATTTTATATGAATTAATTTTTTCAAGGTAGTTAACATGTAATATATCATTTTGATTGAACTATATTTCCATTTTTGTTGAGTATGTGGGGATTGATAATTTCATATTAGGGGACCAAAAATATATGTCTAGATATCAATAAATTTATGAAAAAATTCATGTATTATATTATGAATGACATACATATTAACCATAAGATAAGAAATTTTTTGGTTTTCCTAATTATTTAATCTCTCAAAATGAAAATATAGTGAATTATTAAAATATGGTACCCATAAAAGAATCCCATTTGTATAATATAATAAATATATTCATGTAGATTGTTTTTTTGAGAAAAGAAATTCTTCTTAATATAGAAGTTTTTTTATTCACCAGAGGAAGGACTCTCTCATTGTTTCATTATTAAAATTATTAATCAAATGATATAATGAACATGAAAATAATTATATAAGTGAATAAGTTAGTATATTATAAAAACTGAAAATGTTTACCTGTGGGATAGTTTTTTTCTAACCATATCATTCAATTTTATATGTTTTCGTGATTATTTTTGGATAATATTTTCTTAATTTATATTTTATTAACTTCAAAATCTATTTAAATATGTTATTATATTTAAACTAATATTTATTATCGACTAATTTGATCATAAATTTATTAACTATACATATCATACTATGAGTGAGAGTTATTTTTTATAATTATTTTTTGACAACCTTGTGCCAATAATGAGTATACTATCTATTCATCATTAATTATACGTGCAGGGAGGTTTTTTAGAATTAAATAATAAGATGTTGGACTTAAGTAGATGTACCATTTTTCCCTCTCATCTTATGAGTGAGAGGAGAGTTAACTCAATTTTATATATTCAACTAATATCTATTACCAATTATATTATTTATTCATATTATATTAATTGTAATATGAATTAATTGTGTTTTTCTAGTAATTATGTAAGTTTATTCTGGGTAAAACACAACATGAACCATATTTATATTTCAATATTTTAGTTATTTGAGGTTTTGGAATAGTCTAAGATTTTATTATCAAAGGGTTTAAATGGTTGAGGTCTACCCCATTAGGGAATGATAATATTGAGTACTCTGTGTTGGGTGCTGTATTGAATTGACCAATTTCCACATGATCCTAAAAAATGGGGTCACCCCTAGTGGGACACATGATGTAAAAATCCCTTATAGTAGGCAGCTGATAAAAATTTATTTCTTGGTGAATATTGAATCGGTAGTCGGTTGGTTTCTTGGTTATATTCATTCGATTTGAAAAATAAATTTACTAACTAGTATTTTTTTTTAAAAATGGTTGTTGGACTAATTTTTACTAGTCTTAGATGTATTCCCCTATTTCCCTCATTTATATTTTACTTATCCTATTCTGAGTGGAACTCTATCTATAGTGGATAGATCAACAGTGCATCGATACCCAGTCATATCCACAATTATGGTTATCGATTCTCTTGTATCATTTCTATATTTCTATCACTGAATCAACACCATTTTTTTGGAATCATAAATTATAATTTTTTAGATATTAGGAATCTACAAATTAAAATTAAAATAATTATATATATTTTAACATATGTGTATTTATTAGTATATGTAGATGTTTCCTATATAATATTCTTATTCATTATAGATCATGTCTTGTGCATTTAAATGTGTGTGAGAGTGTGTATGAGTGATGAGATACATCAATTAATTCGGTATTTTTTATTAATATGTGGAATCCTATAACTATTTTTTCATTAAATGTGTGGTTATGGATTATATTGGTGGGGAAAATTCAGGTGGTGTTTGATAAACCATGTATTTTAGTGATAGATTTTTCTTATTTTTGGGTATTATTATTGTTATTCTTCTTACGGGGTGGTCATGTGATTCAATAGTAAAAAGTGGTAGCTCTATTTTATTCACTAATGGTTGGGTGAACATGGTTTTTAGGTATGTGGTTGTATGATTTATGTGTTGTCACTTACTATTTGGGATGAGGCATGTTTTAAGTTTTCACATAAGGGGTGGTTAAGAACACTATATTATTGGTGTGATCTTCTATGGATGATGTAGATTAAGAGGACGATGTAGATCATCCATCATTTGAATTGATACACAATTAATGTGTCAACATGTTTTTTATTGTGATCGTTATTTTGGGAGAACATTCTCACAAATTATGAGTTCTCACTGGGGATGATTATATGGATACTATAATCTAATGTTGATTCCCCATGATATTTGTATCATTGGATGTTTTCTTTTGTATAATTTAAATGGGTTTATATAATGGAATATGCAGTTTGGGAATATACATTTTCCGGATGATATGTGAGTTATTCGAGGAATGCACTAGCCTCCATGTGAGTTAACACTACATAATAATCTTCAATTTTCAGAACTAGATAATGCAAGTATGCTTCTCACCATGGGATTCATGATCATAGAGTTTGGTGTAGTTTTTTATCTTCATTTTTACCCTTATAAATTACTTTTCATGCATTTATATACATGGTGAAATTATATTTGGATTCTATTTTTGGTGACCTATCAGGTTTATACTCAAACCATTTATGGGTATTGTATTTCTATTATAGAATTTATAATATTACTAATTAATATGGTGAATTTTATTTTTAGATATAAAAATATGATACCAAGGTAAAAAGTGAATATCCATGTAAAGGATAAAATGAGTTGAAATGATTAAAATTAAAAGATATTGGGACATAATATATTTAAACATATCTCCAAATTTATTGAATGAGTGGATAAAATTCCCATATAAATTATTTATATATATATTGATCCACTTTCCTAATTAAAATTCCTTCCTCACACATTAAGGAATTCTTATTTGAAATGATTCCACTCAAAGTCAACTTAAAAAGAATACCTACACTACCCACATAAATCCACAATTTTATTTTGGGTTTCTATATAGTACATTTTGAAATTAAGTCTCATAAATTATTTTTAATCATTTGGTAGACTCTTGTAAAAATAATGATGTCTATTTCAATTATTACAAAAGAAAATATTCCGAGGAGGGAACTTATCAATGTAATTATTTGACTCATTAATATCAATTCGAATTAACATATAATATTAATTAATTCTAAATCAAATTAATCATCATAATGATTTATTTTTTTAATTAAAATTATTTTGGGAAAATGAAATTGATTCAATGTAACCCTATACTCTTATTTTTCCCTTACCTTATCATGTTATATGAGTTTCAATCTAAACCATTCAACAATTATCCTATAAAATTATCTGTATTTCAATCATGATTGATTATTAAGAAATTAGTAATTTTATTTTATAAATATTAAGTATAATTTATTTTTTTAATATAATTCTTTATGTGTTTAATGAAAATGAATATGTGTTATATTTAACTCACTAGAATATGTAACATAAATAATATATGTTCCCCATAAATTCCATTCTAATTAACTGTAGACATATATTTCATAAACTGATCATGGGACTCTATAAATCATGTGTACAGAATTAATCATCTCTATTGAATAATAGAATATTCATGAATTTTTTATTAGGTAATGTGGATCCACCCCATTATTATGAAACATTATTAAAATAATAATCACTAATATATGTGGATGAAAATAAATAAAAACTACCAATAAATATTATAATAAACGATTATAATTTTATATTATTAATTTTAATAAAAAATTATTATTAATTAATAATTTATAAATATAGATATATTTTTTTGGAAAATTTTAGTGCATTTCCATTTTATTACTGACTAATGATAAGGGTTTGACTACAAATAATTTTTCAAAAGTGAGAATATTTATTCTTAAAATACCATTGGGAGAATATTTATTAACACTCCATATAATAATAAAATTCTACTACAATAATTATGTTTGAAATTTTTATGTTTTTTGACCATTTTCCATCTAATTTATTCATAATTAACAGAATAATGGGTTTTTAGCGGGAATTTCCCTTGCCACTTCTTTTTTTGTAATATTTTTCTTAATTGTCTACATTTTATATTTTTCCCATGGATTTATTATTTATCATTAAAATATCCTATTTTATTTGTTATGGTATAATTTTAATGTTTTTAAATTTTTTAAAAGACGTTTGAAAGGAATATTTTTTTCTAACCACAGTCATGTTTTCCACCAGATGGATTTCTCAAATAGATTTCATAGAAATTTTTATGAAGATTCAAACTGATGTTTTCATGATTCATCAATTTAATTTTTATTTACCATACAATAACTTTTAAAACTATTCATTTATAAATTATTTTTTTATTAAGTGTATCAAAATTTAATAAATATGACATCTTATTTTCTAAGTGATTTTCCATGATTTTTGTAATGTGTTTCAAATTAATCAAAATAATTTATCTATAGTAATATATTCTATAAGGGATATATTATTATATAAAATATTCCTTATCTGATTAAAAGACATATTTCAATTACATATGATGATTTTTTATACCCATTTAATTCTAGCAGGTTTATCATGATATGATGGATTTTTGAATATATTTATTTTTGTACAGTTATCATATATTTGGTTTCTCATTACCTGATGGGTGGTTATGGAACTAGATATCTATCTATTGGCTTGGTTAAATATTAATATCTCATGAGCTGATCTGAAATTATAAATGAGATGTTATCACAGTCCACTACGATATAAGACATGTGACTCCTACATATAATGATTTTCTTGGATGTGATCCTTAATATATGATATTATTATCAATGATTATGACAATTAAATATTCAAATTCCATGAAAAATAGTCGTGTTATGTCTTTCTTTATGTTATGATTAGATTCATGAAATTTTTTTGGCATGATTTTAGGAATATGTTATCACATCATCATTTTATTCTTATGATCACTTTCGATCACGGGTATCTTCATATACATAAAAGAGTTGATGTTGATTATCTTTTAAACTATTATGGAGTTGTTGAGATTAATATTTTCATATGGTTACCATCACTATATTTTTTTAATATATATTAAATTTATAGAAGGGTACCATGTTTGATGAATTTTTATGTGAAATATTGAATAATTACAACATAGTAATTTTTTTTCATATAATCAAAAAATATCATAAATATATACGTTTTGGGGGTTTTATTTATTGTGATATTTAATGGTTTTTCATGTGAAATGATGTATGATGTTTTTATTTTACTAATGGGAATTACCAAATAGAATTAGAGAGGGTTTTATTTTTTTTAGAATTGTGATATTGAAAATATGAAGATTAAACCTAAAAAAATCTATGCTAAACATTCATTGAGTGTCATAAGTAATATAAAATATATATAAGATGAGACATAATATTAATAAGAATATGTGATATGAAATATAATATTAGGATTTCTTTTTTTATTATTACAGTATTTAATACGTTGGTTATTATTATTTAATGATGACATTATTAATTCAATGTAATTAATTTTAGACTAAACCATTACAATTCCATCATCATAGATTTGATGAATATATACTTAGAGGATTTCATTGATCACATTTTTTAGAGTAAATAAAAACAATGTTTTCATATATTATAATTGAACATTTGGACATGAAGATAACATAAGGACTCTTTTTAAAACATTATCAAAAACATTTATAAGAAAAAATTAATAAAATATAATGATATATATCGATATTATTCCTCTAGAATCATCTAATAATATTACTTTGTATATATATAGATACATATAAAACATTGTTAACTGAAAATTGACCTAGAATAAAAATTATAATATAGATCAACATCTTCATTATATTAGTTGGATACAATGGATAAAATCTGAGAAATTTATTATGATCTTCAAATATATAATCCAAGAATACTTAAAAGAGAATCATGCTTCTTTAGAAATATGAATATGAATATAAATTCCAATGGATTAATATAGTTTTTTCAATACACCTATACTCACACCCCCATGTTGTGGATAAGATTTTATGATAAACAAAAATGAATCAAATAATCAATTGGGTTGTGACCATAGAAAAAAATGAAGACGTAGTAGCTTGTGACTAGAATTAATTAATGGTATTTGTTAAACATTACATTTATGTGTGACTTTGAGAAAACAAAAGTAGTATATTAAATTATTATTTGTAAGAAATATCATTATAGTGAAAAGTGTGATGTATATATAATCATTATAAGAAATTATTGTATGGATTAACTTATAAAGAGTTCTTAAATAACCAATGAGGATTGTTAGATTTATTCAAGGACTATTACCTCTGATTAATTTAACTCCCATGGAATGAAAACAAGATGGATAATTCTCTACTTTGGCATGATCAGGTTAAATTTTTAATGTTGTGTATTGAAATAGACCCAGTATTCCTCGATTTCCAAAGTATGGTCATAAATATATACAAGGAAATGGATAAATTACATCATTCCAAAGTTAGTCATGAACCATCCATCCTAATAAAGATAAATTTTTCACAAAATGAAGATATATAGACACATAATACGGTAATGAATATCCATAATTTCATCCATAACAGTGTTGGAATTATATGATTCATTATATAAATATTTGTACCTTCAATACCATAATTGAAGAATGAGATATTGGATGATTTAAAAAACTCATATTTCCATATTCATCAATGATTAAGAATGTTGTTTATATATCTCAAGGATCAATTGTGAAATAGAAAATAATGGTGGAAATTATGATGTAAAAATCGTGAGTCATTATATACCAGCATGTTAATTTTGAATGAAAAAAGAATTTGGCGAGAGGAAAAAGAATGATAAAAATCATTATGGATTTCATCACATGGTTTACAAAGACCTCTAAAGGATATAATCCCATTTTGATAATGGTTGATCTATTAGGAATTCAGCATACATCATTGGTATTCAAGAGTATTTCTGACCCAATCAAAAGTGTATTTTACACAATAGAAGTGTTGTGGAAAAAGTATGTGAAAATTTTAGATATATCAAATTGAGATATGAGGCATACATAGTAGATCATTTAGAATCCACCACATGCATTGTATATAGAGAAAAACCTTTTCTCAATATATCACACTCAATCTTATAGACAATCTAGTAAGACTATTCAATATTTTGATAATTATGGAGATCCCACAATATGGATTTAAACTGATGTTGGGGTCCACATATTCATATAGAATAGTTCTCATAAAATAATATTTTCAATTATATATTTTATTTTGAATAAATCAAGGATTTTTATATCATAGGGTGTAATAATCCAAGATTAATTGATAATGTGAGAGAGTGGTTGATCTTGGTACCTAATCATACTCATGAAATATAAATTATGATTTAAAATATTTAGTGATATATTACAGAATAAAAATATAAATAGGAGATATATTCTGATAATTTATTTTGATATATGTTGTTTAATGGTTGATTCAAAAACTTTATTTGAATATCACATCAGAATATTGTTATGAGATTAAAAAAAATGAAATTATGTGACCTAAATACCCCAAAACATTTGGAATCATTATTCATTTGGGGAAAAAAAATTATATCCTTATTAATTTATGAAACTTATCTTATCATCAAGTTTTTTTCTGTTATAACATATATGGAATTACATACTTGAACTATTAATGTACTAAAATAAAAGATTACAAAATTGTAAAATGGTCTAATTTATGTAGAAAAATTGGTGAATGTAATAGATTATTTAGACAAATTTATAAAACAGAGGACCAAAATCCTAGATAAATTTATCCGATGAATTAATTCATTTACGGAAGGGACATAGGAAACCAAATATATATGGAAGAAGAGGTACCATAATCTCATTATATCTGAGAAATAAATATTTGAGGGTGAAATTATTAAAGAGGATAAAATTTAATAACAAACATATTTTTTTCATTAATATGATTAGTATAATTTCGTACAAGAAAAATAAAAAAATGTGACGATTATTTATGATAAAATATTACAATACATGATAATTATTAATAAAATAATAGAAACAGATATAAAACAACATTATCAACATAAGAATTGGAATAAAACTACATGTAAATAGAAATACCATGATAATGATATCTCTATTCTCATGGTTTTCCTTGATGATCATACCACCAATTTTAACTACAGATAGAATGAAAATCATTCGAAATAAAATATAAATTTTTTCAAAGATATCATACAAGTGTAAGAATTTTTTATCGAAGCACGTAGGTTATAAATATGTGTATAATATGAATGTTTTATATATGGCTATTTGATATATGATTTTTTAGTATACGTTAACTGGATATGCAGAAATTGGAAATATATATATATATATACATATATCAAATATGAATATTGAGTAGTTTATAGTAATAATTAAAATAAAAATTTACACCTTAAATAATTGACATACTTTTAAAATAAAATAATTAATTTTTGAATAAAAATAAAATATAATAATTCAATATTGAAAATATAATATATTATAATGAAATTAATTTTTTTCTTTCAAAAAAATATTTTTTAAAATAAATTTACAGAATTCAATGAGTAATTGTAAAATATATAATTAACCACTAATAGATAATTTCATAGTTACATGTATTTATAATTTAATGATTCATGTTCAATGAAAAATGATTTATTTTTTGACATTTATTATATTATATGTTTTTTTCTAAATGCTGAATTAATCATTTTTAGAGTGTGTTATGTATGTAATATATATATATATATATATAAAGAATTAAAATTAAATAAATGATTAATAATTAGTCATATGAAAGGAAAAAATAAGTTATTGTCGAAAAAGTGAAATTTATAAATGTATTTGTTATGCACTAGGAATTATTATATTAAATAATAAAAATTTATATTACATTTTGGAAGAAAAAATAAAAATAAAAATATAGCTTTTGAAATATGGATTTTATAATTAATAAAAAAATTTCATTTTGGTATTTCTGAAAAAATTCTACGAAGGTATAAAATTTTTTGGTTGATGGGATTCATGACCCATTTCCATAAATTTTTTCACTGTCCCATATTATATTAAAATTGAATTTCTTTCACATTAAGGAATTAGTATTTGCAACAAAACGCCACTTCATCTCCTTTATACAGGGAACCCAACTATAATCACATAAAAAACAATTAAAATTTTTTATCATGAATTTATATTAAAAATTCATATCAAAAAATATAATAACTTTTTGGGTAGCTTATATTCCCAATAAGGTACCATATTCTTTCATCAAAATAAAATAGTTCCCAAAAGTACAAAATTCACAAATAGTAGTTTCAAGTTTTTATCTAACATTTTTATTACATTTTCATATATAATATTTAATAAAATATTTTAACATTATTATTATTTATTATTATTTCTTTATGATCATGTAAAAATTATATTTTTATAATATAAAGCTAAACTTGTATGGTTTCAATAATGTATCTTGTTCATCTTTGTTCTGTTCTACATCCAACAAGAGTGATTCTATTTTTTCTGCACTTCTACAAACATTAATGAGTAAAAAAGACATTAATTTTAGTAATATATAATATCAAATTGTTTTATATGAATATGTTTCTGTGAGTGTGACTCAATAATGAATGGTGACTATAATGTAATATGTTGTTATAAAAAATTACCCAAAACTTGATTTTCCTGAATTGAATTCTCACAAACCGTATAAATATATTCCAAAAAACAAATATATAACTTAATAATTAAAATAAAAACAATAATTCCACTACATTTTTTAACCAATAATTATGATCATTATATATATTAATTATGATCGATTGTCCTATAATGAAACAGCAACAAAAAAATTATAATTACAAACATACGATGATAAAAATAAATTAAAATTTATAAATATGTTCATAATAAAGGATGATAATTGAATACTATAAAATATTATATACATTAATAAGTTTCATATATTATCCATTAATACATATATTTCTACTATAAAATGATATAATTAATATTTTTGGGAGGAATCCATTGAATCTAACAAGAATTAGAAAAAAAACCAACATAGTTTGAGATTCTATGATTAATGTTGTGTGATAAGAGGGATCTACGATGATCGACACAGTGTGGTATAGAAACTTGTTTCAAGAAACTTATGATATCAATAGAGATATTGGGTTGTATATTATAGGATTCTATACCTATGCTAGGTACCAACACACATAAGTTTTTCGTTGACTCATGCTTGGTGAAAACAACATAGGGATGATACATTGGGATTATGATCATTCTTATGGAGTTTCAAAGGATTTTTATATTGAAAAATTTGGTGTCCCATGATCTATAAACTCTTATATAGGTTTTATTTATATATTTTTATTTATTAATTTGTTATTATTGTTGGGGTTTCACACAAATGTCGGGATGCGTGAAACACGTACTTGTATGAGGATTTAGCATATTTCATGAAGGGTGATACTGATAGGATTGATTTTTGTGACATGGAATAAATGTAAGTAAATTCAATAAATTTCATTATTATGTTTACATTCATAATATGATAACCATCAATATTCCCTAATTAATTTAATATTTCACATGTTGTTTAATTTGAGGATATGCAAGTGGAGAGCTTCATCTTTCCTCAAATCCAAAAGATGAAACCATTTGAACAGTTATTTTATTGATATGGATAGGCATATATAACACTAATAATTATAAAATTATTAATTATTTTTAACATTTATATATCTGGATGTGGGTGATGTTTTAGATTTGTGGTCGTGGAGAAGTTTCACATTTATAGAATATCTGGCTTTATGGCACATCATGTTATAGACTCACGAAATTAGACTTGCATGACAATACATAATTTAATATAAAAAATATATTTATATTTTTATTAATCTACTTATATTATTGAAAATTATATATTTGGATCCATAAAATACTCCCCCCTCTCATAATTGAGTACAATAGTGACAATGACGATTTATTTATGGGGAAAAACTAAAACCTTGGTAATATAACCCTTTATGATAATCTATATCGGTTCACCCTATTCCCTATAAGTAGGGATTAGGACCCCATTGGGATCCATGGGAATTTTCAAAAAAAAAATTGTTTCTATATTTTATTGGAACTCACATATTGTACATGATTTCCAGAAGAATAATCACCATGATTGTGATAACCCCCCATGACATCAAAAGACCATAATTACCAGATTCATAGAAAATGATGAATATTTTAAAATTATGGGGTATTTTTTGGGTTTTATTTTTAGTGTAATAAGAAAAAAAAATTTCATGTCAAAACCATATCGAAGATGTTAATTCATACAATCTATTCCAATTTTTTCCATAGATACATGATTCTTTAATTTAAATACATTTTTCATCCAATTTAGCCTCATATATTTTAATATAGATCCACAAAGTGGAATGATAGACCATAATATAGGTCCAAATCAAATTTATTCCTTTTTAAAAATATTTTTAAATTTAGGAAGATCATACAATGATTTTTATAGGACATAAAATGAATATAAATCCATTATCCTTTTAAATAAAAGAAAATCCATTTGAAAATTTTACATTTTTCTGATTAATATTTGATTACAATATAATCAATGATTTTATATTGAAATAAACTTCATTTAAAAATTATTTTATAAAAATGTATCATAATCATGATTGAGTGAAAAAATAAAAAATCGAAATGGATTCTTATAAAATTTCTTTGGTTATAATAAATTCTTCCAATTAAATACTACAAAATTTCATTAGAATCATATTCTCCTTATCTTATATTATCTTATCAAAAGATTTCTATACTAACCCATAAATAAATTGAAAATGAAATATATATGAGGATAAAAATACACATAATAATTCTGGGAAATTTAATTAATTTAGTAATGATGGAATAAATAATTCCAAAAATCTCAGTATTATTCTCATTGTCTCTAACCGATATACATTTCATAAATAGGTATGATATATAACAAAAACCCAAAATTGATTCTCTAATAAGACCTATCAATGCATCAGAGGGAAATTAGTTTTCCCGCAAATAATGTACCATGTAAAATTCATTAAACATATGAAATGACTGAATAATTACCAAAATATATATTCAACATAACAAATAAGTCATTAAAAACTAGATTAATAAATGTCATTATATTCCCAGATTGATAAATAATCCTACATTACCATAAACCATCCAAAAAAATATGTTCTATTGCATCATAAGTGTAAATCCATAGTGAACTAGAAATATTTTTTCCGGATGTTCATTTAGTTGAAAAATCTATTTTATAAAGGTTATAGAAATTCACTTTAATATAATGAGAAATATATATATTTTGATAATTTCACATAAAAGTTAATAAAATAATGGGATTAGGATTTAATTCAAAAAAATAAAGAAAATTATATTGTGTTATTTAAAATAAATAATATATATACAATATAGAAAATGATTTCATGGGGTAATAATAATAAAAAAATTATCTTTGTACTTTTGTATTAATAAAAATATAATACATAATCGAACATTTAAAAGTCTAATTTTTACAAATTAGTAAATAAATAAAAAATTACTCTAATTTTACCTTTAAAATTATTTTAGCAAAACATTAGGACATTTAAAAATGATTTAAGATTTCATGGACAAGGATGGAAATGATTTTCAAATATTTAATGTAACATTTTATAAAAAATAATCGCTCACTAAATTGTTAAAATTTTATTCAAAATATTATTAAATTAGGTAACTTGAAAAGTATTTGTAAATTACATTAATATTTTAAATAATTGAAAAAATAAATTGTTATAGATTTTTATAAAAAATAGAAAAATAAAAATGTGGTAAAGATGGAAAAAATGTATATGAAAGGATATTAAGATAATAATTCTTTTACCATGAGTCCAAACATATTTGACACATTCTTTGAATCCAAAAGAAAAAAAATTATATTTTTTAACTCATTATTAATATTTTTCTTTTTTATTCAATTATCATTATTAATTTTATTTAATTTACTTAAATGTCTTTTTATTTAATAAATCAATTGTGTTTCATTGCTTGATTTTGTGACTTTCAGTTCATATTCCTAAAATAATATGTAGTTTGACCATAATAATTGTTGAAATTATTCCATCATCTCCAAAATTTTAATAGTGAAATAATTTTCATTTTTATAAATTATTACAATTTAAAACCATTAATGAAAGTTTCATAATAAAAATTATTCACATCGCCTAATTGTTTTGGTAGTCCACATGTAAGATCCCACATTTTCTTAGATTTGTTTGGTAGTATATCTTGAGGACAAGCTATTATATTGTGGGGAGATTGTAAGATCATGTCCTTTTTCATAGTGTGCGTACTTTTAATTTTTTGTGATGGTTTTACATTGTTTTAATTCCATAAAATGATCTCTCAATGAAATTTTGATAAATTTATTAAAGGCCATAAATGACAGTTAACCGAATGAAATATTCAATTGAATGTTTTTTATAGTTTGACACTGAATTAGTGTAAGATGCATAGGGCCAAAAAATCTCAGTGAATAATGAATAAAAATATTAAAAATAATATTTTGTGCACATACTTTTTATTCAAAATAGTTGAATAACTCTTAAATGGTCCATGTTATGGAAAATCCTAGTCCAATTTTGGGCGCACAATATGTTGTTTATACTATGTGGGGTATAAAATTTTCATCCCTCAGAAATTTGGATGTCTCTCACATGAAAATAAACTTTTTTATAATTAGTTAATTATTTAATATGTATTTTAATATTAAATATTTAATATATACTAAAATTTTCTTCTTATGTGAAATATGAGACCACCCTTTTATCTGAAATAGGTTCTTTACCCTAGGATAGATATAACATATACAAGCATCATATGTTTTGATGTCTCAGTCATGAAAATAATATTTTCAAATTTAGTTATTTCTTAGTATTTTTTTAATGGTAAATATCTAATATCTCTCAAATCGTGCACTATTTGATAAATATGAAACCATTATTTAGTCCAAAATTGGGGGTTTACCATATTTGGGGTATAAAAATTACACACAATGGATTTTTGATGTTATTTTATTTATGTGTTTAGTTATTTATTTTATTAATTTAAAAATTAATCTGAAATTATTTAAATTAAATAAAATTAATATAATAGGTATTTTACTATTTATTGGACATATAAAATGAATATTATTAATAACAAATGTGTTATTATTATATTATAATTTTGAAAAAAAAAACAGAATGGAAAAGTACATGTTTAATTAAATATTCTTTTTCACTTAAATAATAGAATGACATTTACCCACATGTGAATATCTGTTTTTGATGAAGGTAATATCTATAAAATTATTAGTCAATAATAAATAAATTATATTGATGGGTTAATATTAATTTATTAACTATTATTGACATTTATTGAATGTTTTTTCTGAGAACATTAATTGATAAAGACACTTTATTATTATTATTATTATTATTATTATTAATCTCAAATAGAGAAAGTAATTATTTTCAAAACATCATTTTAGTCAAAACTCATTATTATGGGGTCCAATTGACATGCCCTTCGTGGCAGCATGACCTTAAAATTGAGGCAGTCATTTCCAGATTAATGTTGAGTAATTAATTCAGGCTTATAGAATAGGTCCATGAAACAACCAACATTATATTGGGTTGAAACAAGAAATTGAAAGGAGATATTAATAAATAAGTGACGAAATTAATATTTTTTAAATTATTGGAGAAATTTCCAATAGTTTAAGTCAAATTAGTCATAGAATCTTTCATGACATTAAATGAGGATTCACATCATGTAATTCTTGATGTCTATAAAATTAAAAATGAATTTCCCATATCGTGTGATGCTCTGTGCATGCCTTTCTTTACAATGGACAGCCCACACACCATCACCACAAACCAATGATCCATTATAGAACCTATTCCTTGAACATAATCACATCCATGCACCACCGTCGTCGACCAAATACTCTCCACACACCTCTCAGGTATCTGAATTTTCTATTAGGATCTACCACCCTTCTACTCCTCTCTCAGGATAAAAGGAACATATTTATCTGATATCGGTTATAGATCTTTATTTATGGAATCTATATCTCTACTCATTGTTTTTATAAATAAATTTAAGATATCTTGTTTCTTTTAACTAAATATTTAGGTTTCAGATCTAGATTGTGTTCTTTTTTATGTTCTTGATGGATCTGCTACAAATTGGGATTTTCCATTACTGAGAGTTTGTCACCATTCTGGTGGTGGGTTATATAAAATTTAAATCCCATTGTTCTATTTTTTTAATAATGTATATTAAATTTTTATTATTTTATACCAATTTAGCAATTTAATTTCCAATAAAAGATTAATTAATTTGGTGAATTACTTGATTATAAAATAGTTCACTTTTGATAATTAATTATGGGTATTAATTGAGATGTTATTAATATTGTTGAAGCAGATTAATTAATTGATATATTTATTAATGAGAATGGGTTGGTCTATGAAATTATGTTTTTGGATAAATAATTGTTGAATTAATTATTACAATATAGAATTGTTTATGATTGAATAATTAATTGATAAGTTTATTATTTATGTATTGAAGTTTTTGAATAGAGATAATTAATTTTATAACTAATTATTAGAGTTATTATTATTAAATTTTCTGACATGGAATAATTAATTTATAAATTAATTGGGCTAATTTATTTATTTGACATAGAATAATTAATTGATTAATTAATTAGGGTTATTTAATTGTTCATGTTGGGAAAATGAAATTATAGAATTAGTTAATGGGTGTAGAATTTTTATTTAATTGTGGAATTATAGAATGGGATTGAGATAGATAAATTAATTTATTTAATTAATTAATAGAATTGTAGGATAATTAATTGATGAATTAGTTATCAAATTGCAAAATTATAAATTCTGAAAATATAGTTTCAGAATTAATTATTGGTTTTCAAGTTATCATATGATGAATTATAGGTTGAATTATTTAATGGAATTTATATGTATAATTAATTGGTTAATAAATTAACTGAGATTAAGTGAAAAATAAATTTCTAAATTAATTAAAGTGATTAGTATGATTAATTAGTTGGGGAAATTAATTAATGAAACTGAGATGATTAATTAATGTAAATTGGTTATGATTTATTAATTGGTGAATTAATTAATGGAATAGATGTAGTCAATTAATTGATGAATAAATTAATGAAATTGAAATGAACAAGTAATTGATGAATAAATTAAAGGGATTGTTATGGTCAACTAATTTTGGAAATTAATTGATGTAATTGATGTGATATATTAATCATTGGGTTAATTAATGGAAATGGGTTGTGAATAATTAATTGGTGATTTAATTATTGGATAATTATTTTTTGATCTGATTATTTAATTGTCAAACAATTTAATATACCTGGATTAATTAATTTATGTATAAATTAATGGAACTAGAGATGGTTTGGGACATTCTTGGGTTTTGTCAGTGTATTTAATTTAGGGTTTTAATTTTTCACTTGACACATACATTTGCATTGTATGTTTCCCTTCCAAGGAAATATTATATTTTTTATTTTTTTTTCATCCTGAAACATTGGTATTGTTCAGGTATATATATGCATCAAAATTAATCTATATAATTCCAATAAAGTTTTACTATTACAAGAAGATGGTATAGTCTCCAAATGATAAATAATGGACTCTCACTACTTTTCAGTAGCCTATGGTGTACAGGGAGGCACACCTGAGGCTATATAGCGAATTTGCTCAGGGCACCATTATGTGGCACTCAGGATGGGAAATTTCAATGTGGTGTAAAATGTGTCTTAATTTCTAATTATTTTTTATTTGTATTTTCAAAAGTTAGACATGATACTAGGAAGTGTCAGGGCATGGTTATGAGCTCATGCATGGATGTAGCTACCCCATGTAGGGGGAAAATCCATGAACCACTGGTAGAATTGTGGTTATTTATGTTTTCTGTTATTGTTGAATGTTATTTCAACTTTGGTGACAAAGTTGTTGTGTGATGTTATTATTGTTTTTTATATTTTATGAGATTGATTAGTGGAATTTAATTTCAATACAATATAGTCTCCATGAATCATTCTAGGGACTCAAGATTATTTTCGGAACATGCATAATCTTATGCATGCAAGGAAAATGGGTTTTGGGTACATTGATGAATGTTAATTATTTTTCTTATATTGTGAAATTGACATGAAAAAATCTCCAAAACATGAAGATAGAGAATGATTATAAAATCATTGAATATGAGAATAAATGGTTTATTAATTGATAAAAATAGAATATAGATAATGTGTTTACCCTTGTTTACTAGGTCCTAGGTTTTGGATGGTTAAGGGTGGTGATAATGCCTTAGTTTTGACTATGTAGAAGGATTTATTGGGGAGGACATGATATGATTTTCTGAAAATCCTTCTTATTTACAGTCATAAATGTTGTGAAATAAAAACCAGCCATTTTTTTATTTGGAATTAAGGTTTCAGCTTAGGGTAGTGATAATTAATTAATTTCAGAACTCGCTTGTGATTTGTTTGAGGGGTCGTCTGGTTTATGATCAGTGTGTTGAGATACTAGCAGGCAATGAAGCCCTACACTTTTGATATGTTATTTTTTTTTCATAGGGTTAGGAAACTTCACTAATGGTTGATTTTTAGTGTTATTAATCATAAACTTCATGTCATAATTGTAATTAGTGGCGATCATATCCCCTAACATGACATTATCCCAAGTACGTTGAGAAATATATGGATTTACGCCTAACTAAATGAATGTGATTGGGTTGGATATGGGGCCCCATTGAGTTTGTGCTTACAAAGCAGTGTATATATGGCATTAGATGGTGTGAGGTATCCCATATGAAGGTTACATTTGTGTTTCCTAGGATTGATAAGTCATCGATAAAAATCTTGGTAGTTAATTTTAGTTAAAAAGTAGTGTTAACCAAAATCCTAGGGTGGGGAGAGACATGTCCATATTTACTGTGGGTAGAAATACCATGTGTTGGAAATGGGTTCATCAAAATTCCAATGATGAACCTGTAAGGTGCATTTTTATATATCTCAATGGATGGCCAAGTGACATTGATGGTGGTAGATAAAAATAATTTTTAGGGTGTTTTTTATAAATTGGATAAGTACTAATATTGGATTCTAGTATTATAGTTCATTTGGAATATTTAGTTGAGAAACACAACATGTATGTTTGTGGAAGAAGATATTGACACCATTGAATTAATGGAGGAGAATCTGATATGTGGTCTGGGTCGTATTGAGAAGGTTTTGTGGGGAAATAATGTGTGTATTGTAAATAAGCTATGGAAAAATTAAAATGTCCAGGAGGTAATGTCAGAGAGAGAATAGGATGTGTAGGATTAGTGGTCTGATCCTTTTTACTCACAATATTATTGACGTATCAAAGTATAGCTCAAGGAAATGCTGTTATAAGGCGAGGAGTATGTAAGAACCCCATTTTTCATTGAGAATCTTAGGAGTACAACGTGAGGATGATATGTTATTAGGTTGGAAGATGGAAATGTCAAATCCTTTTGGAGATGTGAAAATTTTAAAAAAATTGATGATGGATTGTATTATTTTTATTTCAAAAAATTGTTTTATTAGGGAAAATAAGATAAATATATTAAAGCACATTAATTACAATTCACATATTCAAATATTCAATTGAATGTTTTTTCGAGTTAAACATTGAGTTACTATGTTATTCTATGGTCCTCAATGTCTACATGAATACAGGATACCAATTTAATTTATAATACATTACTCACACACATTTTATTCAAAATAATTAAATAAATCTAATATACTGCATATTATTAAAAATATGATACCACTGTCGTTTCTAGAACATAGTCTCTATACTAGGTGGGGTATAACATTTGTATGAATGAGTCGTTTGGGCATCACACCCATGAAAATAACATTTTTGTATTTAATTAATTTTTTAATCCATTTTTTAATAGTAATTGATTAATATATCTATAATATTGTGTCATATGATAAATCCATGACCATGGTTGTGCTTGAATCGTGGATTTTAACATAGGAAGAGTATAAAATTTATAAGCATTAGTCTTTTGGACATCTCACTCACGAAAATAAAAATTTTATATTTTTTTATTTTTTTATCCATTTTTTATTATTAAATATTTAATATATCTCAAATAGAGCATTAGATTATAAATCAGAAATAACTATTGAGTAACGAACTGAGGGTTTAAGAGAATTAGGGAATAACTTTTATGCACAATGGATATTTGATGTTATTTTATTTATATTTTAAATAAATAATTTTATTAATTTCATAATTAATCTGAAATTATTTAAATTTGCTAAAATTAAGACAATATGTATTTTTATATTTACTTGTTGGATAAAAAATATTATTAATAATAGGTGTATTATTATTATTATAGAAAAAAAATAAATGGAAATGTATATGTGTACTTAAATATTCTATTTCACATAAAAAATGAACAATATTTTTCTACTTGTTAATATTTGTTGTTTATTAATATAATAATAGTGAAATTATTATACAACAACAAATAATTGAAAATATTGTGTTAAAATTAATTTATTAAATATTATCAACATTTAATGAATTTTTTTGGTGAAATATTATTGGTAAAAGATACTTTATAATAATATTATTAAATATTATTATTATTATATTTAGAAAATAATTTTTATCAAAACACTGTTATAGTCATAACTCTTTCTTATGGTGTCAGATTAAAATGTCATCAATGGAATTGTGGCCCCAAAATTGATATGGCCTTTTCAATAACAATTTATAATATTTAATTCAGGATCATGGTACAGGTCCATGAAACACGAAACAATGATGATAGGTGGATGCATGAAATTGATAGGAGATACTAATAAATAAGTAATGAAATTAATATTTCTTTTAAAAAATTATTTAACTCGAGTTCCACTGGGAAAGGGGGAATTAGTCATAGAAACATAAGTGAATGAAATAATGATTCATTTCAGGCAATTATTGAAGAAAAAAACACGTGTCCAGCTTCGCATGAACCACCACACAAGCATTTCATTACAATAGACATCCCACACACCTTAACCATGAACCAAACCCCTCCGTAGAACTTCGTTCATGGACCAAAACCCATCCTTGAACCACCACCTTCGACTGAAGACCATCATCAACCCTCCAGTTATATGTTTTCTTCTTATTTATGATCTACCACTCTTCTACACTTCTCTCTGGCCAAAAGAAAGATGTTTATCCACTTCTTGAAATATATCATGATTTAAGAGATCTAGTTTTGTATAACCATGGATTTAGGTATCTGATCTAGACCATATTCTTCATCACATTCTTGATAGATCAACATTAAATTGAGACTTTTCATTGGTGAGTTTTCTTCACTGTCCATGCGATCAGTGGTCTAAAACTTAAATCGCGTAGTTAATAACTTTTAATTAAGTATATGTAAGTTGATGAATTTCTAGAGCTATTTATAAATATGATTTTAAAAACGGAATAATTATTTTAGTGAATTAATTAATTATAGAATCATGAAATTTTGATCATTAATTATGGGAATTCATTATGAAGTTATTAAGAAGGTTAAAATAGATTAATTAATTAATAAATTAATTAATGAGAATGGGTTTGTTTATGAAATTTTGTTTTTGGATATATAACGGTTGAATTAATTATACTATGAAAAAAATTTGATATTGAGTAATTAATTAATAAATTAATTATTGTGGTATTGGATTTGTTGAATGGATATAATTAATTATAGTGTTAATTTTAAGAGTAGTCATTATTATTAAATTGTTTTACATGGACCAATTAATTGAGGATTTAATTGGGGTAATTGATTTATTGGATATAGAAAAATTTATTGATTTATTAATGGGGGTTTATTGAATTGTTTATGTTGGGAAGATTTAACTCTATAATTAATTAATGTGAGTATAGTTGATATTTTGTTATTAAAAATATAAAGGTGTTGTTTTAGATTAATTAATAGTGGGAAATAATTAATGGAATGAGAGGATTATTAATTGAGTGTTAACTATAGAATTATTAGATTAAAAATTTGGAATAATTAATTAGTGAATTTATTATTTGATGTCAAGTTGGTAAATGATTAATTAGTTGTTGAAATAATTAGTGAACATATTTGGTTAATTAATTTAAGAATTAATTAATGGAGTGGATGTGAACAACAAATTGATGAATAATTTGAAGGGATCATTATGAATAATTAATTGATCAAATTAAATAATGAAATAAATGCAATTAATTAATCATTGGATTAATTAATGGAAATGGGTTATGATTAATAAAACAGATAATAAATTAAATTAATGGATATAGATAATTAATTACATAATTAATTAAATAATTTGATGTTAATAATTAATTTATTAATTAATTGAAGGGATTGATATGATTAATTAATTGTGGAAATTATTTACTGAGATTGATCTGATTAAATAACCATTTAGTTCACTAAGGTAAATGAGTTGTGAATAACTTAGTGCTGAATTAATGTTTGCATACTTAGTTTGTGAAAATATTATTTATTTTTTGAGTTAATTTATATACTTGTATTATTTAATTTATGAATTAATTACTAGAATCCATTATGTTTTGTTGTGATATAAATATTAATGTGTTTAATCTTTTTTTTTTGTGATAATATAATAAGATATTATAATAAGAAAAATGAAATGTTGTGATGAAAAATAATATACATACATAATTGATTGTTTGGGTGATAGAAATGACATTCTTGGGTGATGATGTTATGAATATATGGTTGAATGGGGGATAATCATGACATTCTATGATAGTGATAGATCTATATTGTTTTTGGGTGTTAGATATAATGTTCTACACCAGTGACTGTGTGTGCAGAAATGATTTTTCGGTGTCAAACATGACCTTCTACACTAGTGACTCCGAGTGCACAGATGTGATTACATGTGCTGAAATAATTTATAGGAATTAGACGTTGAATTCTACACCAAATATATGTATAGAATATTGACTGAGTGAACAAAAATAGTTTTTGGGTGTTAGACATGATGTTATACACCCATGATATGCGTGTATGATTGATTTCTAAGGGACTGTGTGAGCCTTATATCATAGAGTACTCTCAAATATCACATCACAGGAAAATAATTTGAACTTCGACATGAGCCAGATTAGGTGATAGGATATCATATCATCATTGAATACTATGATATATGGAATGAGTCAATGTACGTACTATGATTTCATATTACCTATGGAATGATTCATGATCTAGTATAAAACAAAATTAGTATTGGGGTACGAGTGTCCTCAGAAACCACGGTGTTAAAATAATTAACTGTAGAATAAATGATTATGTCATAACTGTTTATTGAGGAATTTTATTCATTCATTATAGAATTGTATACATTATCTTTTGACAAGATTGTTTTAGACACCAATGGTGGTTTCATACTGAGTTGTACGCACACTCTATTCTTTCTTCATGATCGTTACCCAAATAGACTTTGTGTTTTCTGGATAAGTTAACGGATGTGCCCATGTGTAAGATGGTTGAGTTGGGGATGAAGCATGGATGAGGGAACCATACATTGTTAAGACCTGCATGGGTGTTGTTTGTGTATTTTATTTTATGTAATAATTTGATAGTTGACACGTTCATTAGCATGACAAGATTCCCTTTTAGTTAAATATTGTCTTTGTTGTCTTTTTTATCGTGTAGCATTACTAATTTTCATGTATATATATGCTTCGAAATTTTTTAATTAATTCAACTATTGTTTTACTCTACTAAAAATAGGTTATATTCACACAAAGACTAATAATAGTCCATCGCTTCTAGATGATAGCCTCTGGAATACGGGGAAGAACGCCTGAGGCTTTGCATGAAATCGGCTTGGGGCATTTTTGTGTGGAAATCAGGTCGCGATGTAACACCAAACGTATATACAAGTGACATTAACATTATTAAATAGGAAACATTTAAGATGTTATGTTATATATTAAATTTTAATAATCATAATTATTTCAAATAGATAATATATAATAATTTTATAGATTATGATAACAATCGTTGTGAGGTGGTGTGGAAAAACTAAACACATCGTTTCATAGAGATGGTAACCCATATGTATGCATGAGTGATGTTTTCAGTCCACATAATATAAAAAATGAGGGTCTAATAGATTGTCACATCATCTTAATAACATTTTAGTATACATAGGATACTAATGATATCATATAATCATTTTTTAATTGATGTTAAGGTGGTGGAATAATAAATAAACATTTAAATGTTCAGTTAATAGTTATACCTCTTATCTAGAAATCATCCTTTCGATTATACATTATTCCTTCTAGGATGGTTAAATGCAACACGTAGAACATTAATGATATGGGGATTATGTGCTAGAATGTATTTTTGACGATATTTGTTGCGATTAATCTATCAAGAGCTTCGAAGAATAGTTTTTAGGATATCTAAACTATCTGATAAATATAAGAAATATTAATATATTATATCTATCGTACTCCTGAAAAATGGATCGATAATGAATTACATTCCTTTAAAAGTATAATAATGTAGAAATAATTTAGTAAGGTAATATTTTAATATGTTTATATCAAATTTGGAACATTATATATTTTTTTAACACCCTCATATACCATTTTAACCATAACCATGGAAAGAAATATTTCAATCCCAAAGAGTAATGAATAATATTTAAAACATACCAAGTAGGAAATACATGGGCAATCAATTATACAACAATTTTTCCCATAAAAATTATTTCTGTTTTTATTTAAATCATTTTATATTGATTTTATAAAATTTATACATTAAATACCATTTAAATTAATTTTTTGGGATTTTCACAAAATCTAAATATAAAAACATAAAGATAACAATATAATTTTATAATATAAACATTCATGAACTAATTAACTTCATAATTATCCAAAGAAATTATTAGAATATAATATGTAAATTATAAAATTTTCCATTTAATTTTTTTAAAGTAATTTTAGTTTTTTCTTCACTATTTACAAGCATTGCATCGAAGTTACTTAAATGTTTTTGATAATTTTACCATCACTAAAAATTAAGAATAAATTATTATTATTATTTCTAGTTTATGATAAATGTTATTATCTATATTCTTCAAAATCAAATTTTTATCTATATCCATATTTTAAAATAATGACAAATAATATAGAGTGACATGTTCTACATTATGTAAACATAAAATAATATAATGTTCTTCATCACAATAAGGTGGAAATAAATTTCACTATATTAGAATTTATGAGGATGATGGAAGAAATTAAAACATTGAATGTGATTATGCCATGTTTTTTTATATTTTGATGCCTTATCTGTAATTCCACCCTTGATTAACTTTTTTTACCATTTTATCATGGTGATAAACTATTTTCATGACTACAATTCAATAGGATTAGAAATTAACATAAATATATAACAAAAATTTAATTTATTTGATTCATAATTTAAAATAATTTTTCAATAATTTTATTTTTTAATGATTTGAAAATTAATTTTAATATTATTTAGTGACATGAAATTAAAATCATTTTTTAAAAAAATACCTATTTTAGGCATATAAATGGTATTAAAGAAAAACGGCATATAATGTTGATTATTTGGGAATTAATAAAATAATTTTTAACAAAGATAATCCTATGTTATTTAGATACAATATGAAATATATTATAATTTTTATGTTAAATTATTTAAATAAATTTATTGATATTTTTTTAGAAGACACATGGTTCTACTAATCATTAAAAAATTATAATTTTTATAAAAAATCCATAAAATATGTTATTAATAATTAAAATGATTATTTAAAAAAATCCAATATGTAAAAAAAGTAACACCATACAAAAATAATTATTATATCTACCCACAAATGGAAAAACAATTAGAATTTGAAAAAGATGCATTTTAGAAGTATAAAATGAATTTACACTCATTACTGTGCTTGAAAACACAATATTGTATGAACCCAGTTTTCCACTAATGTATGAATACTTTAATATTTTGTCTAATTATTTATTTTTTACCTAATATGGGTTCCAAATGAGTTGGTGTGAGTCTTATCAATGTATAAGTCTTGTTCAGTGCCCGGAACCCATCATTATGGGAAAACAATCCTTGTCACATGGTTATAGTAAACTGTGTGGGTAGGGTGAATTGTTAGATCTTGTCAGGCATATGATCTTCATTTCAAGTAGTGCTATTCTACACAGTTGGTGCATGGTTTCCCTAATATTATGTCCAAACCATGTCAATGGTCATTTTTTTAAGGTACTCATGCATGGTTTGTAAATGGTTTTGAAAATCATGCAGACAAACCGTGCACATGGTATTTTGTAGGTAAAATGGACATTTCTCCGTTAATTTTCTATTTAATATCATCCTTCCTCCCTAGTCAATTTTATTGTATTGTTGGCCTTATTTCCTATTATATTGGAATATTTTTGAGGCAGAAGGTTGAGATCATGAAATTTTATATATCTGGGATATGATCAAGCATTCATTCATCATGTTGGATGCACAACGGTAAGTACATGAGTCCATTTTAGCAGTGATTATCCTCTCTCATTCATTACCTAGATATCAAGGAGTAAATGTTTTCCCAAATTTCCTTGATCTACATAATTCTAAGCCAAATCATTTCTAATATCATAGGAGGAGAGTCGTACGACTATAAGGTGAGTGGTCTATAATTCATCCATCAAGTTCATTGATTTTGGAATTATCATGAGGGGCCCTATGATTTCATCATGTTCTTTTTATAGAATATTTATTCCATGAATCTAATTAATATGACCATATAGTTATGATATTTTAAAATATGTGATTACTTGTTAGTTGTTATCCCACAATTTCCAATATTCCGTGTTGGATGATTTTCAATACTTATGTTTTTAGTGTTTAGAAACATTTGATCCATCGTTTGGATGTGTTTGATCTTTACAACACTAATAGTTGGATTCCAAATAATAAATGTTTTTGTATATTGAAATAGTGGATGGTCAAGTACCATGTCACATCCACCAGACACACATAAGGTAAGTGCTTTTAATTTGATAATTAAATGTTAAATGGTTAGGGGAAAGTATACTACGTATAATATTTCACCATAAATGTTAATTAAGAATAGTGTGCATGTCCATAGAAACCCTCACCAAAATAATATAAGGAAACATAATGAACCTGGATTAGTAAATATTCCTAAATTTAACAAATGAATGGTTTCATGCTTGTTTTCCCAGCAAAAATAATAAACAAGAAGGCTTGAATAAAATGGAAATTTTGATTAATTATGACTTCATTAAATGGATTAATTCTCAATTTTATTTTTCACACTAATAAATGTAAATGGATTGAACCTTATGAATAATATTTGACTTCATTATCTTAATCGAAGTGGGATGACTTGATCTCACCTTGGATACCCTAGGTAATACCTTGAGCACTCGAGGACCCCATTTTGATTTCTAGGATATGACTTTCTTTGGTTTAGACCCACCAAGAAACCAATCTTTGTCTAAATATGGATGTCGAAATGAAACCAATTGATCCATCATGTATTACTACATGATTCCTTGGACACAATCCTTCGATCCAGCATTGATGAGTAGGTTCGATGGTCAAATACAATAAGGCACATTCATTTAATATCCCCATTTTACCGTAGATGTACTCTATGGGCACAATAGACATATCATTGTTTAATTCCCTTGACTATGATCCTTTTATTACACTCTCTCCCCCATGAAAATTTATAGTTATTACTGATTTGGCATGTAACTTTCCAACCTGGCTAACCTCTAAATATGTGACTGGACCAGTCTCTATATGTCCTTTATCTCGTCTCCGCGTATTCCAGAGGATGACTACTTGTATTGAGGGTCTAAGGATAGTAAGTTGAAATACTATAACCTCATATCAGAGAAAAAACAATAAAAAAACAAAAAATTGTAGAAGCAATGTATATAACAATAATTAAGTAGAATACATAATTTTATAAATCATCTATAAAACAAAATGGCCAACCACAATGTTTTACAATGCATGAATGATATGTTGTTACAACTATAAAATAAATAAATAAAATACATCATTATTTACAAATCAATAAGGAAATAAATAAATTATGATTCAACCCCAAGGGTGATTTCCTCGAGCTTCTCAAGCTTCTGTTCAGTCCACTGATCCCCTCCCCCGTGTATTTTCAAACATCACAATCCTACAACGAAATAGAATCTACCCACATACCTAGTGAAATGGAGGCCCAAGTATGGTGTGGGATATGAATCTCAATAAGTTGGGACCAGCGGTGTGAACCAAAAATCCAAAAATTCAATAAAAATGTAATCATTGGGTAGGTATAACAAAGAAAAAAAATTGTATAAATAATGTACAATCTCTCTAGGTTCTTATGCAACACCTGGAGAAGATACATACTTCAACTTGTAGCAGGAAATAATAGTATGAACAAGAAATATATATTTATAATGCATAAATAAAATGTTGAACATGTTATTTTATATTATATACTTAACTAAATAACTCCCAAGATTCCACTAGACACCCGTATCTCAACACCTGGCATAGTCGAACTGGAGTCTAAACAATTTCTCATATTCAATTCACAAATAATCACATCACATCGTCTTTCATTAACCATTTCATTCAGTTTATGTATGTTCAATTGGACACACGGTCCAAAGTCAATTAATGGATATATAACGTCATGTATATCACCATTGTGAGTATTTGGATCATCATTACATGTCTCACAACCCATGTGTATTTGGATTATTAGTACCTATCTCATAAAAGAATATTTACATGCAATATGGGTGTAGAACTCTATGTCTTTAACCCCATGATTATTTCGAGAATCATTCCTCATCTCAAAACCCATTTTTCAATCATAAATATATTTTTATAATTGGTTTATAATTCCATGTCTAACACCCCATAACCATCCAATAACATAATTATAAAATAATTTATCGAATCTGTTAGTTAATTAAACAACTAATTAGTAATATAAATCACTCGTACAATATTTCTATATTTAATTAATCATTCAACATCACAATTGTTAATAAATAATTTAGAATTATTTTTTCTTACCCACAATAAAGTCATCTTGAACACCAACTCAAAATCTAATTATACCAATTCCTTAACTTAAACATTATAATTAATTAATCAATCATTTATCCTTATTACCTTACTAATCTAATCGATTAGTTAAATATACCAAATATGTTATTTAAAAAAACAATTATCTAATTACAAATTTACATTAATTAATCCATTAATTAAATAACTAAAAATCAAAACAAATACCATAATTAATTTTCCTGAATTAGTTATCTCATTCTAAATCTCATCCCTCCATAATTAATTTATCACATCAATTTCATTTATTTAATACACAATTAATTATCTTGGTTCAATTATGTCAACATACCTTCTTTAATTCCTCAATTAATTAAAACTATTCAATAACCTCATCATCCCATGATTAATTCAATAATAAAATATTCATTATGTGGAATCAAACCATCATATATCATTACTAATAGAATTATATAATGAAAAATCAAACCAAAAGAAAACATGATATAACACTACCAAACAATTTTTGTTTGTAGGTAGCACTTCTCTATTTAGGGTTTTAGTTACAAAAAAATGATATTACATATTACACAAATCAGTTATTTCATTTATCATATTAAATAATTGGGCCTACTATATTCAAATTATGAAGCATTCAATATAAATACTTCACAGCACGGATTTAATTTCTAATAAAAGTTCAAAAGGAAATTTATTAATGAATTAATAAAATTAAGGACATGGAAAGGGACTCTACATCAAAGAATTTGGCTAAGGAAATTATTCATTACTCAACTATGATCTCCTTACGTACACGCACCTCAAAAAATTGTATATGTATATAGATTTTATCAGCTCACCGAACAACCATTAACCAAATCCCATAAATAGTGTGTCGGGGAACAACACACATCCCAAAAATCAACCACAACAGAAAAACACCATAAGCATCCAAAACATGGGGTTAGAAACAAAATAAAATGTTTAAACCTTACCCGAATATGGAGGTGATGAACCAAACATGAGCCAAAATGCATCGCCCTTAGTGGCGGTAGTCAGAATATGGAACAACGGGTCTAGTGGATCCCCTTGCAGATCAATAGAATCGAAGAAATAAGGGAACCAAATTAAACACGAATTATAGTCTTTTGGCCTACCAAAACAAAGAGAGAGAGGAATCAAAATACTGAAGAAAATCACAAAACACATGCAGACAGAGTCACATTGACAAGGCAAACAATATTCATGAAGACACGAGGAGGAACCGAGTGCGCGATGAGGAGTCGACAGTGGGGTTGTAGCGCGCCTCATTGGTGGTGGTGGCCTAGTTCATGTCACTGCTACTATAGTGCACCTCCTCCTTCATTATCCCTCAATAAACTAGTTAACTCCCCATTAATCTAATAGATATGATCTAATAATAATTATATTTATTATTCTCATTAATTTATCCTTTTAATAACAGTTTCATAATTAATTCTGAAACCCCCCATTAATCATCCAACTAAATTAATGTAACATTTTTGAAATTAAATAAATTCAATAATAATAATACTAAAATACTTATTGTTATTAATAAATCATAAATTTATATATATTAAATAAAAAACATTTTAAAAAATGGTTAACAGCACATTTAACCCACATGATTTTACTAACAGTGCACATCCCAATACCTATAATTAAAACGGTCCCAATGTGTATTTCTAATTAAACATAACCTTGAATATAACATAATATACCTTCACCCCATATCAATTAATTTTTGTCCTTATTACCTTGAATTTAGTTAATTTAAACCAAAATCTCTATTAATTACTCATTTAATATAACAATTTACTATTACCTGTCTTCGATAACACACATCTCCCAATTGACATGTCTTTTAATATTACCCATAATCGATAACAACCAAATACTCATCAACACATTATTTAATTAAATTCATACACAAAAGTTAATTAAATAAATTCCCCACTTCATGTTATTTATTTAAATTACATCAACACAATTTAATTCAATTAAAAACTCTGAATCATTGTTATTTAATTAATTATCTCAACATGAATAAATTAAATTAATAATCCTATTTGTATTGATTATTTCAATTCCTATTTACCTTGAATTTAATTAAATTAAACCCCAAATCCACTTTTTCATTTCAATTAATTAAATTATCACACCATTAATTTAATTAAACCAACCCCCCAATAAAAAATTTAACTACAATAAATTCAACCTCATTTTAATTAAAGGGTACCGCCATAATATTAACCATCATTTTTATTATCATCTCATAAAATGATTTTTTGATAAAACCCAAAAAATAGAAAATAATCATCATTTAATAACATTTTGTTAAACTCATTTAATTTAAATGAAACAACTGTTTTGTAAAAATTAATTAAATCCACCTTTTTCTTGGATTTAATTACAATAACAAAAAAATCCATTATTTTTATTACTCATAATAATAATCTCTACCATTATTAATAATAATTATCATACTCATAAAAACATATTAATTATAATCAAATTATTATTATTATTCAACCATAGATAAAACCCAAAACCTCTATTAAATACAAATGATTTTTGAATTACGAAACACCTTATTTAATTAACTTCAACTTTATTAAATCCGAATCTCTTATTTTAATTAATAGTTTATTTATGATACCCAAATGCCTCATTTATTTCACATAACTATTACACTAAATTAATCATTTAATTAAAATACATTAAACATAAAAATAAATAAATAAAAACCATAATAATAATAATATTATTATTATTATTATTATAAACACTTAATTTAATTTAAACAGAAGTCTATAATTAAATATTATTTAATTAAAATATATAGATTATTAAACTGGGTAAACTGTATGGGTTAGACCGCAACTATGCGTAGCCCGTGCAGATCCATTAATGTGGACTTTTCCTGATCTGGAGATATCGAGGCTCTTTGGGACACCCGTGAAAATTATTGGGTACTTTCCCATGTCAAAAAATATTTAAATGTTCTAGCACTCTGAGTACTGTTCCGGAGATCAGTTAAAAAAATGACCCATAAATATACTGAAAAAAAGAAAAGCATTGTAATTTAAACACAATTCAAAAACACGGGACATTAAAATCTACCCAACTTAAAAACTTCTTATCCTCGAGAAGTCATCAAGAACTACTACAATAGCTTCTGACCCACCAAGGTCATGAATAATCATTTAACCAATGATGTTACGTTTATAAATGCCAAACTTTCTACTAACCTAATCATAATTCTAACTGCTTAATTATTTAAAACTCAAGATGAAGTTCACCAAAACAGAGCATACATTTGAGGCCATTATAGAGTCCTCATTTAAGGGATTGTTTTAATCACAATTAACTATTAGAACCTGGTTCCACATGTTTTATTGGAAAGAAATTATGGTAAACAAACCATTATTCACCATTAAACTGGAGACATTCCTTTTAAAATTGGTACATCAACAACCGTTTGTACAATGTAGTCATTACCTGAACATTGGTGACATTACCAAGTCAATCCATTGCAAGGCTATTTTTAAAAAAATTATTCTACCCAACATGAATGAAGGTGTCATGCAAATAAACCCCACCTCACACGTACAACCAAAATACCAACCACTCATCAATCCAAAAAAACATTTTAATATTTAGAGCGACAAATGAATGATAGTATGCTAGTGTCTCCATGATGAGGTCAACATTGGGAACATGTGCATCATATTCAGAAGAGCGCACTATGGGGAAACCATGGTCACAAAAAATATCATTTAAACTACTACCAGACGACTCTCTTCAAAAAGCACATTATCAGCTACAAACATATTTACTAAAACTGATGTGACACTACCCACCTTAGTATTGTCCATGTCATCAAAAGAAATTATCAACCACTCACCGGCGTGTTATTTCAGAACACCATAACACATTCATGTAACATTTCACAAACCAGGATCACCACGTCAAACATTCTCACATGGAAGAAAAAATTTAAACGAACTAGTGTGTCAAAACACTCATGTCCCACATGATATTTTCTTACTAAACCTAAAAATCAACCCCCTCCCTCAGTCACGTAAAACTGATATCATTATTCTCAAAATATCATTTTGATCATTTATGACATTTCAGTAATTCATTTCAACCCATATACATTTGAAGGGATTTCAACAAACCCAATGAACTTTTTTAAATAACATGTCACATGGATTTCGAAATAACTCCCTATGGAAAAATATGCATGCTATCACAAACATCCACTTTATTCATTTAATATTCTGTGTCATTTCATTTTTATTATTCCATTATGAATCTAAATACCTTTCACCAAAAAAGCCCTTTGAGGGTCTAATTTATTCAATTTAGGTTCATCAAAAAATAACCCAACAGTAGATTATTTCAATCAAAACTCATCAGTTTTAAATATATACCCATTTTCAAACATACAATGGTTATATAAGGTTCAAACATATGGGTGGCCCTCGAAAAATTTATAAGGCTCACATAAACTATATCACTAGTATTTTGATCCCATTTATTTCAATCAATATTAATTTAACGTTTTAAATTTATCAGCCTCTTCACACATCAAAACATTTGATTCATGTTTTCATAAGCAGTAACACAACAACATGCTATAATACAGAATCATGGAAAACAACAAAAAATACTAATAAGTGAGGTTGTATGGAACATAATCACTGAATCATTATAAATCCATCACCAATACATGCTATATATAGAGGCATTATAAAGTATATCAAAAAATGACATTTCACCCAAGTCACACAATCCAAATGAGCGTGCATCCCAATATAGAAACTACATGGATTTTTATATGCGTGGAAGATGCATATCTATGTTCCTAAGAAGATGTGTGTATGAAACAACATTGTAACACCACATAATGATAAATGGTTAAATAAAAAAATGATCTGACTCATGTCAACAAGTTGCACCTACCTTTTTGAGAGCCGGCCTGATTTGAACTCCATAGTTATGCATTCTTGGCTTGGAGTAGTGATCATGATGGGTGACCTTCTATGAAGTTTGTCGTGATGTGTGTAGGTGAGGAAATATCACACTGGATAGGACATGTGATGGCCTTTGGGGACTTTCATTTGTCAGATAAACCATTCTGGCACGTGGGTGGGCCCTAGGGTGGGGAACACATGTCTGGTGGACAACTGGTGGTACCTGGCGGGCTAGGACCTGATGGCCATGTTGAGGCGGGGTTTATGTGATATCATTGAGACCTAGTTTACAAATTTGGTATCAGAGGTGGTAACCATCATTATGTGCAACACAATACCTTGGTTGAGATTTATGGCCCACAACAAATACATTGTGCTCTAAAGGGTGGGTGATTGTAACACCCCAGAATGATAATGGGTTAAATGACCAAATGATATAACTCACATCAACAAGGTGCAGCATCCTTTTTGGGAGCCTTCCTAATTAGAACATCTGAGTTAAGCATGATTGGTTTGGAGTAGTGATCAGTATGGGTGACCTTCTAGGAAGATTCCTAGGATTTGTGTGTGTGGGGACAAGGCACACTAGAGTGGACATGTGTTGGCATGTGGGGACTGTCATTAGTTAGATGAACCATTCGGGAAAGTGGGTGAGCCCCATGGTGGGAACCACATGTATGATGGGCAAACTACTGGTACCTGGAGGGCCAGGACCCGACAATCTTATTAAAGTGGGGTGTCTCTGTTGTCACCTAGACCAAGTTCTCACATTCATTTCCTTACCTGTCCATGAATTTTTTTTCAAAATATTCAAAATCTGTAAGCAGTGGAAAATAAACAAGCCCCACATGGTTAAATCATATCAATTGTAACATCAAATAGTAAACAAATTAATTCCCATCCCTATACATTTGGGCATTTCTCATACATGGGGTGATGTGTCCCAAGCATGACTATTAACCCTAACATCTACTCATGATTAATTAACTTGGTTCAACAAATTCAACCTAACTTCATTCATTCAATAATAATTAAAAATATTCATGAACCTCAACATCCAATGATTAATTCAAAAATCAAATATTTTTTATGTGAAATCAGGCCTTCATATATCAGTACTATGATAACGATAAATGGAAAGCCCAGACTAGAAGAAAACATGATATAACACTACCACTACTTTTTGTATTGAAGGAAACATAACTCGATTGAGGGGTTTTAGTAACAATACATGATATTACTTATCAACAAAATCCATTATGACTTTTATCATTTTAAATAACTATACATGGTAAATTCACATTAAGAGGAATTAAATATAAATACTCCACTTCATGGATTTAATTTCTAATAAAAGTGCAGTAAGAAATTTATTAATTCACTTATAAAATTAGGGACTAGGAAAGGGATCCTACATCAATGATTTTGTCCCAGAAAAAATCTTCATAAGAAAACTGTGATCCAATCGTGTACATGTACCTCAAAAAAACATACGTGTATCTTGAATTTTTCATCACACCTAACAAATATTAACTGAAACCCATAAATAGTGGGACTGGAAACAATGCACACAAATCTCTCATTCACTTAAAAGCCTTTCATCATCAAAATTAATTAATAAACACCATAATAATAATAAGAAATTTTAATTTATATTTATAAAACTATTTAATTTTAAGAAAAATCTATCATTTTATTATTATTTAATTAATGTCAATAAAATATAAAACTAGGTAAAATGCATGGGTTGGACCGTAACTGTGTGCAGCTCGTGTAGATATATTAATGTGGGATTTTATAGATCTGGTCCTCCTAGGATATTTTAGGAAACCCGTAAATATTATTAGTTATTTTCCCAAGTCCATAAAACATCTTTAAGTGTTACAAAACTCGAAATAATGTACTGGATCTCAGTTTAGAAAATATAACACATCAAGAAATGATTTTTTTAAAAAACTATGTATGTTAAACTCAGTTGAAAAACATGGGACTTTAAAAAACCCCATAGGTATACGATTCCTCAGTTATATCATTTGAAAATTGTTATTAAATGTCGCTGTAGTTTTCCATGAATCAAATTTAAACATTCACTATTGTTAACATGTGACTTATTTTTGAACTGTATTAATCAATTAATGGACTGGTTGTCTTCAGATGCCAACCGAGGTCTGAACTAGGTACAAGGGTATATATTTAAATTATACTACTTTTCTGGAATTTTTTAATATATTCATTCTTTCATAATGATACATTTACATTATATGGTCTAGATGTTATAGACACCATTGGTTGTGTCCAAATTTGATTTCTCTCACACCCTCTTTGGGAAATGTTTTGTAGTTATTTTTGACAATATGATTTTAGGTAACGATAAAAGGATGCATAAAACTTGTAACACTTGACTGCTTGCTATTTAGGGTTGATCATGGTCACAGTTGACTGATCCAGAGCTCAGGATTCTTGGGATAGTCTTTTTATTTCTATTATACATTTGTGAAACATGTTATTCCTATATTCTTGTATCCATGTTCATCATTTTTCTAGTGACATAGCATATCATCACTAGTTGTTATGTTCTTGTATGTTATTCATGTAATTTCAGTTATTGTTGTTGTTATCTTTATTTTCCGTTGTGCATTTTGTTTACTTATATTGATTCCACTATTTTTTATTGTTTATAATAATCTAATGTTATACACTTTCATAATGAGGGCCTAGTCCCCCCACTGAAAGACACTAGGTCCTCCCTAATAGTCTTTATCATCTTGAATTTTTGAAGATCCACTTGAGTCCATGTGGCCCATTGATGTCAAGGAACCCATGTAGTTTTATCCAAGTCCAATACATCACAAAGTTGTGTCATAGTAGTTTCCATTATTTTTATAATATTGGGAAGAAATATATTGGAGATTATGAACCCTGTGGTACATGTTCTTAAACCATGCATGGGAATCGTTAAATCAGGTTTTGGGGTAAAAATAATTTTACCCAAAATACAATTGTTGTTCTATTTTTCATATTATTGATTACATTAATTAACCATTACGAGATACAAATGTTGTTTGGTGTTGTTTATAATTACTCTGTTTGATGATTTCTTCCATCTATGGTCCAAGGATATGAGGGTATGGACCATTGTTACAAGAATCATTATAGGAGCCAGGATTCACATGTCATGAATATTACCACTCTTTATAGGTTCATTTACTACCATTAATTTCTTGATATGTATGCTATTATTGACTGCTACTGTGATAGTTAGATTTTACATGTATTACATTTGGTTGTGATTGAGTGTTTTTCTATCACAATTATTGAGGTGTGTGGGACCTCATCGGTTGAAATGAATAATTTACTGAGTCGAGCCTTTATGCTATAAATAAACGAGTTTCGTTTTCAATGAAAAGGTGTATGGGAACAGATTCACTTGGGATGGTTATCCATTATAAATTGATTCATGATATCTAAAATAAATGGGATACACATCCATATTTATCCATTTCAGGTTTATCAAAGGTAAAGGAATGAACATATAAATTATATAATGAGTGGAATGAAACTTATATATGAGCACATAACAGTATGTGGATATATAAGGGGTCATTTAGGGTATAATTCCCTAGGTAGTGAGTTTTCTTATGTTCATATTCTGTAAGGTAAGCTATATTTAGGATTAATCTTCTTTTGGGGCATGTTCATGGATGTTTTATACCAATTCCACCATGAAGTCCTCATATCATATGATAGGAAGGTTGAGACGAACATTCTCTAGATATGGTGGGCCCAAATCTATTATTCATATGTTGAGGAGTGCCACTTAAGGAACTTCCTGTTGTAATTGAATTGAGAACTGATTCCCACGATCATGATAGTTTGTTATTTCTGATTCATTCAAAGCATGGTAATCCAAGACTTGTAACAATGATGGATGATCTGACTTATGAGTTCTAGCAGCAGCATCCTCATACATTCACAGGGTTGGTAGTATATAGACTACCGAGTCTTTTATAGAGGACATCTTCTGTGTCTATGAGAATCTAGAAATTCCACTTGAGTGGAGGGATAATCATTCTACATAAATTCTTTGGGATTCACGCAAATGTTTGTGGGATTTCATTTCCCAGGATGGCCTCTGTCATGCAAAGATATATGTTGACTTCCCGACTATTTTCTATGACAATTTCATTCCCCATACACAATGAGATGATAGATCCCAGGAGTTCATGAATCTCAAACATGGTTCTATGTTAGATATGGAATATTAAGTGGGTTTCATGGAGTTAATGAACTTTTTACTACTTCTAGCGGATGATGAGCTTTTGTGAGCTAGACGCCTCGAGGATGGGCTCTAGTAGACCATCTATATACAGGAAGAAGTATTTTTCCTGTTTACTTTTTCCTAAAATAGTCCATCAGGCTGTTATAACTATGGATAACCTTAAGGATTGAAGCAGTACTAGGCACTGAGGACTAGTACCCTGGTAAGAGATTATCTCTCTTGGTGATATGAAATGTTCTCTCTAGGTTACTCATCTAGGAAGTGACAAACATATTATCCATTTTGATAGCCCCATAGTGTGTCATCTGTGCAAAAAATGGTGGAACATGATACCTTAATGCGATATAGACCCAATAGAGTGATGTTATTTTTGACGTATGGGGAATACTTATAGATTCTATAGGGCCATTTCACCATCTTCACATGAGAAAATATATATTCATGATCCAACTTTAAGAGTGGGTTCTTTTGTGTTGCATCATGCATGGAGTTGGATTATACTAGTAAGACTGGACATGGAGGAGGTATGAGTTGTAGTAGCTATAACCATGGTCACAAGTAGTTCCACCATGGTAGTTATAATCATGGTAGCCCACCTATTAGACATTGTCGTAGATCGGGTCATCTACAAGCACCCCAACTGATACCTGAGGATCAGTCTATGAGATAATCTACAGTATGAATTTCAATTCTTGTGGAATCTATGATAAAATCTACCTTAAATTATATAGGTTATTAGAAATGTTAAAATCTATATCTATCATGGAAATTCTCGGACTGAGGACTCAATATTACGATTATGTAATGACGCTAGAAAGACAGTGAGAGATACAAATAGAGAGCCTATTCCAATGTAGGGACAGTCTCCATAAGGTAGGGAGTTATCCATTAGTATAATACCACATTATTCATGGTATTTTTATCTTAGATTCCATAATCGAGATGGATTTTTTGGTAGAGTATCAGGTTGTTTTAGATTGATATTTCCCCCATGTATTTTTTACATCACCAGAGGGAAGCAGTAATATATATAATGGTGAGTGGGATGATTAGGATGGTAGAGATAGATCAGAGCATCATGGGATTTTTAGAGAGACTACTCATATTAAAAATAATTTCATGGAGTATTAGGGTTTACATAAAGTTTATATCCCTACAGTAGTGGACTATTTCAGGGACGTCTTTTATAAAAATTTTATATCGATTAAATCATGAGAGAGAAGTAGATTTTACAATCAGGATTATTGTAGGAGAAGCTCGAGTTTCCAATATTCTATATAGGATAGACCCTACATAGTTTTAGGATCCCTATATTTATTTAATTGATTTAGAGGCCAAAGGACTTATATGGTGCAATAAATCCTCTTGGGGTTCACTCTTGCTCTTTGATAAAAAATTGGATGGAAACATACATTTATGTGTTTATTATAGAATGTTTTAAAAACATAAAATCAATAAAAAATATCCATTTACCCAAAATTATAATCTCCCTAACCATATAATAGGATCTAGGGTTTTCTATAAGATTGACATAATGTTACGATATCACCATGTGTTAGTAAGGCCATCAGACATACCTCATAATACCTTCTGAAGAATGTATGGTCTGCATGGGTACCTTATTATGCCATTCACCATTGTGATAGATATACGTAGTGGAGGTAGCCCTACTAGGTCTTCATATAATTTAGAGTAATTCAATTCATGTTTATCTAATTAGAAATCATATGACTACTACTCAGTCCAGGAATGAATCTTATGTTGTTCTCCATCCATGAACTCTAAAGTTCAAAGTTGGGGATTGGGGTTTCTTTCAGGTATCTCACAGGCTAGGGCATATATGATTACGCAAGTAAGGGAATATTTTTTCTCGTTATGTTGGTTTGTTTGACATTATAGAGAGATTCATGTAGGTAGCCTATCAGTTTCTACTACCTCAGAGGTACCTTTCCACACATCAAATTTTACACGTTTCACAGCTCCACTAGTATCAGGATGACCCATCTCATAACTTTAATACCAAGGAATATGAGTTATATTACGATGAAACCTTTGAGTAGTATCTATTATGCATCATTGAATAGAGAATGAAGGGGTTTTTAGGCCGGTTTATCCCTCTATTATTAGGGTTGTGAGAGCATGGACCAGTGTAGAATGAGACTTGGGAGAGGGATACACATGTACATGAACAGTGGCTAGAGCTATTCTATAACATTGTTTCACCACCCATAGAATTGGTACTTATGGCAGAGTTCCTTTAATGGGGGACGAAGGCAATTACCCCTATTTTAACAAAGATATTGATAATTTAATTTTTAGTCAAATTTTAAAGATTTGACCTAATATATATGCCTATTGAGTTTACTAAGGTCTTAATGGTTTTTGGAGATTGTTCAGACCACTAAACCCATCATTTTGGGAAACCTATACATGTAGAATGATTAGAGAGAACTATGTAGGTAGGGTACATAGTTAGATCAAACCATGCGGATGGTCTGCATTTCAGGAAGATCTATTCTTCATGGTTGGTGCACGGTTTTCCTAACAATGTTCCCTTACCACACAAGTGACCCTTTATCCTAGGTACTCTTGAATTTATTGTGCATAATTTGGAAAACAATACATACAAAGTGTTTGTAGGCATTTTTTTGTGAAAATGAATATTTTCCCTTATTTATATAATAAAGATCCTCCATCCTCCCTAATATTATTTTCATTGGGATATGTCTCCTTTCCTCTCTATTTGGATAATTTTGAAGTCATATGGTATGGATTAAGAGACATCCTTCATCCGGGATCCAATTGAACTTCTATTCATCACGTTGGATGTGTAATGATAAGTATTCGAGTAATTTTTATACATTATTCTCATATCATACACTTGAACTAGTTATCGAGCTATGGTTATTTTTCCTTTATCTTAGATAATGTTTGTTCAATGATAAAATAGAGGCCAATATTGGAGTAGGAGGGTTGAATAACCCTAAGGTGGGTGGTCCCTAACTTATCCATCAAGTTTGTCTATTTTGATACTGTCTTGTGGGGACCTCTGATCTCATCAGGTTTCGTTTAATGTATTTTTATTCCATACTTATAACGATTATAAACATAATGTAATTTTCCTTCAATTTATGTTATTACATGGTAGTGGTTACATAAAAAGTGCCCAAAATATCATGTAAGATGATATTCCATAATTTAGTTTTTACTGTTTTGACACTTTGGAGCTATTTCTTCGATGGGTTCGATGTTGAACACAATAATTACATGAATCCCTATAACAAAATCATTTTCAATCCTGAAATGGTGAATGGAATGTACTATTCATCATCCACTTAACCCACCATTGGAATGTTCCTCAAATTTAAAAATTAAATGTGAAATGTTAATTTGAAAATATAATAAGTATATGAATTAGACATAAATGTAAATTAATAATTGGTTGTATGTCCATCAAACCCCATATCACATTAATGTATGAAAATATAATGGTCCCTGACTATTGAATATAAATAAATGTATTAAATGAATGGTTTCATTTAGCCACACACATCATTGATAGATGAAAATTTAAAAATTTTAGAGCCTACATACAGCTAGTATTGTGGAAATTCAATTGGTGAACCACAAAATAGGACTTATGTTGTTCTAGACCAAACTAAAACTAAATAAACCAAAACAAATAATAACAAAAATAATAATTATAAATAGTAATGAAAACAGTGGCAGTGGGTGAGAATGTTAATGTGAGATGGATAAATGTAAGGCTTGAAGAGAGAACATATAGTAATGATAAATCGTCGGACCTTAGGATGTTTTGAATTTGTTATAGCAGAAATTTTCTTAGATCAATTAAATTAATTGAATTATGCAGTGCCTAGAAAAATTGTGATAATCTAATATGATCTCAATTCCAGGCATCCACACAGTTCAGTAAACTTCATTTAGACTTCATATTTTTATCATGACACATGAATTAGTTAATTTAAAATTGAGAAGAGATACATTTTAATTTTCCAATTCTCTATTCTTCGGTCAATGATACATGGTGAAATGATTCACTCACTCTCTCGTCAGTTGTTAGGTTTTGTATAATGATAGTTATTGTTAAATAGAAAAAAATGAACTTAAATTATACATAGAAAAATCAAATTAAAAAATTTGAATGAGTAAATGGATGATCCATTATTTGAATTCTTTGTCATTTAATCAATTTAGATAAATATTAAAGTAGTCAAACAGAACGAAAAAGAATATGAATGAAGAAATATCCCTTGAGATATTTCTCTTCCCTCCATCATCTTCTCTAATGCTAATCACATACATGATACCCCTATGTCTCCTATTCGACAGCGAAAGAGGAAGGTATTGTGTGGATTGATTGATGGGATTATGTTGGATGATTCAGTGTGATTTGGGGTGACTCTAGTGATGTCATTCAAGTCACCTCTTGTGCAATCAGCACCCCCTCAGTGATAATAGAGTGATGTGTCTACCCCAAATTCACATCCATTGGAATAATGACCTGCAATGCTCCCAATTATTCTACAAACTCCCTCTTAAACAACTGAATGCCCAGCAACTGTCTCTCATAACTGAATGATCACCATCGCACATCACAAGAAAAACAAAAAAATGCACGTGGGCAAAATGTAGCTAGGAAATTAAAATGATGACAGTTAAAGAAACATATATTTTAACATATACCTATGATTAATATATATATATATATATATAATTAAATATGACTATATTTCGTATTATTAAATATATATACTATTATAAAATAAAACAATGTCATATTATACATATATAAATGTATATATATATATATATATACGTAAGTATAATAAAAATTATTAATAATATATGTATTATTATTAGTATATATGTTATACTATTTAAATTAGTTATATATATATATATATTAATATCAATATTATTAGATATTATATTTATATGGTATTATATATTTTAATGAAAAAGAAAAAAAGAAAGTAACCCATTTTGAGGTCTGCGAGAGGGTTTCGCAAATGGAGTAGTGGGAAATGTGTTGGCAGATGGAGACGACGGAGGGAAATATACAATTGTTAGTTTGAGGTGGTGTGACCGATGGTGGGGCAGAGCCTGGGGTTATCTATAAGGCCCCGACCTTAAAAATTACTTAATATTGAATTAAATGAATAATTCACGTTGAGGATCTTTTCAGGTTTAGAGTTTTAGAGAATTAGAACATAACTATTACATCTCAAAAGATTACAAAGTATTCACTTATACTAAGTTTCCATAATAAAAAAAACTCTTAAAAGAAACATGTCTAGTTCCATGTTTTATATAGCATGACATTCCATTGATCCCATCCTTGACCTTATTCCACATTAAGTCCTGTGAAAAACATTTAAAAAAAACTTGGTGTGAGCATAAAAAGCTCAGTAAGAGATACACAAAGAATGAAAACTGTTAGTTTTTCAAACATCAGGTAAACCATGTATACTCTATCAAAGTAATACCTTCACCTTCATAAAGTAGTAAAACCTCTTCACTGAACAAAGTATCATTACATAACTTTTTGTAACCAAAGGATTACCATAAAACCCATATAAAGAACACATAACATATATAAAGGTAACTTGGGACATATACATACTTAAGTGGAATAACCATACGGTCGACTTCCACACATATCACTTAATGGAATAGCCATATGGCCAATTTCCATATATACTTAATGGAATATCCCTATGGCCGACTTCCATACCATATGCATTGGAGGTTATAACGTAACCACCCGTCCTGGTATTCACGGCACCACCCGTCATATGGTTTATCACGTAACCACCCGTCAAATGTCCAAGTACCAATATAAAATCATAAAACATAAAACCAATATAATGGAATGATAACATTTCCACATTTCAATCACAATATATCATAATAGAATCCTTTATCAAAACCATTTTCAATACCAAAATACATAAAAGAGTATATGGTATTTATTTCATTTTAAAAACATTACGGCTTGTTGAGGAAGCCAATGACCAAATAATACTCGCGGCGGCGGAAAAGGTCGTTGTCACCGCGTACGTTAAAAAAATTCCTTTTTGTCATTTAGTAAAACGCTTCGTATAAAAAGATTCCTTTTATATAAAAGTAAAAGTCAAAGGGGTTTATACACCGTATAAAAGAATGTTGTGTATAAAACGAAATACGCCTCAATGAAAGGAGATTGAGACGAAGTCCCTTACCTCGGGTCCGACTTGACTCGATCTTTCTTTAACGTCCTGAATAATAAACTTGAGTTAATATATACTTGATTAAGAACCTTTTTAAACTTCATTATTCCTTTTATATCACTTATTGCCATGTTATAAACATTATGTAACAATTTAAGTTAATAATGTTTGTTTTGTCGATATTTGGTTCTTAAGTCGAAAGTGAACTTCTTACAATTACATGTTGTTCGTGTGGTCAAGGGTTCTTTATATCCAAAATTCCATTCCTGATTTGGATATCATATATATCATATATATATCATAATATTACATAATCATTTAGAGGTAAGAAATGAAATGCACCGTTCATGGAGACGGTAAGCCGTACGTACGCATGAACACTACTTTGATTTCTATTTCATATTTTATAGAATGTAATCATAATGATATAAAGGTATATTATAATTATAGTATAATAACATATATAATATCATTAACTTTATCTTTACACATCCCACATATGGTATTAACGAATCAAATCACTTTCAGGGGGCGGTAGTCCGCACTTCCTAAAATGAAGATATCGTGTTTACCCATAATGGAAACCATAATGGTATGCCATTAATGAAAAATACAGAAACTTAAGGAAAGAATAAACATATTATATATCATATATAAAAATAGTGACATCATAATGGCCACCTTTGAAGGTTTTAAATGAGTATTGAACAATCATCGTTTCGGGAGGCAGAATTTCGCCATCCACAGAAATCGTATGTTCTTTAACCATTTGATGTAGTTTTGTGAGAGTATAGCTCAAATAAATCTTATAAAAAAATCCTAGTATATTGAAGATACTAGTTTTGTTACAAAAGAAGTAAATAAAAAGAGTTTAGGGGGTTGGAGAACAAAATAAAACAAATGAACAAGAGAGAATGAATTACCTTTAAAAGTGTAACTCATTTTTATTTGAGCCTAAAGGCTTCCATTGAAAGGATTCTGCCCAATGGGAATCCTATAGGATGAGGAGATGGATTTGGAGAGAGTAAATGGGCAGGGGATGGCCGAGCCAAAGGCTTGAGGAGTGTGTGAAATGAGGTAGAGGTGGGGGCCTTTTATAAGAGGAGAGGAGGGGCACTTTTGGAAATCATGAAACGATTATTTTATTTTCAAAAGTGTTTCGAATTTATAAGGTCCCTCATTGATATATTTATAAGATAAGATGATAAGGCTTTGAAATATTCCCATCCAATAGGTTTTGGACATGTTTAGGTTATATATATTACATTATCTTTCCATTTTATTTAAATTGTTAAATAATGAAGTCATCACTTCATCATCATGATGTCCTAAATAATTTAATTTATTTAAAGTCTAAAAATTATAAAAAAATACTATGATGTAGGAAATCTTCTTATCTTTCCAATGACTATTTATAATAAAAAATCGGAGCTTTATAACCCCATGTAAAAATTGTTTTTGTAAAACATATTATGTATGTGTCATTTTTACTTTTACATTACATAAAAAGTTATTTATGTCATTTCCCAACCAAAGTGGCTCCATGGGGTCCCCAAGTTGACCCATGGCTTTTCTTGGTCGGCCATGACACATCCAATGATGGTAGGACATGTTTCAAGCTCATCTCATATTATTAAAACATTATTTTTAGCTTAAACTACACTAATTACCACTAATCGCGATTAAAAACTTAATAAGTTACTATTCACCAAAAAATTATTTTAATCTCATTGAACCACATTTTACTTTTTAATTACAACCATGGATGTCGAATTTTTGAAATTCAAAACACAATGATGGAAAAATTTCATTTAAACGAAAAAATAGTTTCTTTAACAACCACTTAGTGATTTCACTATTCATCAAAAATTGAAGTTTTTCAGAAAATTACCAAAAATTCACCCAAAGCTATATTTGATATTACGAATTCAAAAATGAAGTCTATTTTACAAAATTCAAAACATATAAGTCACATAAATTTATTTAATAATTAATTCCCGCTGTCAGAGCAAATAACGTGTTTTTATGAAACAATAAGTATCAAAGAATGACACAAGTTTAAGTCCGATTTCAAAGTGAAATTAATTACAAAGACCACTATTGGATTTAATGGTAAAAATATTTTCTAATTTCACTTTAAAACTAATTCAAAAGATAATCTAATCATATAAATAAATTAGATTAAAAAGAGGTTTTGAATTAAAATACAACATTTTACACTATTCATTAAAAAATGAACTTTATCGGAAAGGTACAAAAAATTTACACAAAGTAAATTTTGATGTCCCGATTCTAAAGAAGAGTTATTTTTGGTCCAATAGAATTTATATTATTGATCAAAACAATATTTAATGACGGTTCACCGTCAAAAGGTGATAAGTGGACACTTAGTGAAAATTAGGGTACAAATGCCTAAAATTGATCTCTTTCCATATTTTAAGCCTTTATCATTTATTGGGTAAATGTAAAAACATTTAAAAACATATATAATAATATTTTAGTTATTTATATCCATTCCCTCAAGTACAACAGCTACTTGTTAACTAACATTTAAAATAATATTATTTTATTACTTGTGTGCAATGTATGTTTTCAAAGAAACTCATCGTTGCGTATCGAGTACGCTATTGAACGTATAAACCCCTTTTAATTAAAATTAATATTTAATTCATAAATATTAATAAATATGAAAATTATTTATTCTTTAATTACCTGGGATGTTACATTAGCAGTGGAATGCACATGTGCACTGAGAGAGAACCAGGGGAAATTATTTGGTGAAGCATAGAGAGAATTTGATAATGGAGCTGGTGCAAGAGGGGTAGTAGGTGTGGGATGAGGGTCGGGTTATAGGTGGGTCAACTCGTAGTGGATGGTTGGTTTCTTGGGACATTCAAGAGTGTGGTGAGGCGGGGTGTCTTCTACTCGATTCATCTCACAATGACGAAAAGGGAAGGAGATGTTGTGTGGTTTGAGGAGAAGTAGGATTGTGGCGATTAGGTTTAATGTGGTTGGGATGCAGAGGTAGAAAATGTAATGATCTTCTATGGTTTGGGAGTTTTAGGTTTCAATTATATTTAGTGTTCATTCATCATTGAATCTAGAGAACTGTACTAAATTTTTTCTACTTGATTGTGTTTGTGTTGTTCGATTTTCTCTAGTTATTTATATAGGATGAATTCAGTTGTTTCATTGTCTATTGTTGATGGGTTTTGCTAAATCGTGTTTCTTTCTCTTAATTTGTCTGGTTTTTTGTGCTACCGCAGTGGTGATGGTGTGACATAATAGAAAAATACCTATGACTGTGAGTGGCACAGGGTGATGGAGGGGTGGAAATAGTGGAACCATGATATGTGGTGGGGAGTGGTGATGGTGGAACCGTGGTGGAATAGTTTAAGGGGATGTGCGTGACAGTGGCACCAGTAAGGTAGCTAAAGGTGGAACCATTTTGGAAGGAAACTGTGGCATAATTATGGATGAAAATGGAGGCACCAGTGAGGTAGCTAATAGTTTAACCGTAACACATACAAAATAAAAATAAATAAATAAATAAATAAACAATTATTTTGATAATTTTTTCTTAATATACTAGTAATTTAAATTAATAATTCAAAAAAACCATAATTCAATAAAATAATTTACAAATTATTCAATTCCACCTTATATATTATTTATTTAATTTAAAATAGATAATTAATAATTAATGAGTCATCCTGGTTAAATTAATAAGAAATTTAATTAATTAAAGGATCATAAAATTAATATAATTAAACTAAAATCAAATACAAGGGTTACTTATAATATTCATGAAATTTAATTAATTTGTTTACATTTATTAGATTATTAAAATAAATAATAAATAAAAGGTAAAATTTATTTATTTACAATTAAAAATAATGAATTGGCTAAATTAAACAACTGGTAAAATAATTTTATTCAATATATAAATAATGAAGAATTGAAAGAATAGGAAATTGTAATTTTAAAAAATAAAAGAATAAAATTCACATTCGAATTAACAAAAAAATTATTTTAATAATTATTCAAAATGAAAAAAATTTACACTAAAACAAATTATTTACACTAATATGATAATTTTACACAGAAAGGTACAAACAAAATACAATTGTTAAATCACTTAACAAAAAATGAATTTTTAAAATAAAATGTCAATAAAAATGTTAAAGGGATATAGTAAAGAGCATTAGAAATGAGACATATAAAACTCCCCCACACATAATTTTTCTCAATGAAATGCATGTCTTAGACTTCAACACAGACAAGTAATCTGTGAGAATCATTTCAATAAGTGTATTTCTATACATTAACCGATAGAGGAACAAGGACAAGTAGTGGGTCCAGCTTTTCCATGGTGTTCAAAAATGATGTCCTACCTAGCATCAAAATATTACTGGAAATCAAAATTCTCAAAAAGTAAAAGAATTCTATGAATGTCAGGCCTCCTATATGTACTCATTTACATTCATAATTCAATTTCCAATCCATGTTTTAATTTAAGGTGTAATGGGATGTTATATCACTTGGAACTAAAAACATAACCAAAGGCATCTTCCATTCTCACCTTCTCCAAGGTTCCATAAACTCAATCCCATTAATTTCATTACATTATTGACTAAACTCAATTGTATTTTATCCATTTTAATTTCTCCCTTCTTCATCTAGGTTGAAAATTCCCCCCAATATAACGAGTTAATTTTTGACAAGGGCTCTTTATAATAATTTTCCCAACCATATTACATGGGTAAATAACTATGAATATCACTTATTAAAATTAAAATTGGCATTATTTTTTCACCAAAACGCACCAAATGTACCTTCTCTTAGATAATCACTATGGCATCCAATTTTTCCATTTTACTCCTATTACAAAGGACATAACTTATAATCATTTGTTTTGACTTTATAAAGTGATTGAATAATTTTTTTCAATAAGTGTGAACCCCCTATGTTCCTGTGAAAACTTCTAGTATCACTATGTCATGATCATCATTCCAAAAAACCAATCATGCAAGACTCTCATTCTCAGTTCCTAAATAGAAGGATCTATAATATAATGAACAATTCCACTCAACATTGACTCAAGATTAACCGTTACAAAATAAATTCCACTCCCAACACCCATCAAGAAATAATACACTAGTCGAAACTAAATTGAACTGCAAAATGATGGCAGTAGAACCCCATGTAAATAAATTGAAATATTTTCTGGTAAAAATAATTCAAGAAGGGGTAATTTTATGTTAAACTAGAAAATGACCCCTCTCTCTCAGACATATTACTTAATAATATCCACAATGTTTAATCCTAAGGGTGTTTAATGATTAAGTTTAAAAATAGGAAATTTCAGCATAAATGGATATTAATGGGCCATAGTGAGGTCCAAAAATTTATTTTTCCATAGAGAAAAGAAAAATAAAAGATAAACAAAAAACATAGAGGATACCTAAACCACCAAAAATCACCAACTACTAGTTATTTTCAATTTATGATAATTTAATAATTTGAATATTTTTATGTATTCAAATGATTTTTCAATATACTCAAACAATATCTTGTTAACCATATTTTGCATCAGAATTCGAAGTATGGGAATAAAAATAGTGGATGTAAGCTAGTTTCAAAATGATCAACAGAATGAATTTTCAACTAAGTGGATATAAACAGGATAACAACCAAGCATGAAACACATTTCACTTGTTTCTAAAATAAATTGGAAGTCCCCCTAATATGAGTCTTAACAACATGCATTAAGAGGCATACCAAAAATAAGAGTATTCAAAATGAAAATTTTACTTTTCTAAATGTGAATGATTCTTGTCAATCTGTTTGTGTGCCTCCCATTGATTCATTCTATATGTTCTCTGGTTTCTCTATTCAAGTTCAGAGTATGAGTTTGGGAGTTTCATCAAGTAATCTCCAATAGCCACCGCCCTCTACCATGAATGTTTTAAAGGTGGCTTCCATTGAAACAAGATTCTCATAGCCAACTAGGACCAAAAGACCACCGGCACCACATAAAAATGAAATTTATACATTATAGTCACCCAATGCAGAGAGAAAAACTATCGAGCAAGGAGAATTTATTCCAACTAAAAATGAAAGTAGAAAAGAATTTAAACAATCTATTTCCTCCCATGTAGTGGTATGTTTAAAGTCCCTAGCCAGACTATACTCCACTAAATATTTCAGACCATGATCATTATATGTGAAATAGTTATTAGTGGTGTGGATTCCAAATTTTTATATGGAATAATGATTAGGACTAATCAAGAAATTTTCATCAACAGAATAGAAAAAAATTATAGAACATTCACCCATCTCACCAAGAGAACTCTGGCTTTCCAGCTCAACTGGGTCCCTAAAAACTAGTTCATTATCTTCAAGAAACGTTCAAAAACAGCCCCAAAATAAATTATCTGATCAATAATACATTGAAATATTCTTCCAAACACAGTGGTTATCTCGATCGCAAAAATATATTAAGACACATAAAAACCCTCAGCATGTTAGAAAACAACTCGCAGCACTGACTGAGCAGAAAAATCCTAGAAGTTATCAAATTTAGAATCCAACATATTGTTCTCAATGTCCATAGAGAACTCAAATTACGTGAACCATTCAATATCTACTTAAATATCATCACACAAAATAGTAGCTTTTTCATGTAAGAAGGTGTTAAATAAATTCACTTGTTCATAATGGATATTATCAAGTTTCTTAGTAGGACTCAACCCAGAATTTTCACCAGCATTAGCAACTCGTAGTTTGTCAAAATAATAAGGGAAAATTTTATAGACATGTTTATATAATTTGGGAAATATTTTCTACTCACTCTCATGAATTGTTTCCAAGGAAAGTATTATCTCATCTAAATGAGGGTGTGGAGAATGAGCAGTAGGTATGGAAATTTTTTTCAATGGGTTAAGGAATCCTTATCTATGTTACCTCAAGTGGGAAAGACATATTCTAAGCTTGGAAATAAATTTTGTAACATTGATTCACATCAAAATATAATACATCACAATTATCCTAATGTTTGTGCTTTTCAAATACCATAATTTATACACATCAGCAACAGATTGGAGGGTAAGCTTACCATTGGATGAATCAATGATGGCTCCACCGGTATCATGGAAGGGTCTACCTAAGATAATTGGGAACTTTTCATCCCATTCCATATCATGAATCATAAAATTAGTTGGTAGTGTGAGTTTTCCTACACACACTAATAGGTAATATCTTAACCCATATGGGTGTGTGAGTTACCTATCAACAAGATAAAGTCAAACAGATGTTGGTTGGATGTTCCTAAGACCCATGTTTTTCAATCAAGTTGTAAGGGAAACGATTGATATTCACTCTTAAGTCAAACAGACAATTTAGTTTCCCACCTCCTTTTATTTTTCTTTGATTTATAAATCCTTGAGGGTCCATCAATTTTGGGGGAAATTTTTTTAAATCGCACTTCAATTTGCAATGAGATCAATTTTTTCCAACTTTTTCAATTCATTTTTTTTCATAAACTTTTTTTTGAATAAAATATAGTAAGGTATTTTATCAAAGGATTATATGAAGGGATAGTTGATGGTGAATATCTAAATCAGTTTATAAAATCTATGATAATAAGGTTCATCAATTTACATCATTTTTAAGGTATGGGAATTGAAGGGGCATAATGATTTAGAACCGGTTTTTTATTTACCCTCTATTTAAACCCAAATTTCATCTCTGCTTCCTTTATCTATTAAATCATTATTTTCAAATGGTTCTATATAATTTTATGTTTTGTCCAGTACATTATGTTCAGTTCGGACATTGCTGTCTAGATTTACAGAGTTGGGATTTTCATGATTTTAATTTTAGTTTCATCTTGAACATTTATTTCCTCTTATATAGGTGGTTCCCAAACTGGTTCTAGAAGTCTATGCTCTGACCTAGTTGTTAAAGCCATAACATTTTCTCTTGGATTTGGAGTTGAAGAACTAGAAAGCATTCCATTTTCTCAACCATCATTTTTTTTATCCATTTGACCGATTTGATGTTCTAAATTATGAATCATATCATCTGTGTCCTTCATAAATGTTAGAATCTCAATCAAAAATGTTTTCAAAATCCCATGTAACTCCCCTTGAGAAATAGAAGATTCATCTCCATATTTATTTTGTCAAAAAAATTTGGGTAGTGGGTGCAATTTGGTTTAGTTGGATATTTTTATGGGACAATGGACTGTTTCTTGACCAATTTCTCACTCCATGAATGATTAGGCTTACCATGACTACTATAGTGGTATGGAATTGAGAATTTAGCATTGAAACTATGATTCATAGCCCTATAATCGAAAAAACGAGCACTCTCATCACATGAAACAAGGAGATATTTGTTTGGAAAATATCTCTGAGTGTGACCAAACAACCATCTTTGGAATCCCTATACCTTAAGAACCCTATCATCAGTAGTAGTATCCTATAGATTTTATCATCCCTATGGATTAATCACTTCCTAATGCACTTGTGCTGTGATTTTTGGGCCAACATATCAAACAAATGTATCATGTCATCTGCAGAGGAATCTAGGAAATCACCCCCACAATATTTATCAACTCAGTTATGATTGTAGGGGGTGAGGGTATTTTATAAAGCCTCCATGGGTAGATTGGGAGCTAACAATAGGATGAAGATTTTTCTAAGATGACATCTAAACCCATCCCATGATTTTTGAAATGGTTCTCCCTCATCCTGATGAAATATAGTGATATTGTGCCTAACCTCAGTGGTGGTGTTCCTGGGACTTAATTTAAAAAAGTGGCATTTCACACATCTTCCTAGGTTTCAAAGATTTCCTCATATTAATTTTGGAACCAATTATTACCCCTCCACTTTAGATAGAATGGAAGCTACCTCAATGTCTACTCTTCCTCCCTCATATCTCACAGATGTAGCTTTTGGATAAAACCATAATAATATATAGTGAACTATAAGGAGTCCTCTGATGGAAGACCATTAAATGATGGTATTTGGGAAATATTAGACTATTTGATTTCATTACTAATCGACCTAGGGGATATGTTAATGAAGGATGGATTTATTGAAATCCTAGGAATTAGAAACACTCTAAGAATAGGTCAGAGAGGGTCAGAAACTATGGGTTTTTGTATATTGACATTTTTATTTTTAGTAGTGTTTTCTATATTTTCTATTTTAGGTTTAATTTTTTTCTATGTTCACAACGATGCTTGTAGATTTCGTAATTTTTTGTAGCATATTCTTACATAGATTCTCTGGTGTGCATTTATATTCAACAATAATCTATTCATGATATTTTTAGGGTAGTTTTTAAATTTTTTTTGTGGTTTTATATTTTTATAAATATTATTTTTTTTGTGTTTTATACATGGTCATACATGACTTCTCTATAAATGGTGCCATAATTTAGCCGCTCACATCCTTGAGTATGCAGAAATTAAAAATTTATATGACTTAATTACTAATATTACTGTGTCAAGTCAGGTGTAAAACCATTTTGAAGGACATATGATTTCCTATAAATAAAAAAAACTAAAACAAAAAAATAAACATAACAAAAAAAACTCATTGAAAATAGTGAATAAATAGTGGTAGTGGACCTGAATGTGAATGTGAAATGGTTAAATGTATTTATTGAACATAGAACTGGAAATAATACCAAATTTATGGTGCTCTAGGTGATTTTAACTGATTAAAAAAATATATTCTCTCATCCTAGTTAAATTAATTGTATTATTCAGTTCTTATAAATATGTTGATAATTTACTGAGTTTCCAATTCAGCATATCAACTCAGTTCAGTTAACTTACATTAATATCGATCTTTTGATATTCAACCTTGTATTAATCAATTTTAAATTTAGAAGAGATGGATTGAATTTTCCAACTCACATTAATTCGGTCAATGATCCACGGTGAATTGATTCACAACCTCACTTATCGGTTGTAAGGAAATGTATATTGATACTCAAAGATAAAATAAATAGAATCCCAAAAATTAATATTTCACTGAAAAATAAAATTAACAAACCATAATGAGTAAATGGATGATCACTTCATTGCAACCTGAGTCCCCTAAGCAATTTAACTACATATTAAAATTGTAAAATAGAAAGTCTCAAAAAATGAATGAAGAAAAATCCTCTATGAGATTTCTCCTCCCACCAGCTTCGGCTCCTACGATAATATCCTACTCGATGCTTGTATTCCATTACATTGGTAGAGGAAGTGGAAGGGAAGGAGTGGATTTATTGATTAGATGATTCTGTATGACTCTGGGTGATTCTGGGTGATTTGGGTGAAGTTTGTCAAGTCCCTTCTAATGCAATCTCCACCCCCAGGTGGGGATGGAGTGACACGTGTTCCCCATAATATACCACATACAAGAATGATGATAAAAAATTCTCATGATTGTTTTGGAATCTCCCTCTTAACTAAATGAATGCCCAGCCCATGCCTCACATAACTGAATGATCACCATCCCACATCCTATGTACAACAAAAAAATTCATGTGGGAAAATACTATGTGAAAAATTAAAATAAGGAGAGTTATAGAGACTTATATATTAAGATATACATACAATATATACATTTTTATATAAAATAATATTTAGTATTATTATATATATATGCTATTATAAAATATTAGGGCACCATAATATACATATATATATGTATTATAATATACATAAGTATATTCATTATTATTAATAATTTATCTATTATTATTATTATATATGTTATAATAATTAAGTTAGTTATAGATATATATATTTTAATATAAATGTTGTTTTCTTTTTTATCTATAAATCATTATATATTATAATGTAAAATAAAAAAAGGATAATAAACAATTGAGAATTGTGGGGGAGGGATTGAAGACATATTAGTGGAAAATTGTGTGGGGGATGGAAATGGTGGGAAAAAAGTTACAGCGGCTAATTTGAGCTGGTGCGATCGGTAGAGGGACAGAGCAGGGGGGTTTGCAGTGGCATGAAGGTGTGTAGTTAGAGGGATGTAGGGGACACAATTTGGTGGTGGAACTGAGATAATTTGATATCGGGTGCGGCGCAGGAGAGGAATTAGTCAAGTGATGAGGTTTGAGTTTTAGGTTGGTCGGCTCATGGAGTATGGTCGGTAACTCGAGATTTCTTGTGGTGTGGTGAGGCATGGAGTCAGGCACTCGATTCAGCTCAAATGGACGACAAGGTAATGGGATGCATTGTGGTCTAAGGAGAATCAAGAGTATGGAGATTAGAACTCGTGTGTTTGAGATTTAGAGGGAAACCTAGTTTATATATGGTATGTTAGGGGTGTTTTAGGTTTCAATTTGATCAATTGATCTATCATCTTTGAATATAGAGAACTGTACCTATTTGATTCTACATCATTATCTTGGCGATGTTTGATTTTAGGTGGTTGCTGCGGTTGGATGAATTTGGTATCATATTTGTTGATTATTCATGGTTTTTGATGAATCATGTTTCTTTCTGTTAATTTGGCAGGACTGTGGTGTTTTCTCTGTCGTGATCACGCAATGGGAGAGTGAAATATCATTAATTATAAGTGTTTCAAGGTGGTGGAGGGTGTAAATGATGAGACCCTGATAAGTGGAGGGAATCGGTGGTGGTTACACTATGATGGAACAGTGGTAGCATATGTGTGTAACGGTAAAACAAGTTCGACAACTACTAGTGGCCCACTTTTAGAGGGAAATGGTGGTATAGTTCATTATGAAAATTTTTTCACTGGTGAGGTAGCTAATGGTGTAACCGTAACACCTACAAAAGAAAAATAAATAAATAAATAAATACATTATTAATTTAATCAAAATAAATTACTTAACAAAATTAACAATTCTCAGACTGAATAAGATAACAAAATAATTTAAAAATCATTCAATTTCACTTGATAACCTATGTAATTGGAAATAAATATGTAATTAACAATTAATGAGTCTTATTGGATAAATTAATAACCAAATTAATTAATTAAAGGATTAGATAAAAAATAATTAATCAAAAATAATCTACAAAAAAGATTTAAAATATTTAAGAAATTAAATTAAGTTATTAAAATTAATTAAACTATTAAAATAAATAAAAAACATATTTAAGATTTATTTAATTATAATTGAAAACAAATAATTTATTAAATTAATGAACTGATAAAATATTTTTCATCAAAATCAAAATAATGAAAAATTGAAATAATGAAAAATTGTTATTTGATAAATAAAATAAAAATTAACATAAATGATTCAAATTCAAAATTAATCAAACTGAAAAATTTAACAGTAAAACAAATTATTTACACTAAAAATTATTGTTTTACATAATAAGGTAAAAAAAATAAATTGTTAAATTATTTAAAAAAACTACTTTTTGAAATAAAAAATTCCAAAAAAAATTAAATAGTGGTGCCGTAAAAATAATTAAAAATGATCCACATCAGCAATCTACATGTCCTTCTCACAGTAATGAATGTAAACAAGTGAACCAAATGTACATATTGATTAATTATGACATGATTTAATGGTTTCATGCTCTGTTATCCTTGTCACACTAATAAAGGGAAATATCTTGTATATAATGAAATATATATGAATTCATTATCTAAATGGATGTTTCTCGACATGAGATCACCTTGTATTCATAAGGGAATTCCTTGAGAATTTTAGTACCCCATTCCTAATTCAAGATTACATGTTTCTGAGGTTGTGGAACACATAAAACCCAATCCTTGTCTAACTTTTTATGTCTCTATGACACTATTGGATCCATCATGTATCTCTATAGGATACCTTGGATACACATCTCATATCCAACATTGAAAAAAATGTGCCATGGTTAAACACCATTGGGCCTAGTCATTTTATATACCTATAATACCTTGGATGAACTCCTTGAAAACATTAGGGATCTCATGGTGGAATTACATGCAATATACTCCTTGAATTTCACTCTTACCCCCATGACAGGATATAGTTATTATTGTGTTGGAAACCCTTGAGGTCTACGTTTCATTAACGATTACATTGGAACATCATTATTAAATGTCATTACGAGTTTCTCTATCATATATTGGAAACTTCACTATTGTTAACGTGTTACTTATTTATAAATTAGTAATATAAAATAATGGACTGGTTATGTTCAGATGCCAGGTGAGGGATAAATAAAGTACTTCGGTTTTTTGTTACATTGTACTTCATTGAATATTTTGTGAATATATGCATGCTTACAGACTGTTAAATTTCCATTACACATGACCAATGTTATGAAAACCATTAGTGGTGGCCAACTAATATTTATATGAAAACATCTTTGGGAACCATTTGGTACCTGAGATAGACTACATGATTGCAAGAAACAATAAAGCGAAGGATACTAATTTAATCACTTGATTGAATACTGTTTATGATGGAGCATTATAGAAGATGATCGAGACAGAGCTGACGATTCTTGGGATAGTCTTTTTATTTTGTTTATGATTTTTTGGATCATGTTATTCATTCTATGTTGTATGCATGATCTATAGTATTATAGTGACATGACATACCATCATCAAATTGTTTATGCTTGTATGTTATTCTAGTTATTCCAGTTATTGTAATTGTTGTCTCTATTTGCAGATGTGCTTTCTATTTATTTTTATTACTTCCACTATTTACCTATATTTATATTTATCCACTATTCTACACATGGGTAATGAGGTCATAGTCTCCACATAGACACAGCATATACCCTCATTGCCAGTGAGAAACCTCTGGTGTTTGGGGAGATGCGATTGAGGCCATATGGTCCACTGGGCTTGGGGAACCTATTAAGTTGGTTTTGGGTCCAGTAATCCACAAAGACGATGAATTATAATTTATCATGTCAAATATATTATCCATACATTTCGATGAAATTTTCGACTTATAGTTTATTACCTAATTTATTTTGATACAAATAATGTTCACATGTAAATCTGTCTTCTATGAAAAATGATTTATCTTATATATTCATAATTAAAATTGATTTTTTCTTCTATGTTCCTTAATCAATATGTTTTTTTTATAAAAAAATCCTATAAATTCATTAAAACTAATTTAATACTATTGATACCCTCCAATTATATAGATAGGTAATAATGGTCATATTTTAATAGTATATCATAATTCTTTTTAATGCCTATAATTTGTGTCTTGCATGAATTCAACACCATAATTACTATTGAACCAATTCTCATGTTGTTTCATTCTCTCTCCTCCCTAATGATATTTTTTCAATTCAATCATAATTTTATTCTTTGATAATAAATTTATTATAATATAGTATTAAAAAAATATAGATTTTGTAATTTTTCTATAAACTTAATGAAAATAATTATTCTGTAAGGGAATATACGTTTATAAGACCCACAAATGCAGATACATTTATAAAAACTTATCTTGATAGTTCAGAGATATATTCCATACATTGCTATATAGATTTGGTAATTTAGTTTTATGTCTAGATAGATATTTGAATTAAATATTCATACATGATTTTATTCAAATACATAAGTGAAATTTCATCCATGTTGTTTTCTTCAAACAGTTTCCAATGAAATCATATATCATTATCCATTCCAAAAATATTCAATAAATATTTTCTCATGCTTGAAATATTAAAGGCAATATTTATTGCATCATACAATAAATAAAATGATGAATATCTATTTATTATGTTTCTACTAATTAGTCATAACAAAAATGGTTAGCATAACATAATATGTTATCCAATATGAATAAACCATTATATTTAGAAATACTAATTCGAACTCAAATCCTCAACAATAAAACATAGAGTTCAACAATAATCATTCCATAACATCTCCCATTTTAAAACATAGAATTTATACAACCGTGTTCTTAACCCCATTGTCCTAATGATATGTGTACATATTTGTTTAAGATCATTTTAATATTTTTTTACAAATAACATAAGTCACATAAAAAGTAAGATTATGGAAATTTATATGCCTTAATTATAAAACCATCCAAATACAAAAATCATTTCCATTAAAAACCAAAATCACTATAAACATACAATAATATCATATTTTTTTACAGAAATTTAAATAAATAATTTTTCTTAAAATAAAATCCCCATAGTAAAAAATAATAATTCCATTTACCTTAATCATATGATGTTCCCAGTATACAGAAATTCTTCAAAAATAACTATAGTTACTGAGCCTTTAAATAAATTTTAAATCCAATGGTTATCTAATATAATAAAATATATGTTGTTAGAATAAAATAAAATTTTACTCAAAATTATCCATAATAAACAGAACATAAATTATCACATTAACCCTTTATATTATCAATACCTTCTAAATTATATCTATAAAATATAGAAACATTTTTCCCCAAATAACAATTTCCCTTAAATAATTGTAATCATAAGGGTTACATATACCAAAGCCATATATTAAATCAAAAAAATTCTACTAAGGTATTTCGATCAGAGAAGATGTTAGAGGAGTATTAATTCCTTTATACATGTGATCATCATTAAAATTATCATCCCATAAATAAAATACCACTATATAAAATCTCATAAAAATCAAATATATAGACATTTGTATCATTACAAATCATCAATAAATAATTATCCATGATTTTCCATCTTATTCTTTAATAAATCCTTCAATCAATATGAATCATGTACCATTATTCATCATTAATAATATAATAATTTTTCATAAAATAATCATATGGAAAACAATAAAAATATTTCACAATTTCTATATCGTATGAAAAATATATTTTTATTCACATTAATAATATGTTTCCATTGAAAATCATTATTTATAAAATCTTGTTAATTACATTATACTGATTTAATCCTTTTACATTGGTATTTTATTTCCCATATACACTTATTTAACACTTGAAAAACAACATCATATTACAATTGGACATTTTCCTTGGAACTTCTTCCCACTTCCTTGAATCATTGATTGTTAATTATTTTTACATTAATGATCCATATCATCTGAACATCTATGAAAACACATTTTTCTTTAATTTCGGGCATGAGAAAACTCTCTTAAGATAATTTTATATTCATAACTCGATATATATATATATATATATATATATATTTCGGGATAACCACATAATTTTTCACTACTTGTCCTATCCTTTTTGGTTTCTTTTTTGACAATAACAATATTTTCCATCACATTAATTCATAACATGGTCCCTATTGGCTCCATAAATTTAGTAAAACAAAAATTTCATGTCTTAAAATATGAAATAAAATAATAATGATCTATATTACATGGTGGAGAAAATATAATACAACTTTAACCATGTTACATTCAATTCAAAAACAATATTTTTCAATATCATATTAACATTTATGATTAGATAATAATTATAATATATTATCAAATAACCTCATATTCTCTAATGTTATGTAAAAATTTTTATTCAGACATCCTAAAATTCCATGTAACATAAATAAAAAATATTTAGATGATTTATAAATAGTGTAACACCCTGAGATTCTAAGGTACATTTACCTTTGAATAATGCAGTAGTTTGTGTTGTACGTAACTTGGAGTTTTAAAACACCACATCCAATCAAACTAATCGTTATGAATATTAATACCTGCTTCTAAAAATTTATTAAATTTTACTTTTATAATGGTATTCATTTTTTTATTCATAATATCGAAATTAGATTAGGGTGAATTTTTGATATTTTTCTGAAAACATTCAATTTTTGAGGAATAGTTAAAAACACTACATTATTTTTTTAAACTGACTTTTTATTCAAATATTTATTTATTTTATTTAAAATTATTTTCGGTAAAAATACATACATAATACCTATATATGCTCAATATTATTAATTGGAGTCATTTTATAAAAAGATTAGATATATAAAAATTTAATTGAAATTTTTACCGTCTTTTACCCACCTCCGAGGAGCATTCTCAAATTTGAAAAAAAATTAATTTTACCACTAATTTGAATTGAATTTATATAATCCTAGTCACATGGTTGATATGAGTGTGTAAAATGTGGTTCAATAAGATGAAAATATTTTTTTTGAATAGTAACTTTTCTCTTTTACTTACCACCGTTAAAAGAAAATATGGTAATTATAGGTAAAAATGAAATTATAATTACCCTAACACATGTCATAATACTATTGGATAAGTGTATATCCGCCAAAAACAACCTTAGGAATAAAATATGATCCTTTATGTCCACATGGATTTGATTAGGACTTTTATTATAATTTTATTCAAAGAAGGGATAAAAGTGTTAAATTCGATGATTCTTAACTAAAACAATTCTAATATAGAGTTATACATTATATAATATCGACTATAAATATTGATTATAAAGATAAAAATATTTCTTATATAATGGAATTATATATATATTATATATATTAAATAATTAAATTTTTTTATGACACAATGATGATGCAATAGTTACCTTTATAATAAACGAATTGAATAATTTATATTATAAATATCCAAATAAATCGAATATGAGACTTTTGATTAATTACAATAATTTTATATGTTAATATGACATGTTAGGGTTTACTAAATGAATTTTTTCTAATGTAATCATGTTGTTTATAATTAAGAAAACTGAATACCAAATACTGTCAAAATTGACATAAAAGAGTTTTTAAAACAAATATTATATTATTAATTGATATAATATTTCTAAAAATATAAGTTTCAGACCAAGGAATTATATAATTTTTTATATATGAATAATTATCCACTTGTATTTATCTTGTCTTGTTATTGTATTTTTATTAACCATATTATATATAAATACAAAAAGACATGATAAATGTCCAACTATTTAACTTTGAGTTAAATCTCAAATATAAGGTTAATATGATGCCCAAACTAGATTAAAATCTATTGGATGAGTGGTTTTTGACCCATACCCATTTTAAACTCTATATAAATCATTTTTCATCCTTTAGAAACCGAAAATTATTTTATTATACAATAATATTTCACTCTTTTGCTAAAGTGACATTCACCTCTCTTAAAAAAGAGAAATTCCCCTTATCATAGTTTCACACCCCCAAAGCCTTTTTTCTCGGCCAAAACATGCCCAAATATCCTCACAACTATCCTACCTTAATTATAGAGTCCTCAATTTGGTCATAAAGCCAACCTAATGAGCCCTTTTGATCAAATCAATAGGAAGAACCCGAAGAAGAGGTTAATATTTCATCACCTCTTTCATGTTATTTTTATCTTCCACATCAACTTTCATTTTTTTTACAATATAAAATAATAAATATAGTATATTATATATACTGTTATGTTATTATAAAAATTTTACAACCACATTCAATATTTTATTCATCATGTTATTTATAAAGTCACCATACATGCGTATGTACGTCTTACTGTCTCCACGTCGTGGTGTCGTTGTTATTAAATTAATTATTATTTTTATGGGTTTAATAATGATGTATAATTTATTTAAATAATAAATATATATGTTATTTATTTTTTATATATTATATACCGCCCATTTACATACGATTTTAATATCAAAATAATTATATTGTCGCTCGTGTGTACATACGGATTACCATCTCTAAGAATGTGATAAAATTCATTTCCTAATCATAACCTTTCAACAATAATTTTCATTTGATGATTAAAAATAATGTTTATGAACTTAATTGATTTCTTGATATGAATCGAATTTATCCTATCCATAACAAACACAACTTATGTAACAAAACGTATAAAAGGAAATGAATCCGTTTACAACTGAAACGACGATAACATTATTATATTATTAATAATGAAATATAAGAAGATCATATATGATATAATATTTATGTAAATGGTTATTGTATAGTATAATAAAAAATATTTAACTATGATACAGGAGGATAAAATACCATTGACGAAGGAAAAGTACCAGGTATGGGTCAATTCTACAATCTCGTTATTATCAGAGATTGTTTAAATGCAATTATCTATTGGGACCTCTTTATCATCCACATCCATGTTTCTTAAAATTTATATCAAATCATTTTTTACTATTTCCTATACTATGTTTTAATGTCATTTATACCCTTGTTATACTTTTTATAATATTTTTATAATGAAATATTTCAGTATTTTTACGAACAAGTTTCTTTACGACCTTTTCGTCAAAATTAATGAAAGAGTGATTTTTTAACTTATACAGCAGGTGCTGCTAATTTATACCATTATAACACCTTTGAGGATTACCTTATAATATTATAATAATATATCCAAAACAATTAATTTCTTATAAATGGTATCAAAATATAAATAGGTATTTATTTCAAATAGTTTTCATTTCATCTATGTCAATATCCGTTGATGGATTTTAAACATGTTTGATGTTGATTTATTATGATACAAATCATCTATATTTTATTGACGTATTTGTGATATGATTTAATATGGATGTGTTATTATTATACCTTTCAAATTTTATGGATAAATTATTGACATTTCATATGCATGTTTTAATAGGAATGCTTATGTTGTGGTTAAACATTTTCATATGAGAAATGCTTTAGACATAGTATGTGACGGGTGGAACACACTATTGCTCCATGATTCAATGGTATGTCTCATGAGAAATAATAGTTTCTTGGAACAAGGCCATGGAAAAATATTATTTGTAGTCTTGGAACAAGGTCGTGACTATTTATTTTTGAAATCAGGCATTATGCATTCTCATATTATGAAATTGGTTATTGATATTGCATTTGATTATTCAAAAAAAAAGCAGAATATCTATGTGAATAAGTAAATGGAATTATTTTGATTTATATTTTCCATGATATGATGAAGTTTATGTTAAAAATATTTTTTAGTCATGTACATTGACTTAAATATTTATGCTTATTTATGAATGTTTCAGCTATATTGTTATCTTTACCGACCATCTGAGCTCACCCCTTTTTATGTTTTATTTCTCCCAGGATTCAAAGAAGTATATTATGCCTAACCTGTAGGGATTTCTTGAGGGATATGAGTGTGGTCTATGGAGACAATTATGTTGTAGTTTTTCTTTTTATAATGTAATTTTAATCTTATGAATGTATCTTGTACTTCCAATGCTAATATACTAATCAGTCATTCAAGACATGATCTTTTGTGATCATGCCAATGTAATGTAATAATGAACCGACTCTAGGTAACTAGGGTCAGGGAGATACCTTTGGTATTAGAGAGTATTACTATAATCCTTGGAAGCTAGATTTAGAAAAACTATGATTAGAGAACATTACCCTAAGATAGACTTTGAGTATTAGTATAGAATAATTTCCTCGAACATTGGTAATATAGAGATTTTGGATATTTTCCATGAATCACATTCCTGTCTGGATACGAGGGGGTAGAAGAAGATATTGAATAGATGTACCAAGGGGGTAAACCTAAAAACACTGCATTGAGTTATACTAGAATAGGAACGGGTTCATAACAATAGGAATTGATGCACTCTTGGTTACGACACTCTCGGGGGATGTGCTTAGGATAATTCACATTTTAATTACAAACCATTATGAAGGATTTATGAGTATATACTTTCACAATCAAAACATTTTTATGATTATGTATTATATCCCTAAAATGTACTATTTATGTTAAGTCTTTTACAAGTTTGGAATTATGTATATCGATTCATAAACAAATCTAATTTTTTCCATTGTTTAGAAATGGCGCCTAGTGGTAGGAATGGAAACTGTATCAATGAATGTAATTTATATAGGGAGTTTCCTCCCACTCTGTATAGTTATATTGAAGCTAGTGATGAAATTCATGTTGATCAACTTATCACCATACTTGGAAAACTCTCAATGGTTATGAAGAATTACTTTACCTATATGGAGAACCCTGATCCACAAAGTGAAGGATCAATGTTAGTCCGATTCATGAGGCAAACCCCACCAACATTCAAGGAGACTATAAATCCATTTGTATATGAGCAATGGAAAAATTCCTTAGAGAAATTATTCCATGCCTTGGGGAGTAGAAAAAAGGTAAAAACATGTCATGGCAGTTCATCACCTCGCAGGAGATGCAGATAAATGGTGATCATTGATTCAAAACACCAAGAAAGATAATGAAGAATAAAATATTGAATGGATGGAGTTTATATAGTTTTGTTTAGAAAAATATACTCATCGTGACCATTGATCGGATATGGAAAGACAATTTCTGAGTCTGAATAAAAAAGGAGGATGAGAATGTCATAAAATATGACGCTAACATTACATGGTTAGCAAGGTATGCTGTAGATTATATACATAACCCAAGGTGTAAGATTGATCAATTATTTTATGAGTTAAAACCATTACTCCATCGAGCATTAGTCCCACAATTTTTCTCATCATAAGAAGATATAGGCTCACGTGCTATCAAGACAGAAAACGAATTCTCTATGTATTACGAATTTAATACAAAGAAGTAGAAAAAGAGATCTATTGAACACTCTTGAAATATAAATATGGGGAAGAAGGTAAATGTAGAATATCCATCCTATATTATATGTTGGAAGAAACACCCTGGTAGTTTCCTGAATGAAATGTGAGTCTTTTGGAAGTGTGGTAAAAAATGCCACCATGTTCGTCATTGGAAAGGAAATAAAGATGCTATTAATGTTGAATGCTATAATTATAGAGATTAGGGGAATTATGCAAATGAATATCCTATGTGTCAAGGAAACATACCTCAGAAAAGGACAAGGGAGAATGTCCATTCTTATGCGATCACTACTGTTGAGGTTGAAGCTCCAAAAGATGTGGTGGAAGGTAATTTAATGATTTCTTCTAGTTTTTCCAATGATTTATTTAATTTTGGATCATCGCATTGTTTCAAATATTCCCAATTTGCAATGAAAATTATATTTTTCCAATTTCATTTAACAAGGGTGTTTTTAGTCAAAACTCCTAGGAGAAGTATCATCACAACAATGTTTTGAGAATCAGTTTTCAGTAGGGAATATAAATGTTCATTATCTACTGATATCATCATCATACCCATGGTTTAATTTGATATAATTATCGATATTCATTGGCTTTCTGATCATGATGTGAAAATAAATTGTAAGAATAAGGAGATTAAATTTTTTTAATTAAGATGTTAAAGAACATATTATCATTAGAAAATAAACATCACCACCATATTCTTATCTAGATCCACATTGAGTAGCTCAACTAAATTCACATATCACGGAGGAAGATAATGAAATAACTATGGGTGAGAAAATGAATGTAAAAATATAGGATGTACATATTGTGGAATATTATGTTGATTTGTTTCTAGAGGATTTACCTGGACATCCTCCAGAAAGTGAAATTGAGTTTTCCATTGATTTAATTCCTGGTTCGAGGACCATATCGAAGAGCCATTATAGAATGGCCACTGTGGAATTTGTGGAACTAAATAAACAACTAGAGTAATTGTGTAATAATGGATTTATTTTCCCTATTGTTTCTCCATGTGGAGCACCAATTCCTTTTATTATGAATAAAGTTGAATACAAGAGGTTGTGCTTTGACTATAATGAGATCTATGCAATATTAATAATGAACAAGTATCCCCAACCTCTCATAGATTATTTATTCAAAAAACATCATAGAGATCAATATTTTTCAAAGATTTACCTTCGATCTAGATATCATCAGTTGTCTGAGAAGAAGGATGAGATTATAAAAACTGCATTTTAAACCATATACATTCATTAAGAGTTTACAGTAATGCCTTATGGGCTGACTAATGCACCCTCTATATTCAGGGATCTAAAGAACATATTTTTGAAGGAATATCTTGACAACATTGTAGTGGTATATATTGCTGATATCTTGGTATACTCCAAGAGCTACTAAGATCATGAAAATCACATTCACATTATCCTAAGGACTCTTAGAATAAATTAATTATATGTGATTTTTAGAAAGTGTGAATTTTGGGTTCATGAGATTTCATATCTTGGCCATATTTTCTCTAAGGATGGAATATATATTGATCCTTCATAGGCCAAGGAAATCCATTAACGTCCAACACCGAAAAGTATAACTGAGTTACACATTTTTATTCGTTTAATATGTTATTATTGAAATTTCTTCTAGATTTTTCCTAATTGGAAACCCCATTATCCTAGCTCACACGTAAAGGGGTTAATTTTTTTTGGAAAAAATAGTGTGAAGAATGTTTTGAAGAACGGAACAAGAGATTAGTCAATGCTAGTATATAGACTCTACAATTCGGTAATGATGGGTTTGTTATTTATAATGATTCTTGAATGAAATGAAATGGTTGGGTCTTTACACAGATTGATAGAGTTAGTGCCTATGCATCAAGAAATATAAAAATTCATGAACAAAAAATTATTACTCATGATCTTGAGTTAGATGCTGTAATATTGGCTATGAAAATACTGATAAACTATATCTATGATAATAAATGTGAGATAAATAAGGATCATAAGAGTTTGATTTATATTTTCTCCTAGAAGGAACTCAACATGATGAAAATATGATGGCTTGAACTACTCAATGATTATGATTGTGCTATAAACTACTACCTAGGGAAGGAAAATAATGTGTCAGATTCTTTGAGCCGAATAGATCTTGGTGTTTTGAATAATATGAGAGTTGAAAACAATTCTATATTCATGGATATAGTAAATATAGATATGGTATTAACCATGGAAGGTGAAACATCAATTATTTTTCAAATGGTTCCCAAACCATCATTACTAGAAAGAATAAAATGTTCTTAGACACATGATGAGTAATATCAAAAGAAAATTAAAGTATTGAATGATGGGAGATTTATCTACATCGTATATGAAGTTGGGATTTTGAAATTTGGGAATACACTTTGTAATCCATATATACCTGATCTAAAAATGGGAATTTTTGGGTGATTCTAATTGCTCCAATTTCCTTGTACACCATGGTAGGACTAAGACGTATAGATATTTGAGGGAACATTTTTGGTGGGACAACATGAATAAAGAGATTGTTGATTTTTCGACAAGATGTATGGTTTTTTAATAAGTGAACGTTAGAAGAAAACTTCCTAGAGGTGTCATGAAACAACTTCCGTTACCAAAGTTGAAATGGGATGATATAACAATGGACTAGGTCATGGGGCTACCAAAGGCCCCATGAAGGAAAATGCAATATGGTTCATTATTCATTGTCTTACCAATTCAGCACATTTTCTTGCTAAAAGAGAAGATTTACAACTTTAATGTCTAGAAAGACTATATGTTAATGAAGTTATACGAATTCATCGCATACCCCTATCGATTTTTTCTGATCTTGATCCCCATTTTACATCAAGATTCTAGATATGTCTTCCGAAAGCCCTAGATCCTGAATTTCATTTGACCACTTCCTACCACCCTCAAAATGATGGTCAATAGGAAAAGACTATTCAAACCAAAGTAGACATGTTGAGATCATGCTCACATGACTTTCAATTTTTGTGGGATCAATATTTTCCTCTTTTAAAATTTTCCTATAAAAACAACTTCTATTAAAGTATTCAGATTGCACCATATAAAGAATTATATGGAAAGAGATGTTCCACACCAACTTGTTGGGATTATGTTAGTGAAATAAAACATTTTGGCCTAGATATTGTTGAGGAAACAATGAGAAATGTAAAGATTATCCAAACCCACATCAAATAAGCTCAATGTAGGAAAAAAAGCTATGCTGATAACCGAAGGAAGGATTTGGAATTTCATGAAAGATATCATGTTTTGTAAAGTTATCTACATAGAATGGTGTTATATGATTTGGTAAGAAGGGTAAATTGAGTCCCAGGTACGTCAGACCATTAAAAATTTTAGAAAGAAATGGGGTTGTAGCTTACCGTTTTGTAATACCACCAAATCTCACCAATGTTCGTGAAAAGTTCCACAATATCACTATTGAGAAAATACATGATAGACCCAACACATGTACTCAACTATGAGTAAATTGAACTGGAACATGATCTGTCTTATTGTGAAGAGGCTTTCACGATTCTTCATACCTGAGAACAATTGTTGAGAAACTGGATGACCCGTCTGGTAAATGCTATATGGAGAAACCATAAGATGGAAGAGGTGACAAGGGAACCAAAGGAACTTATGATGAAAAACCACCAGAGTCTTTTTATGAAATGTTGTTCTAGAAATTTAGAGGATGAAATTAATTTAAGTAGGGAAGAATGTAACACCTTAAGCTTCTACGGTACGTTTCCCTTTGAATAATGTAGTAGCTTACGTTGTACGCAACATTGAGTTTTAACACACCACATCCAATCAAACTAGCTATTATGTATAATAATAAAAACTTTATGACATTTTATAAATTCTATCTTTCAAAATGGAAATCATTTTTGGATTTTGAATATCTAAATTATCTTAGAGTGAATTTTTGGTATTTTTCTGAAAACATTCAATTTTTTATGAATAGTGAAAACCACTACGTTATTGTTTAAAACTGACTTTTTATTTAAATTATAATTTATTTTATTTAAATTTTATTATGAAAAAATAGATACATAACACCTATATAAGTTCAGTTTAATTCATTAGAGTCATTTTATAATTAGTTTAGATATATAAAAAATTTATTGAACTTTTTATCGTCTTTTAGTCAACTCATAGGAGTATTTGTAAATTTTCATAAAAATTAATTTTACCACTTCTGTGAATTGAATTACAAAAATACCTGATACATGGTTGATCTTAGTAGATAAAATTTTGTTCAAAAAGATGAAAATAATATTTGGTGTATAGTAACTTTTAACTTTAATTTACCACGATTAAATGTAAATAGGGAAGTTAAATGTAAAAATGATATAATAATTACCCTCAAACATGTCGAAAATATATAGGATAAGTTTATTTAAACCAAACAGAACCATTGGAATATAAATTGATCCTTAAAGTTCACTTGGATTAGATTTGGAAGTTTATTATTATTTTATTTACAGAAGAGTTAAAAGTGTTAAATTCATTGTTTTCTAAATAAAACAATTTTAATATAGCGTTATATATAAGATAAATTCGACTATAAATATTCATTAGAATGCTAAAAATATTTCCTATGTAATTTTATTTTATTTATAATTTTTAGAAATTATATAAATAAATTTATTTATTACACAATGATGATATAATAGTTACCTTATTAATGAATGATTAAAATAATTGATATTATAAATATCCAAAAAAATATTATTTAAGACTTTTGATTAATTAAAATAACTTTCTAAGTCAACTTGACATGTTAAGGTTTATTAATTGAATAATTTTCCATGTAATCATGCTTTTATGACTTTTACAAAAACAAATTACAAAATAGTGTGAAAATTGAGATAAAAGATGTTTTAAAACAAATATTATATTATTAATGGATATAATATTCTTAAAAATATATGGTCAAGTAAAATGACTTAGATAAGGATACATATATTAATAATGAGCTACATGGGGTTCTATTACCATATAATATTTTGTTTATTGACCATATAATATAAAAATACCAAGAGACGTTGTAAATGTAAAACTATTTAACAAAGAGATAAATTTAAAAGATAAGGTTAATATGATGACCTAAACCGGTCTAGAACCAATTGGTTGAGAGGTTTTCGACCTATTTCCATCTTATCCTAGAAATAAATCATTTTGGAGCCATTAGAAACCGAAAATTATTTTATGATAAATAATATTTCAAGATTTTCTTGAAGTAACCCTCACCCCTCTTATAAAAGGGAACTTCACCTTCTCTTAATTTTACACCTAAAAAGCCTTTTGGCTCGACCAAAACCTACCCAAATATCTTCTCAAATATCATACCTTCATCCAAGAGGCTTACGTTTTGGTCATAAATCCAACCAATTAAGGCCTTTTGATCAAATTAAAATGATGAACAAGAAGAAGAGTTTAATATTTCATCACCTCATTCATGTTTTTTTTCATCTTCCACTTCATCTGTTGTTTCCATTATAAAATAATAACTATATTATCTTATATATATTTTGATGTTATTATAAAAATTTTACAACCAAATTCATTATTCTATTCATAATATGAATGACAAAGTCACCCTACATACCTACGTATGACATACCGTTGCAACGTCGTTGTGTAGTTGTTATTCATAAATTATTATTTGGATAGGTAAAATAATGATGTATCATTGATGTAAATAATAAATATAATATCATAATTATTCTTTATATATGATATAACATCTTGTTAAATATGATTTTAATATCAAAATAATGATAGTGTCGCTCGTGCGTACGTACGGATTATCGTCTCCACGAATGCGATGAGATTCATTTCCCCATAGTAACCATTCAAGAATAAGTTTTATTTTATGATTAAAATTATTGTTTATGAAATAAATAAAATTATGGATATGAATCAAATATATCCTATCCATAAAAATCATGATTTATGTAACAAAACATATAAAAGTAAAAGAACCAGTTAACACCCAAAACGACGCAAATACTAAAATATTATAAACAAAGCAATATTAGAAGATCATATATGATATCGAATTTATGTATATATTTATGGTAAAATTTAATAAAAATGATTTAACTATTATACTGGATATTAGGATACCCTCAACCAAGGAAAAGTACAAGGTAATGATTAATTCTACAATCACAACATTATCTGAGGATGTTTATACGTAATTATCTTCTGGAACCTCTTTATTATCCACATTCTTGGTTCTTAAATTGAATTTCAAAACATTTTTACTATTTCATACACTGTGGGTTAAAGTAATTTATAATTTTTTATGAAGTTTTATATTATTTTTATAAAAGGAATCTTTCTGTCATTTTCCAAACAAGGTTCTGTACGACTTTTTCGACAAAAAATAATGAAATAATGTTTTTTTACTTATACAGCGGGTGGTACTATTTTGTGCCATTATAACACCTTTGAATATTACCTTAAACTATTATAATAATATTTACAAATTAAATATTTTTTTAAATGGTTTCAAAATATAAAGAGGCATTTCTTCCAAATTGTCTTTATTTCATCTATGTCAACATCCTTTGATGGATTTTAAACTTATTTGATATTGATTTATTTTGATGTAAATATTTCATATTGTATTGAATGTTTTGTGAAATGTTTGATTGACAATGTGTTATTTTTATACCATTCATAGATTATGGATAAATTATTGACATTTATTATAGTAGTTTTAATTTGAATTTTTATGTTATGTTTAAACCATTTCATATGAGGAATGCATTTGACGTAGTAAAGGATGGGTGGAGCCCGTGATAGCTTTTCAATGCATCTTTACGTATCATGAGACAAACTAGTGTCTTGGACCAAGGAGATGACAAAATTTTATTTGTAGTCCTGGTAAAAGGCCTTGAATATGTGGTTATGAAGTCCGGAATTATACATTCTGACATTATGAAATTGGCTATTGATATTGCATGTGATTATTCAACTAGTAGAATATCCTTCTGAATAAGAAAATGGCATTATTTTTATTTATATTTCCCATATTATAATGAAATTTATTTTTAAAAGGATATTTTTATTATTATACATTTACTTAAATGTTTATGATTATTTATGAAACTTCCCGCTATATTGTTAGCCTTACATAGCATCTAAGCTCACCCATTTCTATGTTTTCTTTTTCTCAAGATTTGATGAAATATATTTAGACATACCTGTAGGGATGGTATAAGGGACATGAGTGTGGTCTAGGGAGACTATGATGTTGTATTTTTTCATTTTATAATTTAATGTAAAACATATCAATATATCTAGTAATTCCAAGGCTACTAAACTAATCAGTCTTTATAGACTTTATCACTTGTGATCATTCCAATGCTATGTAATAATGCACCGACTTTGGGTAACTCAGGTCAGGGCATTACAAATAGGGTATCAATTTTATAAATATCAACGATTATTTTGGATTAGTGTTTAAAATAATTCTGAAAAATTCATACATACTAGCCCCATGTAATAAAAACTGAATGCTTCCACTTAATGCCCATTTTCCCAAAAAACAAGGATTCATTAATTTAAATTCTTGTTTCATTAAAAACATGTTTTCATCATTCACAATATACCACCATAGTGTAAAGCATTAAATTTTTATTGTTACTAAGAATATAATAACTATGAAATAATTTAAAAATTTAGGGTAAAGAAAAATATTAGTATGGGATATAAAAATAATGGAAACCCATAAGGCCTTTCAAACATATGAAAACCAACACATAATTTTCCTTCTAAAAAAATAAGCACGATCTCAAAATAATCACTTACATAATCATAAAATAACCATACCTTCACTTTTTTTCTTATTAAATGTTCCATAGTTAGAAAACTGATAAAAATCATATTTTATATGATTTTTATGAAAAAATCATGAAATCATTTCCTCAAAAACCAACATTTCACCTATAAAAGATAATTATAGTATGTTAAAATGGTATTATAATTTTACTATCATATGAAATAATAATAATTAAATAATAAATAAATAAAAATATTTATCATGTAATATATCGAATGATAATACTATTAATAATCAAATGTATAGAAATAAATACTTTCATATAAAAAGAATTAATATATTCATAGGTAATAATATTATAGTAAAATAATTATTCCATGAAATCATAAATCAATAGGAAAAGAATACATAGAATACCCAAACTATATTTTCCCTAAGTCATATAATTTTTCGAGGAAATATAAAAGTCCCCAACCTTCCCCTACTATGTATAATTCTTTCATGTTACGAAATGAATGAATAATCAATATAATAATTAATCATAATAAATATTAATATTTGAAAAGTAGAATTCAAAATGATAAAATTTTATCTATTGAATAAAAATAATAATATGATTATAAGTCTTCAAGTGAAATAAGATTGTTTTTTTCATTAGTGTATTTCTATATTGACGCATTAAAATCCTTAAATGGTGTAAAAATGGATGAAAAAATATATTTTACAAATAAAATAGAAATTAATGTTCAATTCATGATGAAATATCATTTGGTTTTGGAAGAAATTTAAAATGACCAATTCACAAAATAATGGGAATATATATTATAGTTAAATAAAATTTAAATTTATTGATTTAAAATTATATTGAATATTGGTTATGATTTTAGGAAATTTTTAATGCATGGTAATATTTAAAGAATAAAACATAAATACTTCTATAAAAACATATAAATCAACTTTATGGAATGATTTAATGAAGAATCCATTTTAAACCATGGAAAAGATGTAAAAAAGTAAGGAAAATGAAATTTAACCAAATTTTAGGAATAAAAAAATAATCATGAATTATATAAAATATCGTGTACATGGATGAAAAGGTGTTTAAAATAAATAGAAAATATTTTTGAGGAAAACATTATTTACAACATCGGATATTTTCAAATAAAAATATAATAAATAGAATGAAAATGAAAATTATTCATCAACTACATAAATTTCATTAAATTTATGTTAATAGAAATTTATAAGGTTGTTTTTCCACATTGAAATAAAACATGTGGTAATGATATCGTAAGTCTCAATGAAATGAAAATTGGACAACAAGTCCCTTACCACGACTGTCCACTAATTTATTATGTTCTATAACTCCTAAAAAATAAAATTATATTATTTTTTGACATGATTATAAAATTTCGGAATTTAAATTAAATTATCAAATTTTATTTTATTTAATTAATTACAAATAAAAATATATTTACTAAATCAAATTTCATTAAATATATCGTTTTGATAATGTTCAATTAATATTTGATATTTAAGTAGGATGAACAAGGAAAAAGTGATCATTGAATAATTTTCATCAAAATATTAAAAAACAAATAATTGTCATATTTATACATTAACAAAAATTTATGATCCGTTTTTAAAATAGAAAAGAGAAAAATAAATCACATTTCGTAATGATTGTGGTGGCACATATGTATACGCGAGTGGTACTGTCATATTTCGGCTAATGGAAGGGTTAGAAGGTATCTAATAACATATAATAGTAGAAAAAATAATAATTACATGAATAATATATATATATATATATTAAATACATTACAATGAAAATCCTTATGTGTATGTTTCAAAAAAGAAAACACATCCCTTTTGGGGGTAGTACTCCATATATATTGATAATCGGTGTTTTCATTTCTCATAGGATAGAAAGAAGATACTAAAATTTTATTTATTTAACATAATTACATTAAAGATTATTTATGAAACTTGTTTTATCATATCAACATAGAAATAAATAATTTTTGCGAGGTGCTAAAAGAAATGAACATGAAAACTCCCGGTTAATAGTTTTAAATCTTCTAATGAAAAAAACCCCATTAATATAACCCTTAAACTTTCAATGGTGGTATTATTTATGATGAAATGATCCCAATTCAACCCATAAAATTTATTTTTAAATAAAAAATTCATTTTCTTCCAATCGTAAAATCTATTTCTAGATTATAGATTCCGTGAATTTGGTCAAAATAGTTACATGAATAACCATTACATTTTAATTGGAATCTCAGTGTATTTTTCCCAACATTTAATAATAATAAAATAAAAAATCTTTCATTTTATTGAAAATTTTTATTCATTTTCATCATGAATTAATAATTTTATATACTTATAATTATTCCCTACTAAAATCATTTAGAAGAATGGGGTTATTTGACAATGTGTAGTAAAGGATATATAAAAATGTATAACGAAACTCGTTAGTCCATTTCAAAAGCATGATATCCTATAATATATATTTCCACTATAAAGGGAAAACTATTCTCAAATAACTATTTACATACATATTTAATCTAGATTAGAATCTAATATTATTTATAAATATTGTTATAAAAATGTTAAAATGAAACAACATATTCATGAGGGTTTATAGAATACATGAGAACCCATCAAAAACTTTTTCTTAAAAACAAACTATTTTACTCTTTATGGGCATAATAACCGTTTTCTAAAAAATCATTATTTTACCTTATGATAATAAAATATTTTAATGAAAACTCAATAAAAATAAATTTCATTTATGTGACATGGGACATCATATTCATAAACATATTATAATAAATATTTCAAATTGAATAACCTACATGGTTATTTCTGATATAAATATTCAGAGAAAATTTCCATAACTCGATTCATTAGAAACAAATACTAACATCCCCATTTTTTTAAAAAAATTACAAGGACTATATATTATAATAAACACACTAAATATTTCACTACCATGTTAAAAATACTTTTTAACATATATGTAAAATGATTATAAATATTGATATTTACAAATTTATTTAAACATAATTTTATAAGCTAAAATATCAAGAAATGGGGGATGAAGGTTTTTTAATCAATTAAAACCTCGATGATTATAAAATAATAAAAAAATTATATAATGGTCTTGGTATGGGAATTTTTTTTTGAAAATATATATTTTAAAAAACACAATTTTTCCTTTTACAAACATTGTCAATAATTTCCTTATATAAATGTAAAATTTATGATTTTGAAAAATAAAAAAATAAAACAAAAAAGGAATGAAATTAATATTATATATTATTTTTTTAATCCAAAATTAACCAAAAAATAATTCTAAAATAATAACTTACAAGAATAGATTATATAAAATAAACATTTAAAATATTTAAAATTTGTTTTTAAGTTATCATGTCCATTACTTTGAGCCAAAATTATCATGAACATTATTAATACTCAAAAATAATAAACAAATATTATTTATTTATTTACATAAAAACCATAAAATTTTTTGTTACACCTTTTATTTAACTAATATCAATGATATAATTTATTACATAATCAAAGTAGTACATGTATAATGTTTTGATAATAATCAGCTTATAAATCCGAAATAGCTTGGGTAGAATGACCATGGAAAAGTAGATAGAGATTATATAATTTATTATATCACTAACATGGTATAATTTTATTTCATATACATTATTAATAATTTAATAACCATCCATGTATGATGGCTGTGAAAAATGAAATATGATATAACATGGAGACTATAGTACGTACACATGCATGGGTATCGTTTCTTTTTCCCAATAAACATGATGTAAGGAATAGAAATAATATATTATCATTATAAAATGATAATTATATAATAAATTTCATATTAATTATTTAGAAACACCAATATATGAAATCCATGTGTGTCGACTATGAGAAATAAAAAATATCAGTACACGAGATGATAGTTCATATATATTCATAGATGATATTTCTAATTTTTTTTCTAGATAGTTATGAATGGAGTAGAATATTTTTTACCTCTCTGAAATTAAATTTTAAAAATTTAAATCAAATTATTTTATCAAATCTCATTATTATGGCCATAAATATAAGTTTGTGATGAAAAATGAAATACATCATCACATTTGGAGGTTGCCCGCATGTATACAATACAGATAATATTATTTTACATTTGAAGGATAAGATAATGGAAAAGGGTTATAACATAAAAAAATATTATTATATATTAAATATTATTAATTTATTATAGGAAAATGGTTTTTATATTATATAACATTGTAAAGTAATGAAAAAATAATAATCTCTTGGATAATATAAATACCTTTATTCAGAAATCCTTCTTATAATTCTACATAAATCATTTATATGATTATTTAATAATAAAATAAGGAAATATAAAACTTGTGGGGTAATTTAATGAAGGTATTTATGTGTTTATTGGCCAATTTAAGAGAATATTCAAATGAGTAATATATTTGAGAGAGGATTCTCTTTCATATGTGTGGGAGTGGACATAGTTGGAATTTATCAATATAATATAATATATTAATGTCTTACTGAATCCAAATGAATAAAAAAAAATCTACTACAGAAGAGGTGATAATATATAGTTTAAGAAATATTCTAAAATGGTATTTGCATATGTTTTATGGACTTATAAACATTTAAATTTTTAATTTTAACCCCTTATACCCATTTTAAAAAAGTTCTTCGGAACTGAGTTTTTTTACAAATGTTACTATTCACAATTACCAAAAATGAAAAGGGTCTCATTATGAAATATTAACAATAATGAATACATATATGAATTATATTTTGTAGAATACAATTATTATAGGTGTAAAAATTACTTTTAAAATAATCATACAAAACATGAGGAGACACTATTTCTTATAAAAAATCATTGTCATGTATATAATTGTTTACACCAATTTCAAGTATAATATTAATTATACTCAAATTTATCAAATTAATTTTAATAATAATGAAACTATTAAAATTTTAAAATAATATATAACATTAATAGTATTCAAATAATTTCAAATAAAATATTTTATTTTTATATTTTTTTTATGATATTCAAAAAAAATTAATCTTTTTTTTTATTTAAAAAAATTAATTCCAAAATAAATTTTAATATATGATATAAAAAATGAAATATATTTTAAAAATAAAATTTTATAATCTATATATTTTTATTTTTAAATAAAACAATAAAATACATATAATCAAATTGAGTAAGAATAAAACTATTTCCTTTATGATAGAAAAAGTAATAAATATTCATAAAATTAATATAACCCTATATAGTTTGATTCAATAATATTATTAAGGAATGAAATTAATTCAAAATTAACAACATCTATTTCATTATATTCGTTGAACCTCTATGAAATTTTTTACTCATAATTTGTTCATTATATAAATATGTTGGGGTTCTTATTCCATAATAGAATTTATTAATTCCAATATTGCATCTTTAATCATACGGGTTTAAAGAAAACCATAACCTACTGAATCAACTTATTCTGAAATTTGTACTCTCATAGATGAAGAATGTCAATATAATATTCCTAATAAGAAATAATCTCTTAAAAATAATCAAATTATGGACTCAAAGCAAGAGATCCATCTGGTGAATACCTACATAACAATGAAATATAAAATACATCATATTCCTCAGATAAAATCATATCCAATGTAACTCAATAAGAAACCGATCAAATATATTAAATTTGAAATTTTACAATGAAAAATGGACATAGATATTTATATATCCCACTGAGATAAGACTTTTCCATGATGAAAAATCATGAAATACATGGACACCTACATCAAAAAATGATCTTTCCTCTTGTTATTAGCCAAAAAATCCTAAATAATTTGTGTAATCCGAATATGTTGATGAATGAAACTCTCATTATCTAACATATAATATCAAATTATTTTCCTAAAAACCTACTTTCAATAACAACATCCCAATTATATTGATTCCAAAATTCATTTACATATAATGCATCTAATTTTGAAAAATTTACCCTCGAATGTAAACTATTATTATAAGATAACTAAACCAATGAAAGATATTCTTATAAACTACACAAAAAATCCAACGAAGAAGGTAAAATCATATTCTATAAAGAATAAATCATCCATTTTTGTTTTCTATCAGATTGTTGATGAAAACATGTAAACACAATTAATTTAGTACTCAATTACTTCTGAAGTTGTTTCCAAGAATTTGAGGTAAATATTGTATCACCATTAGATAAAAAATAAATATAAAATCAAGAAAATATTATGATAAAAATAATATAATTTCTAGAAATAGGATCCAAATACATATAATCTTTTAAATGAATAAAATTATCGTATTTTGTAAAAATATCATCAACTACCCATATAATATTATTATCTTGAGATTTATATATTAATATAACCATAAATTATATCGATAAATTATACCTTTTCAATTTTTATAACTATAAAAGGATTAATCATTATCTTTATTAGTTTTTTTAGACTTCAACCTGTTGATAACTCAAACATTTCATGATAATGGGAGTAATTTTTTTAATAAATCATTCATACTAAAGATTTTATAGAAGGTCTAAATAGATATTTTTTACTATTAAGAGGAACTTAAAATAGAGAATTATCTGAGTAACTCAATAATACATTATTCAACTAGGAAAAACATGACAAACATAATATTTTTTCAATCTCAAAATACATTCTTTTTCAATATAAAATTTATGAAACTATCATTTAATGAAAAATTTTAATTTTTCTTGTCAAACACAATCCACCTATCTATCTTGTAAATTTCATTATAAAATTTTTTTGGGCATTGAATACATATACAAAAAAGTGGGATTTAATGATATAAAAATATCGAGACAAATATTTATCAAATTATTTAACAATTGATCATTTTCTAAAAATACCATAGTTAATGATTCATTATATATATGACATAAACCCTGAGATTCTTCGCCTATTTCAATTTATGGCGATGAATCACAAAATCATAATTTTGAATAATATCAATTAATCATCTCTCCACCACATTCAATGCATTTAGATTGATTATAAACTTAAAAATTCTAACATATATATACATTTCACACTTTACTCTATATAAATTATTTCATCTGATATTCATGGGAAATCCCACAACAACTAGTTCAGCATAATCTATAGAATAATTTAGATCATGAGTATTCAATTGACGAGAAGCATAAACAATTAGGGGATCATTCTTTATAAAAAACCACAACCCAAAATAAAAATCACTATAGATACTATACTCACCATTTATCAATTAAAGAGACAAAATTTTAGAATTCTATAACAATATATTAAATTCATAAAAAAATCCACGAAATTCCTTCAAATTGATTAATTTTACTCTTTTCATGTTAATATATTTAGTTAGATTGATAAAAAAGAAATGGTTTCAACAAAATATTGTTTTTAACCCATTAATGTAAGTAACCAATGAATATATATGGAATTTTTTTATTGGTCACCATTCAGGAACATTATATTTAGCTACATGAAATGAAATTTATTCATGAATTTTAATATATCTGATTAAAGAAATCATCCGCAACCAAAATTCACAATTCATAAATTTTCTACATTACATACTTTCATCCATGATTTATAAAATAATCATATGGTCTTTTACATGATCATAATAAATCGTTCTATATAAAAATCCTCATCATTGTACACAACCAAAATAATTTCAGAAAACTCATAAACAATTCTATCCTTTAGACCCATAAATAAAGAAAGATTATTTTTTATCCCTGATGGAGTAACCATAAATGCATAATTCACATACATTGTTTGAAACCCATTATTAAAATGTCATCATTCATTGTTCATTAATAATTGATCTCGAAACTGAGAACAACCATAGTAAATTTTGACAATCAATAAACCTAAACAAAACTGTTTTAAATATGAGGGAAAAATAATTATTGTAAATATTGAAGATATTGAATGATGTATAATCAATAAAAATCCAAGGGAATGAATTTTATTTTTTATAATGAAAATAGTTACACCATATGGTGAATTAAGAGGACAAATAAAACCATTATCATGTAAATATTCTAAATAAGTTTTCAATTCGAATGGTTATATTTGATTCATTAAATAATGTTATTTTGAAATTTTATTATCATACAATACTCTGACAATAATAAATTTTGTTTCATGATCATGTATAATACCTAACAATTCATCGAGAAATATATCCAATTTTTTAATAATAGAATACAACCAATATGGATTTTTTCCTTTATCTCAATACAATTATCAATATTTCTCTCATTTACTTGAATTAAAAATTTCTAAATTTATTGAATATTTATCAATGGTATGTATATATTTTTTTAACAATCTAAAATAGATTGAAAAAAAATACTTTTTAACACTATAAAATATGTTTGCATGATATATAGAAATACAATCAATACCCTGAGAAACATCAAACTATAAAAGGGGAATGATGAATTGGTTTTTAGGTTTAATCCTTACATAGATGGTAACAAGAAGAATCTTATAATTTCTTTTAAATTATATACAACCCAAATTATTTTTTTTAAAATTTTTGGAATCATTTAATATGATAATATTTTTTTATCACAAAATTTATCATAAATGAAAGAATGTGTAGACTATAAATTAAATGATAAATTGAAATAATTTAAGTAACCATGTAATTTAACTAACAAAAATTTATTAGACAGTCTAAAATATTATGATGTAATCTCAAGGGATTTTTCAACACATTTCATATTATAATATTGATTTCTTCCTTCCAATGGACTTATATTCAGAGAAGTACTCATGTAATGAATCTTATTAATCATAACCCATGTTTGCCAAATGTATTATCACATTTTATTAATTTAATCCCATTTATATCAAGAAAATTATCTAACAATATAAAATATAATACACATCTTTTAATTAATTAAATATATTCTGGAAATACTTATTTTTTATGCTGCATTATTTAAAAACCCATTATTTCATAATTTGATTAAAACCACAATCTTCCATTACATACATATTTTTAAGCTTGTTTATATTTATCAAAAAATTTAAAATATTCTTTTTGTATCAAATACTGTAAAAAATTAAGGAATTCAATTTTTTAAAAGTAATAAATAACTATGAAACTATATATAATTTATTTAATCCCATAATGTCTTCCAGATAATTTCATCCAATGAAAAAACGGAAAACATTTCTAACTCATCCTCTAGTTTTTAATGAATAATCCTAATAGTTTTTCTATCCATTGTTCATCGTTTTTCTCAAAAATACTCCTACATGTACCATCAACACAACATAAAATAATATAAATATCATTCTCCTATTTCTTATCCCCAATACTTTGAAATGACGGGTTAATTATTTTTAAAATAATTATATATGGAATAACCATTACTAAAAAATATTTAGAATTATTTCAAAAATATGATCATGGTTAAAATAAATCCTACAATCTATCCATGTTATTCACATACCCAATCATATGGATTATATGAGTGGTTACAGAGGTGCCCTCAATATTATTGAATTGAAATAATACATTTGAAATCATTACTTTCATTCATCAAATGATTCCCATAAAAAATTGATCCCACATAATGAACAACATCGTTAGTCCACTACTTAGTAAAGGTTTTATTTTATAGATAAATTTTTATATATTTATTTTGAATGATTATTATGTTCTTATAAATGGTAAATATTAATATTTTATTAATATTATCAATCTAAAATTTTTATCTCATGGTCATTTTTTATTTTTATGAATTTATTATATTTACATTAGGTGGTTTTATCAAATGGGTTTCATGTATTAAATTTTATAACAATGTATTTTATTAAATTTCATCCCACTGTAATGATGGTCACTTTGAAATTAAAGTAAAATACATTAGATGGATAATATTAATATTATAATATGAAATATGTCATCATTCATATGCATATAATCTCCAAGATATTTTGGTATGTAATAATTCTAATCATATAATATATTATTATTTCATAATAGAGAAGAAAATATTTTTCCCAATACATTATTTGAATACTCAGAACTATATTCCATTAGTATCATAAAATTTAGGTATTTCATTTTAACTGTAACTAGAATCATTTGAAAATTATGAGAACATAGTCCTATTAGTTTTTGTCATAACTATGAATCAATATACGTTATAATGCATGGGAACCCCTGTTTGGAAGAATCTACCTAGTCAGGTGATTATGTTTGTGATAAGTGTTTCTATGGAAAGAATCTAGAATATAGGTATTTTATAATTTACTATATTAACTCATTTATTCCATTATAATTTATTAATTTTTAAAATAATATAACTACGAATCCTTATACCCTACACTAAATCAATATATTAAAAATATATTTTTATATAACTGTTTACACAACTCATAACATGTGCCAATATTGCTAATTGAAATTCATATAAATTTAAAAATATCAGAATAAATCACATGAATATTGTAGATAAAACAATTTAATGTAATATATTGAAATAAATGAATATAAAAAATACCTAAATGAAAAATCATGGTCCAATAAGTAGTGTAACGTCACTTTTCTCAGACATATCCTAAGCTCATAGGCCAATGATTTTTATCACTCAAAGACACACAAACAATAAGAAAGCTTAGTTAAAATTAAGAAAAATATTTAATCAAATAGAATATATACATGTATACTCCATAAATGATTAAAAAATATTAAAAATAAGAAGTCTAACTCTTAACAATAATGAATATATCAATATTTTAAATATAATTTATAATCATGAATTTTCAAATAATGAATAAATTAAATTAGTTATATTTTCATAAATTTATATAAGTAAAATAAATGAAATAATAAATTATAATAGAAATACCATTAAACATTTTATAATTGATAATTATTTATAAAAATATTATAACATAAAAAATTTGAACATTTTCATTTATTTCAAATGAAATATTATTTTTTTTAAAGGCAAAGCTTCTGACCATTTATTAAGAGAAAGAAAAAGGACAACAGAGTGGCGGATGGGGTCAAACAATGGACATGCCCTCATCCACCATGAGCAAGTCTAGAGATCATAAAAAGACATGTCATTTCCATAATCAGAATCACCAGCAGTGTCCCACTCAGATTGAGACTTGTCCCTATTGAGGATTTTCAAGATATCCAAATCCACTTTCCTTGACACCTTAGACGAAGATCTGGTAGACACAGTTCTAGGTACATTAGAATAATCCTTATGTGGTCTCCTCTTAAAGGGAGGACCCTCACTTTCAGTAGTCTTTGGCTTGTCACTCAATATTGCATCCTTATAAGAGGCATGACCACCGTTGCCCGAGACCCTGATCGGGGTACGCACCTTCCCCTGTTCATCTTCAGAAATATCAACTGAAATATTATTTATTATTAAATTTATTGAAATTTTATATGAACTCCTTTATATAAAAACTAGGTGATATTTACGAAAACTTTTCTAATCATATAAAAATTTCATATGTTATGAAAAAACATTACATAATTTAAACATAAAATATATTCCAAATAATGTCAATCAATATAAACATTTTATATTCTAATTTCTGAATAATCAATAAATATTTATATGTATTTTAATATATTAAATATATTTATTCTTTTTAAATACTTTATAAACTATTAACATTTTATATAGACTTTTAACATGGATCAAAACTACCAATTATTTTTTTCTATGATTTTAATCAACATCAGAATCATCATGTGCTTATCGATCCCAAGTGGAAAAATGTTTTTCATAATTTTATAAAAAATATATAGAAATTCAAAATAATTTTGTTTTTATAATAGGGAACTATGTTAAATTTTTATGGAAGAAAATTAATAAGAAGGGGAAAAATAACCATTTTTAATATTGAATATAATTTTGTTGATCCAAGATGAAAAATATTTTCAAGGTAAATCATCATATTTTTGTTATATTTGAAGAAGCCTTTTTGATAATAACATACAAAAATAATACATCTAAAAAAAGAACAGGTTTATTATTTTAATTTCATGGTTGTCTATACTAGATCACATTTTTATATTATTAATGATGTATTCACTACTCAAACATGGTGTATTTTAATAACATTATGATGGCCTATTATGAATGAAATATTATCACATCAATTTTTTATAGACCATTATGTGTTTTAATTAAATTCTTGAAATCATTCACATTTTATCACATAATGATGACCTGGTTATGTGAATTCAATGAAACTTGGTTGTTTTATTTAAAAAAACGAAACTCTTAACATAAATTTAAATTTAATTAAATCATTTCAAATACTAATAATTATAACATTGATATACTGTGATTCCATTGTTGGGTTAGGGTTATGGTAAAAATCTTTCCTAATAAAGTGGAAAAAAATAAACTAGAATAAATTATTCCACTAGATTTAAAATTTGTTTTGAAAAAAATTATTAATAAAATACAATTTATTTTTATCATTTATTAATTCTAAACTCCAATTCATGCACCTGATAATGACAAAAAAATGTAACTAGAAGTATCACTACTACTTGGGAATCCATGGGCTATATTAATCTTTAATTTTATTTAAGTATTTCCTCTTACGCATATTCCACAACAATATTAATAATAAATAATGGATGGAATTATAACTAGGGATATATAGATTAATTTTTTTCATAGTCATCAGATATTTAAAATCATAAACACAATTTCATTGTACTATTCTTTTTATTATGGAATCAAATACAATCATTATATACCCATATGGATCATAAATATTTCAAAAAACATTTCATGGTTATGAACATTGACACTCATAATTTCATTTTAATATATGATATTTTAACATTTATTATAATGTATTTTATGATTTTTTTGTTCAAAATTTATAGTTTTGTCTTTTTATCAAAATAGTCTTGGGTAGGAACACACCAAAATAGTATCCCATGTAGTGAACACTAAATATAATTTAATATATGGTGGGAAAAAGTTTGAAAATCACTATACATGAGATCTCATATAGTGTATATATAATATGGATCATTTTATAAATATTTAATTATTTTGGAGTGTTGATTTTGATATTTAGTTCCCTTACATTCATCCTTGCATGTGATATTTTATAAGGCATGTCCTTTAATATTTCACAACCATTCCACCATTTTTCCTTTATAAAAATCTATCAAGTGGCTTGATTTTTTCAAGTACCTCTTGAAAGATCCCAATCTCTATTCTGTTATGATTTTTACTTTTATTATTACATATTGTTCGTTGTTTCTTATGGTTGATTAACATTCATTTTACTCTTGGATAAATTTATATCTCATCGTTTTCAATTTTTATTGTTCCCATTGATCCATTCAGTGATACTATTTCTATTTGGATGTGAATTGGTACTTCCACGCATAAATATTATACATTATTGTAGGTGAATGTTTGTGTTTTAATTAAAATATCATATAATGATTCCTTAATTGTAATTAATTAATAATTAAAAATTGTAGAAACTAAATAATTTATATTAATTCGGTTTTTATGGATTAATTTTTTTCTTCCAAAAATTACATTCACAACAAAAGCTGTTTTCAATCCCTGAATGTCTAAAATCTACAGTAATGTGAAGAATGTTGATAAGGTGATATATTAAATACTAATATTATATTTTTTTAATTTAATTTATGTAACTTTCATATAATTATTTTATAAATTTTATTGAACTAATATAATATTTTTAATAGTTTTTTCATTTATATTATATTCTTTATAATTTTTCATGAAGCATTTCATTTTTTTAATTCACATTGGAAAATATGTATCATTTTAGATATAAAAATTCTTTTACAGAGATACTAATGTGATGTATAATGTAATACCTCTTGTTTATAAAAGAATATATATATATATATATATATATATATATATATATATCTTATTGATTATGATTTATTAATTGGGTCTATATCATAAACATTTTAATTCTATAAAATTAATCTCCTATTTTAAATTTTAATATATGAAAAAGATAATTTTATATGAATTAATTGATGGTAAAGATAATAGTTATTTCTTCACTTAGGTATTGTTATGACTGATATTATTATACAAAAGGTGATCATTTGTTATTGTGAGTTTATGTTTTACGGGTTTTCTTCATATAATACTATAATGTTATGTGTGATATTTTAATGCACCCTCCATTTATATTTCATTGGAAACCTTTGGGGGATACGAGAAAACATGGGGATGATTACTATATTATTTTTTTATTATTCTCTTTCTAGAGGTCCTATGTAAGGACTACTATATTTATGAGTGATTTCACCTCTAGGTTAGGGTAGGAAGTTTATAATTGAGTGTTATGGATGTTTTATCATTTTATTCAAGGTAATTTGATTTATTCCATTATTATGTTTTCAGAGATTTTTCCATGGCCTTCTACGTGTTCCCATGACAATTGTATAAATTTTTTATTGTTATTATATTTATTCCTCATAATGAATCTTTTTTTAAAGGAATTAATTTTTATATGATCAATTTTCTGAAATGATTTTATTGATTTTGATTATACTAAATGAAAAAAAAATTAATAAATTGAAATTTTCATTAATAGCTGATTTTATTAATTAAAAAAAATAAACAAGATAAATACATGTGATATCATTATGTTACTTTTTTAAAATTTTATTAATAAAAAATGTGTACGTTATTAGTTATATTTTAAAATACCAAGGCATGAGATTATTTTAATGGGTTATGCATTGACAAAATAGTGGGATCAAAATGGTCATGTTATCCTCACACCATATGTACACACATATTGTGTGCATGTACACAACGAGTAGTAAAGAAAATTTTGGTGTAGAACTACTTGTATATAGTGTAAGACCCATATCTTTATTCATTTTTATAGAGTTTATATTTGAAGCTCAATTATGTTACAAATTGAGATAGATAATTTGATGTTCATTTTGGTTCATATTCGTTTAACCTATTTTATAGTATCATGTCATAAGAATCATTATACATTTAGTCACATTTTTCATTTTTGTTTATACATTCTGATTATGTATTATAGTTTAAATTATGGAAATGTAATTTTTCACATATTGTTTTATGTGTTTTATTTATATTAATGTGAATTAACATCTTATTTCGTATTTTCTAAGCTATATATCCTACATGTATGATACATTGAAATAATATATTATAATTAAAAACTTCTTGAAAGAGGTATAATTTAATTTATTATCAAGTAAATATTTTTTTATTTTATATGAAGAAAACATTTTCAACATGTCATGTGGGAACCATACTAGTTAAATGAAATCTCCAAAGAACCAATCCCTTCTTGATGATGGCATAGAAGAACAAGATCTTTGTAATTCCACTTCCACTACCTCTTTCATTCAACTCTCACTACTCTTGTAATCTTCTTAATGCGAATATTTGATTTCCCATATACATTTATTCCTATTGATACCAACACAGTATATTTAAAATATTCTCTATATTCCTAAATTAGATACCATCCCTTAATTATCACACTTTAATTAGGCTCCCATAGTTTTTCTACCATTTTCACACCATTATCATGTTCATGCATTTTTTCAATCACCTAGAGTGAATATAAGGTGTATGATTTTAGGGGTTTCATATTTAGTGGTGTCCTTAGTTAATGGGGCGGGCCGTCATGCCTAGAGTATCACTAGTCCTTCTCCTAGACCTTGATGTCCCTATTTTTTTAAGACTATATTTTGTTAAAATATTTGGTGTTAGTTCTTTAGAGTTTCATAATTTTATACAAATCTGTATTGGTTTATTACATCAATTATTTTGGGTTAATCTCAATATATTTATTCTCTGATCCTTCCCTAGTCCCCCTATAATCCACTACCTTTCAGTCCATAATCTCATGTTTTTTCTTCCAATAATGTTTCTTATGTATTTTTTTAATATACATTTAGGGTAGGTTTGTTCCAAACTATTGTAATATTTTATTCTCCTGATAAGCTTCATTTTAACACCATTGAGACATTAAAATGAATGATTTTTTTATATAGTGTCAGCCGTATAGGATATGATTTGTGATTTAATTGACATAGTTGTGATCGAGGGCTTTATTTTCCATCGAATATTGTTTACTACAGTGTAATATCTATGAAATGGTTCTACTGACTAGATTCCTTAAGACGATTTAAATTTTTTCTAATTTATTAATTATTTTTAGGTCTAAATATAATTTCATACCTTATATGGAAAATCACTCCCAATAAAGAAATATTTAATACAGTAATAGTATATTATTTCATGTGATGACTGGGAATACATATTACTCCTTATAAAGAAACTGATTTTGTATTATATTGGGTTTGCCTAGGATGGTTCATTATAAATTGGTATCATATCCATACATTATATCATATTTTTTTATTGAAATATAGGTTGAGTTTATTGTAAAAACTAAATGAGAATATTATGCATTCGTGTCAGAAAAAATATGTCATGTGGATTATTAATTTAACAAGGACTATAATAAATGATTATTTTTGTTTGAATATGATATGTTGTACGTTTCTGTAAAATTTCTTCATATAAATGGGAGATATTTGAGAGACTAGAATGTTAATTTTGTAGTCTGTTTGGAATTCTAATTTCTCACACATTCCATAAGAAATGGTAAATGAGATTCCAATTTTGTGATTTCATTTATAATGGATTTTAATTGTTCATATATTAAATATGTAATAATTATGATTTAAACTAATACTGATTTAATTTTTTTAATCATATTTTAAAATAAATTTTTTGCTTTATCCACTAATGGGGTTTATGTTTTCTAATGTTGTTTCTTTATTATCTAAGGCATATTGGATAGTGCTTCTAAAGGAATTATTTAGTCATGGTAATGTTATTTACGTACTGTTAGCGTTTTAATAGATTTATATGGGTGTGAATATACATTATTAAAATTTATTTATATTAAAAACATTCATGTATAATATCAATGTATGGTTTATGAAAACACAACAATAGATACAATATATATAAATGTGATTGAGTATACATGTGAAGTGGAAATAAAAGGGAAATAATAATACATGATTTTTAGAGAATTGTTTATCCCAAATAAATTTTATCTTCTTATAACCCCACTCATCAATTCTTGAGAAATGTTACTCACTGGATGAATTTTTTTTTGAAAACTACTGATACACTTTTATAATAGATACCTGTTTCTCACATAGGGGAAACATAAACTTATATTTCAATTCAATAGATGAACACTCAACCAATAAAAAATATAATTTTCTATAAATAATAAAAACAATAAAATAATATTTTTATGAGGTATTAAAATGACTACAAGGGCATTATTTTTAGTGGAAATCCAAAAAACAATAGTTTATTGACAAATAAAAAATAGAGAAATATATCTTCTAAGAATGAAAAATAAATATAATTAGTGAATAGATTATATTGTGTATGAACATCATGATAACATAAGAAAATTTTTAAATAATAATGATTCTTCAAGATCACACAATATTACAATGGAAGCTGGACTAGAATAATTTCAGCACTTTCATAACATTTATTTCATGTTTATATTTTGATATTGATTCCATTGACCAAAATTTATAACAAAATTCACATTGTTGAGGTTCAAAGAAATACATTATCATATCTATATGGGTTTCAGAATTATTATCCTCTTATTATATTTTTAAAAATCAATATTGAATACTCATTACTACATCTATAAGAAAAATAAGAAATGAAAAAAATAATATTACATAAATCATATTTTATAATGGACAGACAAATCTATGGAATGACTATATTATATATTTGATCATGTATGACATTTAAAATAATGTAATATATTTTTATATAAGTTTTAAAATAGCAATAAGATTACTTAGGTTCATGTATGATATTTATAAATCATATAAGATATTCATTACATAGGTATGGTTTTTTAGATTGAAAAAAAACAACATAAACATAGTTTATCAGATATTTTTCATAGCAAGATAAAAAATGTAATAAAAATAAATTAAAACCTTCAATTAATAATTAAACAAAAATAACTAAATTATAATATATAAAAAATAAGTTCAACAATAATAACATCATATCCTTGTAGAATAATATTTGTTAATATTTTGTGAGAAATTAAAATTACCATATATTTTAAATGTTAATATGTGAGGCTTTATAAAATTTAAAACACATAATAAAACATAAAAATAGAATTGAAAACAAACTTCAAAAAAACATTCTCTACATTAATCAAGCATATAACTAATAGAATTCCTCATTTTAGTAAATTTTAAAACAAATCAATATTTTACAAATATTCTATGCCTTTTTGAAATCTTTCAAATATTTATAGAAATATTAAAAAATTCAAATCAATCTCATTGAAGGATAAATAATTTTTTATATAATTTTATTAATTCATTTTAGAATATATAAATATGTATAATGGTTTATAAACACCAAAATACTTAAATTATGATTTAAAAATGAGAAATATTTAAAATTACCTTTATATAAAATCTTACTAATTAGTTATGAATATAAAAAACATACCATTATTAATTACTATTGAAAACTGAGAAATAGTCAAAGATATCCTTATATAAAATCATATTAAAGATATATGAATATAATGAACATACTATCAACAAAATTTACTAGGAAAAAAGTAGTAACCATTAACAATTTATATATATTCCTAAAAACCTATTCAAACTAATTTGTAAAGAAAATGATTTAGAAACTAATTATCAAATAAATATTTAAAATTAAAATGTTCTATGAAAATATATATTCTAAAAATTTCGATTTTTATTTTCTCTAACATCAAAAAATAATTCATTTAATTAATATATTACTAATTCGGTTAACAATTTTAACAATTTACAGAAAAATATCACCATTATTGAAATCGTCTCCAATAAAATGAATTCTCACATATATTTACTATTTCCTAAAATAATGTGAAGTTTTATTTTAAATTTACATTGCATATTTATTATCAATATGAATAGGAATTTTACGAAGATAAAAATTAAAATAACATAATTATTACTTTTTCCAAATATATTGGGCATTAAATAGAAGAGATTATAATGAAATCCTGATACATGGACAATGGAATTGATAATTAATTCATTCACCTCGATGAAATTTATTTCATTCATTTTGAATTTTGAATTCTGGATATAATTTTGCAATCAATTCTATATCCACAAAATTAAAAAATTAAAATAATAAAATCAATCCAAACAATTGTAACATGAATAATATAATCGAATATTTAAAATATAATTAATATATCGAATTATTATTTTAGAAATTTCAGAATTATTTATTTGGGATTATATTACAACCTTTCTGACATACATACTGAAAAAATTATATCAAACCTATAAGAAAAAAAATTATTAATATTCAATTCAATTAAGTAAATAATTATTTATGTAATTATTCTATTGTTTCATCGAATTCTAATTTCAAATTAGAAATAATATGAATTATTAATGTTCTACTAGAATATTTATTAATACTTATATATATATAAATAGATTAATTATAATTAATTATTAATACCCCTTCCAGTCAATGATAAATTTAAATACCAAGTTAATATTTTAATTCATATATTAAAAAAGTATTGAATTTAATATAAAATAACATAGAAATTTTATTACATAATAAATCATAGGAATATCCAAACATAATATCATATGCATATATTTTTTTTCAAAATCATTTGATTCTTTATTAATTGGGAAAGGGAGATTAATGTTCCAGGTATGAAAACAATTATTTTATAATATCAAATATAGTATATCATATAAGGCACATGGATTTTTTTTAAGGCCAAATAATGGACCTCCATGATTAAAAAATTATTTACTAGCTTCTTATCATGAATTATAGGTTGTTAATTAACATAAATTATAAAATTATTAAAAAACATTATTAAATTTACTTTTAACAACCATTTGAAAAAAATTTAAAACCTTGAATAGAATAATAATATAATAAAATTATTATAGAATCATTAATAGTAACCCCAGAAAAGGATTTATTTCATCCAAATCATTCCTACTGATAATATCCTTAAGTAGCCAATATTTTTTTATTTTTAATGATATCACCAGATATATCAGTGTTATTCATAAAAATCCATTTTTTCATATATTCATTTCATCATGTAGGGTTTCAATGATTGAAAAAATATTTTATATTAATATTTTTTTTAGTTTATCTGGTATGTAAATAATCAATATATAATCTCTTTATGAATAATCAACTGTATTGGGTATACATTCAAAAAGAGTGTTATATTTAGCACAACAATTCAAAAGAAATTTTATATTTGTATCCCAAATTCATTTTTTCATATTAAATGTTTTATGCTTATAAATTGTGATTTATCCATACTATATGATCATATTGAGAAGGTTTATCCTACCTAATAGCTTTCAAATAACTATTTTAAATACTTTACTATAAAGATTTAATCATTGAAAATTCTTATATAACCATAAATCTCAGTACCCATACCAAGATGATCAAAAAATTATTATTAAATTAATGGAAAATTTTCATGAATGCCAATTTATTTTAATAATTCATGAATGGGTCACACCCAGTATGTTTGTGGCAATCAGTTATGATTTGTGATCAAAATTTTAGAAGGAACATATTGGGATCGTCACTATGATCATAAAATTTGAAAAATTATCTACAAAAATGTTGAATTCACTATAAGCATGCTAAAAACTCCAATTGGGTTGTATAATGGAATGAATGCAATAAAAAATGAGGTAGAAATATCCAAGGTATAAACCACGTACAGGCCTATAGGAAAATAACATTAAGATATGAATTAGATTACACCCATATTTGATTCAAAGTAAGCTGTACATATTGCTTGATAGCATAGATCCAATCCAACGATTATTCTATACAAAAATTTTCACTACCTGTATAAATAGTGAAAAATAGTTATATGAAACCATAGTGGTTTCAAAAGAAACTTTCATACCCCAATGAAATTGGTGTATAGAGGTATGCACCATAAATATGCTCCATGATCAACAGACTAATCGGGGAAATCAATCAGATGAAATTCCTAACAAATGTTCTTCTTTACTTATCAGGTACACCAAGAATTTGAATTATATATATATATATTCATGGAACATTTTTGAATGAAATGCATTATTAATAAATCAAAATATATTTTCAAAATCCCTATATTAAAGGGGAGATTTATTTTCAAAAAAAGGTGCAGACATGGTTGTCCCATTGTGAGAAATAATACTGTCAAATGATAAAAGTTGTAGGTGGGACTATTTTTTTTTGTGCACAACAATCGTAATAGTATCCCCCAAGTTCCCCACATATATCTCCAAACTTATAGTTTTGACAAATATCCCTCGGATATTTCCCCATATTCTGGAGATGATATATTAGTAAAAAACATGTTTCATAGTTTCCAAAGCTCCCATATATATATATATGGATGGAAAAGCCTATTTGAATCCTCTTATCCTAGAATAAATAATGTGTGGGTATAAAATTTTAAAAAAAAATTCTATATGATAATAGCTCTTGAAGGATGAATGATATATGCACATTATTGAGAATCTATTATATTGCATTGACACCACCCTCACATATGAGATTAAGAAGTCCATACTATTAAACCATCCATTCACAATCGATATCTAAATAAGGGAGTACCTTTCAACAAAGGTATACCTCTTTATTTCAGAAGATACTTGTGGGGGAACACTAACATCATTACTGGGCCTACTAGAAAAAATAGTAATTAAATGGTGTGGTCTATTGGGAGGGACCATCCTGATTTATTCATGGGGTTGGTCGAGGAAGATATTATTCCAAAAAATGTTTTTAGAATAATATCACGAAACCCATTCAAACTATCCATATTTCCATTTTAATATTTAACAATTTTCAAATAGGTGGTGTGAGCCTTGTAATATTAGTACCCATTTAGTATCTTTGTGTTGAACCTAATGTAAGGAAAATAAAGTGATTTGTCTTTATAATTCAAAATTATATAGTATCATGTGTCTAGATTTAAATATTGTAGACTTAAAAGAGATATTAAATATCTCTGATATGATTTGTAACACTTGAAGAAGACTTTATTTACAATATTTCAATAGAACGTTAATGGAAATCAGTTTTCATTCAAGTCATGGTGTGTGGTTCCATTAGAGCCTATTATAATATAAAATTAATAAATTTACCAATATCTAGGGATACCCAAATATCTTTAATATAATATAAATGGAAGAGATGACATCCATTATATATTTAATCAGACCTTAATAAATTAGGGTTTTAGATAGAATAGATATTTTGTAGAATAAATATAGAGACCAGAGGTATTGATTTCATCATTATGTTTTACCAAAAAATCATTCAACTATACTAAAATTCATTCTATAAATAGTCAACATGTTCCATGTGAAGTCACTCCCAAATATTGAGGCCTCGTCAAGTTGAAACTAATCCATTCACATTAAGAAATCCGGAGAGGTGAACCAAGGAATATTGGATTCTATTTTATCCTAAATCCTCAATTCAATTTTCAAATCCATAAGATGAATCCACATTTGATCATGTTCACATACAACATACCTAGTTCCATCCATAAATCCCACCAACTAATTTATGAGACATCGGAATAAATGAACAAAATTTTGAGAGTATATCTATATGAGAAAAAGGAAACTGTGATATATTGGGACGTCATAGTATAAGAGAGAAAATTTACATTAACATGTTTTCAAACCCATGAATTATCTATGTCACATTAATGAGCGATTTGAAGGAAAATTTATTACCTAAAGGATTTCTTAATGAATTAATACATGTTTTAAAATGTTATTCCATGATATAACAATTATAGGGGTATTTCATCGAAATAATATTTATATGGGTCATGACCATGGGGGAGTTCCCAAGAACATTAAAATGTTAATATAATATCATCAATGATTTAGATATTTCAATCTTTTTAAAATTAATCCATTTTGTGGATTTCCCATTTGAGTCTTCATAATTTATACATTCCCTTTTTCCTTTTTTATATTGTCGATTTATTTTCCACTAACGTATTCCTTCAATCATGTGATACAGAATCCTGATTTGAAATAGGGGATTGAGGATATTCTGAAAAATCATACAAAATGCATCAGCATGGATGTGAAAAAGTTTATCTAATGTACTACATTAGGTGTTTTCCATTAGTTTCCCTTTCATTTTTATCCTTGGATGAAAAAATACAAGTCATATGCATGTCTATATTATCAGGAGTATCAAAGTGTTCATTCTAAGGAGAATCAATAATTTTATAATATCTATAAAAACAATATTGTGAACCCTTACCGAGTGGTGACTCTATAGAATAAGTAAAAATGACCATGTCAGAATAATGAGGTGGCCAAATAATGGGATGATTCATTTTGATGATAACATCCTATCTAAAACATAGATCCTAATTTTTTATATTCCTTACTGTGTCCATAATTATAGCTTCTATAGAAGGGATTTATTCCTACAATGAGTATTTGATAATCAACCAAATCCACTTTAGAGCATTTAATCATAGAAAGAATATCACATTTATCTCCTAGAAAAAAATATGATTCCATTTTATGATGTTGATCAACTATTTTTTGTTCCATTCTGATCCTTCACAGTCCAGATCTATTTATGCCTAGACTGAATAGAAGGACCTATATTTAAAAGAAGTATTATCTTCACTCATGTAAGGTACTAGGGTCTTGATGTATCATTATCTTCCCATTCTATTTCTTTCAAGAGATATCTTCATATAATGATTATTTACAGAATATGAAAATATTTTCACAATTACAATCATATGAGAAATGTATTGATAATATAAAAATTAGAATGGATTTTATTTCCATTAATTATTTATTTTTAGATTGATACCAAAAAACCATAGTTGTTACGAAAATCGTTCTAACCAGGGAAGAATCAATGGAATACTCCAATCGTATCTTGTAATTTACCAAACCATTGAGAGATTGGATTTTTTCCATGCTAAATGTCTTCCCAATAAGGATTATATGTCTAATATGATCATTATGTCCTTATAAAAACAATTGATATTATTTATATGGATCCAGAACCTTAAATGGATGTTTCAAACAGTCTAAGAATCTATAATCTAGTACTATTAATGAATTATCAAATGTCCACGATTCAATGATACCGAGATAATTGTACATACTCTCTTATTATAATCATCTTAAGTGAAGAAAATGTGTTAATATCCCAACCCCATTTCTTTTATTTTATGTTCATAGAATCCCAATGACTTTAAAATTATTTGGGTGAGGTAATTGAATTTATAGAGTTTCTCCCCATTTGGATCCAATACTATAGAAATTATTGACAACATATAGAAATTAATTCACTCATTAACTACATCCTAGTTGGTAGAAATATGGGCGAAAACACCGTTTATAAAACCCTAATATGATATGATATATCAAAATTCAAGAAACAGAGGGTTTTACTTGATTTTTCCACCTCCAAAATGTTCTTCCATGTCCTTGAAGATTTACAGATATCACTCTCTTCCCTAAATTGTATGTTATTTATGATGAAATGAAAAATATCTTCATGAACATCCTGAACATGTTTATTGACTGTCTAATCTTTGTCGAATGATGTTGAGGCTTTAATTTGCATAGGAGATTACAGATCATTATCATTGTCTTCATCCCCATTCTCTCATTTCTTCTTCATCTTACCAATATTATTCTTACTATTTTAATTTATAATACCTATGTGCCATCTCCACACACATTCATCATTATGATTATCAAAATTTGTATTTAAATATTTCAATCCATATTCAATTAATTATTAATGTTCTATTTATTCTGTTGTCAATTTTATTTTATTATAAACTATATATACGATTATATTTACTAAATATACTATACAAATACCTTTATAACTATTAGAATAAAAATTTCCCAAATTATCATTTTCATTTAAAACTAAAACATTGAATAAAATAGTAGAAAAATTAATTTATATTTCAATTAAATAATTTAAAACATTGTTTATTTAATAATGATTCTGTAAAAAATAATTTAATATTTTATTAATTGTATAAATTGATTTATCCCATAAATAATTTGATAAATAAAATCCATTTCGTATTTTTTGAGTTATATCCAAAATATATATTTTACATTTCTATATCTCCATTTTTTGTGGTGTTATTGGATTAGATCAAATAAAATAACATTTCTTATATCGAAAAATGATTCTATACATGAAATTTCATGTTTCTTTATATTTTAAGCATTATTAATACATATTAATGATTAATTATTTTGTTTTAATATTTTATTAGATTCAGAAACAAAATGCATAATTTTTTAAAATCACGAAATTGAAAAACACGGGAAAAAATGTAAATGTAAATTGTGGAAAGTAGTTCTCATGTAAAATCCCCATAAGACACATGATTTCATATATTTTGATATAATTTATAAATATAACATTGTAATTAGTAAACTGAGAAAAATATTTTTACTAAATATTATATTTTCTTGACTTGAAAATTTAAATATTTTTTTTATTAGAAAAGATATATTTACATTTTTAAAAAAATAATAACCATTTCATCCTTAAAAATACATAGAATACTAATTAATATATGATTCCATCACTATAAATTTAAAGATTTTCAAACTTAAATTTCAATAATTTTACATCATTAGATTTTATGAAAATTTTTTCAAACAAATTTTTTTATATCGATATTTTTTATTACGAATAAATTTTCATAAGTGATGTAAATTAAATAATAAATATAAAAATATTTCATAAGGTAGTAGAAATTAACTTATGTATTTTATTCAGGAAGAACCCGAAACAAATGAGTCATGTTGTAAATGAGGTTAGTGGTTTCTTATCCCACATTTAATTCTGTGAGATTTCCATTGTTCGCTTCTTATTTGTTACATGTGGTGTATTTTGATCATCCATTTGATATATATTATCATAATTATATTTATATTCTTTTTATCATGTAATTAATTTTGAGTTTGTTAAATATTTTTCAATAGACTCGATTGATTACAATGAGGTAATGGGTTTTCATCTAACTTTTATTCTCGTGAGATTCATTCTATATTTCCTACTATTATATTTTGTGTCGTGTTTTTACTACCCATGAATGTATTATTAATATAATATAATTTAATTTATTGGTATTTACATCATCATTTTATTACCATTATTTCATAGGTTGTATGTTTCCTAAGTTACCAAATCTGTAAGGGAATTTCAAATTTCAATTTCCACTCATTGGGTTCTATGTAAACTTCATAGATTATTTTACTCCAAGATTATGTGTGAAATCAATATTTATTTACTTATGTAGTAATTTACACTCCCCTTTGTGTGTATATATGTTTTATTCACATAATCATTCAATTGATAAATTTTCAAGTCAACGATATAAACATGATTAGAGTAATTTTAACTCAATTTCTGTTCATTGAGTTAAACATCAAAGTAATTGGTTTTTTTACAAGAATATGTTTGAATGTCCTGTGATTGATTTATAATAAATATCCAATAATATTGAGTGTAATTATATTTTCCACACATAATTTTTTCATTGATTTATCTTTAACATAAGGATATAGTCTGTATAAGGTATTTCATCTCAATTTACATTATATTTAGACTTCATTGTTATTATGTGAAAATTCATTTTTATATGGTGTATATAATTTTTTAGACATATAATATCATTAATACAGTTATTCTCAGGATATTAATATGCATTGTTTAATTTTATTCAGTAATTATTTTTATTCAAGTATTTTTTCAATGTGGTATGAGACACATTGATTAAAACATATCTTTTAAATGATTTCATAGATAAATAGTGCGACTATTAAATGTTTTCAAGAGAAGGTGGATATTTCCCACCAATAGTTTTACAAATTATTTTCATCTATGTAAATATACATCATTATTCTTGATTGAGGTTGATTTATTATAATACAATCTTTTATATTGTATTGAATGAGTTATTTTTTACTGTGAAGTGCTATTTTAATTCCATTGATGGGTTATGGTTAATGTATTGACAGTTTGTATGCTAGTTTTATAATGATTTTTTTGTTATTTTTCATAATTTTCATATGAGGAATGCAGTGGACTAAGTATGTGATGGCCATAGCCCTCAATATCTCCTCGGTGCATTGGTCTTTCTCAGGAGAAAAATTCGTGTCTTGGCATGAGGCCTTGACAAGAAAAAAATTTGTCTTGGTACGAGTCCATGACTATGAGGTAATGATGGCTGACATTATGAAATCCTTTATTATGAAATTAATTATTACATATGGTTACTCAACTAGTATAATATCCATGTGAATAAGTAAATATAATTATTTTATTTATCTTTTCCAAATTATATTGAAGTTTATGTTTAAAAGGAGTTTGTTTTATATTGTACATTTCTTTAAATGATTATGATTATTTATGATAATTTCCACTATATTATTATCCTTATTGAGCATCTGATCTAATCCCATTCTTATATTTTATTTATTTTAGGATGTGATTAAGTATATTACTTTTTCCAGTAGGAATATTCTAAGGGATATAAGATTGTTAAAAGGGTACATAAGGTTGTTTTTTTAATTTCATGATGTAAAGTAAAACTTATGTATGTATCTAGTACTTCCAAGGCTACTAAACTGGTCAGTCATTCAGGATATGATTCAATGTATCATGCCAATGTTATTTAATAATGCACCGACTATAGATAACTGTGATCGGGACATTACAGTCGGTATTAGAAAATGTTTAGTACAATCATTGGAAAATAGATTTAGAAAAACATTGATTAGAGAACATCACCATTAGATAAAAATTGAGAATTATTATAGAATAACATCATAGATTTTTTGTAATGTAGATATTTGGTGAGTTTTCCATGAAATACATCCCTGTCTAGACACAATATGTTATAGGAGGCTCTAAAACCAATGTACTGAGGAGTGAATCCTCCAAAAATGAATTTTGGGCATGACTTAAGGTATCATAGTACATGACAACAACCCTGTTACACTCTTGGTTACGACACTCTTGGGCGATATGCTTTGGATAATTCACATTTTCATTACAACCATATATAAAGGATTTTAATATAATATGTGAATAAATAACATTGGTTAATACTAAGGTGTTCCAGATTGAAAATAAGTTTTCATGATATTCTCTATATGAATTTATAACTCACACTATGCTTTCTTGTTTTAGTCAACGTCTGGATTCCAAGGATGTCATAATTACATTGAAAATGATGTACAGGGTGGTCATGGTGGTGGAAATGAGAAACATAATTGATTGTTGATAGGAATAAAATATATCATTTTCATGTCGAATAAGTTTTCCAAAAATATGATCAACAACATATTCATTAACCAACTCCTGCAATCAACAAAAAAGAGAAATGCAGAGAATGATAAGAGCTCTAGATTTGGAGACGATAGAGAAATGAAATATCAATATCCATCATGCTTGCAATTTGGATGGAGACAACATGGAAATTGTCTCAACGTATCAAAGAAAATCATTATGTATGGGAAAGAAGGAAATAAACTATAGAATTACTGAGGAAAAATTAAGAGTACTATGGAAGAAAATAAAAAAATATAATAATCCAATTATAATCATTTTTCGTAAATGTAGGGAACCGTGACAATAACCAAGGAAATGTTCAATTATTTAGGATAACCTCTAAGTCAATGAAGAACCTATGTGAATATAAATGGATGGTGAAATGTTAAATGGTATTAATGATCTATGGTTATGGGATTACATTGGAAGACTTTTCCATTTTGTGTGTAACCATGCAGTTTTTTATTTTAAAATTCTATTTTAGAGAGAATTATCTTTAAATTTTTGTATATATTTATAAACACCATATGGGTTTATATGATCATTTAATTGAGGAAATTACATGTTATTTCCTTTTGTGATGAAAATAAGATGTATGAGATAGTATTTATGGTAAAAAATGTTAGGGTTTTTTGTGGAGAATTTATCACGTTTTTGGGAATATTATAATATAATATTGTTTTTGTTAAAGTAAAACTTGCAGAACGTGTGAAAACCTATCGTGTCAATCAAAGATGTGGAATCTAACACATAACCAAAATTCTATTGGGATTTATCTTCTACCACCATACTACATGATTTCCTTTGATAGTATGACTAATTATTTTTAGTTAAATGATTTTATGTATAACTAATATGTTGATTTTGAAAAATTATGATTTATCCTTATTATATGAAAATGATTTGGTGATTAAGTGATAAATGTTATTTTAGAAGAAGTTTGCATTTCTGGTAACACTATATGCCTAAGGAAAATATATTAATATGGGATTTCATTTGAGGAGTAATGGTGGATTTTTATTTCTCAAGAATGTATGTTTTTATAGTAGACTTATAGAGATTTGGGTTATCTAGGGAAATGATTAACCAATCATAGAGAATATGTGATTAGGTTAATTCCTTTTAAGTACGTCAATTTAAGAGTAATAAATGTTATTTGGAGATAAATGATAAGACTTATCATGGAATACTACATGATCATATCCTTTTGAATTTTGTGTTTCAAACTTAGTATAAATTATTTTGACGAATTTTAAGGATTTTCTTTTCTGAATGGTATTTGTAGATATTTGGGTAATGATTGTTTAATTTTAGAGATTAGGAGTAGTATTTATTTCTATAAAGTCTTATCCTTTTTGGGGATTATCAGATCTTGATCTAACCATTTTGGTATTAGTTAATGACTAATGAAAAGTGAAATATATAGTTCATCTTTTTTGGATTATGAGATTCTCTATAATTTTTTTTCCGGCACATCAGGTGTGACCAAGTTATCTTGAATACTCATCATTTTGTGAAAAGATAAGTTTATGGTAGAAATTTATTAAAGGATGAAACAATACATTTTTTGTATGTATATATCCTTATGCACTTAGTTAATATCATAAATATATTCATCAACATTATGAAAAGGAACGTAAAACAAAAACGTTTCATACTTACTTTTCCTACTATGTAATCAAAGACCTTTCAAACCATCACATGTTTATAGCTTTCAGATTAATAACTTTGTCCTAATAATATTATCTATCAGTCTCCTTCAAGACATAATGGTTATATATCTCTTCCAAATCCATGTTTTCTTACATGGAACCCTAGTATGTGTTATTTTTGTTAACCTTCATACTTACCTTCCTTTAATTTAAAATAGAGGCCTCATTAATCCATTTTTCGATGTGGGATTTCAACTAAGATATTTTGAAATGTGAAACCCCAAATTTTTAATCATGATCTTAAATTAAGAGGATGAAATTTTTTGAATTTGGGGAGAATTTAACACCAAATCTTTTCATAGTATGTTATCTCTTTAATGTAATTAAATAGCTTGCACCACACACAATACCGAGTTTGTGCACATTACGACATACCAACCTAGCTATTAAAAAAGTGGTTATGAATAGTATTAACTGGATTTTGAATATTACATACTCCATATAATTTTTACTTCTTTATTATCTATTTCTTATACATATTATAAGAACAAATTTAATTATTCAGATAAAACTAGTATTTTTCAAAACAAAAAATTAGCTTCTTTTAATAGAGAGACCATTTTAAATCAAATATTTGACACTTATATATATTAAATTTGACAAAATAAAAATATTTTTTAGAATTGGAACATCAAAATTTACATTGGATGAAATTTTGGTATTACAGATAATGTTCATTTTTTAATGAATAGTGAAAATCATGTATTTTAATTAAAAAATGACTTTTAATCTAATTTATTTATACAGATAGAGTATATTTTAATTTTTTTAATTATAATTTGATTATATTTTTACCATTTAATCTAATTTAGGTCATTTTAATTAATTTCTCTTGGAAATTGGATATAAACAAGTGTTAGTCTTTTGTTTGTTATTATTTCACAAAAACACACTTTTTGTTTTGACATTGGTAATTAATATTTAATTAATTCATGATATAGATATTTTTTTAATTTGTAAATATAGACATCACTTTTTAATTATAAATATAAAATATATCTTGGGATGAATTTTTGGTATTTTTCTGTAAAACATCAATTTTTATGAATATTGAAAACACTGAGTAGTTGAAAAAAACCAACATCTTCATTTAAATGAAATTTTACTACTTCTGTGAATTGAATTTCAAAAATAATATATACATGATTGTTATTATTTATTTAAATTTGGTTCATGAAGATGAAAATAATTATTAGTAGATAGTAACTTTTGACATTTATTTACCATGGTTAAAGGTAAAAAGGGTAATTAAAGGTAAAAATAATGATATAGTTATATTAAATTGCCCAAAAATGCGTTTTTATCCTACTGGATGATTCATTTTCGACCATGGGAATCAATGGATCAATTTTGGGACCCCATGAAGTCACTTAAGAGTGATAATGACACTATTAATTAATTTAAAGTAAAGACAAAAATGACATAAAAACATATCTTTTAGTAAATCAATTTTTACATGGTTTTATATTAGTTATCTCTGTGACTATAAGTATTCATTTGAAAGAAAAAACATTTTCTTACATCATGGAATTTTTTTATATTTATTTGACATCAAAAAAATTAAATTATTTATGAAACAAAAAGGATGTTGTGTTTACCTCATTAAATAATAATTTAAATAAATAATATTATAAAAAACAAAAATAATATTCAGAACTTGTCCAATTATTATTGGATTATTTATTTTATAATAAGATTAAAATTATCACTAACTTTAAATTTTTTTTGTACCTTTAGACACCAAAAATAATTATAAAAAAAATATTAATTTCTCACCTTTTTAAAGAGCCCATCCCCCCTTATTAAAAGCCATCACCTCCATCCCATTACTCACACCTCTAAATCACTTTGTATCATCCAAAATTTTCACAAATAAGATTTCAATATCCTTATCTTCCATCTAGACTCCTTAACATAGGCATAAGGCACTTCAGGAAATCCTTTTGGTTCAAACCAAAAGGTGTTACACGATTTTAAGATAACATCTTCCCAAAAGTTCTCTTCTTTTATTTTACATCTCAAAAATTAGTAGAATAATTTTATTCTTTATTTTATAACAACACTAGTATAATTAATATAATAGGCAGTTGTTATGAGATTAATTAGAGCTATACTTATACACACCTCCATCTAATGGGAAAAAAATATATTGTTTTTGTGGATGGCGAACTACTGCCTCACGAAATGATGATTGTTAAATTATATCCGACCAGCTATCATGGTGTCCATTAAGATGGAACGTTATTTTCA